>CM057157.1:1466180-1478759 GCA_029962745.1 Echinometra lucunter | reverse complement strand
AAAACTCTTCCCCTGTGAGGACCAATAAAGCTAACAATCTTTAGACAATACATGCTTTTCATAAAGCTTTTTTTTAATGCTTCATGCAGATTTAATGTTCTCAGATAACATAAAAAATTGATATCATCAATTTGCATCAATATGAAAGAAGAGTGTATGTGTACTGTCTGTGTGTGAAGGTGACATTAGTTAGTTATATGATTGTTGGAGGAACAGACAAAGCCTTATAGCATGCAGTCACAACATGGCAGCGCATGCAATGGAAGCTTAATGGGAAATATTACACTCACTTCCTGTTAATTCTTCATTAAAATGAGTGACCTTGATCCTTAGAAACATAGCCGATAGGAGTAGAGTATGATAGGATTAATGGTGGTATTGTCTTTTGATCAATTATTCATTACTCTCTGTGATGAAGTGAGATGTGATGGGTAGGTGGAACACTCGTCATCTATCCAGCTCAAGCAAGGGCAAGGGCTCTGCAGGTGTCAATCAAAATAAAGCTCATGGTACATTGATATAGACAGAACATAGCACAAGGGAAGAGAGATAAAGAAAGATAAAGAAAGATACACAAATGAGAGCAAGAAAGAGAGGGAGAGAGAGAGAGAGAGAGAGAGAAAGATTTGCATTAAATATAAAAAAGAGGAGAGAGAAGGAAGAGAAGAGATGGAGATAAACGAGGTGGAAGAAGAAGAAGAACAACAAAAAAGAAGATGGAAAGAGAGAGAGAGAGATAAAAGAGAGGGAGAATAGGAAACTACAAATGTAATATTTATAATATGATTCAGTATTCTATTTCTGTATCCATTTTTCTCCACATAAAGTCATTAAATAGATAACATTTACACCTCCCACTTTTGCTACTTTTATAGAAGATAATCTGTAGAATGAAAAAGAAAATATTAAGTTCTCATTAATGTTGCTTCCAAGAAATGCGTGTAACACAGTCTGTAAAATACAATGTTTTATTAATTTCTCATTTATTTTCATCACTAGAAGTTCCTGCTTGTTTGATAGCTGTGGTTGATTTAGAGCCTTAATGAGAGAGAGAGAGAGAGAGAGAGAGAGAGAGAGAGGAGAGAGAGAGAGAGAGAGAGAGAGAGAGAGAGAGAGAGAGAGAGAGAGAAGGGTGGAAAGTGATAAATAGATGAGAATGATGAGAGGAATGGTTAATGTAAAAGGAAATGGAATAGATGGAGAGGGGTCATACTTTGATTAGCACGGGTTAGAAATCAATTACAAAGACATAAAACAATATAGATGCAGGGAAATGGCAGTGTGTTTCATTCATAAAACTAATTGCCATTTGGCCTTCTGTTTATAGGAGTAACATTAGTTTAACATATCCCTGATGATGGGCTATTTATTTCTAAGGATCAATTCTCTGACTCATATTATTTCATTCTATAGTGAGTTTGATTCTATCTATAGGGAATGAATGACTCATCTCAAAAGACCTTCAATTGATCATTATTTTTTTTGTAGTTACATGTGTTTCAGAACTTTTTTTGTATTTTTTTTTATTGGAGTTAGTAATTGTTAGTAATAAGTGATGTGTGAATGTTGCGTTGATCAAGTGTGTTTAGTCATAGCGGATGAAAGTGAAAATCACATCCCTGGTAATAGTCATCCAGTCTAAAGTTATGCAATTATAGATACTGCAATGCTGAAACAAGAAGGAATGAAGGAAAATTATATTCATTTAATGCTGTAGGTGCAAATCACATGATGAATATCATTGCACTTTGTTTTTCTTCCTATTGCGAACCCTCAAAGATTATCTGCAAAGTTGTGGTTCTTCCTGATTCTTGTGTTGTTGATAGAGTTAGGAATTTAATGGTACATAATTTTGAAACAGATAATGAAACCCTGGATTTAAAAAAAAAAGAAAAATTAAAAAAGAGGATAGAGAGAAGCAATTTTTAAAAAGTTCAATAAAAAAAAAAACAGTTACGAAATGAGAAAGTTATGAAAGTTTGAAAAGTCTCAATTTACTTTCTATGGCGATCCTCAAATTGGCAGTATTGCTTCAAAATGGCAGGTTTAGAAGAACAACTCTCAATATGTTTTGTACACAAAATTTCATATTTTCTCCATCATATCTAAAGATGAATGCTTTTCCTTTTCCAGGTTTACTAGATTTCTTGTTAAGTCAGCATCCTATAGCCAAGGTGTTAAGGGATCACATTGTCTTCAAGGTGGTTCCAATGCTCAATCCAGATGGAGTCTACCTGGGTAACTACAGGTTAGTATTAGACATGCAGGAGATATAGATGAGTTTGGGTCTGAGTTTATGAGTTTATTGATTTCATTTCCACATGTTCGATTTACATGTATATACAAAAGGACAAATAATATAACAAAGCAGTGGATAAATTCATTAAAGTTATAATTTATCCAGTCTTTGTTCAATGAAGTCAACAGTTATAGCGGGAAATTACCAACAGTAAGTTTTGGTTTGGGATTTATAATTGTTGACTTCAAAGTATTGGATACTGCAGCTGGAAACAATTTCATAAAAATTAATCAGTCATTTGTTACATCATTGACAATTAAACCAATAAAACAGTTTGAACATTATTGAAAGCAAAAGTTATATGACATGTGAAAACGAAGGGCTTATTGAAAACCGAGGCTTGTAATGGTATTAAGCCCCTCTTGAAAACAGAAGTTGATAGATAGATGGTGTGAAGACCCCCCGTCTGTTATTTTTCTCAATCTTTCAGAGCCATGCACACTATTAAGCTATTTTCTTCTCATCCTTGTGATGATATTCCAGCTACTTTCATTATGTAGTTGTAATACCTCGCTATCTCTTGAGCTCATTTTTACATGGCCCTATTTGTATGATATATACTTTATCTCCCGTGAGTAAAACTTCCAGCCCAGACCCATCAATACATGTGTTCTAAGGCCAGTTTCACAGTTGATACAATCACCCTGGGATGATGATTAAAAGCCAGATCACTGGCTCATCGTCCAGTTCTTTTTTTTTAAAGCCAATTATTGAGACATTTCAACCAAATTTAAATCAGCATTTCTTCCATTTTTGAATGCCTGAGGTGGTTGAAATTTGAAATACATGAAAATTGAATTGGAGAATCATTTTTACCATTAATTTGATCCTTGCATGCCTCTTTCATACAGAATTTGAAACTGAACATAAAAGAAGTGCAGGACAACTCAAAAACTAATGTGTAAAATCTTGGTTTTAGCATACTTTATAATTGTATTTTTGAAGAAAGCGCTGTAGCCATTATCTTAACACCTACATCCCAGCTACAACTCAAACTGCACTCTGTAACTTGACAAAATGCAGCACAAGTATTCAAAATGTTGGTAGAGCAAGTGTTGGCCATGCTCTCTATTTGTAATTTGGATAATCATCTCCTTTCTCTTTTATTTAATTTGTTCATACTGTATATGTTAGTCATGAGAGCAGTTGTACTTTTTGCACTGTTTTATAGACAAACCGCGTGAAATATTCATGAGATGTGTTTCTGTATACGTGTAAGTCTCATTGAATGCTTTCCACAGAGAATGATCTATGTTTAGGTGTAAATGTGATCTGTGTACGTAAAGCAGGGTGGATTGATTGTATGGCCTTATTTAGCAATTAAATAAGAGAGGAAATAAAATGGAAATGTTTGAAAAGTACAGACACATTTTCAATAACTATTACCCAAAGCACTTGGGATAAGTCAAATATTCAATGTCTCCAAGCAATGGAAGAAATAATCTGAAATATTAATTGCACTCTTTTCAATTTTACCGCCCTCCTCATTGGACTAATTAGATTCTATTTAAAAATTCTTTCCACTTTTCCATTTCTCCAGAATTATGTTATTTATGCTTTATTAGTAATAAGTATTTCTCAGCATGATCCCCTCCTTTGTAGTTAGCAGATGAAAACTGAATACTTATTTTTTCAATACAAGCTCATATCAAGAGGAGATGAGATAGAATGATAACTATCATACATGTTTGGTTACATGTTCAAGCAATCTCTTCCAAACCTCTGCAGGAACTCTTTACATCTTTGGATGTTTTCTAATTGTTGAAGTGTTTAGGTCAGTTAAATGTAATTGGGGAGCACTACATAAATATCTTTCATCTTTGTGATCCAATTTGACACTGACAATTATTTCAAATTCATGTTCAAAGTTTATTTCCCGTCTGTTTTAAACAACTGGCAAATTTGTTTTAATAATCTATTTATAATTTTCTATGTCTTGTGTTATTCTATGAAAGCTGCTACAATGTGTTTGATATGAATTTCTTATTTTAGATGACTTTGTTGATCTGTTTGTTTGTAGATGTTCATTGATGGGATTTGATCTGAACAGACATTGGCATGAACCTTCTCCTTGGGCTCACCCTACCCTACATGCTACCAAACAACTCCTGGTTGATATGAATGATAATCCAGTAAGTTTATAGCTTTTCTTACAGTGTTTTATGGAATTTTACTCTAAAGCTTAAAAAAACACATCCCAAAACAAGACACACAAAAAACCACCTCTGTATATGTGTATTCCATGGTAAACCTTTATGAAATTTCAATGTTACTCCCGACGTACCATGAGTTTGTATGAATAGATAGATATTTATGTTCTAGCCATGTGTATGAACATTCCTTATCAAGCCATCCAGTTTTATGAATCTTTCATATTCTTATCACTTTTTTTTTTTTAAAGAAAACTGTTCATTAAAATAAATTTCATCATTTTTTTGTTCATAAAAATGATGACTTCTTAAAAGAATTATTAGTCTGTCTCCTTTTTTGCTCGATGATTAAGACTTGCTTACCAGATTGAATGTAACCATAAATCTGTCAGGGTGATACAAACCAATCTTAGGCTTTGGAGTATTAAACGAAATATTAAGGACAAGTTTTTAATGTTGAAATTCTCCCTACCGCAAATATGATATTCAGCAGTAGATGGCAATATTTCACACTTAACTGCGTAGACAAGGGCACTTCCGGTTTCCATTCAAACATAATGGGTCGAGTCTTAACAAGTCCCATGAAAATTATAGTTTTTGAACCTAGAAAATTCAAACAACAAATTCTAATGCCGAATAGATGTACTGAAATTATCAGGGGAGTTTATGAAACCTGAACAAAATTTTCTCCAAATGAGGGATTTGTTAACCTGGCTGTACATTTTCTATGGAAGCCGGAAGTACTATCTTTTCAAATCATCAATACTGGATTTGTATCTGCGCATGTGCTGACCTGCTCGGTATGCAGGAAAATGTTGCCCTCTATTGTTGAATCTCATATTTGTGGTAGGGAGAATTGTATCATGCTATTGTATCCGTGTTGCCTAGAAACACATATTAGAATGAATGTTATTTATTTTCTGAAACACCTGTGGAAAGACAACAACATGATATACATTTCACCTGCTTTGGTAATTATTCTGCTGAACACTAAGGCCCAAGATATAATTTGGTCCATGGAAAATGCTTGCTCTACTGAAATTAATCATGCTTAACAGGTTAACCCATAGGCTACTGAAACCAGGTGGCCCCTATATAAAGCCTATGGGAACGAAAGAATTTAGTAGTCAACTGATTAATGATTGTACTGTTTGATGTTGACAGAATGTTGAGGTTGATTTCTACATTGATATTCATGCTCACTCAACCCTGATGAATGGTTTCATGTATGGTAATGTCTATGATGACCCAGTCAGATATGAGAAGCAGGCTATCTTCCCTAAACTCATGTGTTCTAATGCTGATGACTTCTCAATGGTAAGCTTCATATGGATTTTTTTTTTTTAAATCACATACTTCATTTATTGAAAATAATTCCACTTAAAAGCATGTAAGAACAATGTGCCTAGGATACTATCCTGTATTTGTAATTTTGTTCCTGTGACATTAATGGAGTTTCTTCCTCAGACTTTTCTCAGATCAATACTTGATTCTATCTTTCTGTTTTCCAGCTATTTCTTTTTATTTAGAAATATCTCTTAGCACTACTTATTCATTTCAACTCACACTAAAAAGTACAGTCTACATTACAATGTACAACTAGCATTTTCTGGTACTGATTCATCCTTGCTGCAGTGTGGTTATTTATCTGCATATCTTTTCACTTCTCTTTCATTGTCCATCCATTTTACTTTATTCATTTTTTTTCACTTCCCTTTTTCTATAATTTCTTTTAATCCAATACAGTTTTTTATGGTTTCATTTTATGATTTGTGTTGTGTCCACATGTTATATATTTTATTCATTAGATAGATAATTCTAAACAAAACATTGTAATACATATAGTTGCAATGATTAACAAGACATTTGGCACTTTATTTGCATATTTAATATGAGACCCTCTACCACAGAATGACCAGTAAGTCGGATATTTGACATTTTTACATTTCAATATAGTCTAAAAGCTTGGACTTTAAGCTCTTGAATGATACATGTATATAACTTGCCTTGTCAAGACCATGCAAATCCTTTGAAATTATGAGAATGAGAGCTTGTCAAACAAGCTAATCACCAGAACAATAGAGAAAATAGGATGTAAAGATGAGAGCACCGTTCAGGATTGCCATTCTGGTGTTCTATTGTCTGCTTCACTAAAAGGTTGAATAAGAATTCCCTGGTATTGACTGTGAAGGAATTATCAGATTAAGCTCAAACTTGGATTAGTTTCAAAAGAGATATACTGCTCTCCTTGTATAGATTTTCAAAGCCATGGATTGATTCAGAGTTATGTACACATGTTAGTGAAGATTTTACCCAGCATGCTGGCATACTTTTATTTCAAAATTCCCCCCAATTGGTAATTTTAAATCAAAGAAAAAGTGCTTTTCTGTGTTACAGATGGTCATGTGGTCATATGATTGATCAATAAATGAACTATCAGAAAACATAGAAAACCTAAAATCATCTTTTCAAGCCCAAGCTCTCTATTTAAGCTGTTTATTCTAAAACATCCATTGCGACTTATTGGTCGTTTTGTGGTGGAGCATCACATATATCTTCTAATATCATCATGTCTGGTCATCCCATGACTGTTCAGTAAGTTGTAACCCAAAGAGCGATGTCATTGGCTGTTGTCAGTTCCTCCCATTGCAGGTTACATACAGCATGTCAAAGAAGCAGAATGGCTCATGGTCAGGAGCTACCCTACTCACACTCACAATCTTTTCACAGTGATGGAGCAGTAGAAATTACCTTTTTAAACTTGTTAGAACTTTTTCGATGGAGGAAGTTTCTTGTTTTTAATTTCTTTCCAAATTATGGTAACATAGAAATTTTACAAGAGCCAAGCAGAATCTCCTAAATCTCTAACACTACTTTGCCTGCTCCAAAGTAAAACAAGTGCCATCTTATAGCTGAATCATGGTGCATGCTTCTTACAGTTTCTACAACACACATGTTCCTATAGACTTGCAAACTACTTGAATATTTTTTTTTCCTGGAAAGTAAAGACATTTAAAATTCACCCAGGAAACTTATGCTGAAAGCCTAGATGGACAGTCAAAGAAGTTGTTTCTGGCAAAACTGTAGGTAGCAAAATTCTTGGAGCCTTTTTGTTTTTTCTTGGACATTGTGACTACATCATATGGTTTTTGTTTCACAGAGTTGTATCTGTCTTGGTATTACACTACACTGTACTTTCCAAGCTTAAGAAAGAATTGAAGAAAGGATTTGATGTTTAGCTCTGAGATAGGAGATTGTAAAGTTCATTTTTTATGATGTAATGAAGAAAGAATCACCTGTAGATTTGGAGAGTACGTGTATGACCTTGACATATACACTGAGCGTGATGAAGGCAGGACTTGATCAGGAGAAACAAATCAGATTACATGAATAGAAGAAAAACCAGTCAGGTGGTAAAAATTACCAGAGATTGGAGATTGGAACGGTGAAGGAATTCAGTCGTGTGGGTGGAAGGAGGAAGAAAAAGAGAAGGAATGGAGGAACAGAGCAAGAGAGAGAGAGAGAGAGAGAGAAAGAGGAGAGAGAAAAGGAGGAAACTGATAGAAAGTTGGCCGAGAGAAAAGGAGAGAGATGAAATGTGCATGAGAATAAAAGAAGATGAAGGAGAGAAGAGAAAAGGAAATTTTGAAATGATTAAGAAAAGAATAAGGATGGAGCTGAGTGGGATATAGAAAGTAGCGGTATAGAGAATGTAGAATGAGACAGAGAAACAGATAAAGAGATACATTGCAGAGAGAAAGAGAGAGAGAGAGAGAAATGGAGGGAGTGAGTGAGTGAGTGAAATTTAGACAGTGATGACTTATAAATCTTACATAGAAGAAGTCCATCTCTCTCATGTTGAAATGTCAGAAATGATTAGCAAGTATGAGTCTTGTGACTAAGGTGTACTTTGACCTAGATTGTAGTGTGAGGTAAGAGAAGGCACCATATGAATGAAATAAGATTTGATAGAGAGGAAGGAGAGAGAAAAGGGAAGGAATTATGAAGTGTGCTTTTAAGAAAAAGGAAAACCCTGTCTCTGAAAAACAAGGAAAATTCAATGAGACACACGTAAGAGACATAAGAGGGGGAAGGAGAGAAAAAAAGAAAGTATAAAGAAGGAGACGATGTTTTAGGAGATGTACAACTTTGATTAGAGTGTGGCTGAAGAGGCAGGACCAAGGTTATTGAGGGGTCTTGCGTGGGCCGCATTTATTAACGGCTAGTTAGGATTCAGTACTTCCTTCAATACGCATCCTCGGGGTTATCCTGCCAAATTCCTAGCACACCGGCCGGCTGCCGCTACCGCCATCGGTCGATGCTTATGAATATGCATGAGAGGTATGCTGATGTCACGGCTGACATCACATTGAGTCATTGGATGTGATTTGTCCGTCTGGTTGCGTTAGCCCCTCGTCCCCCTTGCACAGTCATAGCCAAAAGTTTAAGGTCACGTCAATTCGAGCATAAACGCACACCTCATGCGAGTCTACCAATCCTTGATGCTGTCCTAGTAATACATAGTATTGATGGAAAGCTGAACATCTTACCTTAAAGTACCCCTCAGTTGATGCCAGATAGCTTGGTACTCACTCATTTCAAAGCTTTTTTTCATCTTATTGCATAATTCATGAAAAGTTTACCTTTCCTTTATGATGAGTCACAAGCTTCAAGAAGAAGGTGGTTTGTTCGCTGAGGTGTAAATTTCCTAAAGTGAGTGCCGATGGTAGAATCTACCTCTTCATCTTATCTCTCTTCTCACGTTTTCCCCCCATTTCCCCCTTTTTATTTGTTTTTTAGAAAAGTTGATGTGAATGTTGTTGATTAAAACATAGTGGTGAGATGGCAGGCTTGGATTAATCACCAGCTCTCTGTTGTATAAAAGTAAACTCATTAATGTGAGATTACCTGTATGACTCATTCTTTGCCAACAAACTTTTGCTTCTATCTCTTCTCTATTTCACCTTGAGATAGAGATGACTTTGTGAAATCCTGTTGCTGTTTTATGCTTTATTTTGTTCAATTGGCTTTCATCAAACTAAAATCATGGGAGTAATGAGGCCTTGAAACCTTTTCAGATATATCCAATGTGTTTTTTTTTTTAATCATCAATGAAAGAGGGAGAACAGGTTCAGCGATTCTGTCATTATCTCATCACACTTCCTCTATCCTGTTGAGCAGAGCTAGTACATCATGTGTGTGATAGTATTTTGAGTATTATCTAAAATACTTCTCTATGGTATTCTCATGAAGATTTCAATAGCTTGTTTGATAATGTATTCAAATTTATAAATGTTTGCTTTATGAAAAATACAAAGTATTACATTTACCTGTTGTTGTATTGCATTGTTCCGAATATAGACCATGTAATTTGAAGGTTTAGAGCATTCTTATCTATTTCCTGAATATAATAATGATTTGGAAACTTGTAGAGTTATTCCCCTATCTGCATTCCATTTGTAATACAACCTATGTTCAGCTAGCATATTTCAATCACTTTTCCTTGAATCACATCCAAAACTGATATTGATATATTTTAGTATGGAGGTTTTAAAGGAATAGAAATCAGAGTAGAAAGAAGAGAAAGAAGTGTGTTAAATCTTATCAAATATTGCATTGAATTTATTATCTGTGTGGAGGAGTATATATGCAATAGAACTGAGTCTCAAATTGTGCAATATCACTCCTTCACAAGGTTTAGAGAAGAAGCTTTCTTGCTAAAGGGCTGATATCTTACTATTATTCCTCACTTTCATTGAAACATGAATCTCAAACCAAATATGGTTGGTCATCGATTGAGATCCAGTCAAAGTACTGTGGCACCCACTCTGCTACCATCTAAACCCTCTTTATCATTCTACCATGCACCCCTTCTACCAGCCCTGGGGTGTGTAACATACACCCTCACTCAACATATTTGTCTATGTGCAGCCTCCGTGCTGGCTCACTGGTATCGCTGCAGGTTAACAGGGTTAACGGACACAAATGAGATCAAAGGTAGGCATCATAGATACGCCAATGGATGGGATGATACCTATTTTGGTAGAGATACACTCCCATCAATTCCTTTCCACCATAAACCCCTGTCTGGTAACTCAGCCCGGGGTAGCCCATCACCCCCGGTAGTATTTTGGGAGGCGTAGCGGGCTAATTGCCGGTAAGGTGATGCCAATTTGGATTCACCTCCCGGCCTCACGCGCCCCAGTTTTAGTGTGGGCTGCGCTATCAGGTTGCCGGCAAACATTGATTTTGCGTGTGTCGGAACTGTTGATGTTTTGTCTCACCTGCCCTGGCTTCTCTGTCCATCTTGAGATCCTTTTTCTCTTTTTTCTTTTTATGGACTGAGTAGTGCTCCATTACTTGTTTTGTTCATGCATTTATTCTTTGATCTCTGCCCTCGTTATCTCCCTATCCATCCTTATCTCTCTTTCTCTCTCTTCCCTCTTTTGCTCTATCCCCTCACCCCCATTTGTTCTCCTCTCTGCTCTTCCCACGCTTTCTGCACTGTGTCTTTTTCTCATCCTCCTATATCTCTTTCATCTACCTCTTTTCTCCCAGGAACATTTATCTCCTCTCTCCCTTCCCCATTTCTAGCTCCATTTTGTCTTGCTGTAACCACTTCTGTCTTCTTGTCATCTCTCCATCTTTCCTTGTTCTTCTCCTCTTTTGCTTATGTATCAGCCCGTTCTCTTCCTTTCCCCACCACTCACCCCATCATACTTTCTTGTGTTTTACCATCATGTCATGTTGTATTGATTTGATGTGAGTCCTGTATTTGTAATTTTGTTCCTGTGACATTAATGGAGTTTCTTCCTCAGACTTTTCTCAGATCAATACTTGATTCTATCTTTCTGTTTTCCAGCTATTTTTTTTTTTATTTAGAAATATCTCTTAGCACTACTTATTCATTTCAACTCACACTAAAAAGTACAGTCTACATTACAATGTACAACTAGCATTTTCTGGTACTGATTCATCCTTGCTGCAGTGTGGTTATTTATCTGCATATCTTTTCACTTCTCTTTCATTGTCCATCCATTTTACTTTATTCATTTTTTTTTTCACTTCCCTTTTTCTATAATTTCTTTAATCCAATACAGTTTTTTATGGTTTCATTTTATGATTTATGTGTTGTGTCCACATGTTATATATTTTATTCATTGGATAGATAATTCTAAACAAAACAATGTAATACTGTTTTCAAGCATATTTCATTTTGATAGGAAATTTTTTATCATATCTTTAGTTTATGATAAAAAAAGAATGATTTGTCACGATCTTGATTAATTCCAAATGTCTTTTTTTTCCCCCAGATGAACACATCATTCAACCGAGACTCTGTGAAGGCAGGAACTGGCCGTCGTTTCTTGGGAGGTATCTTAGACGAGAATTCTCTTTGCTACACTTTAGAAGTCTCTTTCTTCTGTTATACGCCAAGCTCCTCCTCTACTGTAGTCCCATATGATGAAGATAGCTGTATCCTTTTTCTTATAAACTTTGTGTATCTATAGGTTTTATAACATTGAAGAAAAGTGTTGACATTTGACTACTAAAGAATATTTTCCTAGAAAACATCAATTTATAATATCTTGTTAGTTGTGTAGATATTTTAATATGGCAAGAACTCAGTAAGCATGAAACTTGGATCCTTAATTGATCTTTATGGGACCACATAGGAGACTTCTTCAATTTTGTTTTGGGGAATGTGAGACAAATTTACCAAATTTATGAAATTTATGATAAATGTCATAAACCAAACATGTATATTAAACCTTTTACAAAACCACAAATTAAATGAATTGATCCTTGTTCTTGTTTTCCTTTCTGTCACTTGCAGCTAACAAGGTTTAATGACAAAAATAGAATAATTTGACTTTGAAGAATGAATTCACAGAATGCCAACAAAACTGCTCATTACATTCTTTTTGTTATCTATGCATATGAAAACAAACTCAGATGCAACTGGTGTCAAAAGTACATTTACCCAGACACGCTGATGTAAACAAAGATTTTTTCCCCATGAGATCACCCATCACACTGCTGTCATATAGGTCATATGACCTTGACGACAATATAGATTATGATGAGACATGCTACAATTACTCACGAATCATTTACACAATGAAATTA
>CM057157.1:1390855-1465680 GCA_029962745.1 Echinometra lucunter | reverse complement strand
GAGGGAGAGAGAGAGATAGGAGAGAGATAAGGAGAGAGAGAAGAGAAGAGAAGAGATACAGTAGATTGGGGAAGAAGATAGCAAGATATAGTGATAGTGATAAAGAGAGACAGTCGGAAGAAATTAGAAAGAGAAAGAGAAAGAAAGCAGGAGAAATAGAATTATCACCAATAATTATTTGGTATATGATTGTTTACATGACTGTTATTATTATTGTGCAGTGTTTCATAATAGGATTTAGATTGTATTCATAACTGTTTCAATTCTTTTGCATTTAATGGTGGATATATAAAAGTTCTTTTAAAAGGGCTGCAGAGAGAGAGCAGAGTGCATAACAATTACAATAGATGTATTGTGTTTGAATTGATAGGCTTGGCTTTGGATGGCTTCCTATTGGCACATGCTATTCAATTCAAAATTTCTATTCAACATGAAAAATGGAATGATATCAAAATATTGTCATGTGTTTCAAAATAGAAACTTGATGAACAGCAAATATCCAGGGCAAATTTTTTGACAAAAAGATGGATTTGTGATACTGATGGCCTGTTTCACTTCATGCTTATGAGTGTTTGTCATACATGAAACACAATATGGACAAAAGAGGAGGAAATCATTCTGTTTCCCAGACACTTTAAAGCAATTGATAATCTACTGAAATTAAGTGTGTGTGAACAGATTTGCAATAGAACTGTGCCATTGTTTTTATTCTCAGCAGGTTTATCACAACTGCTGGGCTCTGATTATTGACAATCTCTCTAGTAAATTAATGCATCGTCCATGGATGGACCCATATGTCTCTAATCAAAACTCTAAAAAAGGTTATATATATTGTTAATGTCTATTAATTTATTGTGTACATTGCTTTGGTATAAATTGCCTTCACAGTTTCCTTGACCCTACCCATTCAGACATGAAACTTGGGAGGAACTTAGTGAAGACGTTTCTAGATTACTACAAACTCTCATCTCTGATCACACCTAAACCAGCTGCTAATATATCTACAGTAAACCAGTACAGGGTACGGACATCTGGAGATCTTATACCAGTGTTAATATAATGAAAATTCGAATTTTCAACCTGTTGCCCACTGGAAACGGGTATTTCTTTCCCTGTACAAAGTCTATATGAATTCTAGAATTCAGTAGTCAACAGTTTGAAATACCAATAAAAGAGGGTTTTGTTTTTTTTTCCAAAACAAGTGTTTAATTAGATCAGTTTTGCCAATTTAAAATTTCTAAATGTCTCTCATCAGAACCTCCAGTTATGACATTTGATTCACTTTTATGCATAACTTAATTGCCAACCATTTCAATTTTAGGGACTCCATACTAAAGTTATAAACTCTAGATTCTTCTCTCTTTTCTTAAAAAGCCAAACACATGCAGACAAAAGGGACTGTATTTCTAATTTTGCCTTGAGTGATTCCCTTTTTTTTGGGGGGGGGGGGGGAGGGGCTGTGAAAGATTGACAGGTATGACATATTACTATTATAGGATGGAATCCACTTTACATACTGTGTACATTAGTTGTTGCTATATTTATATCTCTTAAATCCTTGCCAAGGTTTGAGCAAAACTTTTGTTCAACAAATCTATGTTAAAGTAGAAAAAAAGTCTTTTAAAAATTGCTTAAACAGTTAAATTGTGTTCATAGTCATAGACTTCTATCAACCCATTTGTGACAGAGGTCCACATTCTGTGGTTTGGCCTAATATCTTTTGATGCAAAGCCCTAAAAATCATGCCAAATACATGAGCAGACAGAGCAAAAAATTCTACACAAACTGTGCCCATTTTGGTTGCGTTAATATTCGTTGTTTGATGCTGAAAATTTTTTAAAGGAAAATAAGCATTAAAATCCTTAACTTGGCAATGCGATGAAAATGTTAAAATTACTGTTTGTCCCTGCAAATTGGCAACTTTTTGACTTCTCATAATTTCTGTCAATTTATATTCTTTTCAGATACATGATGTTTTATAAGATAAATGTAGCAATAAAATAAAATGTTGGTGTTGCCAATTTGAAGAATAAAAGCTGATCAAATTAGGCTTTAAATAATTCCTGTCACGAATAATAATCTCCTAATCCAATAATTCTTGTGTGATTTCAGAGAAGAGAGAAGTCAGCTAAAGGAAACAAAGGAGAGAGTAGTAGTAAGGGTGAGAGACGAGCAAACTCAGAGATGAGCAAGTATACACATAGGAACAACGTGGACAATCATAGCGCCCCCACAGTCAACAGCAACCCAGCCGTACAGCTACGATTCCACCATAGAGAACCAAGAAGATGATGATGAAGTGAAGACCTAGAGACTCTCATACTTACATGTATGCTGACAGTGGTCAGAATATGTTTGTGGATCTATTTGTTCTCATTGGAGAAGTGATCATCTGGTATTGTGATAGTTATTGCAGTGATTCATGTATGGCATGATGACCCCCCCAAAAAACAAAAAAAAACAAAAAAACACCCAACCCTACAGCATATCAGTTTCACTTTCAGTTTTATTGCCATGTTTTAACCTGTTGATTACTGCAGGTATTTATTTTCATTAATGTAAATTCTCTCTTTCCCATAGACTTTATACAGGGGCTACCTTTTTCAAATAGCCCCACCAGTAGCCAACAGGTTAAGAAAAATAACATAAAAATTGTCTTCAAACTCTTTAAAGGAATAAAAAAATACACAAATAGAGAAACCTCACCAAAACCAATCATAAATTGTCCCTAGACTGATCCTAGACCTACCTTAGCTCAGTGGCATGTACATTATCCGGTAAAAGTGAGTAAATCCTTTACAAAGTTTAAGATTCCATTGTAATTTCTTACATAAATGTATTAAAAACAAAGCCTTAAAACTATAACAAAGTAGATGTTCTGTGATAAGTGTATTGATACAAATTATCTACTGGTATTCCATAACAACAATATAGTATTTTAAGGATATTGTTTAAATTGGTGGCAACAAAGGTTAGTACCATCATTTGCAAGAGTTTAAGACCACCTGGGAATTTGTGGGTATTTCGGTAACTTGGAATACATTCTTTTGTCTCATTGAATGATTACATAACATGTTTACTGCAGTGGTCAGTAACACAAGAGTAATGGTATAAGCCCACATGAATGCAGACTGGTAGAGAATAATCAGTTGTCACCCGAAGTGACAACTGATTATTCTCTACCACTCTGTATAGTACTCGATGATGATCAACCTCTTCCGTTCTATAGACCCACATGAATGCATTGAAAATAAATGTATGTCGGAAAAATGAACATATTGAGAATAATACCCACGTGTTGGATGATTGATAATGTAGACAGTAATAGCTTCAAAAAGAATCGAAGGTACGCCATGTGTAAATCCAACATTAGCTTTTATTGTTCAGAATTTTCGGCCTGCCTCGGGCCTTCCTCAGTGTATACAGTTTAATGACAAGATAAATGCAAACAAAATTTTCCTTATAGTAGCTCCTTAGCAACGCTCTGCGCGGACTGCGTGCAGAGCATTACCAAGGAGCCAGAACTGATGTAAGCGTTCAATTAAAGAGAAGAAATAATAATATACCAAAAGTGTAATCAATGATATGAAGCACCAATGTATTTGAGTATAATCAGAGTTTGAAAAAAAAAAATCAATCTAAAATGAATGAATAAAAAAATAAATAAAATATCAGACTCCCAAAATTTAGCCGAAGAGTGTAAAAGTAAACGATTAAAAGAGAAAGAACTTTTAAGAGAGAGAGAGAGGGGGGGGGGAGAGAGAAAAAGAAGAAGAAGAAGAAAAACCTGAAAGATAAATACTCCAAATTGTAGATAGCTCAGCCAGACAAATTGTAAACATTGGTTATAAGTCTGTATCAAGATAAAAATGAGACCATTTACTCGGAAAAATGAATATATTTAACTTTGTTTTAAAGGTAGGAGATCCCATTCGCAGCTCTAAAATATTAAGATGTGTGAATATGTGTTCAATTATAAGAGAATGATTATTAAAAACTTCTGTGAAAGAAAAATGGATTGTACATGGCTAATTAACTGAATAATTAACATTTTTGATAACTCTATACTTATTTCGGACCGAAAATTTTAGCGGAATTTTTTTTGAGATAACGCACAACGAAAGGATTCACGTTACATATAGTACAGCGCTGCTATTATGCGGTACGTGCGGTGGCCGCGAGCTGTGCGCAGCTGAGTTAGCTAGCTAGCTGGCTTCGCTTCTGCCGGTGAGCTGATCCGACTTGCTTATTCAAGGATGGTAGCCAGATTTTCATTTTTGTGTGACCGTAAGATTAAATATAAACAGTATCAGAAGGGCATATCCTAAACTGCCAAGTTGTATGGATTTTCGAAGATTTTGCAAAAGGGATCTCCTACCTTTAACTTTGTTTTTCCTTTGAGTTATTGCATTTTGGAAGGGTAGTCTTAAACTTTGGCAAATGATTGTAGACCCTTGGTAATTGGTAAGCGTGTTCTCCACTTTTTTGGATACTGTACCATCGTCACATTGACAAACAGTGATGATGTTGGTCTATCCTTTCCCTCATTGTGATCAGTTATAGGCTGTGCTCAATATGTCTTTCTGTATAAATATGTAATTAAAGTTTTAAATCAGGATTAAATTTTCATTCGTGTGTAACGTCTTCTGAGCTTGCTTATTTAGCAGACATTTGTGGAGTGATGTTCATCAACAAAGTGTTTTAGTTCAACGTTTAATTGTAGCAGATTGTGAAGTCTTGTGAAGCGTGTACCCACAATATATGTACATCTATAAGTACATGTAACATGAAATTTCAAATAATGAAAAGACAAATTTTGAAAATGTGCTCTTCCTAGAGTGGAGTACAACAAAGAAGGGCTGAAAGACATTTCATTATTATCCAAGCTCAAAGCTTTATTGTCATGCCATAGTCATCTAATATTCCTGCCATTTTTATACTTATTTTGATAATCACTACAAATATTGTGACCTAATCTTTGGAATATGAAATACATTTAATAGAAGTTGTAGAGAATTTTGGGAATATTTATTCCCCACATTTCCACACCATCGCAGTTTTTTTTTGTGTGTGTGTGGTGATGCAGTAAATGTGCATAGTTGCTTGATTAGAAATAGAACAGGGCTTGAAGCTCTTTTTCTTATGTTTTCATTTGAAGAATTACAAGTTCAGACAATGTGTATGGTCCCAACTGTTGAGATTTTCTCTTTTTCTTCATTTTCAAAAATCAAATTCCAATTTCTGGATTTCTCTATTTCAGTAGCTATTTTCACTCATCATCCAGACACTGACATCCCTGTAAGGCAGCTAATGTTTCATATTTTGTTCAAATGTCAAAAGAAAAGTTCCTTAGTGAATGGCATTCTTCAGTCAAAATTTCACTCAAAATCTCACTCATACCAACATTTTTTTTTTTGCCCTGCAGGTTTTCTCCGGGTTACACTGTATGCCTTTAAGTTTTGATAAAAGTTAATTAAAACATGCCTTTGTCTTCTGAGAATCAAGGCCAAATATTCATGAAGGTGACCTAAAGTTTGTAAGGAAAATACTTATAAAAAATACAATTGAAGTACAAGCAAGAGCATATTTTATTTTCCTTTGTCCTTCTTTAAACAAGAGAAACTCTTTTGCTCTAGTTGTCCCCCAAAGTAATTTAGTTGATATGATATGGGTATAAATCACCTTCTTGAATAAACTATGTCAAATTGATCAAGTCTGCATATACATGTATTCCTCACTCCCTTATCTGAAGTTGTACTGTTCGTGTATTCTTTAAAAAAAAGTTTTAAATTGCTGCCATTTCTCATATATTCAAATCATAGTCATTTGTTATCTGAATAATAAATCACAATGTAGACTTCTTTGTTTTATAAAGAAATATTTATTTTGTCTTTGAACATAATTCTATCAATAAAATTGAAAATAAAATCACATTCATTTGTCATCTTTCTTGTCAGTTGTTTCCGAGTAAACGATTGTAAAATAATACAATATAAATACATGTACAAATATCTGTACGCTCTTCATGCCTAGTCAAGGCAAACTTATTATTTAGTTTTAAACAAATGGATTACAGATCTTTCTTCCTTCTTGGAAGACATTCATCGGAAATCCTACCCCTACGGATGTTATGTATAACTACTGATGTGCAACGGTATTCAGTGCTACATTAAGATAAATCTACCCTAATCTGCAATGAATAATTAGTCGAGCTCTACTGCTCTTGATTCTATCCATATGAAATGGGAAAGGCATACATCATATCTAATTGTCCATTTCAGAGAAATATCAACAGGAATTAAAGCATCATTTCTATAATCTTGGCAATTAGTCTTAGTAATACCACTATGATTGATAGTGTAATCACAAGTGTCTATTAACAGAATATCATTTCCAAATATATCTTTCATAAGATCCTGAAATCAGGATCACAGAATTTTATGGAAAAACATTTCATAAAAAAATGAATCTTTAACATGAAAATGAAGTCAAAATAGTGTAAAGTGAGTGTGATCATACATGTAAGTTATGACTGAAAAACTCAAAGGAATTGGAAAAATTATAGAAATGGCACGGAATCATGACTTCTGATACATAAAAGGCTCTATAATAAACAATTTTCCTTTCAGAAAATAAAATGCAAGAACAAAGGAATATTTCATCAAAATCTTGGTGACAAACCAAAATTATTTTCACATCTCACAGTACATGTGAACGTTTTTGTCTGGTAAAGAAATGACAAATCTACAAAGTCAAAATTGCCGGTCTCCAGGAATGCCAACCTTGAAAAACAGGCAATGTAGTTATGAAAAGGGGTATTTTGGGTGGAAAACAGTATTTTCACCTTTTCTGCAACAGACAGATGTAGTTGTACAATGTTGAGGAAAAAAGTATTTTCCATGGAACCTGCAGTATTTGTTATTTAAAAAAAACAACAGTACAAAATACAGCAAAAAAAAAAAGAAGGAAGAGTTGGCATCTCTGTGTCTCTTGTCATTCATCTAAGATTACTTCACGCTAAAGACACAATGAACTGAAATCAGGGAAAATCCCTTATATTGAGAGCCAGACAAGGATAGACAAAGAAATATACAACTGGACTATAAACAGCCATATACATGATAGTCTTTCAATTACAATAGATTTAAAGAAACAATACATTCTTGGACACAGATTTTACTTTCATTTTAAAAAATGCAATTCCCAAATTAACAAAATTTCAATGTAGTGACCTGTACTGTCAAAGGTTCAGGAGTAATAATTGTCAACAAGATTAGTATTTGTTGGATCGGTAGATGCTGTTTGACATTGCTATGACCTTCACCTAATAATGACCTCTCAAAAGTGATTGGTTTTAATGAGATATGACTGATAGCATACATAGCACACTTAAGCAGAGTGGACAGTTCATTTAACGGTCACAGACAGTCAATGAAAATATCCACTTGCACAAAACAAACGGAAGCCGATGCCTGGGTGACTGGTCTATTATAATGAAAGAATAAAGAGAGGATTTATAACTAGCATTATACAGTCGTTTGTATTACTTCATACAATGCAACCTCGTTATGTATGGAACACTGTTGTAACAATCTCTCATGATTAGTTTTTGCCAGTTGTCCTTCGTCCTATATAGTTTAGCCAATATCACAAGTTTCAATGTAACAAGGTGCATTCCTTATAGTCCCAGGGAGTTCCTTATAATAAACTTCCACTGTATGTGAGGATGATTGAAGTCATTTAATGTTTACCAATTTCCTCTTTGTTATTATTTCTTCTCACCTCATGAGCTCACAAGGTGATATAACAATCCATTAACTGGTCTAATGATCAAAAGATTCTAAGATCAAAGCACCTATTATCGAACTGGCAAGGTCGATGATGCACTTCTTAATGTGTCTTGTGATAATATGAAGTTACGCAACAAAATAATATGGGCAATTATCAAACTCAATAAAACTTTCGGGGGAGGGGGGAGGATTCTCTTCAAATCTAAATTCATTAAGAAGAAGAAATGCAGTGAGACGACTTTCTGACCATTAGAATTCTTTTCAATAAATGAAGTCGTGCATACATAGTTTCTTCAACAGTACAACAACATGGGTGTACATTTCTGTGACAACAATTAACTAGAGATTGCAATCAAATGACAAAACGAAAAAGAAAAGGGTCATCCGAAAAGCACAAAAATAGAAGCAATTCTGTGTAAACTTCTAGTACATTTTCAGTTATATTTATATTGAGATAAAGGAAGAAGAAGAAGAAAAAAAAAATGCACCAAAATACAAAAAAGGCACCAAAAAGAAACTAAGCGAGTTCATTAAATGCAGGAAAGGAAAAAAAAAGTATCAGAAATAATCAAGAGAGTTTAGCATAACTGATCAAAGAACACAAAGGAAAAAGTTCTTTATGTGGAGGTGATGTTATTTTAATTTATTTAATGTACAAAAGATAATTTGAGCACATGTTCATTATTTCTTTTATTCCCTCATACTTGACATACTCATGAAATAAAATCTACATTTGGGTACATTACAGTGCATGCTTGAACAGTAAAACATATGCAGAGACTCCAACTCTCCCGTTTTCGGCAAGAGATATCCCGCTTTGAGTCCATTTTCACAAAATCTCCCGCCCTCCCGCTTAGTTTATATTTCTCCCGCCCTAGCTGTGTTTCTCCTTTTTTCTCCCGCCCAACCACCTTTTTGAAAAAAATAAATCTGAATCTTGGATTTTACCCCACTGAGTGTTGTCATATGTTAGAAAATAAGCCTAAGATAGCACCAGAGAGCTTCTATAACCCTAAAAGTGGCCTCTGGCTGCAAGGAATTTTGTGCATTACACTGGTGATGTGGGCTACGCACACATTGAGTCAGGGTCTCCTCTTTGCTAGGGGGTCTCGGCAGGAGAATCTCCCGCTTATGAGGTGCTTGGGGTTGGGAGTCTCTGCATATGGCTCTTAACCATAATGAAAATATATTTAATATGTTGTCTTTTATGCCAATGGTAGTAGAAATTTACATGGGAAATGAACAAGAAGGAAACCTTCTTAAGAACATTTATTTAAAGAAAACAAAATCATATCAATTCATTGCTGAATATTCCATAATAGGTGTAAAAAAACAACAGCGAAGTTTTAAGAAAATGCAAAAAAAAAAGTTTTGAAAGTCTCTCTTTCACGGAGCAGAGGAACAAATATGGCTGAAGCTGTCAAGGTTTTATGTTTGTGCATTCCTAGTGATGTCTGAAGTCTTGCTAAGAGAGTAACTACATGAGAGGTTGAATGAGATCAAAGCATCCAGTACCACCATTAACCACTCTACCTACTACCAGACGAGCAGACTAAGAGAGTAACTACATGAGAGGTTGAATGAGATCACAGCATCCAGTACCATCATTAACCACTCTACCTACTACCAGACTAGCAGACTAAGAGAGTAACTACATGAGAGGTTGAATGAGATCAAAGCATCCAGTACCACCATTAACCACTCTACCGACTACCAGACGAGCAGACGGAGATTGAAGGTTGTCTTTAGCACCTGAAATAATACAAACATAAAATAAAATCTTAAAGACTATAATTAGTTACTGTTGACTGAAATCTAAAATGTTAGAAATAGCGTTTGATGTACTTTTGATTTAGCAATCAAGAGGAGGGACTGTCTACTTATATATCCTTTTAAAATGTAGAATGTTTATTTTGGTTCATGGAGCTCCATTTGCATTTTGCATAGAAAACATGACTTCCTCTTAACATAATTTGTATTTGGGTTAGGTTTTCCACTTTTTTTTTCTTTTTGCTTTGTTTTGTTCCCCCTCAAAAAAACCCACAAAAAACAACCAAAAAAATAGCAACAAACAAACAAACAAACAAACAAAGGTATCATCATGTCTTTCAGAAACCAACTGACCTTTCCTATTCACCCACCCACACCCAGCCTGTACCAACCTTGTATAGTAGCTTCTCTGAGAAATCTCATACAACTCTCAAACGTCATCTTTTGGAGTGGGGAGGCGTTGGACTCCAGACCAATCCGGTTGAAAGGTTTATAGACACCCTCAAAGGTCATGTAGTCAGCAACTAGTGAGAGATGGCGAGGGTCTACTGTGATGCCATACACTGAGAACACATCACGTACTTCCTACAGAGATATGAAGAATACAACTGTTTGATGATAACAGTATACTAAAAACCTATCTAGTATCTCCTACAGAGAAAGCAAGAATAATGATTATGAAAAAATATGCCAGTTGTGTATAGTGCATATTACATAAATATACCGGTACAACATCTTTATGTGCTTCAAAAGGAAATTGGATACTATACTCTCTGCTTCAACAGCTGTCATGCTAAGTGCATTCAAATAAACTAAAAATATAAAAAGCATGATAGTCTACAACTTAATTTCATATTTTTGTATAAGTGATATTATTTGTAAAACATAAAGATATACCCCTTAATACATATGATCAAACATCACAGAATTGTCTTTAGAAGATCAGAAAAGACAAGAAAAACAATAAGCATTTTTAAAGGAAGAAATAATGTGGATTTTCAATAAGAAGGAAAAAATTATGTGCATACTTGAAAAGCCATAGATTTCAGTATAACTAGAGAAATTCCATACCACTGTCACAAGCCATGTATAACATCTTGCTTCCACTACATTTTGCACTGAAGTTTTGACAAGCATATCTAAAAAACTTAAATAACACCGCCAAAGTTTTACATGCATGTATTTTGAGCAAGAGTATATTTACCTTCAAATGGAAGCTGAACTGCATTGATATTGGACCAATTGACCCATTGAATACCCATTGACTACCAGTTGAAAATTTAAGTTGCAGTTGCAATCTCAAGAGTTAACTTTCGAACCAAAGGCATGAATTTATCACTTGTACTGATTTATATTTACTTGACTTTTATAATATGCTTCATGTTCGTATACTTTCTTTTATTATCATTTTACAACTCATAATAACAACTCATAATAAACCATTACAGCCTGATATATCCTTGAAAATTGATGATACTTTGATTGAACGGCAAACCAATACTAAGTTTCTGGGAGTTTATATTAACAAATTTCTAACATGGTCTGACGACATCAAGTATATTTCCAAAGCCATTTCATGCAGTGTTGGTGTCCTGTCTAAACTGAAATTTTACCTACCACGAAACATCCTATTCATTTTTCATAATAATATGTTACTACCATATATAACGTACTGTAACCTAGTGTGGGTGAATTCCAAATGTTTGAATGACTCGATTTTAAGATATCAAAAAAGGCGATACGCATATGTACTAGTTCTCAATACAGGGACCACACTGCCCCTTTGTTTCTAACATTAACTACCCTCAAAATATCTGACATCTGACACTTTTTACAGACTGCAATGTACTTTGTTTCATCTTTTCAATGGCCGATTGCCACCTATTTTGACCGCCCATTTTAAGCAAATTAAAGACGTACATTCTTATCCAACAAGGCAGTCGAACAAATTTCATCTATCCAACCCTAAAACTGCCACTGCCCATAAATCAGTTATACATAACGGTCTGGACATATGGAACTCGCTACCCTTGGACAATATGAATCTTCACTCTGAGTTTGCTTTTAAAGCAGCTGTCCAGAGAATGCTGCTTTCTTGGTATACCCGTACTGTTTAATTCATGATTGTATTGTATTTTACTTCTCGCATATCAATGCTTATTTCGTGTACGTATACTTTGTAATCAAATTGTGCAACCACCTCTAACTCTTTATATCCCTAATCTTTCTACTCTCTCTCTCTCTCTCTCTTTCTCTCTCCCTTTCTCAGTCTCTATCAATTTTCTCATTTTCTCTTTGCTGTTCTGCATCACCAAGAACCTCCCCCCCCCCCCTATAGTAAGATTGTATTTATTTTGTAACGGCTCCCAGGGCCTCAAGCTTCCGAGTCTGGTTATACTGGAGTCCTATAGTTCTGTTCAAAATAAGTTTCTATGTTCATATCAAATTCTTTACTATGTGCTTGTATTTCTGTTAATATAAAATTGTTTTATTATGTACTTGTACTTTTGTTCATAACTGAATAAATGAAAACATTGTTTTTATACAATCGATATATTTATGTAATTATAAACTTCAACTTTTGAGGAGAACCTTTTCAGAAACTTGTTTCTTTTGGTAATCCTCAGGCATAAGATTTTTCTTTCCTTGTCATTTTCTTATACTGTCTGTTTTCTGCTCCTGGAAATGAAATCAAATAAAAATGTGTTAACATCCAAACTTTTGGCTAAATACATACCTTGATGATAGCTTTACATGCAGCCTCTATACCATATGCATTAGCCATGGAGTGAATGTCATTGGTGTATGCCTTGTTCAGGTCTAGTAGTTTGTCATACTTGTACAGTTCCTGTGGAAATAGGAAAGCAAAATGTCAGAGCACCATCAATCAAAGGGCTGATTGCTGGAATTTTGGCCCAGTGCATGCATCGTGAAACAACATATTTCATTTACAGTTGACTAAGGTGTTATATCATCTCCTCACACTCCATAATAAATTTTCAAAGTAAATTAGACTGCATTTGTCATTCATAATTCTTTTATTCATAATACCATGTTCAACTGATTATTGTCTTTTCCAACAAGTTCAGTGCTTGTAAACAGACACAGAAACATTGATGCCTCTATAATTTCTTCCTTCCAGAAAAAATCTATGTCAACCCCCTATCATTTCTTATCAAAATGAGTTGATTTTACACTAATCAAATTTAAAACAATTATGAATGTTCTCCTTCAATATTTTCTATGTCCTAGACAACAGACATGGATACTCACATGTAGATTGACTCCTTCTGTGAGTAATTTAGTCTCACTCGTTCCTTGACCAGACACAAGACATCTAGAGATACCAGGTACATGATGGACTGTGGCTTGTTTAGAGACTAGTTCTACCAGTGAAGCCATGTCTAGCTTATTATCAGTCAAATCAACCTAAAGATGAAATATGATATCAGATATGAAAATTACTGTCCAAACAATGGTACTGCCCCAACAGTAGCTGCTTTCCAGGAGGCTGTCCTTCCTGTCATCAGAGGGTTGGAACCTTCTGTAGGTTCCAGGATGCTATAAACCTTGGGAGCATGGTTTTTACTTGCACATCACTATTTCTATTGTAAATAGAAACTCTACATCATTATCTGGACCATTCTGTGCTGACACAGCACATCCCATCCCAGCATAGCTTGGAAAGAGCTGATTCAGAGATCATCTCATCAAGGCTCAAGGGAAGACTGATACAAAAAGGCGCCAGCATGGAAATATGACATGATAAAAAAGCAAGTGGGATGGTCCCTGAGATGTACCAATATATTAGGATAATGAATCATCAAAACCTCATAATATCAATACACTTATCAATGCTAATGTATGGGGGGCTAAGGAAATATTTTTATCTATTATCTTTTGTCTATGCCTGTGAGTGTAAGAGAGGATTCTGAGAAGAAATGTCCACAAAAGAAAACCACAAACTTTCTGCATCTTCAGTCTCCTTTCCAATGGATACAGGGGTACAGAAACAAAGGCACAAAAAAACATTGCAAACACTCCCTTAAGTACTCCATTATCTTGCGATCAAAGGATTGTTCTTTGACAATAATAGTACGTTCTTGTAAAGCGCTTGCATCTGTCAGACTTGACACTCTAGACGCTTCACTGTTATTAAGCTTCAGCATTGCTGGTATTACGGCATTTCAAGGAATTTCTTCCTACAAAGCACCCATATACAACACCTGGGTGGAGAGTGGCAATTGTAGATCACTGTGTCGACAAAATACATTAGTTCCACAACAGGACTCAAACTGCCAACCATTTGATCTACAGTTTGACAACGAATCCACCAGACCAAGGCCTGTGAGTGGGGTTTCACAAAAAGAGCAGGAAAAAGCTGAAAGTTTCTGCGGCCATATGATACCTATATGATCACAAAACAGCCAATTATGCCACAACAACACACACAAATCACATCACTGCACTGTCAACACAGGCACTGTCACTCACCACAAGTAAGTCCCACAGTCACCTCCAAATATCAATCTAAAATCCCTAATTTCGCTGTCAAAAATGCAGAATCAGCGGCATATTTCCAAAGCACCCAGGGCTTGGGTCCAATGCTGAGAAACAGGGTCGCCAAAAAAGCGGTAAAAATCAAGAAATCAGTTGTTTTGGGGAAAGTTTTTTCGCTTATTGCAAGCTCCAAGGGTGATGGTATCTGCAAAAAACAAATGAAAAACCAACCCCCCGTACCTGCCCATGCATTGCCTTTATGTACAAAATTGAATACAAGTTCCGACTAGCATTCATTCGACCGAAATGGGAGCATTGACGGGCGCCGCAACACCTGCGATGAACATCCGATAAAATAGCGGACATAGCACAAGGAAAAAAAGCGGAATTTGAAATTGGGCAAAAAAATTTGAAAAGCACATTTCCGCTAAAAAGCGGAGATTTCACAGGCCTGCAGACACAACACCTCTACAATCCTAGCACAGATCGTCTGGAGAACTTACCTTGAACTTGAATTCACACCAGAGCTGATTTTCAGCATCAAAGTCATACATCTCCATCATTGGACTAACATTCACTGTAACCTGAAAAAAGTATACACAAATATAAACACATTTTAGTTAGACAGGCATGAATGATT
This sequence comes from Echinometra lucunter, assembly GCA_029962745.1. Lineage (NCBI taxonomy): Eukaryota > Metazoa > Echinodermata > Echinoidea > Camarodonta > Echinometridae > Echinometra > Echinometra lucunter. The sequence continues at coordinate 1,450,980 of CM057157.1, read as the reverse complement.
TATCATGGGAACAATTTAGCAGCCACTACCCGGAGTCTTTACAGGACAGTGCAGCAGAACTTTTCAGCGGACTTTACAATTCTACAGATTCTAACAAATGTGTATCTGGAAAGCATCACCTGACATAAAAATTTGCACCTTTACTTTTTAAATGTTTCTTTCCTTTTGACTCACTGCAGTATATGTAAATAACTACAGAAAATACTTTTTTTCCATCTATTATTAATACATACACAGGACTTTTCATTGTGATAAAGAAATCATAATGGTAGGGCCTTAATGTTAGAAATGGTGATCATTTCTAACTGGATATTATGTTGCATAATAAATGATGCATAACACTTATTTGACTTACCAGTATCCTTTGTTCTTTCTCCTTCTCATTAATAGCCATGTGCCTCTTCTTCTTCTTCTTCTTCTTAGATGATGTCTGACTTTCCTCCGGCTGGGATGATAGTAAGTCTTCTTCTATTGCTTCATCATCTGCATCACCTCCACCATCATCACCTCCACCATCATCACCCCCACCGTCATCACCTCCACCATCATCATTATCTGCATCTTTTGGAGTATCAGGGCTACTGGCTTCTCCACTTTCTTCATCACCTTCTGATTATTACAAAAACAAAGGTAGAGGTAGAAATAAATAAAAAATAGTTTCATTAGAAATCTAATCTGTTATTGCCTGCAAAACCACAAAAACAGAGATGTGCTGTAGTTAAACGGTTTAATTTATTACCTTGGGATATAGATGTTGTGAGTTCATGTCCTGTAACATGCATATTATGACTTTGAGCAAAGCATTTAAACTACCTTGCTTTAGAAGCTGTCATGAAATTTGGTGAACATCATTGTTGATATAACATCTACAGTACATCTCATGTTATTATCCAACAATAAAGATGTTACTTGTTCCAAAGATCATCAAGGCTTTTTAAAAATTCTGTCCCAAATGATTCAAGACAGGGCAATTCTAATCAATAACAAAATAATTTATATTCAAGTCAATATTATATAAATAGTGCATGGTCTATCATACTGGATTATGAGCACAACAAAAACTAAATTATCCCGAATGCAGTGTTGTTTTACCGAGGCGGAAGGCCGAGGTAAAATAGACCTGCATGAGGGATAATTTAGTATCTGGAGTTCATATATTATACATACACTATTTACTATAATCTCTTATTTCATTTATGGATGCATTATCAGGTGTAGTATCTCGACTGAGTAGTACTTTGCAATGATTAGTTTTTTTAGTATTATGAATTCTTCTAACCTAAATCAATAATTATCAGTAGTACTTTGCAATGATTCTGTTTTCATTATTATGAATTCTTCTAACCTAAATCAATAGTTCTCAGTAGTACTTTGCAGTAATTCTGTTTTTAGTTTTATGAATTCTTCTAACCTAAATCAATAATTCTCAGTAGTACTTTGCAGTAATTCTGTTTTCATTATTATGAATTCTTCTAACCTAAATCAATAATTCTCAGTAGTACTTTGCAATATTTCTGTTTTCATTATTATGAATTCTTCTAATCTAAATCAATAATTCTCAGTAGTACTTTGCAGTAATTCTGTTTTTAGTATTATGAATTCTTCTAACCTAAATCAATAATTCTCAGTAGTACTTTGCAATATTTCTGTTTTCATTATTATGAATTCTTCTAACCTAAATCAATAATTCTCAGTAGTACTTTGCAGTAATTCTGTTTTTAGTATTATGAATTCTTCTAACCTAAATCAATAATTCTCAGTAGTACTTTGCAATATTTCTGTTTTCATTATTATGAATTCTTCTAACCTAAATCAATTATTCTCAGTAGTACTTTGCAATAATTCTGTTTTCATTATTATGAATTCTTCTAACCGAAATCAATAATTCTCAGTAGTACTTTGCAATAATTCTGTTTTCATTATTATGAATTCTTCTAACCTAAATCAATAATCTTCAGTAGTACTTTGCAATAATTCTGTTTTCATTATTATGAATTCTTCTAACCTAAATCAATAATTCTCAGTAGTACTTGGCAATAATTCTGTTTTCATTATTATGAATTCTTCTAACCTAAATCAATAATTCTCAGTAGTACTTTGCAATAATTCTGTTTTCATTATTATGAATTCTTCTAACCTAAATCAATAATCTTCAGTAGTACTTTGCAATAATTCTGTTTTCATTATTATGAATTCTTCTAACCTAAATCAATAATTCTCAGTAGTACTTGGCAATAATTCTGTTTTCATTATTATGAATTCTTCTAACCTAAATCAATAATTCTCAGTAGTACTTGGCAATAATTCTGTTTTCATTATTATGAATTCTTCTAACCTAAATCAATAATTATCAGTAGTACTTTGCAATAATTCTGTTTTTAGTATTATGAATTCTTCTAACCTAAATCAATAATTCTCAGTAGTACTTGGCAGTGATTCTGTTTTTAGTATTATGAATTCTTCTAACCTAAATCAATAATTCTCAGTAGTACTTTGCAGTAATTCTGTTTTTAGTATTATGAATTCTTCTAACCTAAATCAATAATTCTCAGTAGTCCTTTGCAGTAATTCTGTTTTTAGTATTATGAATTCTTCTAACCTGAATCAATGATTTCTTCCCATTCTCCTTCCAATTCTTCCTCTACCTCCTCTCCACCATCATCTTCATACTCCTTCTCTTCTTCATGTCTCTTCTTATATTTAGATGCTGTACCATCACCCTCTTCATCTCCACTCCCCTCTGATGAAATGGAATCTCTCTTCCTAGACAATGAGGCTGGTTCATCTTCTTGCATGGCTGGGTCTGTTCCATTCTTATCTTGGGTAGCGGCAGCATTACCCCCAACATCACCACCAACATCCAACTTGGATTTCTTAGAAGACGCAAAGCTGGAAAATTAATAACATTCAAAAAAAAAAGAAAAAAGAAGAAAGCGATTTCATAGATAGCATTTTGCTAATGTCAGGGGAATCATTCAAGATTCTCCCTTTTCTTGTTTCTTTTAGTTTACAACTTTTAACCCATTGTCTAAGGAAACTGGATGGCTAATGGCAATAAAAGACTTTTGAAGTCAACAAATCAATAATCTCTACACAACAACTGGGAGACAAGAAAAGTGGCCTATACATTTATCTATTCATAATTGCTTTTGAAAATTAGAGCAGCAAAGAAATGAGTAAACTTTAGGAATGACTGAGCCGACATTCTCTAAACCAATCGATCCACATAGATGTATCATGCAAACATGTCATGTCAGAAATCTAATGACACAACATTCCTAATGCAGAATGCTAGGTTTGGTTTGGTTTGGTTTGGTTTTATTTTCGGTAATATCAAAATGACATCAAATACAAACATATAGAAAAATCAGATAAGTATAAATAAATTTGTAAATCAAAGTTCAAAATAAAGTACAATTCGAAAGCTCTATTCAGAGGCATTATTAAAATGACTCTGTTCTTCCCAGAGGTCCAGATAGCTTAGCAAAACCCAGTGGCATGAAAAGATAAGTAGAGAATGCAAAATGCATACTGCTGTCTGTATTGCTTGCATTCAAGATGCCTCTTTTCGCTCAGCCACCTTAGGAGTTTCATACTAGATCTTGCTCCCATGACACATACAAACTTCTGCAAAGGAGTAATGACGAAACTTGACAATAACCAAATGTAAATACAAGACATGTTATTCCATGAATCATGTATGACTATCATTCAATACTTACTTTGCTTTCTTGAGCTCCTTCATTTTTCTCTTGACAATCTCCAAGAACTGCTTCAAGAAAGTCACTTCAATGTAAGACAAGATACTGGCTGGAGTTGCATTGAACTCATCCTACAGAGAAAAATTAAAATGATGGAATTAGAAACAGGACCATTTCTTATCCCAGTGAAAGAGAGTGGGTCCTTTTCAGGACCACACTCATTTCCAAGAAAGTTTACATGGTGTATGTGAAGCCTTCTATTGCCAATCCCAGAATTTCTCTAAATAAACAGGAAAGGCAATACACTTGCAACCTTCATCAATAGATAGTTCTCTTCTAAAACCATAAAGCCCTCTTGCTGGAACTCAAACAGAAATTTTTAATTTGTGAATCTTTGCAATTATTTGTCTACCATTTAATGAAAATCATACGGTTCTCAAAATGTTCCAACCCAGCTATACCTATGTGTTTTCATCAACTATCACCATCAAGAGTGTTACTCATTTTAGCATACCTTGTATTCCTCATACGGCAAGAAGTTGAGTCTGATCTTGTATACACGGTAGTGATCACTGCATAATAATATGAAATGACAAACATGTTTATGTATCTAACATCAAACAGAGATACATACATCCATCACCATATAATTTGCATCACATTACAAACAAATGATCAATATAAAATATGGAACCTTCCTTATTGTTTGGGAAATATATTTCATAACAAGCTTCATTGCTCCAAGAGTTACACAAAGGGAAAGTCGATGCATTATCTTTCACGACTGTAAAACAAGTTAAACCATTATTAAAGGCATATCTCTTCAAAGCATCCAACTCTACAATGACTGATTAGATATGGAGAAGATAAGCTTATTGTATCAAAGTAAGAATCAATGATATGAAGCAAATAATCACCGTTGATGAAGGTGATGGACAAACTATCACTTGCCAGGTGATATGGATGTATACACTATCTTTCCTCAGCTTCGCTTCAGAAAGATAGCTACATCCAGATCGCCTCGGAAGTGATAGTTTGTCTCAATGCCTGAAACCGAAAGGTGATCATTTGCTTTAAATTTATTTCCTCATCTGAAATCGTTTAACTGTATAGAAAGAGAGAGAATATTTTACTTCTCTAGGATATGTCGGAGTATTCTGGTTTAAAAATCAAGGTTTAAAAAACAGGGTAAGATGTTGCGGCTGACTGCACTGCAAATGCACATGCCTGTTTTATTCAGTGCATATCTTGTAAAGTGTTGCACGCGCGCGACTTGCTTTGCCTCTCAGCTCAACAAGTAAGCTGATTGTGACGTCACAAAAGAAAGCAAATAATTTTAATGTGACGTTATGCTGGATAAGAGTTTCTTTCCGCACACGTACTCACAACAAGAAGCAAAGATCACCATAAGATGTGATGGAAAAAAATGGAAAAAATCAGAGGGGCAATGCACTTTTATTTCGCACGTACTGAAAAGAATTGATACCGCATTGTGACTCTATGGGCTGAAGTGTTCAGCGAAACAAAAAAGTTCCATCACCACGGGTTGATGAATTTTTCTTATCAGGTGATGATTGATGGGGAAACTACAGTTTATCATGTGATTAACTTTTGACCAATCCTACAGCAAGATTCTTAGTATGTAGAATATAATATACTCACTGTGTGGTAGGGAAGTCATAAGATTCCCAGATATCAATATCTTCAATGACCTGTATGTGAATGAACGCATTAAAATAATAATGAGAAAACAAATTCAAGTCGAACAGGTCTTAAAAAAGACAAGTGCAAAACAGGAAAATTTGTGAATTGCAAACACTGATTGATTTCACAAATAAACATACAAAAACCTTATGAAAATTTCTTTCATGTATGCAATTTTTTTTTCTTTATTTCCCTACTATTCAGTTTTGACATCCTCCATATGATACAGCCTTGAATACCTTGCGCATTTCTATAACTGAAAACTACTACATTATATTACTTTATTGTATCAAGATGATTTAACGCTCACATGTTACCCAGTAGCATAAGACTCAGTGATCACATTGCAGACTCATAATCATGAAATAATAAGAAATTCTTAACAGTGATACATATCCTACCTGTGATAGATAGACTCTACTAAGCTGTCTTCGTATCCTGCCTATCTTCTTAGTTGAGATGTCTGGATTGATGAATGGTATCACCATACTAGGTGTCTTAATGTTAGCACTGGCTACCATTAGAATCTCCCTGTAAACCACAAGATGGGATAACAATCTTTATCTTAACCACTTGAAAAGTTTGTGCTTAAAACGAACCTAAAGAATAGAGCACAAAAATGTTTAACAATTATATCTAAACATTTCTATCCTGGCAAAATTACAATAAAATCTTTACTTAACACAGCACTCACTACTATTTCTGACATCATACAGATACATGTGTTATCAACTTTGCGAAAAAAATATGGTATGGAATGCTACAGGGTCAATAACGAGAAACCTGGATGGTTTGTGATGCACTCCTCCTTCCTTGAATAGCTTACCTAAGTCTTGGGATTCCTAATGTTACATTCATATCACCACGCCCAGCAAAATGAAAGGTATTCAATGTCATCTGGGTTGAAGGCTCTCCAATAGACTGTAAACAACAAAATCAAATCCATGCAAGAAGTAAAAAATCATATCAGACAAAGGACCTCAATTCACATGTACACTCTTCTACATTACAAGAACCATTTTTTACTCTTACAAAGTCATCCCTGAAGGTTTTCAAATCATGACTACCACTTCCGTGTTATCACTACAGGGGGTGTTTCGTAAAGCTGTTCATAAAGTTATGAATGACTATATGAACAACTTGAATATGAAATGCCAAATGGGATTCTCAGTCATTATGAATTGTATCAACTAAAGGTGAAATATGCAGACGTAGATTAAGATTGCTTTTTTGTTTTCAAACATTTTTATTGAGAAGTATATTTTTTGCCACAATTCAGTTGAGATTATGGCAAATGCAGCAGTCAAATTTTTTTAAAACATCAAGAAAAACTTTGGGCATCCCATTTGGCACTTCATATTCAAGTCGTTCGTCAAGTCACGAGTAACTTTACAAACAGCTTTATGAAACACCTCCTGTTCCATCAAGTTTACAAACATGTATCAAGCTTGCCAGTGATAAGTGTTTTTCTTCATCCATGCAGTTCTTACTAGAGATAGCACTCCATGAGATCAACCATCACATTCACTGAATGCTTTTTTAACTATTATCTTTCTTTGTCCATCTAACAATATCTAATGCTTGGATTCTAATTTTCTTTGTATGCTTGGACTCTACGGACCTACAAACAAACGCCCTTGATACTACTAACCTGTGCAGCAAGAAGACCTACAGCCTCTCCTGGTCCCATTCATAAGATTGTATGTTTGGTTTATAAGGACCTACAAACAAACGCCCTTGATACTACTAACCTGTGCAGCAAGAAGCCCTACAGCCTCTCCTGGTTCACACAAAGCTCTCCGATACTTGCTATACATGAGACTTTTCAGCTTAGTCTCCTCATCCTCTCTCTCAGTCCCATTCCTATCATCTGATGCTGGTATCCTAGAATCTAGATAGTCATGGATGAGAGAGTCTAGCTTCTCTGAGATTGCACCAAGATGTCTGTCAGGTCTCATTTGACAGCTGACAGGATCAGGACAGGGGGCAGTCTTCTTCTCATACCTGGGATAAAAGAGAGGAGTAAAATCTTTTCTGATCCACCCATTCCTCTGAAAAAGTCAACAGCAAACAGGCACCCAGACTGTTTAAAATTAAAGCTTTCTTCATGTATGCAAATACAAGAAATATAATTTTGCTCTCAGTGATTCCCAAAACCTGCCAAACTTGTCTGTTGCAGCACCATTTCATTAATAATGACTTACTCACTGGGGGTCCAATATCACTTCTAAAATAAGACTATTCTGTTAGGGCTCACCTATGCCTATCTGTGACATCTCTCCATCTTCTAATGATCTCTTTCTTAGCCTTGTTATAAGCCTTCCATGCATTGCTTTCATCAGCCTGAACTTCTTCTAAGATGGATGCATACTCCTTGCGACAAAACTCTAGGAATGGAGATCTTCTGTCTGATCTAGAGTGATGAGAATGTTTCTCTTTCCATCTCTTGACCTGATGAAAGAAGAATTAAATCATAAAACATCAATTCTCAATTCTTGCGCACTCATTTGGTTCAGTTGCGACAGTCACTCTAGCGTGCTAATTTTGGGAGATGGGTTGATAATGGTACCATTAACACTATGCACTAGTTGCCTTTCCGGCTCATATTCTAAGTAATTACAAACTTCTAACACTTCATATTTTCCCTGGGCTCTCACTGCTAGTTCTACTAACTCATCCTTCTTCTACCATGTACTTGGGATCCCTCGGTCATCACTTGCGGCGTCTGCTGTCTTGGAAACAGTTGTCAAACCGCGAGGGGAAAACAGGCCTCTCATGGTATAGACATTGGTGGCAAATGCATTGTGAAAGAGAGAACTAAATCATCAATTTGGCAGTGCTGGAGATGACTTGTAATGCACAGATTCATTTCATCATTACTTGCACAATAAATTTCATATAACCACCAGAGAAATGTTGAATATTTGAACTTTTGAAAAGTCAAAAGAGAAAAAAAAATACAAGCAGTCATTCCTAAAGGCTTTAGGTAGAAAACAAGTACAACAGATTTGGAAGAACATATACCTTCCTGAACAGTTTCTCTGCCAGGCTGGGGTCATAATCCAGACCACTTGGCTTAGACCTTGATTGATGATGAGCCTTGGCATTCTCTATCAGGAATGGGAACTGTTCTTTATGAAGGAATGGAGTCCTGGGTATATCTAGACCATCTTCTCCATACTGGAACTGAACTATGCTACCATCACTATCTCTAACCTGTACAGGAAGAATGAGTGAATGATATATAAATATTGCAAAACAACAAGCTTTGTTTTATTTATAGGTAAATCAATATCATACAAAAATAATAACCAGAAAATCATTGACAAGTGTTGCTTGTCAGTTGCAAACTATAGAAGGGGTAATTACATATAACTATAACTAATCCTTATCATAGGGAACATAAATACATCATGTTTTAGAAAAACACTTGTAGAATACTTGTTAAGTTCAAGTCACACAATTTAGGAGGGTGTTTGAGACACCTCTTTATGCTCTGATTATTTTTGTAGGAATTTGTAGACAATCTCTTATATGAATAACTATTAACTAATATCAAACTGCAAGATATTTCATATTTGATTAAGCAGCTATAAGTATTTGATACTGACCTTTTATCCATTTGTTTGTATCATAGTTTTGTTTAAAGTAATCTGCTTCATAAAAATTTCAAATCTATTTTGTGTAGCCATACAATGTATTCCAATGCCTTAAAGGTACCAGGCTCGATTAGCATTCATGCTATATTCTGGTTCCTTTTATCCTTTGATTGTATTCTATACATGTATCTGTATGTATCTTATATGTTTATTATTGGATAATAAATTTCAAGTTCAAGTTCAAGTTCAAGTTCAAGTTCAAATACGACATTAAATTCTGAGTACAAAATCTTTTAGTATAATGAAATTTTGGGAGAAATACAGTAAATTTTGTAAAGTCTTAATAAGAGCTACGTGTATCTAATCATCTGTTTTGAGATCACAGCATGTACATGTAACTTACGGTTAGATCATAGTTGACGACAAGTCCCTCTAGATGTTTAATGATACATCTCTGTAGATATCCACTGCGACTAGTCTTCACTGCTGTGTCAACCAAGCCCTATAAATCACAGACAGTATATCACAGAAATAAATCAACTGAATATTGAGAAGAAACACCGATACAGATATGCGGTTCCTTTCTAATTCAAGACATTGCTTCAGTATCTTTCTATTTCATTTGTGTAACTATATTTTGAAGTGAATATTTTTTGACAATCTTGAAATTTATATAGAAACTTCCCGTTTTACTGCCTGTAAACTGCAGTAAAGATCTAGCAGTCTCCCATAGGCATGATTACAACACATACCGAATTCTAGCAGAGCAAAGCTGTTCAGGAAAGTTTCTGCTACAAAATGATAAGGAATACAGCAAAATGCCTTCTAAGTTCTTCTAGTGTTCCTTCATTAGACAATAATTTATAAAACAATACTACCATTTACAAAAAAAACCTTATTAACAACAACAACAACAAAAAAGGAAAGGAAAAAAATGCATGTATAAAGTCACTTCTTTACCAGCTTACAATGAAAGAAGTACTCCTGTGTTCTCTCAACAAAGTAATACAAAATAAACCAACAAGCAAATAAACAAACAAACAAATGAATAAATAAAAAGAGATGTATAAAGTGCCATACCTCTCTACCAGCCATACAATGAAAGAAGTATTCCTGCGGTTTGATGCCTGTAAGGAACCTTCCAGCCACGTATCCTCCAGACCTAGGACTGGTTTCATAGGGTGGGAAGGATGGTAGGGAACGACCACTGACCATCAGTGGTGGACGACGACCTTCTAACTCTATCTGACCAAGCAGGCAAGAGATCTGAAGACAGTTCACCTATGGGTCAGATGCAATCAGGATTAATCAACAATGGTACATATTCTTGGCTCACTTGGCTCACTCGGTGAAGTGTCTGTCTGTCAAACCAAAGACTGTGGGTTCGAGTCCATCCCGATCAAATGACTGAAGCCTGCAGTGCATGTTAACATGCCCTTTCCCCTGTTTCATAAATGCAAGCTTTGTTTCAGTGGAAAACACTGCCCCTCAGAAGATTCACTTATTTCACTCATCAGTTTAAAAATACACAAAGGTGCATAATTGCACATAACAATCACACATATGAAATACATATAACATATATTATTATGAAAATATAGGGAAAAGAAAATAAATAATTATAAGAAATAACAAGGGACATAAATGAGTGAGGATCGAGATTAAAGATCTTTAAGGATCTTAGCTATTCGACCCCATTGTTACGAGAATCATACCAGAATTTCTTGCATTAAGAACACAAAAGAATGGAAAGAGTGGACTGCCGAGAAAGGGGAAACAGAGAAAAGAAGAAGAAGACCCACTAACATAACTGAAGATAAATACACTGTAGACATACACGTTTACTTACCATAGATCCCTTAGCACCAGAGAGGACCACTAGCTGTAGGTTATTATCTGGGAACTGTTTGAGTAGTCCAGACCCTAAACACGTAGAACTGACTTGATTACTATAATGATCAGTCTTTGTCTTCATCTGTAGATCAATCTCCTTCATATCATTCCCATCAGGCTTCCTGAAATACAATAAGAATAATCCTAGTGCTCTACATCCAAACAATGAATTGTAAAAATTAATAATTATCCAATAACATCAGTTAAGTGTGCATTATAATATATATTTCTGAAAAACAGTGACAAAATAATCAATGTCCAAATCAAAAATAATTTTGTAATATGCCAACATATGTCAGTGCATTCCATTGCCAAACATCGGCCATCGCAGAAAATTGGACCCACACAAATTGTAATCTCAATATTAAAGAAAAAAAAAACAGTAAAGAACAACAAAAGACTCTTTCCGCAGCAATCAAATAAAGTTTAATTTACATTTCATCATAAATTACTACACACAGGAAAGCATAAACATAACACAGAAAAATACATACTGCTGACTGCATCATCATAAAGGGGCATACCTATGGGCATCTTCATATCTCTTTGTGAGTGTGTTGGTATGGAAACCAGTGAATTCCTCCACACCCAGTGCCTTAGCAACCGCCTCTGATCCACAGTCCTTAGATTCCTCTAAGATATCATGACGTTTCTCATCAGCCTTGTTAGAAATGAAAGGAGAAAAAGTCCAATAAAACCCAAATTCCATGGTAACAATACAAGAGTATGACCAGAAGGGCGTTTCATCAAGTGTTTTGTCAGTGATTTTTACTGACAAATTTGCTCTCAGTCAATCAGTTGCAAGGATTTCAGTAGCTTATAACAGCTGTAGGTGTACATATTGTTATGAGATTATATTACAATGTAGTGCACATGCTGTGTGCGGAGTCTCTTGATAACTCGGTGTCTTGAATAGGAATAGAATCAACGTTTTCACTCTACATTTGTATGACAGAAGAAAGAAATTTGTAGATTAACACATTATGCATACATATATTAAAGCTTACGATAATCAACCCATAACTATGAGCAGTACCACTAGATGATTTTTTTTTTAATTGAACTTTTGGAAATTTAAAAGCATTTATATAGAAAAGACAACAACAAAAAATGGGAAAGACAACTAAAACTGAGGGAATATTATATAGTTTCTAATGCAGGATATAAAAATGATTAAATTCATACTATAATGAAAATGATTCAAGATTCTATTTATTTTCATTCATTAAAAAGCACATTTACAAACATTATATAACAATCACAGTACAAATAATGCATGAATGAGGATGGAACAGCTTGCGAAGGCAAAAGAACCTTATTGGTGCTGCCACCTCAAAAGTAAAAAAATATTACAAATACCAAAAAACAGTAGTGAGAGTAGTTAGATGGAGAATACCTTGTCAGTGACAATGATATCTTCTGGTCCTAGAGTGAACCCAGTATGCTGCTGTAGGAATGTGGTGAAGAGACGTCCAAAATGGCTCAGTAGTTTACCAGCAATCTGACCTCCATACAGCTGTACACAAACAGAAGAATATACATGACCATTGACCCCAAAATAAAATTGAGGTCCCTGTAAGACATCTACCACCCAAGTTTGGTTACAAACGGGCAAATGGAAGTGAAGTTATTCAAATTTCATAAGCGTTAAGGATGGACGAACACTGCAAAGGATCCCTTAGTCTTGCTCAATCTCAGTGGCTCAACAACCCTATGGGAAAGTGTAATAGCTCAGAGAATAGAACAGGTAATACTAAAGGAACCATGGGTTGTATTCTGAAAACAATCTTATCTTTTATGTTAGTAAAATGTAAAAACAAGTCAAAATTGGGACAAATCAAGATCGAGACAAGCCAAGCCTTGTGCAGGTTCCTATTAATGAAGGGAATTAATCTCTTGTACAAAGAACAACAAAGCCCTGGTCATGTACTGATTTTATTACAAACCTCATAGATGCAATGCACCAGTCCATAGGGTGTAGGTCCATAGTTCCCCTTGTCTAACACACCACTTAACAGTTCTCCTTCTCTTACTATCACCTCAGACTCACACATGTCGGAACCAACGAGGGCGCTACCACCTGCTTTAGGTCTCCTTGCTTTATGCTTGCTCCAGGACTGCAAGAGAAAAATTCAGTTAAGAGGTGATTATGAATGGTTTGCTTTAACCCTTACAGTGCTGATGGCACGTGTATGTGCCCAAGAGACTTTACATTTTTAATTGACCATTACTCCACTTAGAATAATGGATATAGTCATGAAAATATGTCAAAGTTTAGAGGATAAATATAGTATTTAAAATAAATATCAGTTACTATATGCTACCATAGAATATTCTTAGAAAACTACAGATTTTGGAAAGGATCCATTCTTATTTTAGCATAAAACAATAGCAAACAAATGATAAATGAAAACAGAAAGGTCAAGAGGGAAGCTCATTTCTATTTCCAAATAATTTTCATTCAAGACATTGCATTAATGGAAATATTTGGTATCTTTTGAAAGGGTAATAAATTTTCTACAACTTCTGTGTACAACTTATCTGTATAGAAATTACTGTTGAAGACTTACGGGCATTTGAAAAGCAAGCATTGTTCATGATTTGGTAGAATTTGGGAACAAACTTGGCACCGTAAGAGTTAAGCTGGTTGATTAGTATTAAATAAAGGTGGTGAAACTGTAACTACACACCTGACTACAAACTAGTCTATGGAGTTCCACATTTGTACATTCTTACTGATACAGTTAGTGAATTCTTACATGAAAAGTAAATAGAACAATCTATAATATGTTGCAAACCTTCCTGTTCTAGAATAGGTCCTATCACAGCGACATCACACCATTCCTGATTGCTCTCTAACCTTTTTTGACCTTTTGACCTCTGACCTTTTTTCCAACTGGAAGGCTTAAAATACTATGCAATTTTTAACATACATGTACATGTACAATGAGTGCACAGTGATGAAAAAAAAAAGGTTTCAATTTTCATTATAATTCAAACATATCACTACCATTTATTCATACCTTATTACTGATCTTTGATTTCCCTACAAAGTCAAGTGGTCTACATCCTTCAGGGATGGTATTGATGATGATGGTAGAGATGAGCTGCTTGCCGGACCACAAGAGTGCAGGTTTCCTGATACATGGAGGTAGACATTTGACAGGGCCCTCTTTGTCAGTTAGTGAACAGTACACCAGCTGTTGGTATTCATGCCTATGTGAAACCATAAACAATACAAAGAGAAAGTTCACTGTTGAATCCTAACTATTAAACCATTCCTATCTTAATGCTAAAAATCAACTTTTGAAATAAGCACATAGGGCACTTGTGGCAAACTTAACAAAATATGACAGTGCAACCCATTGGCTCAAAAGACAATACACAGAATATGCTTCTTGTACAATGAAAGCCTCAAAATGTTGTGAGAGCAGAAAACTAAAAATGTAATAACAAGAGGTGATGTAATTTTAGACAGCTTCAAGATATTCAGGAATGGGGGGGGGGGGGGGGCAATAATCCCTATGTCTCAAAAGGGTTGTATTTCTATAAAATGACTATGATTAAAACTGAATGACATGCATGATGTTTTACCTTGTAAAGAATCTTCCTCTGACTGTCATCCTTACACCTGCTACAATATGATCCTGGATCAAACCACCCAAAGGGGTACCATCTTTAGGAACCAGGTACTGCTGATTGGTACTAGCTGAAATAAACATAGCAAACAAACAAATTTGGAATAACTATTATTCCATGATATTAATGATAAGGAATTGGCAAATGAAAATGGCTGCGGGAATGCAGCACATTCAAATTACACACAGGTCATAGATTTACAGAGATAATGGTATTGATGGTTATGGAGGTAATAATGACAATAATAATTATCATGAGGACGATGATGAAAGCGATGTGAATGATAATGATGATGGTGATGATGGTGATGGTGGTGATGATGATGATGATGGTGATGATGGTGATGATAATGGCAATGATGATGATGTTGATGATGATGGTGATGATGATGATGGTGATGATGATGATGGTGGTGATGATGATGATGTTGATGTTGGTGATGGTATTTAAACTGTTCACAAGAAAAAAAAAACACGAGTCATACCTATAGTAAGTGCCTCAGCACGACCTAGTTCATTCTGAGGAAAGTGAACATTCATCTCATCACCATCAAAGTCAGCATTGTATGTCTTACATGATGAGTAGTGTAAGCGTAGTGTCTTCTCTCCTGGCAGAACTCTTACCTGTCAAGAATTTATCATAGGACAAGACAGAGTTGAATGCAATAGCACTAATTAAACAGTGTTAGCACATATACAATAAGATGTAGCAAATCAAAAATGGTATAGAAACAAATATCATTCAAATCAGCATATTGCTTTGTACGCATTGTACAGATATCTTCATTTGTTGATCCAACATCAACTCTGGTAACATGCACCTCAGGATTCATTTTGTCAAAGTTATAAATGAATTGCCATTGGCCATTTTGATAAGATTTATGGTTTTGGATAGTGTTAGGCTCAAAACTGAAGACAGAAATTTAATTAATGCTAAGAAACAAACAAACCTCAGAACAACTGTTGGAAAAGCACATGTTGTATAATTATTATCATTTCTTGAGGACAGTGAAGATTAGCTTAGATTATTACCTTATGTGCCATGATGCCTGGTTTATGAAGAGTTGGTTGACGATTCAACAAGACTATGTCACCAGTCTGTAGATGTCTATGAACCTTCAAGGAAAATAAGAGGATATATGACTAAGAAAGCTATGACCAGCATGGCAAAGAAAGGTACATGGACTTCAAGCCCAATCAAAAGAGGAAATTACATTTCACAAATTTAATTGGAGGTTGGAGAGGTAGAGAGTAGTGACAGAAACAACAAAGCACAAAAAGTATGATCACATATAATCTCTCATATGATCTCTCTTTTATAGTAATTACTTGTGTATTCATCTCACGCACGTAACATATTTCATGCGTACTAGGGATTTTATCAAAATATACATCTGAAAGTGCATTGCCACTAAATTATCCATATTTCAACAAATTATCCTGAATTAAACCACAAACAACACAATCCAACCAAAGATATGCAAGGAGACTGTATGCTTAATAAAAGTCTGTAAATGTGAAATCTTTGAAATTGAGGTTAGAAATAGCGAGATGTTTGTAGAATTGAGATTCCCAAATACTGGCCTTCCAGTCAGAGGAAAGGCCTAATCTTCTCTGATAATTTCAGTTAGTTGCATAGCGTTATTGCATACCTGCCAATGCTGACAGCCAAGAAATAGGAACAAATCATTAAAATCTTTTCAAAAATAGGAAATTTCCTGTTCAATACTACAGACAAATTTTTCCAGAAATAGGAACACACGGGCTAAAATGGCAATTTTCTTTTCCCAAAATGGGAATATTCCTATTTAATAGGAACAGTTGGCAGGTATGTTATTGGTAGATTAATTACCTTCTTTGATCCAATGTTCTGTTTGTTAATATTGCTAGGTGTGAGCAATCTCTTAGCGACAGACTCTCTCTGTGAATGGTTATCTGCTCTGAGTCTCACTTGGGAACCATCCTCATTTTCTATCAGCAAAGCACTGCAGGGAGAATGAAAATACACTTTATGAATCAGTACTTCTAAACTTCGGCTTCTAATAGCAAGTCTCTTACAGGAGAGGGAAAAATCTAGGAAGCTAGTAGACAGTGTCTTGAGTGAATCATTTGGTCTTCATGAAAAAACCAAGCATACTACAAACAAGTGATTATTTGGTTTATATACAATAAATCAACATTATACCAACTTTATCATGAATGCCTTATGCTGTTTTCTTTGACACCCCCCCCCCCATATTGGATATTTATAGATCAGTGACTATCTCATCAGATGTGGCATTATGACATCAATACTTCCAGAAAGAGAGAGACGCTAATGGAAAGATGTCCGGCAAGGCCAAGGCAAGCTTTGAAGAGATTTCTTCTCCCTGATAAGTAACCACTACCAAAATGCTATAGTTCTTGTATATATGAAAGAAACTCACAACTTCAAATTAGACTCCTGCTTTTTTTGTTGTTTTGCCTTGTTTTTGTTTTGTTTTGCTTTTTAGGGGAAGGGGGGGGGTCCATTCTACCTCAAAACTGGTGTTGAGTGAATTGAGGGAAACTCAATGAATCCAATGTAATTACCCAGGATGAACATCAGGTCCATTCATAACCATCTGCCTAAGCTCCTGTGCATTCCAATCAGTCACAGGCTGAGGGTACGTCAGACGTTTAGCAATGACTTCTGGGATACCGATCTCGTCAGTGTTGATGTAAGGATCAGGAGAGATGACTGACCGAGCTGCATAGTTAACACGTTTACCCATCATGTGCTTGCGGAAGAGACCTTCTTTCCTCTCAAGAAGCTGAAAAATGTTATCAAAAGGTGAAACAAGAAAAATAGTTTGATTTCCTGATCTCATCTTCTCTACATTTAAAAAAAAACTTTGGCAAATAACATTTCTTTGTATTTTGGGTGCAAATTCTCTTCGATTCATCAGCTAATCTCAAGTTTGGCTTTAATGACAGTTTTTGCAACAGGTTCAATTGTCTGTCTGATCTAAAGCCATCACCTACTTATTACCACAAGGTTATATATTTTATCTGGATAATAAAAGGAATACAAATGTCAGAAGGTGGTTAATATTATGTTCAGGTGCATTTATCAGTGCATGATATAATTCATTAACCTTTGACCTAATGGTTGTGTGTCTAACCTGTTTGATGCCCGGTGCTTTATCAGTAGAAATCTTGTCAAGGTCACTGTCAATGACACAGTTGACATGAGTTTGTAGCTGAGTAAGAGCATTCTGTAGTTTCTCTGGTAGAGTCTTCCCAGGAATTGTGCTTAGTATGCTCTGATAAAACAAGATTAAAGTAATACATCAGTTATAGAACTGACAACAGATTTATTGGTTTGGAAACTTTCAGTTCAGTTCAGTTCAGTTCACTTTTATTCACTGTTTTCAATCAATAATAAACATAAAACTATCAATAAAGTGCACAGCAAAATTAACAGAAATAAGTAATGACAGCAGTAATAACAATTTTTCATCGATATAATCACTATTAAATGATTAATCATAGAAATGTAAATATTTGACCAAAAAAGCATAATAATAGTGAGAAAACGGTTGGACATTAACACTATCAACATGAATAGATTACTAGATCAATATTATCTGTTATTATACAGAACACATTGTGCAACTTCTTGCCACATGAAACATGTACCTTTGTGCACTATGCACTATCACAACAAGTGGTAACTTTAATATTTTTAAAGAATCAAGTTTTATCCTTATGGCACATAGTTTCCTTTCAAGAACAAACAAAAAAGGAAATGTAAATATTATAAGCTTCATATTCTGAAATCAGATAATATGACCATGCAAGAAAAAAAAAACTACCTGGTCAACATTCTCCTTGTTCTCAGTTGGTGGTTTAACATCTGTTTCCATTTCAACAAATTCAGTCTTGATTTGTGTATTGTCTGCATCCTGGGATCCTTCTTGACTGGTGGACTGCCTCATAACTCTTAGCAGATGATGCAGTATGTGACAATCTTTTAGTACCTTAGATAGGTTACCAGTCTGTGGATTCTCAAAGGTCTTCTCTCCAGCTGTAGAAACCTATAAAGAAAAAGAGAAATTGATCAAAGTTTTGTTCACATCAATGGAATCCCATTGCCATCATGACGAAAGTCGATATCACTCTCCTTTTCTTGAAGGGTAATCATTCTCTCCAATCCATCATGAAATTGGCAATGCAAACTAGACTTGCATTTCAACTCACTCTGCATGTAAGTAGATGGTGATGATTTACCACATTCATATGGTACTATTGTTTCTGTTAAAACATTACAAGGCATAGACACCTAGACAAAGAAAATGATTGCTAGTGCTGTTTGTTTATTTTGCTGCATGAAATTATCAAAATGAATAAACATGGGCCAGATCAATCACTATACCATCATGAAAATTTAGCTTTCAAAAAGATTTCTTCCTTTGTAGAGGGTTAACCAGCCATGTAACCAGTCCAGTATTTTATTTTCTTTTGCTAGCCTTGCTCCAATATCTGACACTGATAGGATCAGACAAGGTAAACACAACTCACTGCTTTGTTGAATAACTGTTATCCCTAATAAATTATAGAATCTTCTGTATGCTTCTTTAGGTAGCTTATCAAAAGGTGGGTCTGTTGGTTTTTATCGGCTTCTCAGCGCCTGGGTATTCACATAGGCTTTGCTGATCCCTGGTGTTTTGTCAATACAGGGACGGGGGATTAGAAGGGACAAGTGGAGCAGAGGACATTGAGGGTGAATCCTGCTCTAGGATGTGGTCAGAATGGGCTCTGACTTATGATAAAGAAGCCTTACTAATTTGTTTGATATTTTAGTTATCTAATGAATTATCAATATTCAGCTCCTTTTATGCTACATGTATCCACAATTAGGAATACCTAGAATTTCTTATTATTACAACATAAAGCTAGATTTTCAAATTCTTTTTTCCCCCCCAAATGTATTTTTTCAATGCACTTCATTTTCCACTTATTTGGATATGTCCTGGACTATTGTATCTTTTTCCTCCCTTTTTGTGCAAGTTCAATCAATAAAGGGATGCTTAAAAAACCCTTTTTAATGTTTTTTTAATGGAACGACATCTTATTCATAAGAAGAATATAACATCCCTTGATTTTGAATACATCCTAAACATGAACTGTCTGAAAAAATAATGGAGCTTAGTATCTTACTGGTCTAAATTTAGATGGGATGACTGGGAGTGCTTCTAAGAAGAACTGGTCTATGGTAGAGTCTTCCCCATGCTTGCTGGGTAGATCAAGCACTCCAAATATATGACGTAAAACCTCACCTAATTGGAAAGAAAAAGAACAGCACATATTAAATTTGATTTTATTTGAAACTTTTTAAGGACATGTAGTAAAAGCATAAATGTAACCAATGGAAACTTGTTATAAAGACCTCTGATATAAACAAGGTAATTTTGCCGGTCCCAAGGTCCCTGGTATAGTGAGTTTCCACTGTATTATTCTATGCTGTCATAATGTGACTTGTCCCATCGCATTTCCTGCATTTCATATGCAGGGCTAAGTTTTCATCCCTCCACATGTTAATGTGCCTATACAAGGAATTAATTGTCACTGATTATCATTCTTGACAGAGGCATGGTAAAGTCTTTGAATTTTACATCATCTTTCATTCCCTATCAAATGTTTGTGCCATGATTTTCATATCACAACTCTGTAATGAATTGCCTTACAATGGATAAAACTTCCAAAACAATAGGCTAATATTTCTACACTCACCATCATTAGAAAACAAGTTCCTGAGATGTCTTCTAGCTTCATGAGGAGAGAGATAGACCATCTGAAGCCCCTGGCCAGGTCCACTGGATACCTTGGTTAGAATGACACTATTATGATGAGGACGAATCTCACGAACAGACTTCTTACACAATGAACACTTCCTGCCTCTAGAAGCCACATACTGACGTATAAAGGACTGGATCACATGACGACGACACTCCTCGATGTGACGAGCCTCACATGGCTGATCAGATCTGCGCTCTGATGGGTTACAAGGCAGAGGAAGGAGATATTTGAGAAATAACACAACTCCGTATCAAAACTGTTTTTCCCCCACTTAAAACTTGTATGAAAATAGCAAAAAAACATAAGATATGCACCAAGCAAGAAAAATCTCAGTGTTAATCACCACAAAGAGAATCTGAAGGATATCATCAAGAACAAGGATGATCTGCTGCATCTTAGTGCAATAACTCTTTGAATGTGGGGGTCATGACTGTTATGAGCATTTCCTCTTGAACCGATCACCAGTAAATCAAGAACCATATCTTTGCAACGGATTAATTACTCAGTTTTTATTGCAGATGATTTTCTTTTTTTCTCAAGGAAAGCAACTGATTCTTTTGCTTTTACTCTGTACAATAACCTCTTGGAAATATATTCAGAACCTCTTGGATATGAAGGAAAAAAATAGAAAATATCAAAAATTCAGAAAAAAAAAGTCTGGAGCACAAAATAAAGTCATACAACGAAGCATTCCGTGTAGCTTGTATCTTACCAGACAGTTTATTATCTACATATTCCTTGAGTCTGATGTTCATCTCCTCTGCTAGTCCTTCCCCATCATCTGATTCAGATAAGACTTGACTGGCTAGTTCATTCAAGTCTCCTACGCTATCCAGTAGACCATGGTCCAAACAACGAAGCTGCTGGACTACCAGACCAAGGGTCCATCTAGGAGCTAGAAGATGGTTGCATTCTAGGCAGCTACCATGAAGGAGCTATAGAGACAGAGGGAGAGAAGGATTCACTGTTAAGAATCAATCAAGTCTACAGTTCATCCAAAGCTCAGCAGCGCGACTAGTCGCTCGCACTAGGAAACATGATTCTACATCTCCTGTCTTACGAAATTTACATTGGTTACCAGTCCAGTTTAGAATCCAGTTCAAGATTTTGTTACTAGCATATGAATGTTTTCATGGACTAGCTCCTTCATACTTACATGTAAATGACTTACTCACTGCTTACAAACCATCAAGACAGGCTTCATTCATGCAAAAAGAATTTGTTCATTGTACCTCCCATTCAGACAAAACATATGGTGAATGTACATTTGCTCATGCTGCCCCGGCTTTATGGAATAGCCTCCCAAAGTCTCTAAGAAACACAGACACAATAGATAACTTTAAATCTTCCCTTAAAACACACTTACGCAAAATGTATCTTAGTTCAATGAAGTAAGCTTGGTATGGTAACCTTAAAGTTGATCTACGATTTTCTTGTGGCATGATCTTTGCTGAAAATTCTATTCTACCATGCCAAAATAGACATTTAAATTTCACACTGTTTGTATTCTGGGTTCCGAACCCTTTCTTTCACACAATAACATAAAGATAAAACACCTTACAGTGCCATGAGCATAGATGGATATTACCGGCGCATTACATGTGTTCATATTATTATTATTCAAATCACTCGACCTACAAAGTATGACAAAAGGTTGACCTACCTGGCGTACTAGAGGGAAGAAAAGAGGATTGAAGACAGGAAGTGGTAATGTCACATGACCCATATGACCTGGGCAATGAAATTGACTCAAGCTACATGTTCCACATAGCTCATCTCTGTCACTTGGACCTAAAGAAAGAAGAATCATCAACCCAATACTGACAAAAATATGACAAATTCATAGATTTTGTAAAACAATGTATCTACATGTGAATGCAAGATTCGTCATACATGATGCAGCAGTGGACATAACTTTTAATAAAATAATAATAAATGAATGAATAAACAAACAAATAAATCTTAAAAAAACATAAATAAATGAATGAACAGTCTAAATTTGTCCACTCACTTCCAAAGGTCCTGTTATCAACCTATTAATTCCATATACACAGTACTATGAAATGAAAAAAAAAATCCAGCATCAAGAATCAGGAGCAATTACTTTGATGACAGTGTGAATTAGGCTTGCAAATTTTGTTGTAGGAAAAGAATAAATACCAACCTAATGCGGGATCATACAGTCCTCCAAGGGTTGGGTGTCCTAGGTCATCAAATGATCTTGGATTGGTTAACTCCTTCACGCTCAGCTGCTTAAGTTCCTCACTGCAGTATGTACTGAACCTTACCGAATCAACACGTTTACTTGGAATCTCTCTCACAGACATCTTCAATGAATATTTCTGTCACATTACGGTCAAACTTTTGTGGGCAGTCATCGGTTGGCATCAAATTGATCTTTCAGAAAATGCAATAATCTGTAGAGGAAAATTTGTTTGAAAGTTTAAAAATACATGTGATAGCCAGAAGTATCTCAGATATGTCAAGTATCATGCATTAGGCATGAGACTCCCGCATTGGGGGCTCTTGCTCATCCCCAAAAATCTCTTTCTCACGCCTACATGTAATGTACATCACAGCCTATCCCCAAACATCTTGAAATAGCCTATCCCCAATGCCCATATACATGTACATGTATATTACATGTATAGACACACCTGGCAATCTCATGCATTGCCTGCCTAAAACTTCCCGCATTATTGGTCTTTGACCTTGGCGTCTCTGAATATATTTGAAGTGGCCGAAGCCGCTGAGTGACGAGTGCCTATGAGTCTGACTCTGCTCTGAGCATGCTGAGTGGGTCTGACTAACGTCCTTGCGCAACGAGTCGCCATCCGATGGCATTAAACTTCATCTATTAATATTATAGAGTCTATAAATAAACTTTATTCTTGCCTTAATCATGATTTAACATGAAAACATTAATAAAACTGGTAAAATATCTTGAAAGCATGTCGCGACATGGATTGAGCCGCACATGCACATGCTACCTAGTGCGCTCGGCACTTTTTGAGATAGATATTCAGCGATACGTGAATATTCATCATGTTCATGTTATCTCAAGTACAGGGCGCGCTAGCTGCATGTGCGGCTCAATCCATGTTGCGACGTCTTCATGCATATTCAATAATTTTGAACGAACCACACTCTAAAACGTGAATATTCACATTGTTCGGTGCATGCACACATTGATTTTATTGGATGCTAACGTTACAACAATACATGGATTATTTTCATAGGACAAGAAAATTGTATTTTTTTCTTCCAAAACATTTTCAGAAGAGGATTTCAGAGGGTTTGCTGGTTGGCCAAAGAGTTGTTGAGACCATACAAGCACACATTTTTCTTTTTAGACTTATATTTAGAAAAATAAGCGAACCAAACTGACGGTTTGCGGCGCTGTCAATAGATAAGCGTAGGGTTACCGTAGGCCCTACGTCAAGATGAATTGACGGGACCGAGCAAAAAAACCCGCAACAAAAAATATTCATTTAAAACTGTACGTAAAATATGGCTTGTACAATAGAAAGCCTATTGGTCAAAAACTTTCACAAAAATTATCTTATAAATTTACCAGAATATGCAACTAAGGAGCCAAGAAGACCCCTACTTCTGGAATTTTATCTCTCTTTTTGTCTAAACTATCACGACACGAGTCACGTTGCGCAGCGCAGCTCCGCACCATTATGGTGTCGCTCAAAGAACACTCAAAAAAAGGAAAGAAGGAAAGAAAGAAAGGAGTATATAGATTTTTTTTTTTTTTTTTTTTTTATCGTGTTTGTAGGGGGCATAGAGTTACATACGCAAAATATAACTCTATGAGGGGGGGGGGGGGGGGGGGGGGGGGCTCAGATTTGGTTCGGACGGACTTTGCATTTTATCCGCATACCGTTTAGTGCCATAGAGCTTTCAATAATATTGATTTGATTTGATTTGATTTGATTTGATTTGATTTATTTTGATTGGATTGGATTGGATTGGATTGGATTGGATTGGATTGGATTTGATTTGATTTGATTTGATTTGACTTGACTTGATTTGATTGATTTATCTAAAAGCCCTCACCTCTTGACTGATTTACAATGGGGCAATGTATTGATTTTAAAATATGAAACAGAATATGATTGTTTGGTTCCACGTTGAGGAGTACTCTCAAAGAAGAAGATGATTACAAGCAGCAAACAACAATTACATGCACAAAATACAAGAAATAAAATAGGCCTACATAATTATATAAATACATATAAATCTTGATCCAAAATATAACACAAACATACTCAGCAACTGAATAAAATGAAATGAAAATGAAATGAAATGAAAATTAATTCGAGCTTCTGGGCCTAGCTTGTTGCCTCCAATAGGCCTACTCGATCACCGTCGGGACTGCGCCCGCTCAGTGACTATTTTGAAGCCACCTCTTGATGATGTCTACCAATATACCTCGCTGGTCCATTATTGTTTGCTGTCCCAAACCGCTTTGTTTCTTATGAGTGAGAGAAGCGAGCAAGGAAAACGCTCTTTCGATGATCATTTCGTCATATCTAATATACAGTATATTCAGTCACTGAATGCCCAATTCGTCTGCCTTCCCACATAATTCTTTACATGAGCGAGCGCAGCAAGCGGAGAAAAATATATAAAATACACTAAATGATTTTATAATGTACACTCCCTGCAGAATTCGAGGAGAGTACGTACGTCGGACACGTCGCTGCAAAACCGGCACCTGCTGCTGGATAAGAGCGATTGATGATCGAAAACATCTTGTTTTTGGATTTTGCGAGAAAGAAAAATGTGTGTTTTTCGTAAATACCGAGACCAGGTTCTAGTGTATTATCATTTTCTTCTTGTGATTTAGTAACGTACAATGATATTGTATCGATATCTTCCGTTTTCTCAGAGAGAATATAAAAATAGGCTTACCGTCACAGGCCGTTATTTCCTGAAAATTCATCTATTTTAAGTTGAACTTGCTGCTCGAATCCTCCCAGCTATACAGACCTAACTAACAATTTATGAGTAGAAGAATAGCATAAACTTTGGAAAGAGAGAGACAAATTGCAAACAAATATCCTTAAGAATATATAACCGGCATCGGTTAAGATACTGAAAATGCAAGCGAGCACTTCCAGGTCTTTGCTTTATTTTCATTCCTCTTTTACTTTTCCTTTTACCTCTCTTCAGTTTTACAATACTATTTCTTCTTTTAAAAGCGGGGGGGGGGGGGGGGGGGGGGGGGGGAGGTATATTCTATACAGGCCATCCCCCCTCTCGAAAAAGTGGGGATACACACCCACACACCCAGGGGCGTAACAGGTACCTGTTATCAGGGGGGGGGGGGGCAGAGCCCGAAATTTCCCGGTAACTAGTCTATGTCTAGAATCTGTGGCGTAGCTAGGACTGCATTTTAGGGGGATGGAAGTGCTCCACCGGCGTAAATCCAGTTTGAGGAGTGGGGGGATGAAGAACTTTTTAAATCATTTTTTCTTACACACATTTTGATATCTATTTTGCGAGCGAGCGAAGCGAGCAAGCTGAAAATAACCACTTTTCTCGATTTTAAGCGCATTTTCGGATGCAATTGCTAAGATTTTGACGAGAGTGAAGCGAGCGAGCCAAAAATAACCACTTTTTTGTTCTCAATAGCATTTTCAAATAGAAATTCTAAGATATGATGGTTGTTTATGATAGATAATTATTCAGAATTTTTACTAACTGATCAATCAAAATAAATTTTCTTCCTTAAAAAGTGTGTCTGCATGGGGGGGGGGGGGGATTTGTACACACCATCTCCCCTCTCCCCCAAGTGGGAGTGATAGATCCCCCCCCCCGGAGTTTACGCCAATGTAGTGCTCTAGAGGGGAGGGTGCAGGGAGGGGGGAGTTTCCCCCTCCCGCGCGAAGCGCGGAAGCTCCGACCTTTCTTTGAATTGTTAGTTGTCGGTAATTAAGTCAGTCTTTTGCGGTGTAACTAGGATTCATTTTAGGAGGACGGAGCTCCTGGGGGGGGGGGGGGGGGGTGCAGGGTGCAAAGTGAGGAAGCTCCGACGTTTTTGCGCTGTCAGTTCCCTCTCTTCTTACGCTCTCTGCCTGTTATCGGGGTGGGGGGGGGGCATACGCTTAGCCCAAATTTCCCGTTAATTAAGTCTAGAATCAGTGGTGTAGCTAGGATTTAATTTTAGGAGGCATGCTAGAGGGAGGGTGCAGGGATGGTGATTTCTCCTTCCGCGCGAAGCGCGGAAACTCTGTTTCTTTGAATTGTTCGTTGACTGTTCCCAGTCTCTTACATTCTCTGCCTGTTATCGGGGGGGGGGGGGGGGGGGAGAGGCAGAGCCGAAAATTTCCCGGTATCTTAGTCTAGAAAGAGAATATGCGGAGGTGAGCCCGCGAGTTGCTTGTTGCGAAGCCCTCAGCGGGTCGGGGGGCCAGGGTTCTGGCTTAGGGCCCCCTAATAGGGGTCTACAGGGAAAGCCTCTGCGGGGTCCAGGGAGTGGAGCACCCGAAAGCTCCGGGGTTTTTGGTACTAAATTTTCCCTCATTTCTTTTGTTTCCCTTTGCTTTTTTTCTTTTTCCCCTTTCCCTCCTTTCCCTCTCTCTTTTCTACTTTCTCCCCTTTTTCCTTTTTTTCTTTCCCGTTCTCCTTCTTCCTTTCCCTTTCTCCTTCTTTCTTTTCCTTTCTTCTTCTTTCTTTTCCTTCCTTCCTTTTCCTTTCCCTTTCTCCCTTCCTTTTTCTTCCTTTCCCTCCCTTTCATTTTTTCCCGGTAGTTTGGTGGATTTTCCCGCTGAAATCCTTCAGGGGGGCACTCTGCCCCCCCCCCCCCCGGCTGTTACGCCACTGCACACACCCACACACCCTCACACACAAATATTCCGCGTCCCCTAATTATGATGCCGGAAGCGGCACCATGTACCACCACAGAAATAGGCGTCTTTTATTTCTGCGGGCGCCAGGTGTACTGTGAAGAGAAAGTCTGGTGGGCGTGGTCTTGTGCACATTTGTAAACTAGAGCAGTGCAGTGTGCAGTTGCAAGTGCATGGGATGGGTAAGGAGCAGCCAATATACAGGAGCAGGCTCGATCGCGATATGGGTTTGGTTGGCGGAGTTGCATCCAGGTCCTGGTTAAAATAATGTGTTCGTCCGATTTCATGTTGGAAGTGATTAGTAGGGTAGTTTCTAACAGTTAGACCTGAAATCCAAAGATAGCATTTGAGTGGATTCAGGAATTGATTGAAATACTGAAGATGAAAGGGCTGGCATTAAAATTACCCGACAATAAGCTTCTTTGAAACAGGTCGGAACAGGTAAAGTTAGGCTTGCCAAAAAGTATCATCTAGATCTAGGCCTTTCCACCAGGCAAGTTGTGGGGCAAAACAGAGATGATGATATGGTGATGATGGTGTTGATGATGGTATATGCAGGAAGGGGAAATGAATATAGATCTTATTAATAGCAAGTGATCAAGATGATGTGATAGCAATGGTGATGATTGGTCATCGTCATCATGAATAATAACTATTTAGGCCTATATGTGATGATATCAGGATGATAATATATTGTATTTAATATGATGATGGTGATGATGTGATTATTATGATTGTGAGGATAATGAACATGATGAAGTGTGAATGAAGACATCAACAGCCCACAAGTGAAATGGCATTTAGTGGATACTATGGAAGTAGCTGGAGAACCTTGACTTTGCTTTATGATTTGGCACTGCTATTACACAAACAGCAACAGATGTAAGACAAAACGAACATCATTACTGATGCGCACATTGGATTGAACATCCACAGAATTAAGGAAGAGCAAGGTCCTCAGGGTCAATACAGACAACACACAATGCCCATCACACTGGAAGACAAGATCTTAGAAGAAGTACAGAGCTTCACCTATCATGGCAGTATTGTCGACAGTGTGGGACAGATGTAGACGTACAAGTACATGTATGTATAGGGAAGACGAGAGCAAATCCACAGCCTTGACCATCAACACCAAGATCAGGATCTTTAACACAATTGGGAAGCCATTTCTACTTCATGGAGCTTAAACTAGAGAATCACCATCACAACAATGAAGAGGATTCAGACATTCATTAACACCTATCCTAGAAGGATTCTTTGAATTCAAATGCCTGACACCATTAGCAACCAAGAACTGTGGCAGAAAACGAAACAGCAGCCTGTAAGAGAGGTAATCATCAAATGACGCTAGTGCCGGATTGGCCACACACTCCGAAAATCCACAGCCAGTACCACAAGGAAGCCCTGACATGGAACTCCCAAGGGAAAAGGAAGAGAGGGAGACCACGAAACACTTGGCCCTGGGACATGGGGCAGAAACCAAGAAGATGGGATGTATCGGCCCTATCGGGACAGTTAGAGAAACTGGCCTAGGACTGGGATGCCTGGAGTTTTTTTGTCAGCGTCTCATGTCCCTGATAGCAGAGTTGAGTTGTTTATAGTAATACAGATGATGAAAAAGATAATATGAAGATGATGATGAGGTGAAGGAGGAGGAGGAGGAGGATGGTGGATGTTATACCGTATTTTTAAAAAAAATTTTAATGATGATAATAATCTGCAATCAAAGAAATGGATGGGGGATGGATTCTTTTTTTAATGATGATAATAATCTGCAATTAAAGGAATAGATGGGGGATGGATTTTTTTTTTTTTTTTTTTAAATTCAGCAAATTATTAGGCCTAATGATATTCCAATTTCTCTAAGTGATTATCATCTATTCCATTAATTGCTTGCCCTCTGCAGCTTGTTTCATCACCTGGATTCTCTCTATGTACATCTTCTTTATGTCTTTATTCATGTAACCTGAGAGATGCTGGTAGTGATTTTAACATCAGAAGAGTCCAGGGATCGGATCTTATCGTTGAACACTGTAAGTATCTGTTAAAAGAAAAAAAACAAAGAAAATAATCTGAATAATGAATGTGACCCTCTAAGGTTAAAGTAATAAAGGGTTGAAAGGTAATAACCATTGTTCAGTGGGATGATGATGATAATGATGACAGTGTTGATGATGACGGTGATGACGGTTATGATGATGATGACAATGATGAAGATAATGAAGATGATAATTTAAAGGAAAGTAATGAAAGTGGTGATGATGTTAAAAAGATAAGCAGTGAAAAGGATCATAATTTTATATCGGTGATGATGATGATGATGATTGTTGTCCGAATGTTGAAAGTGTTGATGATATAATGTTGATGAAGATGATGGTGGTGATGGTTATAATGACAGTTGTCATGATGTTGAAGGTAGTTATGAATTTAGTGAAAGTGATGGTAGTGATGATGATAATGATAACAATGATTTTACTT
Organism: Echinometra lucunter; assembly: GCA_029962745.1. Taxonomy (NCBI): domain Eukaryota; kingdom Metazoa; phylum Echinodermata; class Echinoidea; order Camarodonta; family Echinometridae; genus Echinometra; species Echinometra lucunter. Next base: position 1,421,284 of record CM057157.1, on the reverse strand, counting down.
TCATATAATACTGCAGGACTATGCAAGTAGAGGATGTGACCATTATACTATCAACAGTTGCCTTTCCTACCTTTGGATGTGGTTGGTAAGTATTTACTCAACGACTTCCAACATTTCACACAACTATAACCCATCCACCCATAAGACATGCATAATACCATTTTAAAATGACAATCTTGTAGAAAGTAATTTACACACCAGTTTAATTTTCACTATTTCTTTTACTGCAGGAGCATCTTACAGAGTATTACAGATGATGATGATGAATATGAGGAAGATGATGATGACTAAAAAGAAGTATTTGATGGCTGGCTAGACATGAAGAAGCAAAGTATCAGTGGACCAAAGCCTCTCATTTCCCCCATCTTCATATTTAGCTGTAATAGTAGGTGTATCATCAGAGGAACTTAGGCATCGGGTAGGTAGGTAGGTATCTATTAAAGAAGAGTAGCAGATTTGTGTAAAAAAAATACAAACACATGTAACATAATTGAAGGTAGAATCTTATTTATTCAAGATGGCGTGTCTTGTGATGAAATTTGGGAAACTATCCTTTGTCAGTTACACAACATAAAATAAAAAGATGAAATGGGCCGCGACGCGACAAAAGGGCCCTTAGCTCTCCAAATGGCTTACGCAGTAAAACCGCGCTAAAGTCAGCGCATATCAAAACGTGCAGAGCGCGCACTGGAAAAAAAAAAAAAATTTAACAACATCAAACCAAAACAAAACACACGTGCGGAAGAAAAATACCAGAACAGTGTCAGTGACTCAAGACCTATGTTACTAGTCCGTCGATTAATCTGGCTCTAGCTGATGATCAAATGTCATTCCTTGGATGAATCGGTAAGATCATTATTAGAATTTCTTCGCACAGTTTCTTCCAGTAGAAATTACGGGTTTTAAAGGCATTTCGTGCATTTAATTCAGGTTTAATAGGTGACTGTCTAACACTAACAGTAACACTAACAGTTAGTTAGTCTAGGCCTACCTCGTTTCGAAGTGCAGCTGCAACTTCAACTTCAAGACTGCATGCATGCATGCATTGTTTCACAGACAAAGTTGTCAATACCTGTAATTCCGACATGTAACGTTGTATTATGAAATATCCTTCCTCTGTTATTTCTTTTTTCATATTATACCCAGTTGTTGGATGTCCGGACAGGTTGTATATCCGGACAGTCGATTTTAAACAGCCAATTGAAAAAGTTCACAAGCAAATCTCTTAGAAATGTTTTAGCACAAACAGTTAGAAAATATCATAGCTAACAATGATTAGCACAAATCCATTTGTTGGTATTTTATTTAAGCAGTCACATGCAAGAAAAAGCGGAGATGTGTCTTAATGCTGAAACGTTAGTTGCCACTAGTTAACGTTAGCAGTTGAATGCACGATATGCCTTACCCTTAAATTCATTGACGTTTATTGTGCATGTCTAGACTCTATTCCACTACAGATAAAAGTAGAGTAGATCTTGACTTCAGACCTGCTTATACCAATCTCTTGAATTTGTTGATACATATTTGAGGTCTCAATTTTCCCATGCTGAATTTACTAGTCAGGAATACATTAGAAAATTTTAGCAGAGCTCCAACAAGTTATATGTACAGTGTATTTCCTACACCAAGTAAAATAAAGATTAAAGTTAGGCCTAGTTAGGCCCTAGATCTAGGCTAGCACATAGTCTAGCTGATTTAGGGCCAGACTAGGACCTTGCCCTAGCTCGGGCTCTGAATAAGGATGGAATAAAAAATAACTGCTTATCTTCACAACCCTGTAAGCACAGACCTGCTTTTAGAAAAATTAAAAAATCAATAGAAAAGGATGAAGCTGAAATGGAGGGGGGGGGGGCAGGGCATTGCTTATAATTGAGAGAAGGATGGGAGGGGGCAGATCATTATTCACAAAAAAATGCCTCCCCCACCTTTCCCATTGTGTATTACTTGATTTGTCTTCAGTTTTGAGTGTATTTATTATCTCTGTAGACTTTCTTTTCTATTAAAGCAATTGAATTACAAACTGAATTTCAGTTACTATGCATAATGGAATATTTAGTTAAATTTTTATTTTTAGATTAATCAAAATTGAAACAATAGGCCTACTAATCACAAAACAACATTACTTAATGGATTAAATGTTATTACTGTCTAATATTTCATATTAGAATCTCGCTTTGTATTCCATACTCATTTAATGCTGTTGGTGTATTTCAGATTTTCTAAAACAATAAATCTGTATATATCAGTGTCATTTAGCTAAGCAGTTGGCTGCTTCTAGTGCCATTTCATGTATAATTAAAAGGGATTTTTTTTTTCTTTTTACAGGCCATTGATATAGAGCAGCTAAGCCAGGTCATGCTCGTCCCTATCATCCTTGTCATCTCCAGGCAAATTAGACTGTAATTTAGAGGCAAAGCTGGAAGGAGAGGGGTAGGATATGATAACCACATTTGATTCAATGATGCTGGAAATGTCAGGTCACTGCATTCATATCAGAGGAGGAAGCTAAGATCTTGAAACAATAATTAAAGTTGGATTCTCTTTGCGTCAACCCAGGATGAACTTCACAATGATGGAGATCCTATAAAATAAACATGGGTATGGCTGTACAGGATGTCATTAGAACCAGTAGTGTTTGGAACTTTGGATGCCTTAATGGTCTATGATCGCATCCTTTCAGCGGGTGAATGAACTTACCAAACCATGAAAGCTGAGCATGACCTCTATATTACTGACTGACAGCGTCCAGCTGTACTACAGTAGAAGTTATGAGGAAGTGATATTGTTACTACTTTAATGAACAAAGTACAAACATTTGCTTTTTGTATCTTCATAATTTGGGTGGCAAGTGCCCTAATAACTCATGGCACATGTTTCAATAGGAGAAATCTCACTTTCAGGATGATATTACCTTTATTTCATAGATAATATTTAGTTCCAGATATCCACTGCGTTTGTGTGCTTGCAAGAGCAGACGACTTGAAAAGTAAATTTAAAACTAACAAATTTTTAATTATTGGATTAGCAATAAGATCTCTAAATGTCATATAGGATTGTTTTTCTTCATTTATCATGTCACATGTGCAATGATCTAATTTAGATGGAATTGTTTCCTTGTATCTTAACTATACCAAAAGAAAAAAAAAACCTAGCTAAACTTTGTAAAAGAAAATAATGGGTAGATGTGAAGAGATATTTGGGGTACGTGATTTTATTCATTTTTTAGTGAAAGGAAAGGAAAGGATGAATTTTATTAGGAAGACAGTACAAACATTCTCCACTCTTAAATTTATTAGAAACAGAAAGTATTTGACATTTTCAGACTACAGCTTAATAAAGAGCACCATTCCAGTCGGATTTAAATTCCTGATTTGAAGTACAGCGTATGTCAACTCTTGTTTTGAATAAAAGTTACTGGTGTGACAAGTGCAGTTAAGGAAAATTTCATTTCATTCCATGTTGTACTGACCTATTATGTATTTCAAAGTTCACAGTTAATATCTTTTATTGATCCATATTTGAAGAGAACCCCCCCCCCCCCCGAAAATTGGACCTCCACTGGCAGTGCAAATACAAAAGATACTCTGTAGATAATAAACTGAACGATGAATTAAGACAATATAACATAATTTAGGCACACACTTGAAATAACTACTCATGATAAGAAGGTGAGTGAAAATAAGAAGAGAGATATAAAGAGAGAGAGAGAGAGAGAGAGAGAGAAAGAAAGAAAGCAATCGAGGGAGCTGATAGAGAGCTTGAGAAACGAAAGATAAGAACGGTGAAGCAGAGAATAGGTGAGAAAACTAGAGATGGTGGAAATAGAGGGGAAAGAAAGAGGGAGAGAAAAAGGAAGAGAAGGAAAGATATAGACCTAGTTGGAAGGTATGAAGGAGAGAAAAGAGCTAGCTGACAGAAAGAAACATGAACATGGAAAGAAGCACGGGAATGAAAAATAATTTGAATGTTGATGCCTTCTGAATGACTTGTGATTGAGTGGATGATGAATGGTTCTGATTTTTGATGGTGTTGTAATAATGAAAAAGCGTGCTGGTAATTATTAAACTGATTTTCACTGCATTTTCAACACAAATATTATTTAACAGCAACGTAAAATCTATGACACATGTTTGCCAAATAGGCGCAAATCCATGCAAACTTTAAAAGAGAGGGGCATTAAAATTCTGAGAATACCCCACCCCTTCCCCCAAAAGACCACTAAAATTGAAGGTGAATTAAAGATGACATTTTTGCTCCAAAATTCACTTTAAGACAGACAGATGTTTCATGAAAAATATATGGTGAACAAAGGGGATTTCGCCCCCATCCTCCCTGGATCCGCCCCTGGTGAACTCTGACTCCTCTTTGATTATCTTTCTCTATATCTCCCTGTTGATATGAAAGAAAGAAGCAATCGCAAATTTATTTTCTTAAATTTGTGATTGAAATTCACTTAATGACAAAAGTGTATATTTTACAAAAATTTATGGTAAGCAAAGATGATACGGGCCCTTTCTCCCTGGATATGACGCCCCTGAAACAGAGGCGGCGGAACATCGGGCTCGGACAAAGAAAGTGGAGGGGCACCTCTTGTCTGCCAAATAATAGGTGCCCCTCCACTTTTATTGTACGAGCCTGACGTTCCACCGCCTCTGCCTTGCAATATGACCCCTCCCCTTTTCTATAATCTTTGCATAATATAATATTTTATACTTGCAACAGAATAGCTTTATTATCTATTTATATCTTTTTACGTAATATAATTGTTTATGGAAAAAATTGATATGAGCTTAATTATGATTGGAAATGCAAGCAATTTGAAAGCCAATTTCAAGGCCGTCTCACGGACGTGTACAAGGTCATTTCAAGGTCATTTTAAAGTCATTTTGAGGTAATGTAGGGTTTTGAGAAGACAAAGATAACAAGGAAAATAACATTCTCTCTATTATATAATGTAAATATCCGTCATGGTACTAGGAGAACGTTTCAGTAGCCCCTTAGACACGTTAGGAATCTTGGCGAAAATGGTATCAGGGAATGACTTGTTTAACCTTAGTCACGCGCGAATGTCAGAATAGCGCGCGTGGAGCAAAAAACATGCTTTTTTCAAATTCCTCGATTTAATAATAATAATAATAATATATATGATTTGTATGGCGCCAAATCCATAAGAATATCAAATGCTCTAGACACTTAGGGACGGAATTTTGGACGGAATTTTGGACGGAATTTTGGAAAACCGTTTGCATATTCAGATTCTGCAGCATTTATACTACAAAACAGTGTTGAAATCTCATTTTTGAAAAATTTTGCCCTAAGGGCCCTTTTGTCGCGACGCGGCCCAAATAGTTCTGCAACGTTATGTGACATTGATATTCAACATAAAATAACCTTTGGGATGTTAGTCCTCTTCCATAGAAATTATAAAAGAGGAGAATCATTGTAATGAGTTGTGAAGCATAATAATTGATGATGATGATGATGAGGGTGATGGTAATGATGTTGAGGGTGATAATGATGATGACGGTGATAATGATGAGGGTGACGATAATGATGATGATGGTAATGATGTTGAGGGTGATGATGAGAGTGAGGAGAAAGATGATGAGGGTGATGATGATGAGGGGGATAATGATGATGAGGGTGATGATGATGAGGGTGATGATGATGAGAATGATGATGTTGAGGGTGATAATGAGGGTGATGAGAATGTTGATAAGGGTGATGATGATGATGCTAATCATGTTGAGGGTGACGATGATGATGATGATGATAAGAATGATGATTAAGGTGAATATGATGATGGTAATGATGTTGAGGGTGATGATGAGGGTGATGAGAATGATGATTAGGGTGATGATGATGATGATGATGGTAATGATGTTGAGTGTGATGATGGTGTTAATGATGGTGATGATGACTATAGAAGAGTTTCACTAGGTAGGTTTGACTCCAGAAACGGGTTCTGTAAAGTAGAAACAATTGTTATCCCCATGTTCATATTCAGTCGTGTGTCATTTTGGTCAGTGGTCACTTCCATATTTAGTCGTGTCATTTTTGTCAGTGTTCACTTCCATATTTTTAAGTATTAGCTACTTGGTGTTTGGCTTTAAGTTAATATACTTGGCCATCTTTGGTATTCTATGGAATCTTGCCTTAATCATGATTTGGATCGTGTGAGAATGCGGCGGGAGGCACATAACAGCATTTTCAAATTCAAGCAAAGTGTTCCTCTTAGTGATTGTCTCGTGAGACGAAGGATAATAAAATCGCCGTTTGCGTCTAACTTACACTTTTTCATTCTAAATTGTGGTTGGTTTCAGGGTTTTTTAGTACAAATACATGTACTCATACACATGTTTCATCTTAGTTTTAGAATTTTTTAAATCAGCTACTCACAAAGTTAGCCAATGCCTTTAAGTTAATTAAGGTCATAAGTACTTATAATACTGAATTGACAAGGTAATTTAACAGACAATTTGTAGCGGGTTGTGCTATATATTTTTTTAGTTTCCAGGCAAGTATGTTTTGACATATCATATCCACACTTTCATGTAGATTATTATTGGGGGGGGGGGGACTTCCATTTTTCATAAACTCAGTCCTTAAGTTTTCGTTTCCTTTCAATCCTGATTGCAAACTATTATTTTTAGTCTCATTCCCCATTTTCTTATTTCACCAAATGTTTTATTTTGTTTGATGTATTGAGTTTTTTTTATTTTGTTTGTCATGATTGTTATCTTGTATGTATTTGTTTTCAGGGCCCCCTGGAATACAGTATTTGATTACTGACGGGGCCACCCTGACGAAATAAATAAATAAATCAAGAATCTTTTGGCTAATTATTTACCCTAAGTCTTAGTCATCTAGCAGACTTAAGCAAATTCTTTTGGAAGTTTGATTGGCTGGCATGTAGTTTTCATACGTGCAGTCATGCATTGCTGTGCACAAATAAGTATTATAATAGCACATACATGATGCCTTTATTGTGCATTCTTTGGGATGGACTCTATGACACCACAGTGGTTATCAGTATTTTGCCTTCAAATCAGCTTGCTATAAAAATTAAATGCTTGAATGTTATCTGAAAATTCTTGCTCATTCCATGCATTTAACTGAATATGGCACCAGGGGATGTTTCACAAAGCTGTGCGTAAAGATACACATGACTGTAAGAACATCCTGAACTATGAACAGCGAAATGGAATGCCCAAAGTATTTTCCTGTTGTTTTAACAAAGTGTCATTGTAATTCCCATAATGTTGATTAATTTGTTGGCAAAAACTATACTTCACATATGAAATTTTTCATTGAAGATATTTCAGTTTTATCTTATGCGATAAAATATGATTGGGAATCCCATTTGGCTTTCCATATTCATGTCATTCGTAAAGTCATGCATAACTTTGTGCACAGCTTTGTGAAACACCCCCTGATTCCTTTGCTGGGGGTAATTATCGGTAAAGGTAATGACAGGTAATTATCGGTTAAGGAGAGGAGGGTACTGGAAACAGGTGAAACATTGAAGGTGGAGTCCCGGGGTGGAGTCTTTTTTCCAAGGTCACCTGTCAAGTACTGAATTTAAGAAAGAAATGTTTCTTGGTTACACATGCAACAGACTAAATAGATTAATATTATGGGTCACTGAGAACCTTAAAGATGTGGACCCTCTGCCATTGAAATGATAAAAGGAGAAAGATTATATTGCACTTTGATGATTAAGATGATAAAGATTGACGATGATATCAATTTGTGATGAAGATCGGTTAGTTACCTGACTATAAAGAAAGCTTGTGTATGCTTATGAAGAACAATTTGGAGGCTACAAAGGGACTTGATGATGATGATGCCGATTATGATGCTGAGGTTGATGATGCTGGTGGTGATGATGATGATTATGATGATGATAGTGATGAAAATGAGGTGTTAATAATGACAGCAATGAATATTGTAATGATAGTGATGGTATTATTAATGATGATGATGATTATGATTATGATGATGATGATGAGGATGAAGATGATCTTAATGAAAGTGGTGATGATAATGTTAAATGGGATGGGATATGCAGTGAAGAGGATCATAACAGTAATGATGATGATGGTGATGATGATAACTGTTAAAAAGTGTTGATGTAATGTTGAAGATAATAATGATAGTAATGATTATGATAATGACTGTTGTTTTATAATGTTGAGGGTAGTGATGACATTAATGAATATTGCTTTGTGATGGAGATTGGTTTCAAACCCAGGACTTAGTTGCAAGACACTCCAGATTTGCAGTGAACCATCACATCTCTGATGATGATGATGTTGATGATAATGATAATGGTGATGGTGATGATGATAATGATAATGATGATAAAAATGATGGTGTTGAATATGACGTTGATGATTATAATGATGATGATTGGTTTCTAATGCTAAAGTGTTGATGATGACAATGTTGAAGATAATGATGAAGGGTGTGATGATTATGATAATGATAGTTGTCATGGTGTTGAAGGTATTGATGAAATTAATGAATATTAAGTTATGATGATGATCAGTTAGTTGATGGTTTAGTTTGCCTGATAACAAAGAAAGCTTATGTATGCTTATGAGGAAATATTGGGGGGGGGGGATGTTACTAGGGACTTCGTAATGAAATTGAATTCCTTAACAAAGGGCACTAACAGATTGACTTGGTTTCTTACCTAGGACTTAGCAGTTTCAAGACTATTGCTCTAGACTTGCAGTGAACCCTCTCAACTCTGATGATGATGGAGACAATGATCATGATGTTGTGAATGATGATGGTGGTGGTAGTGATGATGGTGATGGTGGTGGTGATGATGGTGGTGGTATGATGATGATGGTGGTGGTGATGATGATGATGGTGGTAGTGGTGATGATGGTGGTGGTGATGATGATGGTTGTGATGATGATGTTAATAATGATGGTGGTGGCGATGATGATCATGATGATGATGTTGATGATGGTGGTGGTGATGATGTGGTGATGATGATGGTGCTGGTGATGATGATGGTGGTGATGATGATGGTGATGAAGATGAAGGTGATAATGATGATCATGATAATCATGATAATGGTGATCAAGATGTTTTCATGATGATGGTGAAGATTATGATGATCATGACGGTAATGATGATAATGGTGATGAAAATGGTGAATGATTACAGTGATAATTATGATTATGACGATGACGGTATTGATGATAATATTGATGATGGTGGTGTTGATGATGATGATGATGATGACGAACATTATGATGGTGCTGTTGATGGTGTTGGCGATGATGATGATGATGGTGATGAAGATGACAGTGTTAATGATGATGGTTATGATAGTGCCGGTGGGGATATGAAGATGGTGCTAATGATGACAGTGATGATTATGATGATGATGATGATGATGATAATGATTATAGTAATGATCAAGATAATGGTTATTATGAGTATGAAGGTGAAAATTTGAAAGGAATGAAAGTGGTGATGATTGTGGTAAATGGCATGGGATAAGAGGATCATAATAGTGATGATGATGATAGTGTGTACATTGGAAAGTGTTGATGATGTAATGTCGATGAATATATAATAGTGATGAAGGTAATGCCTGGGGGGGCACTTGACCCCAAAAGTGGTAGGTATGTGCCGCGGGCAAGACAAAAAATGGGGGCTTTGGAAGGGGCTAATTGTGAAAAGGAGGGTCTTCGGAACGGGCTTCTGAACTACAAATGTTTGTGAAAACGGGGGTCTTTGGAGCGGTTTAATGTACGTGTGGGTGCGTATGTATCCCTATGGAACGGGCGGGGTATACGTGCATGCAGCTAGCCTGGCGGCATGGGCGCCGGGTGAGCTCGCGCAGAGGCGATGGTCAGACAGCGCTCTGCGGGCCGCTTTCCACCAAAAAAACGCAGCTCATTGTAGCGGATCAATGCGGCCGGAACGGCGTAACGAAAAAATATGCGAAGCTTTGGAATGGATTTCTTTCTTTTTTCCCGATAAGAAGAAAGTGCTATGCTTTGGAACGGCTTTCTTTGGGCAAACCCGGAGAATATAATAGGGGACCGGAACGCACGCGCATGCCATTTGTACTGTGCATGCAGAGATCGGCAGCAACAGCCGAAAGTCAGGGTATGTGACAAGTCCATGATCAAGTTCAAAATGACTTTAAAATATGTTTTAATTAAGTAATTATGTTCTAATATATTAGTGATGATGATGATGGTGGTGGTGATGATGGTGGTGGTAGTGATAAAGATGGTGGTGGTGATGATATCGATGATGATGGTAGTGGTGGTGATCATGATGGTGGTGGTGATGATGGTGGTGGTAGTGATGAAGATGGTGGTGGTGGTGGTGATGATGGTGGTGGTGATCATGATGGTGGTGGTGATGATGGTGGTGTTGATGATGATGATGTTAATGATGGTGGTGATGATGATGATCATGATGATGATGATGTTGATGGTGGTGGTGATGATGGTGGTGTTGATGATGATGATGATGTTGATGATGGTGGTCGTAATGATGTGGTGATGATGGTGGTGCTGGTGATCATGATGGTGGTGGTGATGGTGATGATGGTGATGAAGATGAAGGTGTTATTGATAATGATCATGATAATGCTGATGAAGATAATGGTTTTCATGATGACGGTGAAGATTATGATGATCATGACGGTAATGATGATCATGGTGATGAAAATGGTGAATGGTTACGGTGATAAATATGATTATGATGATGATGACGGTATTGATAATGTTGATGATGGTGGTGTTGGTGATGATGATGATGATGATGATGATGATGATAATTGTGATGAAGATGATGGTGTTAGTGATGACGGTGGTGATTATGATGATTGTAATGATGTTAGTGGTTTCTTACCTAGGACCATCACATCTGTTGATGATGATGATGTTTATGATTACATTAATGATGATGATAATGGTTATAATGATGAGAAGGAAGGGGATAATTTGAAAGGAATGAAGGTGATAATTTAAAAGGAATGAAAGTGGTGATGATTGTGGTAAATGGCATGGGATAAGAGTATCATAATAGTGATGATGATGATAATAGTGTGTACATTGGAAAGTGTTGATGATGTAATGTTGATGAATAGATAATAATGATGAAGGTAATGATTATGATAATGGCGGTTGTTTCATGATATTAAAGGTAATGATGAAATTAATGAATATTAAGTTGTGATGATGATCGGTTAGTTGATGGTTTAGTTTGCCCGATAACAAAGAAAGCTTATGTATACTTATGAGGAAATATTGGGGGGGGGGAGGGTGTTACAAGTGACTTCGTAATGAAGGTGAATTCCTTAACAAAGGGCACTAACAGATTGACTTGGTTTCTTACCTAGGACTTAGCAGTTACAAGACTATTGCTCTAGACATGCAGTGAACCCTCTCATCTTTGATGATGATGGTTACAATGATTTGGATGTTGTGGATGATGATGGTGGTGGTAGTGATGATGATGATGATGGTGGTGGTCAGTGGCGTAATGAGCCAAAATATATATATTTTTTTATTTTATTTTTTTTTTTGGGGGGGCTCAATCATTGCGAGGAGCGAAGCGACCAATCCTGAGGGACCGAGCCGGGGATACCCCCCTCACGATACGGAGCTTTTTCATTTTTTTGACTTACATAATATGTGCAATCTGCAAAACCTGAAAAGAAAATTCCAACTTCATTTCAGTTCAATTTTAATTTTTTCTCATTTCCAACAAAAGAAGTAAATATCATGAAAAATAAAAATTTGAAGTGCGATACATGCAATATGAAACATAAAATTTGATGACATGTACTATCATGGATAAGTGTGTCATGAATCTACCGACCGGAAAAGGATTTTTTTTTCATGAACTTGGAAACATGCAGCCCAAATAATCTTCGCAAGTTTCAAACAAATGCCAGCGTTACACAAAATACCTTATTACTTATGATAACAATACAGACAAAGTCACTATGAAATAAAAGGGACGAGCATGGAGAGGGTGTGATGCAGTAGGGTACCAGGGTTTCACTCCCACAGTGGCGTAGCTAGGATTTCATTTTAGGGGGCGGTAGTGAGCACGCGAAGCGTGTGAATCAGTTACTGAGCGCACGAAGCGCGCTCCTTGGGGAGGGGGTTGAGGGTGCAGGGAAGGGGGAGTTTGCGCGGAAGCTTCGACGTTTCTTTGAATTGTTCCTGTCTGCTCCCGCTCTTCTTACGTTCTCTTACCTTTTTCTTTCCCGCTCCCGCTTTTTTCCTTGTATTTTTCTTTTTTTTTTTTCTTTTTTTTTTTTCTTTTTTGTTGGCGTTTTGGAGGGTGCGACCGCCCCATCGCCTCCCCCCGGCCCCCTGGCTACGCGGGTGCACTTCCCTGGAATAGGAGCTTTTTGCAGTATTGATGGTTTGCAACTCTGTAAAAGAAGACTAGCTATTTGGGACTACAAACTTAAAACCCATGTCTAGTTTTGGTAAATCTAAGAATATTCATTATCAGAGTTTGAATCCATTGTCAGATAGACAGATAAAACCAAGTGTTATATCATAAAACACATTAGTATTGATGTTATGCGTGTTTTCTTCCTTGCTATGCATGCTCTTTGGGAAATTGTGAATGCGTTACTTATTATACAGTAGAAAGGGAGTCTAGGGAGAAATACTGAAATTCGCGTGATATCACTAATACAAAATTGAAAAAAAACCATGGTTGAAATTTTTTTTTTTTGGGGGGGGGGGGGGGGGGTGGCGCCCTCCAAGCCCCCCTCCAGTACGCCAGTGGTGGTGGTGATGATGGTGGTGGTAGTGATGATTTTAATGATAATGGTGGTGGTGATGATGATCACGATGGTGGTGGTGAATGATGATGGTGGTGTTGATGATGATGTTAATGATGATGATGGTGGTGATGATGATGATGATGATGATGTTGATGATGGTGGTGGTAATGATATGGTGGTGATGGTGTATGGTGATCATGATGATGGTGGTGGTAGTGGTGATGATGGTGGTGATGAAGATGAAGGTGTTAATGATGATGATGATCATGATAATGGTGATGAAGATAATGGTGTTCATGATGATGGTGAAGATTATGATGATCATGACGGTAATGATGATAATAGTGATGAAAATGGTGAATGATTACGGTGATAATTATGATTATGATGATGACGGTATGAATGATAATGTTGATGGTGGTGTTGGTGATGATGATGATGATAATTGTGATGAAGATGATGATGTTAGTGATGACGGTGATGATTATGATGATGATGATGATGATGATGATGATGATGATTATGATGTTGCTGTTGATGGTGTTGGTGATGATGATGATAATAGTGATGAAGATGACAGTGTTAATGATGACGGTGGTAATTATGATGCCGGTTATAATAGTGGTGATGAAGATGGTGCTAATGATGACACTGATGATTATGATGATGATGATAATGATTACAGTAATGATGATGATAATGGTTATAATGATGAGAATGAAGATGATAATTTGAAAGGAAAGTGGTGATGATTGTGGTAAATGGCATGGGATAAGAGGATCATGATAGTGATGATGATGAAAATAGTGTGTACATTGGAAAGTGTTGATGATGTAATGTTGATGAATAGATAATAATGATGAAGATAATGATTATGATAATGAAGGTTGTTTCGTGATGTTAAAGGTAGTGATGAAATTGATATTAATATGTGGTGATGATTGGTTTATAGTTGATGGTTTAGTTTACACAAAGCGCACTGGCAGATTGCCTTGGTTTCAAACCCATGACTTAATTAGCAGTTACAAGACACTCCAGATTTGCAGTGAACCATTGCATCTCTGATTATGATGATGACAGTGATTATGATGTTGATGTTGATAATTAATGATGGCTGTGATGATGATGAGGATAATGATAATGGTGATAATGATGATGGTGTTAATTACAATGACAGTAATTGTCATGATGTTGAAGGTAATGATGAAATTAATGAATATTAATTTGTGATGATGATCGGTTCGTTGATGGTTTAGTTTGCCCGACTACAAAGAAAGAGCTTATGTATGCTTATGAGGAAGCAGTGGGGGGGGGGGGGGGGGGGGGAGGGGTACACAGGACTTCGGAATGAAGGTGACTTCCTTAACAAAGGGCACTAGCAGATCGACTTGATTTCAAACCCAGGACCTAGCATTGTTGTAGACTTGCAGTAAACTCACATCTCTGATGATGATGGTGACGATGATTATTATGTGGATGATGATGGTGGTGGTGGTGGTGATGATAATGTTGATGGTGGTGGTGGTGGTGATGATGATGATGGAGTTAATGATGATTATCATGATGATGATAATGCTGATGAAGATGGTGCTAATGATGACGGTGATGATTATGATGATGATGACGGTAATGAAGTGATGATGATAATCGTGATGAAGAGGGTGCCAATGATTATAGTGTTAAGTATGACGATGATGACGACATTTATGATGTTGCTGTTGATGGTGTTGGTGATGATGATGATTGTGATGAAAATGATGGTATTAATGATGATGATGATTATGAGGATGGTAATGATGATAGTGGTGATAACAATGCAGTGAACCATCGCATCTGTGATGACGACGATTGTGATGTTGCTGTTGATGATGGTGTTGGTGATGATGATGGTGATGATAAGAGGTGCATTCAGATTTGATGTGACTTTGTGCCGCCAGTGCTAGTGAACGCGCATTAACGCGTCAACTCTCAAGTAAGAGAGCATTTTGTCAAAATTGTGTAAACAATCTGATGACAACAATTTTTGTGCTAACTTTTTAGGAATTTGATTGGTGTACATTTTTTTTTGCAACCAGGCAGCAAACCAAAATGTGTTCTGCCTTGGTGACATTTTTTTGTCGCCCCATACCATACCCCATAGGCGTGTACATAAAAAATGTGACAGCACAAAGTCGCATCATATCTGAACGCACCTTTATGGTGATGAAGATGATGTTAATGATGACGAAGACGATGATTATCATGGTAATGATGGTAATGATGATAGTGGTGATGATGATAATGCAGTGAACTATTGCACCTGTGGTGATGATGATGATGGTGATTATGATGATGAGGAGGATTAAGGTGACCTGGTAAGGTGATAGTTTGAATGAAAGTGGTGATGATAGGGATAGGATAAGCAGTGAAGAGGATCATTACGGTGATGATGATGATGGTGATAGTGATTGCGTGAATGTTGGAAAGTGTTGATGATGTACTCTTGATGAAGATAATGACATGGTGATGATGATTATGACAGTTGTTGTCATGGTGATGAAGGCAGTGATGAAATTATGAATATTATATTGTGATGATAATTGGTTAGTTGATGGTTTAGTTTACTTGACAATAAAGAAAGCTTACATGTATGTATGCTTATGAGGAAGTAATGGGAGGGGGTTAATTCAAAGGGCATACTAGTAGGTCGACTTGGTTTCAAACCATGGACTTGGCAGTTACAAGACCATTGTTCTAGACTTGCAGTGAACCATCGCATCTCTGAAAATGGAGATGATGGTGATGGTGGTATTGGTTATGGTCATCATTGACAATGATACTTGAACAAAAACTTAGTGAAAATAGCAGAGCACAGCACTTTGAAATGTTGTGTTGGTGCTATTATTGATCCTTATGATATTAGTGACGATGGTGGTGACGACGATGCTGATGATGATGATAGAGATGTTAGTGATTGTAATCATAAGGATGTTGATAATGAATTTATGATAATGGTGATGATCAGAATAGTAATGATGATAATAATGATGATCATGATGATTTTACATTTCAGTCCCTATTGCTAGACTCTGCAAGCACAGGACTAATGTCTCCTAGCACCCTCTCCTGCTGTCACTGAGGATGGAGTCCCTTATAACTGGTAAGAAGACAAGTTAAGAAAGTGATGGTAATCTGATTTCGTATGAGAGTAGAGATTAGGTTCCTCTCTCATGGTAGCAGAAGACATCTTTTCTTGTCATTTGATGATTTTGAGACCCTCCAGATGATCCATGCTTTCCCCTAGACAGAAAAAAAAAGAAGAATAGTTACGAGATGTCCTTTTTTGGCATATTTAAAATTCCTAGTGTCAACTAATGTACCTATGTGTATGCCTCTCCCATGCAGTCACATGATACTGTTACTACTTAGACGTCCTAGAGGGAGCGAGTTGGCTCAGTCGGTAAAGTGTCTGCCTGTTGAACCAAAGATTTGAGTCCAACCCAGGCAGATGACTGAAGCCTACATTGTGTGTTATTGTGCCCCTCCCCTGTTTCATAGATGCAGGCTATATTACAATGGAAAACACTTCGTCCCTCGGATAGGACATTAAATGGAGGCCCCGTGTAAAGGAGAGTCACCACCTTTGGATGTTAAAGATCTCACTGCACTATTCATATAAGAGTAGGGGGAAACCCCAGTGTATGTGGTTCACCTGTACACCCCAATCGGTGATATCGGGAAGAGAGACCTGAGGGTTACAGTGATTCGATTCACTTTTCACCTCCCAGGCACAAGTGATGCAACAAAATATCAATAATAATAATAATAATAAAAAGTCTCTCCATAGCTCGTTTGCTCATAAGCACTCCACTCTAATGATGGTGTACAAGCAAACCGTACATTCCTCCTATACCGTGCATGTTTTCTCGATATCTTTTGATATCAGCTGAGTGTGAGAAGATGTTTCTGCCTTTTCCCTTTTTCATTGTTAATAAGCTGTTTAATTTTTGTAGTTGTTGGTTGCTTGAGCTGGTGGAATGGCACTTCAATCCTGAAAATAAACACTGACAAGTTCATTATCTTTGAAATAATTCTTATCATCTTTCTCTTGTTCTCTCTATCTCTCTCTTTCATCAATTAATCTATTTTCTTTCTTTCTTTCTTTTTCTTTCTTTCTTTTTCTCTTTCTTTTTCTCTTTCTCTTTCTTTTTCTTTTTTCCTCTCTCTCTCTCTCTCCCTTTCTCTATTATAGGTTAAGATGCACTAGTCTTCCTTGAAGAGGACTTTAATCTATCAGTACATCTCTGACGATCTCTTTCCCAAGTCTAAGTAGCTCAGCAATCTCACAGGCAACAACTGACATGTGACACAGCAACAACTCTACAACTTCAAGAGAAGCATATCAGCCATCCAGACGCATCCAAGCTCAGGTTGTCTCGGCTCATCTCACAAGCAGACATCTGGCTATAAGAGGATGGTACCAGGCTAGCACCACCACCAGGCAAGAGAAAAGCATGTTGACGAAAGATGTGACAGAGGGAAAAGCAAGAAAGGAGAAGAAAGGTTAGAACAACATACCAAATCATAAGTGGGAAATCAAAGCAATGTTAGAAAGACAAATTTGTTCTTTATTCAGTCTACACTGCATTTTATTTTCCTCTTTTCCACTTTTTTTTCACAGTTTTCAGATGTAACATAACTGCATTTTGTTTCAGTTTTTCATTTCTAATTTCCAAATGCAAAATAATTGTTGCTTGCTTAGCACTCTAGGATGACAGTGAAATACCATTCATAATTTGATTATATATAGATTTTTACCTATATTGCTAAGGACCCTATAATGCACTTAGGTATGGAATCACAATTTTTTATTGGCAATTCATTAATGGTGTCATGACATAGCTCTAATGAACTACCATGTAGACTGGCACATTGATGATATATTATCTATGGGAGAAATATTTTTCAGTGGCAATTATTTTGTTGTTGCATCATACATCATGTCAAATAGACTTTGTCGAATGAATACTGATGTTACTCTCTTTTCAAAGTACCTGAATACGTAAAGTTTGAACAGTTAACCCTATGTTCCGACAAGACAAAGTTTTAGTGCTGTTTGAGAACCTAGGAAATAATAACACGATTTGTGAATCAAAGTTTTCATTACTTAAATACAGGCTTGCTCATGGTACTATAGCATTAACAGTCTGAGGCTTGCTCAGTCTGAGATGTTTCCAGGATTGTTGGAATATTGATATAATTGAACAAAGGCATTTTGGATTCTTGTATTTTATTCTGTAAGAGAGTGATTCTCACAGAGCTCCAATATTTTTTTGACTTTACCTGGGCTACCATTATGGCCTAGGTGCACTAGTGTAGTGTTTGCTTTTTGCATGAGGCTGTTATTTGCTCGGCAGTGGTGCTTATATCCACTGCGCTTTTGGGCGTGTTACCTGTACACAGCAATGGTCCTATCAGGCACACATGCATGTTTCTGCTGTGTAGACATGCTTATGTCTACCATGTAGTGGGTCCCATTTCTGCTATGGAGTGGTACATATATCCGCCACATAGCGGGACCTGTTGCTGCTGAGACGTTGTGCTTCATTCACCATGCAGTGGAGCCAATATCTGCTACATGTGGTACATATATCCACCATGTAGTGAACCCGTTTTGCTAGGGAGCGGTGCATATATCCGCCACGAAGTCGGGTCCAGTTTCTCCTAGGCAATTGGTGATGATATCAGCCATGTAGTGGAGCCCATTTCTGCTATGCCAGGTTGCTTTTGTTTGCTAGAAGCAAGGCCCATTTCCTGGACCTTCATTGATGTTTTTCTTCAAGATATCAGACTGTGAAGCATCTGATGCTGATCATGCTAGTTGTCTGTCAAGACTTAAGTACCCTGATGCATGGAGTTAAAACAATTACACTTGATAGACCTAATTCTCAACCTCATGATCAAAGTCAATAAAAAGGCCTACCAAGGCACATCTATCCTGTGAAAGAGCAAGCCTGATTACATTTTTGAAACATCACTTTTTGTCTGGCAACTCCATAGGCATATATATGCATTAACTATTGTCTTGGAACTTAGGCTATCACTGTTATTTTTTTTACAACTCCATTTTACATGTTTATCAGCCACACTGGCGACAATCCAACAAAAGTTTTAACAAAGAATTTAGAGTTGTATGGTAGTGTACAAACTAAGGTAACATTTCTGTACAGCATTTGTACCATTGACATTTGACATGATGCAGAGACAATAGCATATTATGGACCCTGTCATATCATATGGACAGCCAAATATTAAACCAAGTATGATTTGTAAAACTCACATTTTGTTGGTCTTGTATTCATAAAGAATAAGTAATTTAAATGGGGAAAGTATTATCTTTTGTAGAATGCTACAATTATATAAAGCCTACTAGTCTATCAATATTCTTAGGAAACAACCCAGTCTTTCTGAGTTATTGTCCATTTCTTTTCAAGTCAGCCAAGATTTTTTTCATTAGCTTAAGACATAGTAAATATACTTTACAATGTAAATGACTCTTTTAAAAGAGGAATTATAAAATCAGTCTGCAAAATCTGTTCATTAACTAAAATATGTAACAATGAACTCTTTAACAAATTGTTTACGTAATAGAGTCATTTTTCCAGTAGTTAGTTTAGTAGAGTTATACTCAAGAACACAGGATTTCCAACATACTACAAATCACATTTTTTTAAATAACACAGAGTAACATTTCATCTGAGCAATATAACCTTAGCAAAAAAAGTATACAACTATGGTATACTTGCAAACTGGTCCTGTGGTATAGGTTTAACTTTTCACATGTAAATTAATGTATAGCAGTTAGCAAGCACAACATATAGAAAATGTAAATGTATGATGGTGCACTTTCTGACATGATAGAGCTTTACTCTAGGTAAACAGGGTTTCAGCTGCCCTGCAGTGTTCCTCTGTGGGAAAATAACTTATAGACACAAATCGTTTGACTAAACATATCACCTGAGCATAGAAATTATAAGAAGTTTTATGCAGATCAAGGATATCATCATATAAGACATTGATAAATGCTCTCTTATGTGGAGGATTTTACAGGGTTTCCAGCTTCCCTGCAGTATACATATCCCCAAGTGGGAAATAACACATAGGTACAGGTCAGTCGACTTCTGTTCATAGAAGTTATGCAATTATTGCTACCACCCATCAAGCACTTAATAAATGTGTGATTGTCAACCCATCATAGAGTTTACACTGAGCTTGGACGGTATACAGATAAGGCATAAATACAGATCTACCAGTTAATATAGAATATAAATTATGTATGATTGTAAACTCATCTACACCATAGTACTCTGAGCTTGGATGGTATACAAATAAGGCATAAATGCAGATCCAGCACATAATATCATATGCAAATGTATGATAGTTAACTCTCTTACATCAAGGAGTTTACTCTTACATCATAGAGTTTACTCCAAACTTGGATGATATACAAATAAGACATAAATGCAGAACTAGCACATAAGGTACATGAAAATGTACGATAGTAAACTCTCTTACATCATAGAGTTTTCTCCTTGTGTGGATGGCATACAAATAAGGCATAAATGCAGATCTAACATTTCATATGCAACGTAAATGTGTGATAGTAAACTCTCTTACGTCATAGAGTTTACTCCGAGCTTGGACGGTATACGAATAATGGCATACGTGCAGATCAAGCACTTTATTACATAAACATTAGTACTTGTTAAAGTTTTTGTTCTTTGCGTAGTTTCATGTGAGTGATCTTTATTTTTTTCAAACTGCTACTGGGGCATAAAAACTAATAATCCATTACAACATAAATTCATACTAGTCTGCTCATCAGGTCTGCAGACCTATTTTCTGATCCTTAACAGACACAAGGCAAAATTTATGCTCTTGAAGACGTAGACTCGATTTCTTTATGTGCTTATTTGTCATCTTGTTATTTTGTATGTACAACAAGGGTTTGTGATGATAATGAATTTCAAGGTCTCTGTCATACAGAAAATACTCAAATTTGCAGACAGCCCACACATTCGCTAAATACTCTTTCTTGACTGTGGATAACCTAGTTTCCTGTGGCAACATGTTCTTGCTTGCATAAGCAATAGGAAACTCTTCACTGTCGCTCTCTTGCATGAGCGCCGTGCCTAATAATCCGGTATCGGATGCATCTACCTTCAACATGAAAATTTTGTCAAAATTGGGTAACTGTAATAAAGGAGGTTTTGCAAGACACTCCTTAAACTTAACAAAAGCCTCTTCCTCCTCCGGCCCCCACTTTACCTTTCCTGGCCAAGTACGTATCGCACTGATGTGGCTCTTCTGAACAAAGCCGCTTCAAAGCTGTCTTTACTACCACATTGTATCTTTCGGCAAGACCATTACACACTGGTAAGAGACAGCAACTGTGAAACCTTTCTCATCAAGTCAGTCACAAATTGGGTACCTTAGTCTGACATGACC
Source organism: Echinometra lucunter (assembly GCA_029962745.1). Taxonomy (NCBI): domain Eukaryota; kingdom Metazoa; phylum Echinodermata; class Echinoidea; order Camarodonta; family Echinometridae; genus Echinometra; species Echinometra lucunter. The sequence continues at coordinate 1,400,004 of CM057157.1, read as the reverse complement.
TCGCATGAGACATCTACCCCAATGTATACGGTAACTATTGCCTCGGCAACATGTATCGTTGGTATCGATTTCAGTGTTTTGCCTCTACGTACCTAGTTACATAATCAACTATTGTAAGGACATGTGTATGTCCTTGCGCAGACGGGAGTAACAGACCCATCAAGTTTAGGGAATATGCTGAAAAGGAATGCCAACTAACGGTAATCTATCTAAAGCAGTCTTGGGGAACTCTCCCCTTGCTAACAGTCTTGTGACACACATCACATGAAAGACAAAAATTGGCAAAAACCTTGAACATAACCGGCCTAAAAAATTGGGCTTTGACATTTAACAATATTTTATTAATACCAAGATGTCCACCGAACAACAGCAACAGATCATGGGCAATGCGCATGACCTCTGAGTCTTGGAAACTACAACTAAATTTGGACCAACCCCTGTCGGAATTTTTCTCATCTCTTTCTTGTCGATATAGACAATGAACAAGAAGTTCGACTTAGATTCAGCATCATTCATCTTTTCCCGTCAATGTTGAAGGGAAGGATCATTCTGACATTCACACCAGAGTGTCTCAATTTCAATTCTTCCTTTTGTATTCTTTTAACAGTTATTTCTCTGTGAGAGAAGGGTATAAGTAGAGTTTACAATTAGGGATTCGGGGGAGAACACTTCAAGTCAGTCATAGATTATGGATCTTCGTTAAAGCAGCTAACGTTATTTTGGGGGGGTCTCACAAATCATCAAAGGGGTTCAATCTCGTCTCGCTGGTTTGTCGTCAGCTGAAGCGACATCACTGGTCGAGGAAGGGCTGGGAAGGACACTATTGGCGGGGGCTGAGGGGCGGAGTCGGATGACAGCAGAGAGCAGCCAAGTGACCCAGATGAACTAATAACAAGGCATATGGCAAGGGTGGGGCAAACACTTCGAGCCAGTCATAGATTATAGATATCCGATAAAAAGTTCAATTTTTTTTGGGGGGGGGTTTTCCACGTTGTGACGAGATGCAAGCTCCATCTGCCATCCAATAGCCCATACATCATCAAAGGGGTTCAATCTCGTCTCGCTGGTTTGTTGTCAGCTGAAGCGACATCACTGGTCAAGGAACGGCAGGGAAGGACACTATTGGCAGAGGCTGTGGGGTGGAGTTGGATGACAGCAGAGAGCAGCCAAGTGACCCGGCTGCACTGATGACAAGGCATATTGCAAGGGCGGGGCAAACACTTCGAGCCAGTCATAGATTATAGATCTCAGTTAAAGCGCCTGATGTTATTTTTTTTGGTTTTTCCACGTCGTGAGGAGATGCAAGCTCATCTGCCATCCAATAGCCCATACATCATCAAAGGGGTTCGATCTCGTCTGGCTGATTTGTCTCAGCTGAAGCAATTAACATTGCCAGTTGAGGAAGGGCTGGGAAGGACACTATTGGCAGAGGCTGAGAGGCAGAGTCGGATGACAGCAGAGAGCAGCCAAGTGACCCGGCTGCATTGATGACAAGGCATATGGCAAGGGCGGGGCAAACACTTCGAGCCAGTCATAGATTATAGATCTCCGTTAAAGCACCTGACATTATTTTTTTTAGTTTTTCCACGTCGTGAGGAGATGCAAGCTCCATCTGCCATCCAATAGCCCATACATCATCAAAGGGGTTCGATCTCGTCAGGCTGATTTGTCGTCAGCTGAAGCGACATCGCTGGTTGAGGAAGGGCTGGGAAGGACACTATTGGCAGAGGCTGAGGGGCGGAGTCGGATGACAGCAGAGAGCAGCCAAGTGACCCGGGGGCATTGATGACAAGGCATATGGCAAGGGCGGGGGAAAACACTTCGAGCCAGTCAGAGATTATAGATCTCCGTTAAAGCACCTGACATTATTTTTTTTGGTTTTTCCACGTCGTGAGGAGATGCAAACTACATCATCAAAGGGGATCGATCTCGTCAGGCTGATTTGTCGTCAGCTGAAGCAACATCACTGGTTGAGGAAGGGGTCACAAGGACACTATTGGCAGAGGCTGAGGGGCGGAGTCAGATGACAGCAGAGAGCAGCCAAGTGACCCGGCTGCATTGATGACAAGGCATATGGCAAGGGCGGGGCAAACGACACCCACAAGCCAGTCTGAATCGTCTATTTTTTTTGGAACATTTTTATTCATGTAGTTATAATTTGTTTGAGTCATTTATTATGTGTACACCAATTGCAAAATCAAACTCAAAGGGAACTTGAAAGTAAAATTTGAAATGTAACTTGCAGTTTTTTGTTCCTATATCTTGTTATTCAGAATCCAGTAGCACGGGGAAAAAAAAAGATCACTCATGTAACAACAGGCAATGTATGAATGATGTGTATGTGCTAATTTGGCATTCCATATAAAATGTAAATGGGCATAGCTGCAAGAAAGGAACTTCCTCTTTTTTGTGAGTTACTTTTTAATCTACTGAAGTGTATGTAACTTATCTCTCAAAAGTATGAAAAGATGATCACACAGAGATATATGTAACTGTCAGCAAATGCAATAATATCCAACACCTTACATTTACTACCTCTCTAGCAAAAAAGACTTCAGTGAAATGTTTGTAAATAAACAGTTAATGTATAGTACAGAAAGATCTACAAGAGCATGCAAAATTCATAGAATTAGGTTAGATTTATGAAATTGTGTTTCTTTCACCGTTATTGTAGATATGCCCATTAGTACATTATCTTTTTTTCAGCATTGTATTTGATAATAAACATAATCGTACAGAGGATTTCCCGCTGCCCTGCTGTACATATCATTGTGTGCCAGGCAGATGGATACGAACAGGAAATTTAATAAAAAATTTCAGTTTTGTAGTTGTGTAATGAAAGAATAGATAATCAGTATGGAGAAGTAATGAGCTGTTGACAAACAGAATACACAATATACAGACTGCAATGTGTTGCATGGTGGAGGTGAAAAAAAAAAAACAGTTGGAACTGTGAAATGCATGATTAAAGTATCTGCTGTCCCTTGATCTGCTAGGCACACAACAATATCAACGAGACCATGTGATAACATGGCTGTAGACGTAATAACGTCTGAAATAGGTATGTAAAAAAAAGTGTATATCAATGGACGTGATTAGAGATCTAAATAGGCCAAATAAAAAGGAAGACAAGAGTTAATAATCCTTTCTCACGCCTACTTGGACTTTCGAATGCTTGGAAAATAAAATACCTACAAAAATACTTGAAAAATACAAAGAATGTATGAAAAAAATAAAAAAAACAAAACAAATGCAGTTCAATACCCTGCTGTCCCATACTGTAAAGCACCTTTTTTTTACTTTTCTTTTATTTTGATTTTTTTTTTCAATTTTTTTTTTTTTGTCCGATAAGTCACGTGAGATATAAGCAGGATTATATTGCCAATTAAAATGTTATATAATGATAAACTAATGCATTCCACAAGTTATTTTGAATTATTTTCCACAATATATTAATAATTGCAAAACATTAAAAAAGACTACCCACCCATATTGAAAAAGCCAAAGAAATGGAATCTGTTCGGTATTTGATGTATCACCAATCATTATAAAAAATCTTGTTAATTACTCTTTTTTGCATGACTTTAAATTTCCTACACTGTTATATTAACAATTGTTAAACATAAGATAGGTAAAGAAATTTGAAGAAACCAAAGAAAACATGTAATTAAATGTATTTTGAAGTTTGAAAGGTTTGCATGGTGGTAGAGATAATTGTAGAAGGGTTTACGGTTCACTGTGGGGTAAGTCCAGAAAGGACTATGAGTAAGGGCAATAGGCAATGTATGAATAATGTGTATGTGCTAATCTGGCATTCCATATAAAATGTAAATGGGCATAGCTGCAAGAAAGGAACTTCCTCTTTTTTGTGTGTTACTTTTTAATCTACTGAAGTGTATGTAACTTATCTCTCAAAAGTATGGAAAGATGATCACACAGAGATATATGTAACTGTCAGCAAATGCAATAATATCCAACACCTTACATTTACTACCTCTCTAGCAAAAAAGACTCCAGTGAAATGTTTGTGAATAAACAGTTAATGTATAGTACAGAAAGATTTACAAGAGCATGCAAAATTTATAGAATTAGGTTAGATTTATGAAATTGTGTTTCTTTCACCGTTATTGTAGATATGCCCATTAGTACATTATCTTTTTTTCAGCATTGTATTTGATAATAAACATAATCGTACAGAGGATTTCCCGCTGCCCTGCTGTACATATCATTGTGTGCCAGGCAGATGGATACGAACAGGAAATTTAATAAAAAATTTCAGTTTTGTAGTTGTGTAATGAAAGAATAGATAATCAGTATGGAGAAGTAATGAGCTGTTGACAAACAGAATACACAATATACAGACTGCAATGTGTTGCATGGTGGAGGTGAAAAAAAAAAACAGTTGGAACTGTGAAATGCATGATTAAAGTATCTGCTGTCCCTTGATCTGCTAGGCACACAACAATATCGACGAGACCATGTGATAACATGGCTGTAGATGTAATAACGTCTGAAATAGGTATGTAAAAAAAAGTGTATATCAATGAACGTGATTAGAGATCTAAATAGGCCAAATAAAAAGGAAGACAAGAGTTAATAATCCTTTCTCACGCCTACTTGGACTTTCAAATGCTTGGAAAATAAAATACCTACAAAAATACTTGAAAAATACAAAGAATGTATGAATAAATTAAAAAAAAAAAACAAATGCAGTTCAATACCCTGCTGTCCCATACTGTAAAGCACCTTTTTTTTACTTTTCTTTTATTTTGATTTTTTTTTCAATTTTTTTTTTTTTTGTCCGATAAGTCACGTGATATATAAGCAGGATTATATTGCCAATTAAAATGGACTATGAGTAAGGGGCAATTGGCAATGTATGAATAATGTGTATGTGCTAATCTGGCATTCCATATAAAATGTAAATGGGCATAGCTGCAAGAAAGGAACTTCCTCTTTTTTGTGTGTTACTTTTTAATCTACTGAAGTGTATGTAACTTATCTCTCAAAAGTATGGAAAGATGATCACACAGAGATATATGTAACTGTCAGCAAATGCAATAATATCCAACACCTTACATTTACTACCTCTCTAGCAAAAAAGACTCCAGTGAAATGTTTGTGAATAAACAGTTAATGTATAGTACAGAAAGATTTACAAGAGCATGCAAAATTCATAGAATTAGGTTAGATTTATGAAATTGTGTTTCTTTCACCGTTATTGTAGATATGCCCATTAGTACATTATCTTTTTTTCAGCATTGTATTTGATAATAAACATAATCGTACAGAGGATTTCCCGCTGCCCTGCTGTACATATCATTGTGTGCCAGGCAGATGGATACGAACAGGAAATTTAATAAAAAATTTCCGTTTTGTAGTTGTGTAATGAAAGAATAGATAATCAGTATGGAGAAGTAATGAGCTGTTGACAAACAGAATACACAATATACAGACTGCAATGTGTTGCATGGTGGAGGTGAAAAAAAAAAACAGTTGGAACTGTGAAATGCATGATTAAAGTATCTGCTGTCCCTTGATCTGCTAGGCACACAACAATATCAACGAGACCATGTGATAACATGGCTGTAGACGTAATAACGTCTGAAATAGGTATGTAAAAAAAAAGTGTATATCAATGGACGTGATTAGAGATCTAAATAGGCCAAATAAAAAGGAAGACAAGAGTTAATAATCCTTTCTCACGCCTACTTGGACTTTCGAATGCTTGGAAAATAAAATACCTACAAAAATACTTGAAAAATACAAAGAATGTATGAAAAAAATAAAAAAAAAAAACAAATGCAGTTCAATACCCTGCTGTCCCATACTGTAAAGCACCTTTTTTTTACTTTTCTTTTATTTTGATTTTTTTTGTTCAATTTTTTTTTTGTCCGATAAGTCACGTGAGATACTGTATAAGCAGGATTACTATATTGCCAATTAAAATGCTATATAATGATAAACTAATGCATTCCACAAGTTATTTTGAATTTTCCACAATATATATCAATAATTGCAAAACATTAGAAAAGGCTACCCACCCATATTGAAAAAGCCAAAGAAATGGAATCTGTTAGGTATTTGATATATCACCAATCATAAAAATCTTGTTAATTACTCTTTTTTTCATGATTTTGAATTTCCTACACTGTTATATTAACAATTGTTAAACATTATATAGGTAAAGAAATTTGAAGAAACCAAAGAAAACATGTAAGTACACGTATTGTGAAGTTTGAAAGGTTTGCATGGTGGTAGAGATAATTGTAGAAGGGTTTACGGTTCACCGTGCGGTAAGTCCGGAAAAGACTATAGGTAAAGTGGAAAGAGATGGAGGTGAAAATGAGAGGCGAGAAAGCAGGAGAGATAGAGGGTAGAATATCTTTGTTGAAACTGAGAGAAGTCCTGAAAAGGACTGTAAACCACAGGAGGTGTGAAGGCTTAAAGTAGGTGAAGAGATGAGGAGACTTGGATTGAGGTCAGCGGAGATGTGAGAAGACTTGAGGCAGGTGGAGGAGAGAAGACTCAACGTTCCAGGCAGCTTGGTTGTCCGTCTTCAGGAGTGAGTGGGCGCTAGGCATGATGGAGTACTTGTAGCGGACATGCAGACTTAGAGGAGCGAGACGGCCGGCGGAGTCGATGGCATGGTGAGCGGCTGCGCTCTGTTGTAGACGTGTGGATGGGGTGGTGATGACGGAATTGGCAGGAAGACTTGGCGGGAAAGCGTGGGTGGGTAGATATGTGGATGTGGTGATGTTGCGTAGGCAGATGGTAACGGTGGTGGCGATGTTGCGTCTGCCAATGCAACATCATCACGTCCACATATCTACCTGCCCACACATTCCCGCCAAATCTTCCTGCCGATTCCGTCACCACCGCCCCATCCACACGTCCGCAAAAGAGCGCCACCACCGACAGCCGCTCATCATGCTGCTGACTCCACTGGTCGTCAGCTCCTTTAAGTCTGCATGTCCGCTACAAGTACCCCATCATGCCTAGTGCCTACTCACTCCTGAAGACGGACAGTCAAGCTGCCTGGAATATTGAGTCTTCTCTCCTCCACCTGCCTCAAGTCTTCTCACCTCTCCGCTGACCCCAAGCCAAGTCTCCTCATCTCTTCACCTACCTCAAGCCTTCACACCTCCTCTGGTTTACAGTCCTTTTCTTGACTTCAGCCAGTTTCAAGAAAGATACTCTACCCTCCATCTCTCCCAATTTCTCACCTCTCATTTTCACCTCCATCTCTTTCAACCTTACCTATATTTCTTTCAGGACTTACCACAAGGTGAACTGTAAACCCTTCTACAATTAAGTATTTTGAAGTCTTTGATATACCACAAATTAATTTCTGAAGTTATGATAAAGAATGCATCCTGTTTAGTTTTGAGTTTCCCACAGTATCATATTAAAATGTACAAACAAATATATAGACCAAAAATTTTTTAAGCCCCAAAAGATTCAAATGCATCACAGATTAATTTCAAAATCTATAAAACGATGCTTATATGAATTATTTTGAATTTCTGACCATAGTATTTCAACAAATATAAACATTAGAAAATACAAAAAAATTTAGAAATAGCCAAAAAAGTGAATTTGTTTTAATAGGTCTTTGATTTATCACAATTAATATAAAAATTCTCAAACAATGCATACTATGAATTATTTTAATTTTCCATGATAAAATATTAACAAATGCAAAATGTTAGAGAAGACCAAAGATTTCTAAGATACCCCAAATAAGTTTGATTTGATTAGCCCGCAATAATATATTGACAAATGTATAAACCAAAAAGACAAAAAAAGTCTAAAGAAATTAAGAAAGATATTGCAAATAAGCTTTTTGCGATTCCCAGTCTGTAAAACATCCTTTTTTTTACGTTTTCTTTATTTTGAACTTTTTTTGTATTTTCTTTTTTTCTCTATTAATATCCATCATAATACTTTTCATATGAATAAAGGAATGCATTCTCTCATTGAAATTACTTTTACCATAATTTAGATAATATACCTTGTCTTCCTTTTTATTTGGCCTAAACCCTTGGCAAGAGGTTTACTTTAGTGACAAAAACATCTGCATGGATTTAAGACGTGATACTGGCCAGTATAAACCTGCTATACAAAATAATTAATGTCAATATTACTATATAACAAATGTTCCGGTGACAGTTTCTCATTGGTTACGTTCTCTCAGTCAAATCATGAACCCAACCCTAGATACAACGATAATTAAGCTAAACTTATAGGCTGTCCATATCTCTAACCCTATTTCTAAACCTAACTCTAGACCTAACTCTAGCCCTAACTCTAACCTTATCCTTAATCATAAACCTAACCCTACAACTAAGCAGAACTAGCCCAAAGTATCCTAAAATTCCTATCACAACTTAAGCCTTAATCCTACACCTCTGATGAAATATAGCCTGGAGCAAATATTAGATGTAACATAAATGTAGACCAGGAGCCGAAGCCACTTGATCCTAGGGCTGAAACAGGGTTTCCCCTTCACAGCCCCTTCGGATCAAGCTAGGGTTACATCCCTGAGGGAAGCCTGGCCGGCTAAATGTTTTAGCCTCCCCTGAGTTCAACCTGACAGAAAAAAATATGTGTAGCACTGGAAAGCTGGATAAGTAGTAGGTGCATGATATAAAATCAGATATTGACTGAACCATATCCTAAACTATAAAAAGATGACAGATGACATGTAGCAAACAATGTAAGTATGAAGACCAAGGGCAGTAATGCAAAAGGAAAGAAACAAATGTCTGGTATGTAAAACATTGCACTGTGCACTGAAAACTTGCAGGTATCCTAAAAACTATAAACTATTTTCAAGTACCACCACCAGCCAAAGACTAGGATATACACAGGACTTCATCCTGGCAATTCTAGCTGTATTAGAGGACTGTAACTAACACTCCAGGGTCACTATATCCCTGCAATAGCCTGCAGTGGCACCAAGAAGTCAAAACGACCTCCTCCTCATTGGGTCCTTCAACAAGGGATGTGTCAGTGTCAGGAGTGCTGGTCTTTACAGTGAAGAACAACAGAATACTTCTGACTCTGTAGAACTGAGTAATCATTCAGCAATACTTATAAGGACTGCATGTTTTGTCAGTGATGCAGAACATTTATTGTCCAACACT
>CM057157.1:1324275-1390355 GCA_029962745.1 Echinometra lucunter | reverse complement strand
TGACGTACCTTGATACATTCATTTGTTACCTGGTTGACAGTTTGTAGAAACAGGTGGGCAACTCCATCAAATACTAACTGGCTAGCCAGTTCAAGGTTCAAGAACACTGCAGAAAATATTTCAGCAGGATTTAGGTTTGGTGAATTTCATTCCCAAAGATACTTCAAGCACTCGGTAACACATTGCTTGCATCACTTCTACATTTCACAGTTATTTTTATTTTCCTTGGATAATCCATTCTTCCAAACAGGCCATTCTCTACAATATCCTTATGAATTCTGAGTTAAGGATGGTCAATGAATTATCAATTCAAGTCACATTATACTGAAACAACAAAAATCCTTGGAAATTTAGTATAACTTATGCCGAAGTAATGAATATCAAAGTCAAAATGCCAAAAAGACATCATGTTTATTTTTAGAGATCAGCCTTTTCCCCTCAGTAAGTTACAAGCTCCTCTCTTTGACAGGGACATAAATTCTTGACACACCCATAACAGCTGGCCCTTTGGGGCAATTGGGCATAATGAGCTGGCAAAAGACTTTGCACAATGTCCCATGAGCTATGTGGTTCAAATGATGAACCTGGCTACAAGATATCATGATATGGCCCCATCCTATTTAGTGTTGGCTTCAAGGGAAAGTTTCAGGAGATGTACTACATGTATCATGTGCTACGAAGCAATCAGTACATGATGCCCCATCTCTGAATTGTTATTGCTCAAAATTTCTTCATTTCTGTTCTCCATTTTCGGTTCCCTACTCTCCTTCACCATTTCCTTGCATCTGACAAGTATAAGCCATTCAGTCATGATCATAGAGTTTAGTGCCCTGTAAATCAAGGACAGGTATCATTTCCTGCAAGTGTTGAGGAAAACACAAAGAGAAATTTTACAGAGGTTGAATGTGGTACATTTGAGCAAAGAGTGTTGTACAAGTACAACATAAAAAAGCTTGTCACTGGAATGTTGCACACAAGTTTTTTGGTGAAGGAGGTATGTCTTTCCTCTTCCTTTCTTTTCCTTTCCCCTTTTCTTCCTTTCCCTCCCTTCTCTTTTCCCCTTCTTTTCCCTTCCCTTTATTTTCCATTCCCTTTCTTTTCCTCTCCCTTTCCTTTCTCTTCCCATTTCTTTCCTTTTCCCTTACTTTCCCCCCTTCTGTTTTCTGTTCCTGACAGCTTATGGGTGTGTGAGAGTTGATGTCCCTTGACATATTCACGTTTGTTGCCTAGTTGACATTTTTGTTGAAACCTGGTGGGTAACTCCACCAAATCCTGCCCAGCTAGCCAGTTCAAGGTTCAACAACACAGCAGAAGATATCTCAATAGGATTCAAGCTTGGTGAATTTCATTCCCAAAGTTGCTTCAAGCCATATTTGGTAATATGTTGTTTGCTTCAATCCTACATTTCACTTTTTTTTTCCTTGGAAGATTCATTCTTCAAAACAAAGACCATTTTTTAAATAATGAATTCGGAGTTAAGTAGGATACATGAATTATCATTTCCAGTCACATTACGGAAACAGCAAAGATCCTTGAAAATTTATTGAAGCAATGAATATCAAATTCAAAATGCAAAAAAGAGATTGTAAGTTTTTTAAGATAAGATTTTTTTCCCAATTATAAGTTACAAGCACCTTTCTTTGACAGGAACATAAATTCTTGACACACCTAGTACAGCAAGCCCATTATGGCAACAGGGCACAATGGGCTGGCATAAAACTTTGCACAACGGTCCATCAGCTATGTGGTTCCAATGATGAACTTGGCTACAAGATATCATGATGTGGTCCTAACCTCTTTGTGTTGGCTTCAAGGGAAAGTTGCGGGAGATGTACTATGTACTGGCTACAAAGCAATTGTGTCCCCTGATGTATTCATATTTGTTAAATTCTGAGTTATGAATGGTCAATGGATTATCAATTCCAGTCATATCATCCTGAAAAAACAAGAATCCTTGAAATTTTAGTATATTTTAATGCTGAAGCAATAAATATCAAAATCAAAATGTCAAAAAGACATCATGTTAGCTTTAAGAGATCAGCTTTTTCCCCACTGTAAGTTACAAGCTCCTCTCTTTGACAGGGTCATAATGGGCTGGCATAAGACTTTGCAAAATTTCCCATCAGCCTAATGATTCCAATGATGAACTTGGCTACAAGATATTATGATGTGGTCCCAACCTCTTTGTGTTGGCTTCAAGGGAAAGTTGCGGGAGATGTACTTGCTACAAAGCAACTGTGTCCCATGTTTGTTACCTGGTTGAGAGTTTGTTGAAACATGATGGTTAACTCCACCAATTACTGCCTGGCTAGAGGTACTCAGTGGGATTTAGGTTTGGTGAAATTCAGTCTCAAAGTTGCTTCAAGCTATGATCGGTAATACATTGTTTGCTTCACTCCTACAATTTCACAGATGTTTTCAGTCTTCGTCGGATGATCCATTCTTCCAAATGGGCCATTTTCTAGAATATCTTTTAAATTCTGAGTTATGAATGGTCAATGGATTATCAATTCCAGTCATATCATACTGAAAAAACAAGAATCCTTGAAATTTTAGTATATTTTAATGCTGAAGCAATAAATATCAAATTCAAAATGTCAAAAAGACATCATGTTAGCTTTAAGAGATCAGCTTTTTCCCCACTGTAAGTTACAAGCTCTTCTCTTTGACAGGGTCATAATGGGCTGGCATAAGACTTTGCAAAATTTCCCATCAGCCTAATGATTCCAATGATGAACTTGGCTACAAGATATCATGATGTGGTCCCAACCTCTTTGTGTTGGCTTCAAGGGAAAGTTGCGGGAGATGTACTATGTACTTGCTACAAAGCAACTGTGTCCCATGTTTGTTACCTGGTTGAGAGTTTGTTGAAACATGGTGGTTAACTCCACCAATTACTGCCTGGCTAGAGGTACTCAGTGGGATTTAGGTTAAGTGAATTTCATTCTCAAAGTTGCTTCAAGCTATGATCGGTCATACATTGTTTGCTTCACTCCTACAATTTCACAGATGTTTTCAGTCTTCGTTGGAGGATCCATTCTTCCAAATGGGCCATTTTCTAGAATATCTTTTAAATTCTGAGTTATGAATGGTCAATGGATTATCAATTCCAGTCATATCATACTGAAAAAACAAGAATCCTTGAAATTTTAGTATATTTTAATGCTGAAGCAATAAATATCAAATTCAAAATGTCAAAAAGACATCATGTTAGCTTTAAGAGATCAGCTTTTTCCCCACTGTAAGTTACAAGCTCTTCTCTTTGACAGGGTCATAATGGGCTGGCATAAGACTTTGCAAAATTTCCCATCAGCCTAATGATTCCAATGATGAACTTGGCTACAAGATATTATGATGTGGTCCCAACCTCTTTGTGTTGGCTCCAAGGGAAAGTTGCGGGAGATGTACTATGTACTTGCTACAAAGCAATCGGTATATGCCCCATACCATCTCTGAATTGTGCCCCTTGATATATTCATGTTTGTTACCTGGTTGACAGTTTGTGGAAACATGGTGGTTAACTCCACCAATTACTGCCTGGCTAGAGGTACTCAGTGGGATTTAGGTTAAGTGAATTTCATTCTCAAAGTTGCTTCAAGCTATGCTCGGTCATACATTGTTTACTTCACTCCTACAATTTCACAGATGTTTTTAGTCTTGGTTGGATGATCCATTCTTCCAAATGGGCCATTTTCTAGAATATCCTTTAAATTCTGAGTTATGAATGGTCAATGGATTATCAATTCGAGTCATATCATACTGAAACAACAAGAATCCTTGAAATTTTAGTATATTTTAATGCTGAAGCAATAAATATCAAATTCAAAATGTCAAAAAGACATCATGTTAGCTTTAAGAGATCAGCTTTTTCCCCACTGTAAGTTACAAGCTCCTCTCTTTGACAGGGACACAATGGGCTGGCATAAGACTTTGCACAATTTCCCATCAGCCATATGATTCCAATGATGAACTTGGCTACAAGATATTACGATGTGGTCCCAACCACTTTGTGTTGGCTTCAAGGGAAAGTTGTGGGAGATGTAGTATTGTTTGCCACAAAGCAATCAGTACATGTATATGCCCCATCTCTGAGTTGTTATTGCTCTTAATTTCTTCATTTTGATTCTCCATTTTCTGTTCACTACTCACCCTTACCATTTCCTGGCATCTGACAAGTATAGAGCCATTCAATCATGATCACGGAGTTCTGTGCCCTGTAAATCAAGGACATGGATCATTTCCTGCAAGTGTTGAGGAAAATACAAACAGAAGTTTTACAGAGATTGAATGTGGTAAATTTGGGCAAAGTGTTGTATAAGCATAACACAAAGATGCTTTTCACTGGAATACATGCATAGTCTGATGTTTTTCTGACTTATCCAACTTTTACTTGATTCATTGGTCTAACTTCCAATGGGAAACAGATCTGGTAACAAATGATTCAATATGTCTGTCAGTGTGATAAAGCTCAAAAACCCTCCTGTGAATATTGGAATGAGGGTTAATGATCTTCAGACAAAGAATAGTGCCTTGGTCCCATTACACTAGGAGAGATAAGGACTCATGTAACCAATGAAATACTAAGTTTAAGATAACTCTTATATAATTCTATATAACTCTATAACAGCCTAAGGAAATTGTGTCATGCTGAAATCAAATTGCATCAATAGATTAAATAATCTTTGTAATGCGGAAAAGGAAAAAAAAACATTAATCATAGAGCATCGCTTCTGCAAGAGTGAAAAGAAGCACCAGTATGAAGAATTTATTAGCTGTACTCTTCAAATTAAAGCCCCTGATTTTAGTTGTACAGAAAATATAGCACAGTTTACATCAGTCTATCTACCACATAATACACAACCATAACCTAAACCACAAATGCTAAAATTTTGCAGTTTTTGGTTGGCACCTTCAATACCATCAAGGGGGGGGGGGGAGAGAATCATTATGAATTGGAACATAAATAGCATAGTGACAGAGAATGGGTCACTACATAAAGGACCACCAGCATCGTGAGGGCGACTATTCTGTAAAGAGACATAAAGAGCCTGTGGCATAACATGGGACATGACATAAAGGGGCACCAGCATCCGGGGGGGGGGGGGGGGGGGAGGGTGGGCATTATTGTTCAGAGACATGAATAATTAGGGGTAGAGCATGGGATATGACATAGATAGGTGAAGTACCCATATATGGGATGAAAATCAAGTATGTTCAGAACCATAATTAACCAGTGACATTATGAAGGTGATGACATAAAGGGGCACCAACATTATAGGGGCAGGGGCAGCAATTATGTTCAGAATGGGCGACAACATAAAGGGGCACCAGCATTATTGGGGAGGGGAACCAGTTATGCTCACACATAAAAATAACTAGTTTCACAGCATGGATGATAATAGAAAAAGGGGCACTAACATTATGGGAGGGAGCATCAATTATGTTCAGAGACACAAAGAACTAGTGGCACAACATGGGACATAAAGGAGAGGGGTATCTATATCATGGGGGCACCAATTATGTTTTGAGACATGAGTGTGGCATGGCATCAACCACAATACAGAAAGGCACCAGCACCATGGGGGGGGGGGGGTGTGCACCAATTACATACCAGGACTTGCACACCATGGGCCACAAAACAGAGGGGCATCACTACCATAGGGCAGGGGCACCAATTATGTTTGAGACGCACCAGAAGGGGGCAGGAGGAGCACCCATAATGTTCCGATATATGCATTACTAGTGGTGTAGAAAAATACTAATTCCAATTCAAATTAAAAATCTATAGCATGGGCTACATATAGGGAGGCACCGGGATGGGGAGGGGGCACAAATTATGTTTCAAGACATGCATTACTAGTGATGTAGCATGGGCTGAAATATAGAAAGGTCCCAGCAAAGGGGGGGGGGAGGGGGGCACCAATTATGTTTCAAGATGTGCATTTCCATAGCATAAGTGAAGACATTACAGTGGCAAACTGTTCTGGGGTCAGCAATATTCCACCTTGAAGGATTAATTGCAAATTCAAAAAGCAATTGTTCGGGGCATTGGAAGGAGGTAGATTGTAGCATCTTCATATCCACTGTCCTGCTCATCTTTTCATTAAGAGACATAAATAGCTAATGACATAAATAGTCAATGACAAAAATGTAAAGGGGCACCAGCATTATGAATGGGACTATTCTATCAAGAGACATGAATATAATGGCATAGCATGGGACATGATATAAAGGGGCACCACATTCTCGGGGGGGGGGGGGGGCATTATGTTCAGAGACATAAATAACTAGTGGCAGAGCATGGGACAATTTAATTTGATTCTAAGTTTATTAACATAATCCTAACATTGCAGGATTATCATCAAAATCAAAACGAAAGAGAACAAAACTTAACAGAAGCATTTTGAACAATAACACCAATAGTAACAAAGCAAAGGCACATAATATAAACAAAAAATTGTATAGATATTAGGTATTACTTAGCAAAAACTAAAGAAACATGATCAAAGCATATGTAATACTTGACAGATAAACAATGCCACTATCAATAAGGAAAACAAAAACAGAAACAAAAGCAAACAAATAGGCAAACCCTAAGAAAGTTATTTCAGAACCAAATTGTAAAAATGGGATTATACTCTACAGTATGTTCTGAGACATGCATAGCATGGGCCCACAACATAAAGGGGCACCAGGGGGGGCCATCAATTTTGTTCCAAAAGATGCATTATTAGTGGCATAGCATGGGCCACAATATAGAGAGGTACTAGCATGGGGGGGGGGGGGCAATTATGTTCCAAGACATACATTACTAGTGGTGTAGCATGGGCCATAACACAGAGAGGCATCAACTTCAGGGTGGGGTGGGAAAGGGGAGGTCACCAATTATTAGCATGGGCCACAACATAGAAAGGTACTAGGATCGGGGGGGGGGGGGGGGCATCAAGTAGCACTAGTGAAAACATTAGAGTAGCAAACTGTACTGGAGGTTAGCATCATTTGACCTTGGAGGATGAAATGCTAATTTAATAAGTTTGGGGTGTTGTTAGGAGATTGTAGCATCATGTTCACTTTCCTGTTCATTCTTTCCTCTTTTTATTTTTTTCTTTTTCTACCTCTGTTACTATTATTTAGCTCTTTGAACACTGCCTCTGCATCTTGGTATGATTCATCAAGTGTAATACATAGTAAAGAATAAAATAAAATTATCTAAAATAAAAAGTAGTAACAAATTATTTTGTTTTTTGATTTCTTCTATTTTTTCTTATTTTATTATTTTTGCATGTCCAAATCTTTCAAGCATTTGATTATTCAATATTCTAGGCCTCTAAAATACATATGGACCATATGGATCAGTGACAGTAGCATAGCATACTCAAAGCTGACCATCAACTTGATCAGATCACTGATAGTATTTCATGCAATACTGAACATTGCTAACCAATGCCATGTAAAAAGTGCTTTCATGGCTCTAATGTGATTGCCATTTCTTGAGGGATATTCGACCCTACATGGGCTGTATGGCGCTTGCTTCTTTCTGTGTAAAAAGCTAAAAGTACTTTATTGCTCTGATGTAATTCATCAATCCTTAGGGCATAATCAAACCTCACTGAGTTGCATGGTGATCTCTACTGGGTTCAAAGCTAACTACTCTAATACATTTATAACAGTAATTTTCTTGGAAAACACTTCCTAAGTTAGATTCACCTCTTAATAATCAAAATAATATAATCCTGGCAATACATCTTCCATTATACAATGATACCAAATTTCATTATGAGCAATAAAATAGTATTTTGTCAGACAAATATTTTTTCTTCACTTCTCATCTTGATACGGATAGTGTTCTGTAATATCTAATTCTATGATTCATAAACCAATTTTGAATTCAAGAAGTAAGGCAAGCTTTTCGTTCTTCAAAAATATTGGAATCTAAAGTAAGCCATCTGCGGCACTCAATATGTCAATGTAGAAAGATATAGTTTCATGTAGTCTAATATGTTATGTAGTTTTGAATAGGTTAACATAATTTAATATTTCTAATATAGATTAATATATCTAATATAGATTAATATTTCTAATAAAATTAATGTAGAAAGATATAATTTACTACAGTTACGTATAGTTCATATATAGGTTCAAGTACAGTTTAAGTAGTTTACTACATAATATAGCAATTAACATTTTATATGTAACTTAATGTACTTGATAGATACCTAGTAATTGTTAATACTTTGCTAAACATAAAGTTTAATTTGTAAATATCTAATGTTATTTAATATAGAGTTTAATCCTAAACCTTGAAGTGCCGTAGATGGTTTAAATTAATTTCAGTGTAATTAATATGTCTCTAATATTTTTGGACAAAGAAAGGTTTTTTCTTTCTTCTTGACATACAAAATGGGTTCATGGATCATGCAATTACAAGTTACAGAATACTTTTTGTATTAAGTAAAATGATTGAAAACCTATTTTACAAAAGTTATATTTCCACTTTTAAAACTGATTGCAATGGAGGTGTAAATATCACAAAACTGTGCCACAGTTAGTAATTCTAATTAGCTGCCAATAAATGCAACACTTTCTGTACCATTCAGTCATTGCTCATTCTCTCACTGTTACCAACAATATTTTGTTACATACCTTACTGCTTTAAGATCATGAATTAGTTTTGTTAGCCTCTCTCTAGCCCAACCTTTCTGCATTGAGATGTACAAACACATGCATTTACCACATACCACCTTTCCAGAAAGAATAATGACATTTACTATCTTGGTTTCCTTCATGTTCAGAAGCAGGTATTGGAAAATTGAAGGATAAAGCGTTAACATTGGATATTTCATTGATTGACACAATAAAATACAGTCGTGACTCATCAGATTTAAAACATATGCATTGTTCATATAGGGGGAAAAAGTTAAAGTGAAAAGTATTTAAACTTTTCATTTTGAGGTGCTTCCAAAATAATTACTTAACATGAAATATCAATAATTGGAATTGTAGGGAGCTCCCATCTTACTTCTTTATGCACTCTTGTGCCAATCTTATGCACTTCAGGATGAACAGTTTTTATGCCAGGTAAACATGCTATGGTTTAACAATACATCCTCTTACCGGCATGAATTTACCATTGTTTTCCTAAATTATCAATTAATTATTTGGGGTTGGGATTAGCATGGCCCAATGCCTGCTTCACTTGATATTAATAGATAAAGCAACTACAACAGAAAAAAGACATTTCAACCTAATAGTCTCCTAAGACATTTAAAAAAACCCACCCTGATTTCTTACACTTGTAACTGTGCAGAAGAAACATTTCACTCCCTAAATATCTCTCCCATGATCATTCAGTGTTGGACAATAAATGTTCTGCATCACTGACAAAACATGCAGTCCTTATAAGTATTGCTGAATGATTACTCAGTTCTACAGAGTCACAAGTATTCTGTTGTTCTTCACAGTAAAGACCAGCACTCCTGACACATCCCTTGTTGAAGGACCCAACAAGGAGGAGGTCGTTTTGACTTCTTGGTGCCACTGCAGGCTATTGCAGGGATATAGTGACCCTGGAGTGTTAGTTACAGTCCTCTAATACAGCTAAAATTGCCAGGATGAAGTCCTGTGGATATCCTAGTCTTTGGCTGGTGGTGGTACTTGAAAATAGTTTATAGTTTTTAGGATACCTGCAAGTTTTCAGTGCACAGTGCAATGTTTTACATACCAGACATTTGTTTCTTTCCTTTTGCATTACATGCCCTTGGTCTTCATACTTACATTGTTTGCTACATGTCATCTGTCATCTTTTTATAGTTTAGGATATGGTTCAGTCAATATCTGATTTTATATCATGCACCTACTACTTATCCAGCTTTCCAGTGCTACACATATTTTTTTCTGTCAGGTTGAACTCAGGGGAGGCTAAAACATTTAGCCGGCCAGGCTCCCCTCAGGGATGTAACCCTAGCTTGATCCGAAGGGGCTGTGAAGGGGGAAACCCTGTTTCAGCCCTAGGATCAAGTGGCTTCGGCTCCTGGTCTTCATTTATGTTACATCTAATATTTGGTCCAGGCTATATTTCATCAGAGGTGTAGGATTAAGGCTTAAGTTGTGATAGGGTTTTTAGGATACTTTGGGCTAGTCCTGCTTAGTTGTAGGGTTAGGTTTATGATTAAGGATAAGGTTAGAGTTAGGGCTAGAGTTAGGTCTAGAGTTAATTTTAGAAATAGGGTTAGAGATATGGACAGCCTATAAGTTTAGCTTACTTATCGTTGTATCTAGGGTTGGGTTCATGATTTGACTGAGAGAACGTAACCAATGAGAAATTGTCACTGGAGTATTTGTTATATAGTAATATTGACATTAATTATTTTGTATAGCAGGTTTATACTGGCCAGTATCACGTCTTAAATCCATGCAGATGTTTTTGTCACTAAAGTAAACCTCTTGCCAAGGGTTTAGGCCAAATAAAAAGGAAGACAAGGTATATTAACTAAATTATGGTAAAAGTAATTTCAATGAGAGAATGCATTCCTTTATTCATATGAAAAGTATTATGATGGATATTAATAGAGAAAAAAAGAAAATACAAAAAAAGTTCAAAATAAAGAAAACGTAAAAAAAAGGGTGTTTTTACAGACTGGGAATCGCAAAAAGCTTATTTGCAATATCTTTCTTAATTTCTTTAGACATTTTTTGTCTTTTTGGTTTATACATTTGTCAATACATTATTGCGGGCTAATCAAATCAAACTTATTTGGGGTATCTTAGAAATCTTTGGTCTTCTCTAACATTTTGCATTTGTTAGTATTTTATTGTGGAAAATTAAAATAATTCATAGTATGCATTGTTTGAGAATTTTTGTATTAATTGGTGATAAATCAAAGACCTATTAAAACAAATTCACTTCTTTGGCTATTTCTAAATTTTTTTGGTATTTTCTAATGTTTATATTTGTTGAAATACTATGGTCAGGAATTCAAAATAATTCATATAAGCATCGTTTTATAGATTTTGAAATTAATTTGTGATGCATTAGAATCTTTTGGGGCTTAAAAAATTTTTGGTCTATATATTTTTTTGTTCATTTTAATATGATACTGTGGGAAACTCAAAACTAAACAGGAAAGATGCATTCTTTATCATAGCTACAGAAATTAATTTGTGGTATATCAAAGACTTCAAAATACTTAATCGTAGAAGGGTTTACAGTTCACCTTGTGGTAAGTCCTGAAAAGAATATAGGTAAGGTTGAAAGAGATGGAGGTGAAAATGAGAGGTGAGAAATTGGGAGAGATGGAGGGTAGAGTATCTTTCTTGAAACTGGCTGAAGTCAAGAAAAGGACTGTAAACCAGAGGAGGTGTGAAGGCTTGAGGTAGGTGAAGAGATGAGGAGACTTGGCTTGGGGTCAGCAGAGAGGTGAGAAGACTTCAGGCAGGTGGAGGAAGAAGACTCAATATTCCAGGCAGCTTGGCTGTCCGTCTTCAGGAGTGAGTAGGCGCTAGGCATGATGGGGTACTTGTAGTGGACATGCAGACTTAGAGGAGCTAGACGGCCGGTGGAGTCAACAGCGTGATGAGCGGCTGTCGGTGGTGGCGCTCTTTTGCGGACGTGTGGATGGGGCGGTGGTGACGGAATCGGCAGGAGGATTTGGCAGGAATGTGTGGGTGGGTAGATATGTGGACGTGGTGATGCTGCATTGGCAGACGTAACATCGCCACCACCGTCACCATCTGCCTACGCAATATCACCACATCCACATATCTACCCACCCATGCTTTCCCGCCAAGTCTTCCTGCCAATTCCGTCATCACCACCCCATCCACACGTCCACAACAGAGCGCAGCCGCTCACCATGCCGTCGACTCCGCCGGCCGACTCGCTCCTCTAAGTCTGCATGTCCGCTACAAGTACCCCATCATTCCTATTCTTACTCACTCCTGAAGACGGACAGCCAAGCTGCCTGGAATGTTGAGTCTTCTCTCCTCCACCTGCCTCAAGTCTTCTCACATCTCCGCTGATCTCAATCCAAGTCTCCTCATCTCTTCACCTACTTTAAGCCTTCACACCTCCTGTGGTTTACAGTCCTTTCCAGGACTTCTCTCAGTTTCAAGAAAGATATTCTACCCTCTATCTCTCCTTCTTTCTCGCCTCTTATTTTCACCTCCATCTCTTTCCACTTTACCTATAGTCCTTTCCGGACTTACCGCACGGTGAACCGTAAACCCTTCTACAATTATCTCTACCACCATGCAAACCTTTCAAACTTCAAAATATATGTAATTACACGTTTTCTTTGGTTTCTTCAAATTTCTTTACCTATCTAATGTTTAACAATTGATAATATAACAGTGTAGGAAATTCAAAATCATGCAAAAAAGAGTAATTAACAAGATTTTTATAATGATTAGTGATATATCAAATACCTAACAGATTCCATTTCTTTGGCTTTTTCAATATGGGTGGGTAGCCTTTTCTAATGTTTTGCAATTATTAATATATATTGTGGAAAATTCAAAACTTGTGGAATGCATTAGTTTATCATTATATAACATTTTAATTGGCAACATAATCCTGCTTATATCTCACGTGACTTATCGGACAAACAAAAAATTGAAAAAAAAAATCAAAATAAAAGAAAAGTAAAAAAAAGGTGCTTTACAGTATGGGACAGCAGGGTATTGAACTGCATTTGTTTTTTTTTTTATATTTTTTCATACATTCTTTGTATTTTTCAAGTATTTTTGTAGGTATTTTATTTTCCAATCATTCGAAAGTCCAAGTAGGCGTGAGAAAGGATTATTAACTCTTGTCTTCCTTTTTATTTGGCCTATTTTGATCTCTAATCACGTCCATTGATATACACTTTTTTTTACATACCTATTTCAGACGTTATTACGTCTACAGCCATGTTATCACATGGTCTCGTTGATATTGTTGTGTGCCTAGCAGATCAAGGGACAGCAGATACTTTAATCATGCATTTCACAGTTCCAACTGGTTTTTTTTTCACCTCCACCATGCAACACATTGCAGTCTGTATATTGTGTATTCTGTTTGTCAACAGCTCATTACTTCTCCATACTGATTATCTATTCTTTCATTACACAAATACAAAACTTGAAAATTTTTATTAAATTTCCTGTTCGTATCCATCTGCCTGGCACACAATGATATGTACAGCAGGGCAGCGGGAAATCCTCTGTACGATTATGTTTATTATCAAATACAATGCTGAAAAAATGATAATGCACTAATGGGCATATCTACAATAACGGTGAAAGAAACACAATTTCATAATGCTACCCTAATTCTATGAATTTTGCATGCTCTTGTAGATCTCTCTGCACTATACATTAACTGTATATTCACAAACATTTCACTGGAGTCTTTTTTGCTAGAGAGGTAGTAAATGTAAGATGTTGGATATTATTGCATTTCCTGACATTTACATATATCTTTGTGTGATCATCTTTCCATACTTTTGAGAGATAAGTTACATACACTTCAGTAGATTAAAAAGTAACACACAAAAAAGAGGAAGTTCCCTTCTTGCAGCTATGCCCATTTACATTTTATATGGAATGCCAGATTAGCACATACACATTATTCATACATTGCCTATTGCCCTTTACTCATAGTCCTTTCCGGACTTACCCCACAGTGAACCGTAAACCCTTCTACAATTATCTCTACCACCATGCAAACCTTTCAAACTTCAAAATATATGTAATTACATGTTTTCTTTGGTTTCTTCAAATTTCTTTACCTATCTAATGTTTAACAATTGATAATATAACAGTGTAGGAAATTCAAAATCATGCAAAAAAGAGTAATTAACAAGATTTTTTATAATGATTGGTGATACATCAAATACCTAACAGATTCCATTTCTTTGGCTTTTTCAATATGGGTGGGTAGTCTTTTCTAATGTTTTGCAATTAATAATATATTGTGGAAAATAATTCAAAATAACTTGTGGAATGCATTAGTTTATCATTATATAACATTTTAATTGGCAATATAATCCTGCTTATATCTCACGTGACTTATCGGACAAAAAAAAAAATTGAAAAAAAAAATCAAAATAAAAGAAAAGTAAAAAAAAGGTGCTTTACAGTATGGGACAGCAGGGTATTGAACTGCATTTGTTGTTTTTTTAATTTATTCATACATTCTTTGTATTTTTCAAGTATTTTTGTAGGCATTTTATTTTCCAAGCATTCGAAAGTCCAAGTAGGCGTGAGAAAGGATTATTAACTCTTGTCTTCCTTTTTATTTGGCCTATTTAGATCTCTAATCACGTCCATTGATATACACTTTTTTTTACATACCTATTTCAGACGTTATTACGTCTACAGCCATGTTATCACATGGTCTCGTTGATATTGTTGTGTGCCTAGCAGATCAAGGGACAGCAGATCATGCATTTCACAGTTCCAACTGGTTTTTTTTTTCACCTCCACCATGCAACACATTGCAGTCTGTATATTGTGTATTCTGTATGTCAACAGCTCATTACTTCTCCATACTGATTATCTATTCTTTCATTACACAACTACAAAACTGAAATTTTTTATTAAATTTCCTGTTCGTATCCATCTGCCTGGCACACAATGATATGTACAGCAGGGCAGCGGGAAATCCTCTGTACGATTATGTTTATTATCAAATACAATGCTGAAAAAAAGATAATGCACTAATGGGCATATCTACAATAACGGTGAAAGAAACACAATTTCATAAAGCTAACCTAATTCTATGAATTTTGCATGCTCTTGTAGATCTTTCTGTACTATACATTAACTGTTTATTTACAAACATTTCACTGAAGTCTTTTTTGCTAGAGAGGTAGTAAATGTAAGGTGTTGGATATTATTGCATTTCCTGACAGTTACATATATCTTTGTGTGATCATCTTTTCATACTTTTTAGAGATAGGTTACATACACTTCAGTATATTAAAAAGTAACTCACAAAAAAGAGGAAGTTCCTTTCTTGCAGCTATGCCCATTTACATTTTATATGGAATGCCAAATTAGCACATACACATCATTCATACATTGCCTGTTGTTACATGAGTGATCTTTTTTTTTTTCCCCGTGCTACTGGATTCTGAATAACAAGATATAGGAACAAAAAATTGCAAGTTACATTTCAAATTTTGCTTTCAAGTTCCCTTTGAGTTTGATTTTGCAATTGGTGTACACATAATAAATGACTCAAACAAATTATAACTACATGAATAAAAATGTTCCAAAAAAATAGACGATTCAGACTGGCTCGTGGGTGTCGTTTGCCCCGCCCTTGCCATATGCCTTGTCATCAATGCACCCGGGTCACTTGGCTGCTCTCTGCTGTCATCTGACTCCGCCCCTCAGCCTCTGCCAATAGTGTCCTTGTGACCCCTTCCTCAACCAGTGATGTTGCTTCAGCTGACGACAAATCAGCCTGACGAGATCGATCCCCTTTGATGATGTAGCTTGCATCTCCTCACGACGTGGAAAAACCAAAAAAAATAATGTCAGGTGCTTTAACGGAGATCTATAATCTATGACTGGCTCGAAGTGTTTGCCCCGCCCTTGCCATATGCCTTGTCATCAATGCACCCGGGTCACTTGGCTGCTCTGTGCTGTCATCCGACTCCGCCCCTCAGCCTCTGCCAATAGTGTCCTTCCCAGCCCTTCCTCAACCGGCAATGTTAATTGCTTCAGCTGACAACAAATCAGCCTGACGAGATCGAACCCCTTTGATGATGTATGGGCTATTGGATGGCAGATGGAGCTTGCATCTCCTCATGACGTGGAAAAACCAAAAAAAATAACATCAGGTGCTTTAACGGAGATCTATAATCTATGACTGGCTCGAAGTGTTTGCCCCGCCCTTGCCATATGCCTTGTCATCAATGCCCCCGGGTCACTTGGCTGCTCTCTGCTGTCATCCGACTCTGCCCCTCAGCCTCCGCCAATAGTGTCCTTCCCAGCCCTTCCTCAACCAGTGATGTCGCTTCAGCTGACGACAAATCACCCTGACGAGATCAAACCCCTTTGATGATGTATGGGCTATTGGATGGCAGATGGAGCTTGCATCTCCTCACGACGTGGCAAAACCAACAAAAATAATGTCAGGTGCTTTAACGGAGATCTATAATCTACGACTGGCTCGAGGTGTTTGCCCCGCCCTTGCCATATGCCTTGTCATCAATGCCCCCAGGTCACTTGGCTGCTCTCTGCTGTCATCCAACTCCGCCCCTCAGCCTCTGCCAATAGTGTCCTTCACAGTCCTTCCTCAACCAGTGATGTCGCTTCAGCTGATGACAAATCAGCCTGACGAGATCGAACCCCTTTGATGATGTATGGGCTATTGGATGGCAGATGGAGCTTGCATCTCCTCACGACGTGGAAAAACAAAAAAAAATAATGTCAGGTTCTTTAACGGAGATCTATAATCTATAACTGGCTCGAAGTGTTTGCCCCACCCTTGCCATATGCCTTGTCATCAATGCCCCCAGGTCACTTGGCTGCTCTCTGCTGTCATCCGACTCTGCCCCTCAGCCTCTGCCAATAGTGTCCTTCCCAGCCCTTCCTCAACCAGCGATGTCGCTTCAGCTGACGACAAATCAGCCTGACGAGATCGAACCCCTTTGATGATGTATGGGCTATTGGATGGCAGATGGAGCTTGCATCTCCTCACGACATGGAAAAACCAACAAAAATAACATCAGGTGCTTTAACAGAGATCTATAATCTATGACTGGCTCGAAGTGTTTGCCCCGCCCTTGCCATGTGCCTTGTCATCAGTGCAGCCGGGTCACTTGGCTGCTCTCTGCTGTCATCCGACTCCACCCCACAGCCTCTGCCAATAGTGTCCTTCCCTGCCCTTCCTTGACCAGTGATGTTGCTTCAGCTGACAACAAACCAGCGAGACGAGATTGAACCCCTTTGATGATGCATGGGCTATTGGATGGCAGATGGAGCTTGCATCTCGTCACGACGTGGAAAAAAAAAACCCCCCAAATTTAAACTTTTTATCGGATATCTATAATCTATGACTGGCTCGAAGTGTTTGCCCCACCCTTGCCATATGCCTTGTTATTAGTGCATCTGGGTCACTTGGCTGCTCTCTGCTGTCATTCGACTCCGCCCCTCAGCCCCCGCCAATAGTGTCTTTCCCAGCCCTTCCTCGACCAGTGATGTCGCTTCAGCTGACGAAAAAACCAGCGAGACGAGATTGAACCCCTTTGATGATTTGTGAGACCCCCCCAAAATAACGTTAGCTGCTTTAACGAAGATCCATAATCTATGACTGACTTGAAGTGTTCTCCCCTGAATCCCTAATTCTAAACTCTACCTATACCCTTCTCTCACAGAGAAATAACTGTTAAGAGAATACAAAAGGAAGAATTGAAATTGAGACACTCTGGTGTGAATGTCAGAATTTTTTGCGAGGGCAAGAGAATGATCCTTCCCTTCAACATTGACGGGAAAAGATGAATGATGCTGAATCTAAGTCGAAATTCTTGTTCATTGTCTATATCGACAAGAAAGAGATGAGAAAAATTCCCTGACAGGGGTTGGTCCAAATTTAGTTGTAGTTTCCAAGACTCAGAGGTCATGCGCATTGCCCATGATCTGTTGCTGTTGTTCGGTGGACATCTTGGTATTAATAAAATATTGTTAAATGTCAAAGCCCAATTTTTTAGGCCGGTTATGTTCAAGGTTTTTGCCAATTTTTGTCTTTCATGTGATGTGTGTCACAAGACTGTTAGCAAGGGGAGAGTTCCCCAAGACTGCTTTAGATAGATTACTGTTAGTTGGCATTCCTTTTCAGCATATTCCCTAAACTTGATGGGTCTGTTACTCCCATCTGCGCAAGGACATACATATGTCCTTACAATAGTTGATTATGTAACTAGGTACGTAGAGGCAAAACACTGAAATCGATACCAACGATAGATGTTGCTGAGGCAATAGTTACCGTATACATTGGGGTAGATGTCTCATGCGAGGTCATGTCAGACTAAGGTACCCAATTTGTGACTGACTTGATGAGAAAGGTTTCACAGTTGCTGTCTCTTACCAATGTGTAATGGTCTTGCCGAAAGATACAATGTGGTAGTAAAGACAGCTTTGAAGCGGCTTTGTTCAGAAGAGCCACGTCAGTGCGATACGTACTTGGCCAGGAAAGGTAAAGTGGGGGCCGGAGGAGGAAGAGGCTTTTGTTAAGTTTAAGGAGTGTCTTGCAAAACCTCCTTTATTACAGTTACCCAATTTTGACAAAATCTTCATGTTGAAGGTAGATGCATCCGATACCGGATTATTAGGCGCGGCGCTCATGCAAGAGAGCGACAGTGAAGAGTTTTCTATTGCTTATGCAAGCAAGAACATGTTGCCACAGGAAACTAGGTTATCCACAGTCAAGAAAGAGTATTTAGCGAATGTGTGGGCTGTCTGCAAATTTGAGTATTTTCTGTATGACAGAGACCTTGAAATTCATTATCATCACAAACCCTTGTTGTACATACAAAATAACAAGATGACAAATAAGCACATAAAGAAATTGAGTCTACGTCTTCAAGAGCATAAATTTTGCCTTGTGTCTGTTAAGGATCAGAAAATAGGTCTGCAGACCTGATGAGCAGACTAGTATGAATTTATGTTGCAATGGATGATTAGTTTTTATGCCCCAGTAGCAGTTTGAAAAAAATAAAGATCACTCACATGACAACTACGCAAAGAACAAAAACTTTAACAAGTACTAATGTTTATGTAATAAAGTGCTTGATCTGCATGTATGCCATTATTCGTATACCGTCTAAGCTCGGAGTAAACTCCGACGTAAGAGAGTTTACTATCACACATTTACGTTGCATATGAAATGTTAGATCTCCATTTATGCCTTATTTGTATGCCATCCACACTAGGAGAAAACTCTATGATGTAAGAGAGTTTACTATCATACATTTTCATGCTGTACCTTTTGTGCTAGTTCTGCATTTATGTCTTATTTGTATATCATCCAAGTTTGGAGTAAACTCTATGATGTAAGAGTAAACTCCTTGATGTAAGAGAGTTAACTATCATACATTTGCATATGATATTATGTGCTGGATCTGCATTTATGCCTTATTTGTATACCGTCCAAGCTCAGAGTACTATGGTGTAGATGAGTTTACAATCATACATAATTTATATTCTACATTAACCCATAGAGGTACAGTGTCACCTTTAGGAGACGCTTTCGCAGTATCTGTTGGTCCAGAATGTTGGGCAGTACATATCATACATGAGCAGAAAGGGAAAAATGCACTGACAAATTTGAGCCCATTCCCATTGCTGTATGGTGTGGCGTTCTCGAGTTAGAGCAGTTTAAGTGCAACTAATCATTAAATTCTTTAAATTGGCAATGCAGTGATTAATATGTAATCACTATTTCTGTGTTCAAATTGGCAATTTCTTATTCAATTTTACAATTATATTTCATTTTGGTTTATGTTATATCCATATTTATTTTTTTCAAGCCATGTAAACGTGGAAAAAAATAATTTGTATTGCCAATTTGAGGACTGAAGATGATTAACTCAGACCTCAAGAAATCTCTGTACTGCTATGGGTTAACTGCTAGATCTGTATTTATGCCTTATCTGTATACCGTCCAAGCTCAGTGTAAACTCTATGATGGATTGACAATCACACATTTTTTAAGTGCTTGATGGGTAGTAGCAATAATTGCATAACTTCTATGAACAGAAGTCGACTGACCTGTACCTATGTGTTATTTCCCACTTGGGGATATGTATACTGCAGGGAAGCTGGAAACCCTGTAAAATCCTCCACATAAGAGAGCATTTATCAATGTCTTATATGATGATATCCTTGATCTGCATAAAACTTCTTATAATTTCTATGCTCAGGTGATATGTTTAGTCAAACGATTTGTGTCTATAAGTTATTTTCCCACAGAGGAACACTGCAGGGCAGCTGAAACCCTGTTTACCTAGAGTAAAGCTCTATCATGTCAGAAAGTGCACCATCATACATTTACATTTTCTATATGTTGTGCTTGCTAACTGCTATACATTAATTTACATGTGAAAAGTTAAACCTATACCACAGGACCAGTTTGCAAGTATACCATAGTTGTATACTTTTTTGCTAAGGTTATATTGTTCAGATGAAATTTTACTCTGTGTTATTTAAAAAATGTGATTTGTAGTATGCTGGAAATCCTGTGTTCTTGAGTATAACTCTACTAAACTAACTACTGGAAAAATGACTCTATTACGTAAACAATTTGTTAAAGAGTTCATTGTTATATATTTTAGTTAATGGACAGATTTTGCAGACTGATTTTTATAATTCCTCTTTTAAAAGAGTCATTTACATTGTAAAGTATATTTACTATGTCTTAAGCTAATGAAAAAGATCTTGGCTGACTTGAAAAGAAATGGACAATAACTCAGAAAGACTGGGTTGTTTCCTAAGAATATTGATAGACTAGTAGGCTTTATATAATTGTAGCATTCCGCAAAAGATAATACTTTCCCCATTTAAATTACTTATTCTTTATGAATACAAGACCAACAAAATGTGAGTTTTACAAATCATACTTGGTTTAATATTTGGCTGTCCATATGATATGACAGGGTCCATAATATGCTATTGTCTCGGCATCATGTCAAATGTCAATGGTACAAATGCTGTACTGAAATGTTACCTTAAGTTTGTACACTACCATACAACTCTAAATTCTTTGTTAAAACTTTTGTTGGATTGTCGCCAGTGTGGCTGATAAACATGTAAAATGGAGTTGTAAAAAAAATAACAGTGATAGCCTAAGTTCCAAGACAATAGTTAATGCATGTATAAGCCTATGGAGTTGCCAGACAAAAAGTGATGTTTCAAAAATGTAATCAGGCTTGCTCTTTCACAGGATAGATGTGCCTTGGTAGGCCTTTTTATTGACTTTGATCATGAGGTTGAGAATTAAGTCTATCAAGTGTAATTGTTTTAACTCCATGCATCAGGGTACTTACGTCTTGAAAGACAACTAGCATGATCAGCATCAGATGCTTCACAGTCTGATATCTTGAAGAAAAACATCAATGAAGGTCCAGGAAATGGGCCTTGCTTCTGGCAAACAAAGGCAACCTGGCATAGCAGAAATGGGCTCCACTACATGGCTGATATCATCACCAATTGCCTAGGAGAAACTGGACCCGACTTCGTGGCGGATATATGCACCGCTCCCTAGCAAAACGGGTTCACTACATGGTGGATATATGTACCACATGTAGCAGATTTTGGCTCCACTGCATGGTGAATGAAGCACAACGTCTCAGCAGCAACAGGTCCCGCTATGTGGCGGATATATGTACCACTCCATAGCAGAAATGGGACCCACTACATGGTAGGCATAAGCATGTCTACAGAGCAGAAACATGCATGTGTGCCTGATATGACCATTGCTGTGTACAGGTAACACGCCCAAAAGTGCAGTGGATATAAGCACCACTGCCGAGCAAAAAACAGCCTCATGCAAAAAGCAAACACTACACTAGTGCACCTAGGCCATAATGGTATAGCCCAGGTAAAGTCAAAAAAATATTGGAGCTCTGTGAGAATCACTCTCTTACAGAATAAAATACAAGAATCCAAAATCCCTTTGTTCAATTATATCAATATTCCAACAATCCTGGAAACATCTCAGACTGAGCAAGCCTCAGACTGTTAATGCTATACATGTAGTACCATGAGCAAGCCTGTATTTAAGTAATGAAAACTTTGATTCACAAATCGTGTTATTATTTCCTAGGTTCTCAAACAGCACTAAAACTTTGTCTTGTCGGAACATAGGGTTAACTGTTCAAACTTTACGTATTCAGGTACTTTGAAAAGAGAGTAACATCAGTATTCATTTGACAAAGTCTATTTGACATGATGTATGATGCAACAACAAAATAATTGCCACTGAAAAATATTTCTCCCATAGAGAATATATCATCAATGTGCCAGTCTACATGGTAGTTCATTAGAGCTATGTCATGACACCATTAATGAATTGCCAATAAAAAATTGTGACTCCATACCTAAGTGCATTGTAGGGTCCTTAGCAATATAGGTAAAAATCTATATATAATCAAATTATGAATGGTATTTCACTGTCATCCTAGAGTGCTAAGCAAGCAACAATTATTTTGCATTTGGAAATTAGAAATGAAAAACTGAAACAAAATGCAGTTATGTTACATCTGTAAACTGTGGAAAAAAGTGGAAAAAAAGGAAAATAAAATGCAGTGTAGACTGAATAAAGAACAAATTTGTCTTTCTAACATTGCTTTGATTTCCCACTTATGATTTGGTATGTTGTTCTAACCTTTCTTCTCCTTTCTTGCTTTTCCCTCTGTCACATCTTTCGTCAACATGCTTTTCTCTTGCCTGGTGGTGGTGCTAGCCTGGTACCATCCTCTTATAGCCAGATGTCTGCTTGTGAGATGAGCCGAGACAACCTGAGCTTGGATGCGTCTGGATGGCTGATATGCTTCTCTTGAAGTTGTAGAGTTGTTGCTGTGTCACATGTCAGTTGTCTGTGAGATTGCTGAGCTACTTAGACTTGGGAAAGAGATCGTCAGAGATGTACTGATAGATTAAAGTCCTCTTCAAGGAAGACTAGTGCATCTTCACCTATGATAGAGAAAGGGAGAGAGAGAGAGAGGAAAAAAGAAAAAGAAAGAGAAAGAGCTTAAAGAGAAAGAGAAAAGAAAGAAAGAAAAAGAAAGAAAGAAAGAAAATAGATTAATTGATGAAAGAGAGAGATAGAGAGAACAAGAGAAAGATGATAAGAATTATTTCAATGATAATGAACTTGTCAGTGTTTATTTTCAGGATTGAAGTGCCATTCCACCAGCTCAAGCAACCAACAACTACAAAAATTAAACAGCTTATTAACAATGAAAAAGGGAAAAGGCAGAAACATCTTCTCACACTCAGCTGATATCAAAAGATATCGAGAAAACATGCACGGTATAGGAGGAATGTAGGGTTTGCTTGTACACCATCATTAGAGTGGAGTGCTTATGAGCAAACGAGCTATGGAGAGACTTTTTATTATTATTATTATCATTGATATTTTGTTTGACATCACTTGTGCCTGGGAGGTGAAAAGCGAATCGAATCACTGTAACCCTCAGGTCTCTCTTCCCGATATCACCGATTGGGGGTGTACAGGTGAACCACATACACTGGGGTTTCCCCCTACTCTTATATGAATAGTGCAGTGAGATCTTTAACATCCAAAGGTGGTGACTCTCTCCTTTATACGGGGCCTCCATTTAACGTCCTATCCGAGGGACGAAGTGTTTTCCATTGTAGTATAGCCTGCATCTATGAAACAGGGGAGGGGCACAATAACACACAACGTAGGCTTCAGTCATCTGCCTGGGTTGGACTCAAATCTTTGGTTCAACAGGCAGACACTTTACCGACTGAGCCAACTCGCTCCCTCTAGGACGTCTAAGTAGTAACAGTATCATGTGACTGCATGGGAGAGGCATACACATAGGTACATTAGTTGACACTAGGAATTCTAAATATGCCAAAAAAGGACATCTCGTAACTATTTTTCTTTTTTTTCTGTCTAGGGAAAGCATGGATCATCTGGAGGGTCTCAAAATCATCAAATGACAAGAAAAGATGTCTTCTGCTACCATGAGAGAGGAACCTAATCTCTACTCTCATACAAAATCAGATTACCATCACTTTCTTAACTTGTCTTCTTACCAGTTATAAGGGACTCCATCCTCAGTGACAGCAGGAGAGGGTGCTAGGAGACATTAGTCCTGTGCTTGCAGAGTCTAGCAATAGGGACTGAAATGTAAAATCATCATGATCATCATTATTATCATCATTACTATTCTGATCATCACCACTATCATAAATTCATTATCAACATCCTTATGATTACAATCACTAACATCTCTATCATCATCAGCATCGTCGTCACCACCTTCGTCACTAATATCATAAGGATCAATATCAATGTTCCATAATAGCACCAACACAACATTTCAAAGTGCTGTGCTCTGCTATTATCACTAAGTTTTTGTTCAAGTATCATTGTCAATGTTGACCATAACCAATACCACCATCATCACCATTTTCAGAGATGCGATGGTTCACTGCAAGTCTAGAACAATGGTCTTGTAACTGCCAAGTCCATGGTTTGAAACCAAGTCGACCTACTAGTATGCCCTTTGAATTCACCCCCCTCCCATTACTTCCTCATAAGCATACATACATGTAAGCTTTCTTTATTGTCAAGTAAACTAAACAATCAACTAACCAATTATCATCACAATATAATATTCATAATTTCATCACTGCCTTCATCACCATGACAACAACTGTCATAATCATCATCACCATGTCATTATCTTCATCAAGAGTACATCATCAACACTTTCCAACATTCACGCAATCTATCACCATCATCATCATCACCGTAATGATCCTCTTCACTGTTTATCCTATCCCTATCATCACCACTTTTTCATTCAAACTATCACCTTACCAGGTCACCTTAATCCTCCTCATCATCATAATCACCACAGGTGCAATAGTTCACTGCATTATCATCATCACCACTATCATCATTACCATGATAATCATCGTCTTCGTCATCATTAACATCATCTTCATCACCATAAAGGTGCGTTCAGATATGATGCGACTTTGTGCCGCCACATTTTTTATGTACACGTCTATGGGGTATGGTATGGGGCGACAAAAAAATGTCACCAAGGCAGAACACATTTTGGTTTGCTGCCTGGTTGCAAAAAAAATGTACACCAATCAAATTCCTAAAAAGTTAGCGCAAAAATTGTTGTCATCAGATTGTTTGCACAATTTCGACAAAATGCTCTCTTACTTGAGAGTTGACGCGTTAATGCGCGTTCATTAGCACTGGCGGCACAAAGTCACATCAAATCTGAATGCACCTCTATCATCACCATCATCAACAGCAACATCACAATCGTCGTCATCACAGATGCGATATGGTTCACTGCATTATTATCACCACTATCATCATTACCATCCTCATAATCATCATCATCATTAATACCATCATTTTCATCACAATTATCATCACCATCATCACCAACACCATCATCAACAGCAACATCATAAATGTCGTCATCATCGTCATAATTATCACTGTAATCATTGGCACCCTCTTCATCATGATTATCATCATTACTTCATTACCGTCATCATCATCATAATCATCACCGTCATCATTAGCACCATCTTCAACAGCATTATCATCATCATGATAATCATCATTAACTCCATCATCATCATCAACACCACCACCGTCAACATCATCATCACCACCACCATCATCATCATCATCATCATCATCACTACCACCACCATCATCATCCACATAATAATCATCGTCACCATCATCATCAGAGATGAGAGAGTTTACTGCAAGTCTACAGCAATGCTAGGTCCTGGGTTTGAAATCAAGTCGATCTGCTAGTGCCCTTTGTTAAGGAATTCACCTTCATTCCGAAGTCCCTTGTACCCTCCCCCCCCCCCACTGCTTCCTCATAAGCATACATAAGCTCTTTCTTTGTAGTCGGGCAAACTAAACCATCAACGAACCGATCATCATCACAAATTAATATTCATTAATTTCATCATTACCTTCAACATCATGACAACTGTCATTGTAATTAACACCATCATCATCATCACCATTATCATTATCCTCATCATCATCACAGCCATCATTAATTATCAACATCAAAATCATAATCACTGTAATCATCATAATCAGAGATGCAATGGTTTACTGCAAGTCTGGAGTGTCTTGTAACTGCTATTAAAGTCATGGGTTTGAAACCAAGGCAATCTGCCAGTGCCCTTTGTGTAAACTAAACCATTAACTATAAACAGATCATCACCACAAATTAATATTAATTTCATCAATACCTTTAACATCACAAAACAACCGTCATTATCATAATCATTATCTTCATCATTATTATCTATTCATCAACATTACATCATCAACAATTTCCAATGTACACACTATTATCATCATCATCACTATCATGATCCTCTTATCCCATGCCATTTACCACAATCATCACCACTTTCATTCCTTTCAAATTATCATCTTCATTCTCATCATTATAACCATTATCATCAACATTATTGTAATCATTATCATCATCATCATCATAATCATCACTGTCATCATTAGCACCATCTTCATCACCACTATTCTAACTGTCATCATAATTACCACCGCCATCATTAACACTGTCATCTTCATCACTATTATCATCATCATCACCAACACCATCAACAGCAACATCATAATCGTCATCATCATCATCATCATCATAATCATCACCGTCATCACTAACATCATCTTCATCACAATTATCATCATCATCATCACCAACACCACCATCAACATCATCATTCATACCGTCATCATCATAATCATTATTATCACCGTAATCATTCACCATTTTCATCGCTATTATCATCATTACCGTCATGATCATCATAATCTTCACCATCATCATGAATACCATTATCCTCATCACCATTATCATGATCATCATTATCATTAACACCTTCATCTTCATCACCACCATCGATCAGCACCACCGCCACCATCATCACTACCACCATCATGATCATCATCATCACCACCACCATCATCATTAACATCATCACTACCACCACCATCATCACCACCACCACTGGCATACTGGAGGGGGGCTTGGAGGGCACCAGCCCCCCCCCCCCCCAAAAAAAAAAAAAAAAAAAAAAAATTTCAACCATTGTTTATTTTCAATTTTGTATTAGTGATATCACGCGAATTTCATTATTTCTCCCTAGACTCCCTTTCTACTGTTAAGTAACACATTCACAATTTCCCAAATAGCATGCATAGCAAGGCAGAAAACACGCATAATATCAATACTAATGTGTTTTATGATATAACACTTGGTTTTATCTGTTTATCTGACAATGGATTCAAACTTTGATAATGAATAATCTTAGATTTACTAAAACTAGACATGGGCTGTAAGTTTGTAGTCCCAAATAGTGTTCTTTTACAGAGTTGCAAACCATCAATACTGCAAAAAGCTCCTATACCAGGGGAGTTCACCCGCGTAGCCGGGGGGGCTACGCGTGCTCACTATCGCCCCCTAAAATGAAATCCTAGCTACGCCACTGTGGGAGTGAAACCCTGGTACCCTACTGCATCACACCCTCTCCATGCTCGTCCCTTTTATTTCATAGTGACTTTGTCTGTATTATTATCATAAGTAATAAGCTATTTTGTGTAACGCTGGCATTTGTTTGAAACTTGCGAGGATTATTTGGGCTGCATGTTTCCACATTCATGAAAAAAAAAAAATCCTTTTCCGGTCGGTAGATTCATGACACGCTTATCCATGATAGTACATGTCATCAAATTTGATGTTTCATATTGCATGTATTGCACTTCAAATTGTTATTTTTCATGATATTTACTTCTTTTGTTGGAAATGAGAAAAAAATAAAATTGAACTGAAATGAAGTTGGAATTTTCTTTTCAGGTATTGCAGATTGCACATATTATGTAAGTCAAAAAAATGAAGAAGCTCCATATCGTGAGGGGGGGGGGGGGGGTATCCCCGGCTCGGTCCCTCAGGATTGGTCGCTTCGCTCCTCGCAAAGATTGAGCCCCCCCCAAAAAAAACAACAACAACAACAACAACAACAACAACAAAAAACAAAAAAAAATTTAAAAAAAAATTTTGGCTCATTATGCCACTGACCACCACCACCACCATCATCATCACTACCACCACCACCATCACCACCACCATCATCATCACCACCACCACCATCATCATCCACAACATCATAATCATTGTCACCATCATCATCAGAGATGAGAGGGTTCACTGCAAGTCTAGAGCAATAGTCTTGTAACTGCTAAGTCCTAGGTAAGAAACCAAGTCAATCTGTTAGTGCCCTTTGTTAAGGAATTCAATTTCATTATGAAGTCACTTGTAACACCCTCCCCACCCCCCCCCCCAATATTTCCTCATAAGTATACATAAGCTTTCTTTGTTATCGGGCAAACTAAATCATCAACTAACCGATCATCATCACAACTTAATATTGATTTCATCATTACCTTTAACATCAAGAAACAACCGCCATTATCATAATCATCATTATTATCTATTCATCAACATTACATCATTAACACTTTCCAATGTACACACTATTATCATCATCATCATCACTATTATGATCCTCTTATCCCATGCCATTTACCACAATCATCACCACTTTCATTCCTTTCAAATTATCACCTTCATTCTCATCATAATAACCATTATCTTGATCATTACTATAATCATTATCATCATCATCATAATCATCACTGTCATCATTAGCACCATCTTCATCACCACCGGCACTATCATAACCGTCATCATCAACACTGTCATCTTCATCACCATCATCATCATCATCGCCAATACCATCAACAGCACCATCATAATGTTCGTCATCATCATCATCATCATCTTCATCATCAACACCACCATCATCAACACTATCATCAATACCGTCATTATTATTATTATTATTATTATTATTGGTTTGGCGTCACCTGTGCCTGGGAGGGGAAAAGCGAATTGAATCACTGTAACCCTCAGGTCTCTCCTCCCGATATCTCAGATTGGGGGTGTGCAGGTGGACCACATACACCGGGGTTGCCCCCTACTCTTATACGAATAGTGCAGTGGGATCTTTAACGTGCAAAGGTGGTGACTCTCCTTTACACGGGACCTCCATTTAACGTCCTATCCGAGGGACGGAGTGTTTTCCACTGTAGCATAGCCTGCGTCTATGAAACAGGGGAGGGGCACGATAACACACAACGTAGGCTTCAGTCATCCGCCTAGGCTGGACTCGAACCCACGGTCTTTTGGTTCGAAAGGCAGACGCTTTACCGACTGAGCCAACTCGCTCCCTCATCGTCATAATTATAATTATCACCGTAATCATTCACCATTTTCATCACCATTATCATCATTACCGTCATGATCATCATAATCTTCACCGTCATCATGAAAACCATTATCTTCATCACCATTATCATGATCATCATTATCATTAACACCTTCATCTTCATCACCACCATCATCACCACCGCCACCATCATCATGATCACCAGCACCATCATCATCACCACATCATCACCACCACCATCATCAACATCATCATCATGATCATCATCGCCACCACCATCATTATTAACATCATCATCATCACAACCACCATCATCACCACTACCATCATCATCATCATCACCACCACCATCATCATCACTACCACCACCACCATCACCACCACCATCATCATCACCACCACCACCATCATCATTCACAACATCATAATCATTGTCACCATCATCATCAGAGATGAGAGGGTTCACTGCAAGTCTAGAGCAATAGTCTTGTAACTGCTAAGTCCTAGGTAAGAAACCAAGTCAATCTGTTAGTGCCCTTTGTTAAGGAATTCAATTTCATTACGAAGTCCCTTGTAACACCCCCCCCCCCAATATTTCCTCATAAGCATACATAAGCTTTCTTTGTTATCAGGCAAACTAAACCATCAACTAACCGATCATCATCATAACCTAATATTCATTAATTTCATCGTTACCTTCAACATCATGACAACTATCATTATCATAATCATCACACCTTCATCATTATCTTCATCAACATTACATCATCAACACTTTAGCATTAGAAACCAATCATCATCATTATAATCATCGTCATAATTAACACTATCATTTTTATCATCATTATCATTATCATCATTATCATTATCATCATCACCATCACCATTATCATTATCATCAACAACATCATCATCAGAGATGTGATGGTTCACTGCAAATCTGGAGTGTCTTGCAACTAAGTCCTGGGTTTGAAACCAAATCTCCATCACAAAGCAATATTCATTAATGTGAAACATCCCCTGGTGCCATATTCAGTTCAATGCATGGAATGAGCAAGAATTTTCAGATAACATTCAAGCATTTAATTTTTATAGCAAGCTGATTTGAAGGCAAAATACTGATAACCACTGTGGTGTCAAAGAGTCCATCCCAAAAAATGCACAATAAAGGCATCATGTATGTGCTATTATAATACTTATTTGTGCACAGCAATGCATGACTGCACGTATGAAAACTACATGCAAGCCAATCAAACTTCCAAAAGAATTTGCTTAAGTCTGCTAGATGACTGTCTAAGACTTAGGGTAAATAATTAGCCAAAAGATTCTTGATTTATTTATTTATTTCGTCAGGGTGGCCCCGTCAGTAATCAAATACTGTATTCCAGGGGGCCCTGAAAACAAATACATACAAGATAACAATCATGACAAACAAAATAAAAATAACTCAATACATCAAACAAAAGAAAACATTTGGTGAAATAAGAAAATGGGGAATGAGACTAAAAATAATAGTTTGCAATCAGGATTGAAAGGAAACGAAAACTTAAGGACTGAGTTTATGAAAAATGGAAGTCGCCCCCCCCCCCCCATAATAATCTACATGAAAATGTGGATATGATATGTCAAAACATACTTGCCTGGAAACTACAAAAATATATAGCACAACCCGCTACAAATTGTCAGTTAAATTACCTTGTCAATTCAGTATTATAAGTACTTACGACCTTAATTAACTTAAAGGCATTGGCTAACTTTGTGAGTAGCTGATTTAAAAAATTCTAAAACTAGGATGAAACATGTGTATGAGTACATGTATTTGTACTAAAAAAACCCTGAAACCAACCATAATTTGGAATGAAAAAGTGTAAGTTAGACGCAAATGGCGATTTTAATATCCTTCGTCTCACGAGACAATCACTAAGAGGACCACTTTGCTTGAATTCGAAAATGCTGTTATGTGCCTCCCGCCGCATTCTCACACGATCCAAATCATGATTAAGGCAAGATTCCATAGAATACCAAAGATGACCAAGTATATTAACTTAAAGCCAAACACCAAGTAGAATACTTAAAATTATGGAAGTGAACACTGACAAAAATGACACGACTAAATATGGAAGTGGACACTGACCAAAATGACACACGACTAAATATGAACCTGGGGATAACAATTGTTTTTACTTTACAGAAGTCAAACCTACCTAGTGAAACTCTTCTATAGTCATCATCACCATCATTAACACCATCATCACCCTCAACATCATTACCATCATCATATTCACCTTAATCATCATTCTTATCATCATCATCATCATCATCATCACCCTCAACATCATTAGCATCATCATCATCATCATCATCATCACCCTTATCAACATTCTCATCACCCTCATCATCACCCTCAACATCATCATTCTCATCATCACCCTCATCATCATTATCATCCTCATCATCATCATCACCCTCATCATCTTTCTCCTCACTCTCATCATCACCCTCAACATCATTACCATCATTATCATTATCGTCACCCTAATCATTATCACCGTCATCATCATTATCACCCTCAACATCATTACCATCACCCTCATCATCATCATCATCATCATCAATTAATCATTATGCTTCACACCTCATTACAATGATTCTCCTCTTTTATAATTTCTATGGAAGAGGACTAACAGCCCAAAGGTTATTTTATGTTGAATATCAATGTCACATAATGTTGCAGAACTATTTTATCTTTTTATTTTATGTTGTATAACTGACAAAGGATAGTTTCCCAAATTTCATCACAAGACACGCCATCTTGAATAAATAAGATTCTACCTTCAATTATATTACATGTGTTTGTATTTTTTTTTACACAAATCTGCTACTCTTCTTTAATAGATACCTACCTACCTACCTGATGCCTGAGTTCCTCTGATGATACACCTACTATTACAGCTAAATATGAAGATGGGGGAAATGAGAGGCTTTGATCCACTGATGCTTTGCTTCTTCATGTCTAGCCAGCCATCAAATACTTCTTTTTAGTCATCATCATCTTCCTCATCTTCATCATCATCATCTGTAATACTCTGTAAGATGCTCCTGCAGTAAAGGAAATAGTGAAAATTAAACTGGTGTGTAAATTACTTTCTACAAGATTATCATTTTAAAATGGTATTATGCATGTCTTATGGGTGGATGGGTTATAGTTGTGTGAAATGTTGGAAGTCGTTGAATAAATACTTACCAGCCACATCCAAAGGTAGGAAAGGCAACTGTTGATAGTAAAATGGTCACATCCTCTACTTGCATAGTCCTGCAGTATTATATGAAAGTAAAATCATTGTTATCATTATCATCATCACTACCATCACTTTCACTAAATTCATAACTACCTTCAACATCATGACAACTGTCATTATCATAACCATCAGCACCATCATCTTCATCAACATTATATCATCAAAACTTTCAATATTCGGACAACAATCATCATCATCATCATCACCGATATGAAATTATGATCCTTTTCACTGCTTATCTTTTTAACATCACCACCACTTTCATTACTTTCCTTTAAATTATCATCTTCATTATCTTCATCATTGTCATCATCATCATAACCGTCATCACCATCATCACCGTCATCATCAACACTGTCATCATTATCATCATCATCCCACTGAACAATGGTTATTACCTTTCAACCCTTTATTACTTTAACCTTAGAGGGTCACATTCATTATTCAGAATATTTTCTGTTTTTTTTCTTTTAACAGATACTTACAGTGTTCAACGATAAGATCCGATCCCTGGACTCTTCTGATGTTAAAATCACTACCAGCATCTCTCAGGTTACATGAATAAAGACATAAAGAAGATGTACATAGAGAGAATCCAGGTGATGAAACAAGCTGCAGAGAGCAAGCAATTAATGGAATAGATGATAAACACTTAGAGAAATTGGAATATCATTAGGCCTAATAATTTGCTGAATGTAAAAAAAAAAAAAAAAAATCCATCCCCCATCTATTCCTTTAATTGCAGATTATTATCATCATTAAAAAAAGAATCCATCCCCCATCCATTTCTTTGATTGCAGATTATTATCATCATTAAAAAAAAAAAAAAAACACGGTATAACATCCACCATCCTCCTCCTCCTCCTCCTTCACCTCATCATCATCTTCATATTATCTTTTTCATCATCTGTATTATTATTTATAAACAACTCAACTCTGCTATCAGGGACATGAGACGCTGACAAAAAAACTCCAGGCATCCCAGTCCTAGGCCAGTCTCTCTAACTGTCCCGATAGGGCCGATACATCCCATCTTCTTGGTTTCTGCCCCATGTCCCAGGGCCAAGTGTTTCGTGGTCTCCCTCTCTTCCTTTTCCCTTGGGAGTTCCATGTCAGGGCTTCCTTGTGGTACTGGCTGCGGATTTTCGGAGTGTGTGGCCAATCCCGCACTAGCGTCATTTGATGATTACCTCTCTTACAGGCTGCTGTTTCGTTTTCTGCCACAGTTCTTGGTTGCTAATGGTGTCAGGCATTTGAATTCATAGAATCCTTAATTCTAGGATAGGTGTTAATGAATGTCTGATTCCTCTTCATTGTTGTGATGGTGATTCTCTAGTTTAAGCTCCATGAAGTAGAAATGGCTTCCCAATTGTGTTAAAGATCCTGATCTTGGTGTTGATGGTCAAGGCTGCGGATTTGCTCTCGTCTTCCCTATACATACTTGTACGTCTACATCTGTCCCACACTGTCGAAAATACTGCCATGATAGGTGAAGCTCTGTAGGCCTACTTCTTCTAATGTCTTGTCTTCCAGTGTGATGGGCATTGTGTGTTGTCTGTATTGACCCTGAGGACCTTGCTCTTCCTTAATTCTGTGGATGTTCAATCCAATGTGTGCATCAGTAATGATGTTCGTTTTGTCTTGGATCTGTTGCTGTTCGTGTAATAGCAGTGCCAGATATCATAAAGCAAAGTCAAGGTTCTCCAGCTACTTCCACAGTATCCACTAAATGCCATTTCACTTGTGGGCTGTTGATGTCTTCATTCACACTTTATCATGTTCATTATCCTCACAATCATAATAATCACATCATCACCATCATCATATTATATACAATATATTATCATCCTGATATCATCACATATGATTATTATTCATGATGACGATGACCAATCATCACCATTGCTATCACATCATCTTGATCACTTGCTAATAAGTTCTATATTCATCTCCCCTTCCTGCATATACCATCATCAACACCATCATCACCATATCATCATCTCTGTTTTGCCCCACAACTTGCCTGGTGGAAAGGCCTAAACCTACTTTTTGGCAAGCCTAAGAGTTAGGCTTAACTTTTATTTCTGGGAGCGGCCGGGCTTACAAAACCAGTCCTTGCCAAACCCGTTCAAACTGTAAGCATTACACGACAATTACCAGCACACCACCACTATTCAGACCCTTATGTCATAATGCATTTAAGTCACTGCACATTCATGACATTCATGCATACATTACACGAAACCCGAAACGCATCACTTTTCATTTCACAAACGAGAAAGAGGTCCGGGAAGAGGTCTATTTTCTCAACTTTACCTGTTCCGACCTGTTCCAAAGAAGCTTATTGTCGGGTAATATTAATGCCAGCCCTTTCATCTTCAGTATTTCAATCAATTCCTGAATCCACTCAAATGTTATCTTTGGATTTCAGGTCTAACTGTTAGAAACTACCCTACTAATCA
Organism: Echinometra lucunter; assembly: GCA_029962745.1. Lineage (NCBI taxonomy): Eukaryota > Metazoa > Echinodermata > Echinoidea > Camarodonta > Echinometridae > Echinometra > Echinometra lucunter. The sequence continues at coordinate 1,355,536 of CM057157.1, read as the reverse complement.
CTTCCAACATGAAATCGGACGAACACATTTAACCAGGACCTGGATGCGACTCCGCCCACCAAACCCATCGCGATCGAGCCTCGCTCCTGTATGTATTGGCTGCTCCTCCTTTTTACCCATGCACTTGCAACTGCACACTGCACTAGCTAGCTTACAATGTGCACAAGACCACGCCCACCAGACTTTCTCTTCACAGTACACCTGGCGCCCGCAGAAATAAAAGACGTCTATTTCTGTGGTGGCGCCGCTTCCGGCATCATAATTAGGGGACGCGGAATATTTGTGTGTGAGGGTGTGTGGGTGTGTGTGTGTATCCCCACTTTTTCGAGAGGGGGGATGGCCTGTATACCTCCCCCCGGGGGGGGGGGGGGGGTCACTTCCATTGAAGAGTGGACAGCATCCGCGAGAAAAAAACGCGGAAAAAGGGTATTTTTTCAGGGGTAGGCGCGGAACGCGAATAGAGTGTCAAAAACGCCAAAAATTGAAAAAAAGCCCCCTAAATCACGATAATCTAAAACGCAAAAAGGGTATGTAACTTGCACCGGCTGCGGAATTGACTGTAACAAGACCCGTACCACGGAAAATCCTATAACGCCTGTGTAAAACATAATGAGACAGTGAATTATCTCGAGATAAAAACGGCTCCAAACTTTCAATGGACCCCATATCACTCTCAAGGTATGAAAATAGGAATATCCTCGTTTAGGGTATAGGGTAGGGTGTGCAAATCTGGGACATGTGCACAAAATACACGTTTAGGGTGTCCTAGCGGCCTGCCCTTGAATCCTCGTTTAGGGTGCTTTTGAAGGACGATTCTCGCGGATGCTGTCCACTCTTCAATGGAAGTGACCCCCCCGGGGTCCCCCCCCCCCCCCCCGCTTTTAAAAGAAGAAATAGTATTGTAAAACTGAAGAGAGGTAAAAGGAAAGGTCCCGGGGGAAAGGTAAAAGAGGAATGAAAATAAAGAAAAGACCTGGAAGTGCTCGCTTGCATTTTCAGTATCTTAACCGATGCCGGTTATATATTCTTAAGGATATTTGTTTGCAATTTGTCTCTCTCTTTCCAAAGTTTATGCTATTCTTCTACTCATAAATTGTTAGTTATAGGTCTGTATAGCTGGGAGGATTTGAGCAGCAAGTTCAACTTAAAATAGATGAATTTTCAGGAAATAACGGCCTGTGACGGTAAGCCTATTCTTATATTCTCTCTGAGAAAACGGAAGATATCGATACAATATCATTGTACAATATCATTGTTACTAAATCACGAGAAGAAAATGATAATACACTAGAACCTGGTCTCGGTATTTACGAAAAACACACATTTTTCTTTCTCGCAAAATCTAGAAACAAGATGTTTTCGATCATCAATCGCTCTTATCCAGCAGCAGGTGCCGTTTTTGCAGCGACGTGTCCGACGTACTCTCCTCGAATTCTGCAGGGAGTGTACATTATAAAATCATTTAGTGTATTTTATATATTTTTCTCCGCTTGCTGCGCTCGCTCATGTAAAGAATTATGTGGGAAGGCAGACGAATTGGGCATTCAGTGACTGAATATACTGTATATTAGATATGACGAAATGATCATCGAAAGAGCGTTTTCCTTGCTCGCTTCTCTCGCTAATAAGAAACAAAGCGGTTTGGGACAGCAAACAATAATGGACCAGCGAGGTATATTGGTAGACATCATCAAGAGGTGGCTTCAAAATAGTACTATTCACTGAGTGGGCGCAGTCCCGACGGTGAGTTGGCCTAATGGAGGCAACAAGGCCCAGAAGCTTAAATTAATTCCTGAGTATGTTTGTGTTATATTTTGGATCAAAATTTATATGTATTATATAATTATGTAGGCCTATTTTATTTCTTGTATTTTGTGCATGTAATTGTTGTTTGCTATTTGTAATCATCTTCTTCTTGAGAGTACTCCTCAATGTGGAACCAAACAATCATATTCTGTTTCACATTTTAAAATCAATACACTGCCCCATTGTAAATCAGTCAAGAGGTGAGGGCTTTTACCTTGTTTAGATAAATCAATCAAATCAAATCAAATCAAATCAAATCAATATTATCGAAAGCTCTATGGCACTAAACGGTATGCGGATAAAATGCAAAGTCCGTCCGAACCGAATCTGAGCCCCCCCCCCCCCCCTCATAGAGTTATATTTTGCGTATATAACTCTATGCCCCCCCCCCCCCTACAAACACGATTTTTAAAAAAAATCCTAGGCCTACTTCTTTCTTTCTTTCCTTCTTCTTTTCTTTTTTTGAGTGTTCTTTGTGCGACACCATAATGGTGCGGAGCTGCGAAGCAACGTGACTAGGCCTACTCGTGTCGTGACAGTTTAGACAGAAAGAGAGATAAAATTCCAGAAGTAGGGGTCTTCTTGGCTCCTTAGTTGCATATTCTGGTAAATTTATAAGATAAGTTTTGTGAACGTTTTTGACCAATAGGCTTTCTATTGTACAAGCCATATTTTACGTACAGTTTTAAATGAATATTTTTTGTTGCGTTTTTTTTTTGCTCGGTCCCGTCAATTCATCTTGACGTACGGTAGCCCTACGCTCATCTATTTACAGCGCCGCAAACCGTCAGTTTGGTTTGCTTATTTTTCTAAATATATGTCTAAAAAAAAAAAATTGTGCTTATATGGTCTCAACAACTCTTTGGCCAACCAGCAAACCCTCTGAAATCCTCTTCTGAAAATGTTTTGGAAGAAAAAAGACAATTTTCTTGTCCTATGAAAATAATCCATGTTGTGTAACGTTAGCATCCAATTTACAAATCGAAAATCAATGTGTGCATGCGCCGAACAATGTGAATATTCACGTTTTAGAGCATGGTTCGTTCAAAATTATTGAATATGCATGAAGACGTCGCAACATGGATTGAGCCGCACATACAGCTAGCGCGCCCTGTACTTGTCTTACATGTCTTAAGATAACATGAACATGATGAATATTCACGTATCGCTGAATATGCATATCAGTGCCGAGCGCACTAGGTAGCATGTGCATGTGCGGCTCAATCCATGTTGCGACATGCTTTCAAGATATTTTACCAGTTTTATTAATGTTTTCATGTTAAATCATGATTAAGGCATGATTAAGGCAAGAATAAAGTTTATTTATAGACTCTATAATATTAATAGATGAAGTTTAATGCCATCGGATGGCGACTCATTGCGCAAGGACGTTAGTCAGACCCACTCAGCATGCTCGGAGCAGAGTCAGACTCATAGGCACTCGTCACTCAGCGGCTTTGGCCACTTCAAATATATTCAGAGACGCCAAGGTCAAAGACCAATAATGCGGGAAGTTTTAGGCAGGCAATGCACGAGATTGCCAGGTGTGTCTATACATGTAATATACATGTATATGGGCATTGGGGATAGGCTATTTCAAGATGTTTGGGGATAGGCTATGATGTACATTACATGTAGGCGTGAGAAAGAGATTTTTGGGGATGAGCAAGAGCCCCCAATGCGGGAGTCTCATGCCTAATGCATGATACTTGACATATCTGAGATACTTCTGGCTATCACATGTACTTTTAAACTTTCAAACAAATTTTCCTCCACAGATTATTGCATCAATTTGATGCCAACCGATGGCTGCCCACAAAAGTTTGACCTTAATGTGACAGAAATATTCATTGAAGATGTCTGTAAGAGAGATTCCAAGTAAACGTGTTGATTCAGTAAGGTTCAGTACATACTGCAGTGAGGAACTTAAGCAGCTGAGCGTGAAGGAGTTAACCAATCCAAGATCATTTGATGACCTAGGACACCCAACCCTTGGAGGACTGTATGATCCCGCATTAGGTTGGTATTTATTCTTTTCCTACAACAAAATTTGCAAGCCTAATTCACACTCATCAAAATAATTGCTCCTGATTCTTGATGCTGGATTTTTTTTTTCATTTCATAGTACTGTGTATATGGAATCAATAGGTTGATAACAGGACCTTTGGAAGTGAGTGGACAAATTTAGACTGTTTATTCGTTTATTTATATATTTTTAAAAATTTATTTGTTTGTTTATTCATTCATTCATTATCAGCACTCTTTGTCATGTCATTGTGTGCATTGCAGATTTCTTATTTGGTTCAGCACTTTATTTTCCTCACCAAAGTTCATATCTGGTATAGTTATTTTTTGTATTAAAAGTTATGTCCACTGCTGCATCATGTATGACGAATCTTTCATTCATATTCTAGCTCTGCTTCAGCATACATGTAGATACATTTTTTTACAAAATCTATAAATTTGTTTTTGTCAGTATTGGGTTGATGATGATTCTTGTGATTTTCTTTAGGTCCAAGTGACAGAGATGAGCTATGTGGAACATGTAGCTTGAGTCAGTTTCATTGCCCAGGTCATATGGGTCATGTGACATTACCACTTCCTGTCTTCAATCCTCTTTTCTTCCCTCTAGTACGCCAGGTAGGTCAATCTTTTGTCATACTTTGTGGGTCGAGTGATTTAAATGATAATAATAATAAATATGAACACTTGTACCGCGGCAGTATCCATCATGAGTAAATGCCCATGGAACGGTAAAAAGGAGATAGAAAACACAAATGTGAGAAAAGAGATAAAGGTTACATTAATGGTAAAGTTTGTCTAAATAACCAGGTGTTATAGTAATTAAAGTAATATTGAACTCTGGAAATGATGGAAAATTGATATGATTGAAATCAAAATCATCATAGATCAGGCTGAACTTGGTATGAATGTTCAAGACAACCAATTGATGTGCACTAAAATATACCGGAGAAGTCGGGATGTGAGAGTCTTATTGATAATTCTGAACCATACTCAGTATTGTTTGTTGAGAAAGAGAAGGACTGGAAAATAGTATTGAACACAGACATACTGAAGTTTTTCGACATGCACTCATCAGAGTAAAATCGCATGAATGAGAAAGAGAAGGACATTAAGGCATTTTATCTTTATGTCGCTGTGAGAAAGAAAGCGTTTGGGAGGCAGAATACAAAAATGCAAAATTTAAATGTCTATTTTGGCATAGAATAGAATTTTAGCAAAGATCATGCCATGAGAAGATCATATTTAAATTTACAAGGTCTACATGCTACCATGAAATTGTCATTCATTGTTTGAAAAATCTGATTTTCAATCATTTTCCGTTTTGCATTCTGGACCCGTTCTTTTGCACAATAACATAAAGAAAAGACACCTAACTTGTGTTAAAAGGGTTAGGGAATTTTTCTTTTTCATCCAACAACATGGTCCTGTCTCTGTCTTCCTCCTTCATGAAAGCTGCCCTTCCTGCAAGATTGACTGTATGCAGCATAGAGGATAGGAAAGTTGAAAGATTGTTTGGAGGAGATTTGATGCCAGTATTTGGAGGGAAACTCATCACCAAGGTTCCCATCATGATTGATTCTTAAGGGGTGTTCAGATATGAGGCGACATTGTAGTGCCACAAAATTTTTAGTGTTCATATATGGCGCGTTATTGTTGCAGCACTTGTTGATCAATGCGCATTAATGCATCAACTCTCATATAAGAGAGAACTTTGTCAAAAACTTGTGCAGACAATCTTACGACAACATATTTTGTGCTAACTTTTTAGGAATATGATTGGTGCGCATTTTTTTGCAACCAGGCAGCAAAGAAAATTGTGTCCTGCCTCGGTGATATTTTTTTTGGTTGCCTCATGCCCCATTGACTTGTACACTAAAATGTTGCGAGGATTTTGTGGTGCCGCAATGTTGCCTCATATCTGAACACATGAAAGTGAATCCTTCTCTCCCTCTGTCTCTATAGCTCCTTCATGGTAGCTGCCTAGAATGCAACCATCTTCTAGCTCCTAGATGGACCCTTGGTCTGGTAGTCCAGCAGCTTCGTTGTTTGGACCATGGTCTACTGGATAGCGTAGGAGACTTGAATGAACTAGCCAGTCAAGTCTTATCTGAATCAGATGATGGGGAAGGACTAGCAGAGGAGATGAACATCAGACTCAAGGAAATATGTGGATAATAAACTGTCTGGTAAGATACAAGCTACACGGAATACTTTGTTGTATGACTTCATTTTGAGCTCTAGACTTTTTTTCTTAATTTTTTTTTTGTTTTTTGTTTTTTTTTTTGCTTCATATCTAAGAGAGGTCCTAAATATATTTCCAAGTAGTTATTGTACAAGAGTAAAAGCAAAAGAATCAGTTGCTTTCCTTGAGAAAAAAAGAAAATCATCTGCGATGAAAACAGTAATTACGTCCGTTGCAAAGACATGGTTCTTGATTAGCTGGTGATTGGTTCAAGAGGAAATGCTCATAAACAGTCATGACCCCCACATTCAAAGAGTTATTGCACTAAGATGCAGCAGATCATCTTTGTTCTTGACGATATCCTTCAGATTCTCTTTGTGGTGATTAACAATGAGATTTTTCTTGCTTGATGCATATCTTTTATATTTTTTGCTATTTTCATACAAGTTTTAAGTGGGGAAAAACAGTTTTGATATGGAGTTTTGTTATTTCTCAAATATTTCTTTCCTCTGCATTGTAACCCATCAGAGCACAGATCTGATCAGCCATGTGAGGCTCGTCACATCGAGGAGTGTCGTCGTCATGTGATCCAGTCCTTTATACGTCAGTATGTGGCTTCTAGAGGCAGGAAGTGTTCATTGTGTAAGAAGCCTGTTCGTGAGATTCGTCCTCATCATAATAGCGTCATTCTAACCAAGGTATCCAGTGGACCTGGCCAGGGGCTTCAGATGGTCTATCTCTCTCCTCATGAAGCTAGAAGACATCTCAGGAACTTGTTTTCTAATGATGGTGAGTGTAGAAAAATTGGCCTATTGTTTTTGAAGTTTTGTCCATTGTAAGGCAATTCATTATAGAGTTGTGATATAAAAAAAATCATTGCACAAACATTTGATAGGGAATGAAAGATGATGTGAAATTCAAAGACTTTACCATGCCTCTGTCAAGAATGATAATCAGTGACAATTAATTTCTTGTATAGGCACATTAACATGTGGAGGGATGAAAACTGAGACCTGCATATGAAATGCAGGAAATGCAATGGGACAAGTCACTTTATGACAGCACCTTTTTTTCTGTACCAAAGGGCCCATTTTAAATAGATGATTTTCCTACCCTTTTTTTAAAAACAATTCTAAGTGGCATCCCTGGTGTAGACCGTCCATTCAAAGTAGGCTTCTCCTTCCTCTACTTCCCTTTCCCTCTGTCTTTCTTTTCACCGTTTCCTATCTAGTTTCCCATGAATCTTGTCTGTTGAATCCTTATCTCAAGGAGTAGTTTTCCTTTCAACTTTGCTCTGCTAAGCACTACCTCAGTCATGATGAGGCAAAAATCTAAAACTAAGTGTTTCATCTACCTAGCGGCTTAGCCGTGATTTGTCTTATCTCCTTTTTTACAGGTTATTTTCAGTGTGATTGTTCCAACTGATTTCGTATACATGTAGATGTATACCCTTGCAGGTTAGGTTTGCTAGGGTATTTGTTTGAAAGAAAGGTAGAATTTAGCAACTGATAACTGAGAAACAGTACACAACTCTGTTATCACTCAATATTTGCCCTATTTCCAGGCAGTAGAAAACTATATTGCATAAGGTATATTGATTTGAATCCGTAATTGGTCAAAATACCATCACCTGACTGGAGCTGCAAGGATCACAATTGTTATATTTTGGTTTTGACATTACCTTTGTCAATATAACGTCGTTTATAACGCCGTTATATTGACCAAGGGGATGTCACTCAATGTGTAGCTAGCTGCGTAGTCAGGTGTGTGTACGCATAGATTACAAGCTGCGCACGCTAGCTGTATTTTTTCATTATTACGTAGGTCTATTACTTTCAGCAAGCATTGCGAGTTAATACAGTCAATGCAAGACTATATAATATAATATAACAGATATCCTGGTCTATCTCCTTGATAAATAACATTTCATCTCCCCTCCGAAGCTATATTTTTCCCCTCAGGGACAATAATTTTCCCTCATCGCTGTGTGCTTCGAGGAAAATAATCCCTCGGGAAAATATAACTCCGTCGGGGAAATGAAATGTTATATTAAACCTCTAGGCAGGCAATATATGTATATAATATTACACAGAACACTGTTAAAGACACGTTACGTGTAAGTCACCCTTTACTTTTTTTCATTTCCAACCCCTTCTTTAAAAACTTTTTCAAATGTAGAAACAATCACATTTCATTCTGAAAAATACCCATATCCTAAATTTATCCTTCCTTTGTACTTTTTTCATGTTGACAGTGATGCCAAGATGTGGTTTGTGTGAGGTCATGTCTGCTCTTGCGCTGAGAGCACAGAAAGGACTAGTACTTCAGGAACTTGCTATTACCTGTAGCCAAACTTACCGAACCCCACCTAAGTCTGTGTTTGGTCAGTACTGTGTACACAAACTCAGTGAGATCCTGGAGGCCTACCACATGTAATTTTGAGTATTCATTTGCTCTGGGGTAACAGTTATGATGAATTTATTTCTCTAACTGTAGAATCAGAAATGTAGGCAATGCAGAAATTATTTGCAAAATTTAGTGGTTTTTATTATATGAAAGTTTCATGCTGCAAATTATTGTATCACAGCTCACACAACACTAAAGTTTTGCATTTCACTAAATTTTCTGGTTTTCAGTGGTAGACTTTGTCTGGCTTTCTAGGATTTGCAGAGGAATAACAAATCATTGTGTATTTGTGTTAGGGCAAGAAAGCAAGGAATTAGTTCCATGTATAGTTGTATATTTTGAGGAAAATTCCAATGTATTCATAAGTTGTAAAAGAAAGGCATCTAAATTTTATGTTAAAATTAGGCCGGGAAGCTAGTTATTTGGCTAATGCCTGATTTCAGGCCCTGACATGTTTCCATTTCAGGCTCTTTCAAGCTTTGTCAGGCAAGGCATGTATGGGGCTCAAGAATGTTTACACTGTAGGCCCCTTTTCATCCTTGTTTAGTAAATCTGACTAGCATCCGAAAGAAATAGGAATCATGAAAATTGCAGCGTAATATTTTATTTTTCACAGCAATTTTAAACAAATACTATTTATATTATTGTTATATATCACCTCATGCCAGTCATAAAGAAGATGTAAGATTTAATTGGTCAGCAACTCAGAATATACCTACATGTATTGTATGACAATGTTCTGCTGAAATGCCTGTTTCAAATGCATTTGCATTGTTTTGTGTGTTTAATATTTTTCACAGAAGAAATCACAAGATGAAGAGTCTGAAATTAGAACTTCTTCTAAGCCATAAATGCCAGGCAGCTGAAAACTGTAAGTTCAAGTATGTACATAGTACAATCGTAGATGAGTAATTCTTTTTTTTATTGAATCTTTCAGGTTTCCTTTAACCCATTCTTGACATAGGTCCACATTTTGTGGTTTGGCCTAATATCTTTTGATGCAAAGCTCTAAAAATCATACCAAATACATGAGCAGAAAGAGCAAAAAATTCTACACAAACTGTGCCCATTTTGGTTGCATCAATATTCATTGTTTTTATGCTGAAAATTTTTTAAAGGAAAATAAGCTTTAAAATCTTTAAATTGGCAATGTGATAGAAAGTTTAAAATCACCATTTTCCCCTGCAAATTGGCAACTTTTTGACTTGTCATCATAATTTCTGTCAATTTATATTCATTTCTGATGCATGACGTTTTATAAATAAAATGTAGCAATAAAGTGAAAATGTTGGTGTTGCCAATTTGAAGAATAAAAGCTGATCAAATTAGGCTTTAAATAATTCCTGTCACGAATGGGTTAACAATATAACTATGAAGTGCTTTTTTTATGCCTCAGCCCACTGAAGGTGGTGCTAGAGGAATTCTGTTTTCGGGTTGTCCTTCCATCAATCCTTCAGTCCCACTAATGCGATATCTCATGAACCGTTTTAGGTATAAATTTCAAACTTGGTCATAGTGTCTGTGTGTATGATATGTAGACAATCCGATAAAGATTTGGGGATATGTAGGTCAAAGGTCAAGGTCAGGAGGTCCATATATGAAATTGCAGGTGTTGGCCTTGTTAACACGATATCTCTAGAACCATCAGAGGTATAAATCTCAAACTTAGTTCTAGTATGTATCACCACAAGAAAACAATCTGATCAGATTGTAGGTCAAAGGTCACAGTTGAAAATTTCAGTTGTTGGCCTTATTAAATCGATATCTCAAGGACTGTTTGAGGTATGAACTGGTGGGCTGGTATGCACCATAGGAAGACGATCTGATAAGATTTGGGGTTAGGTAGGTCAAACGTCACAAACGTCACCAGACTATAGATCACAAAGTTGGCGGTTCAAGTCCGCCATAGCACCATTGTCTTTTGGCAAGACAATTGCCACTCTCGACCCATGTGTAGGAAATGGGTTAGAGTTGGTAGTAGAATGCCATAAAAAATAAAATCATAGATTTTAAAAGAAAACAGAGCATAGCTCTCAAAAATGAAAGGCAAAGTCACACTCTTCATCAGTGCCTATGGCTTGACAAAAAGATATTAATCAAAATCTGTTTCTGAAACAGACGAAAAAACACGTCTGTTCATGGGCAGATGGATTGTGAATTTCACCTTCCAAAATATATCAACGCGCTGAAGATGGAGATGCCACGAAGTAAATAACGCATCCTAAGACATGTAGTCATGACTGCAAGATGACAATGGCGAATCTCCTGCTCCAAAACAGGAAAATCTGAAAAGGGCCTCACCACCAACAGTCAGAAAGTAGCAGTAAAAGTACCTAAATAGAATTGAAAATTAGTGTGCTTGGCATCTAGATAGTACAAGAATCAGAGTTGGTAGTAGAATGCCATAAAAAGTAAAATCATAGATTTTAAAAGAAAACGGAGCATAGCTCTCAAAAATGAAAGGCAAAGTCACACTCTTCATCAGTGCCTATGGCTTGACAAAAAGATATTAATCAAAATCCGTTTCTGAAACAGACGAAAAAACATGTTCATTGGTACCCGATGGGAAGAATTTCCTTGAAATGCAAGAGCACGTTAAGGGCTGCCTTGCTAAAGCGAGGGTAATCAGGAGCATCAATTATCTCAAGAAGCATTTAAGGTATGAATTAACTTCAAACTGGGTGCTAGTATGCATTGCCAAAGGAAGGCAGTCTGATTACACGTAGGTTTGGGGGTATTTAGTTCAAAGGTCATAGGGTCAGAAAAGTATTTGAAATTATTTGCAAATATTGTGATTCCATGTTAACTTGGAATATACGGCAAGGATTTTAGTCAGAGATGAATGAAATCAATTTTTTAGGTGGAAGAAGTAATGGTAATAACTGATAGTATGTAAGTTTTGTTGAGATGTGCATGTAAATTTAAGAATTGCATAGAAGGTGGAGGCATAGTTGTCGATCAGGCGTGGTTGAATTGCTCTTGTTTTTTATTAATTATGTTGTGAATGACATGATAAAACTAAGGTTTTGACCTTTAGTATTTATGTGCAAGGTAGAACTCACATAGCTTCATACATTCTTGTATCTTGATATTGTGGCAGCTCAGACATACCATTTCTGTTTCTTTTTAGTCTTTCTGTCTCTTACAAATCTGTATAAGTTATGTCTTTGTTTTGTTTGTGTTTCTTTGCTTGATATTGGTTTAAAATGTGTATGTTATTTCCCAGCCCATCTTCCTAAGTACCTAACCAGCGTATCTTGCCTGACCCTCAATTGCTGGGGACGACCTTTGACCTTGGATCACTCCAACCCTCATCCTCTCCACCAGCTAGTCTCACCAGCAGACCTTGCCTCTGCCATTCAAAGCAAGGACTCTGTTCTAACAGACCTACTGCTGGAAAATGCTTCTCTTGATACAACAGAGGTGGATACTCTACTAGTAGCTGCAGCAAGTAAGATGAATTCCCCCCTCCCCCCCCCCCCACCCATCCGCCCCATGAAAAAGAAACTTATTCTTCATTATGAGATAATTGAATGACCTGTAGGGTGAGTCCCTTAACCCTATCTAGCCCGGGGGGGGGGGGGGGGGGACTTTTTTTAGCCCCCCCCCCCCTCGACATCTTTCGTGACATATCCGTAACATGAAAAGCTCACGCCGCGACGTTTCATGACTTTTTTCTTTCAAGTCTCGCGCGACTTTTGAGACCAAATTCGCGACACCCGGGTATGTGGTTCTGAAGTTACGCAACATTTTGTAAGTACATGTCATATCCAAAATTGCGCAAAAACGTGATTTCATGTACAAATCCAATGCAAATTCTGTTTCTAGCCAAAATTCATAAATTATTACTATTATTAATTTTACTTTTACTGATTAAACACAATTAATTTCATGTTGTTTATGATCGGAATAGTGTTGCCGACGATTTCCATCGAAAAAGGAAGGAGGAATAAGGAACGAATAAGGAAGATATGATATTTGAATTAGTCTTTAAATATAATTTTTATTAATCTGTCGTAAACAACCATCATATTTTAGAATTTCTATTTGAAAATGCGATTGAAAACCAGAAAAGCGGTTATTTTTGGCTCGCTCGCTTCGCTCGCTCGTCATATTTTCAATTTTCATTCGAAAATGTGATTTGAAAATCAGAAAAGTGGTTATTTTTTGCTTGCTCGCTTTGCTCGCTCATCATATTTTAGAATTTCTATTTGAAAATGCGATTGAAAATCAGAAAAGTGGTAATCTTTGGCTCGCTCGCAAGATAAAATTAAGATGTGTTTAAGGGGGGTCTGTGCAGGTGGGTGAGGGTGTGTGTTTATACTTAAGTTTGAGTTCGACAGAAAAAAAAATCAGCAAAAAAGGCGATCATCCCCCCACTCCTCAAAGTGGATTTACGCCGGTGGCAGAGATGATTTAGGATCTCTGTATTCGAGCTTAATAACATGGAATAATAAATATTAATTCCTAGTATGACCATTAAACATTAAGCTCATACAGGATATTATTTAGTGGGAGTCATGCTTTGTCCTCATATATTTATATTATATTCAGGGATGCCAGAGTTCCGGCTATAGCCGGAATTCCGGCTTTTTCATTTTTTTGACCATAAGTTCCGGCTAGTCGCGTTTTCTCAGGCCGGAGAGAACAATCACCGGCCGCCCACAACCGTTCAGAGAGCTGTCTTTGCTCTGTGTGATCGGTAAATAAGAAAGAAATCCCGTCTATAGTTGAGTTAGACAATACAAGCGCAACAAGCCACGGCGAGTGCGCTATAATCCGATACCGACCGTGTGTATTGACATTGGACAGTTCGCCTGCGATCGCAAGGATCCATAGCGCGCTTCATTCAGTGTGTCATAGATGGCAACTGTTAACTACTTAGAAACCCTACAACTATCTTATCTTGTCTATATGGACTCTTTGTGCTAACATGTACAGTGTATACAAAGTATGCGTGTAAGCACAAACAAAGTACATTGACAAGACAAGGTACTATGCACCATGTGCATGTTGTGCATGATAGCAGTGTATGATCGCGAGACTGAGAAATCACAGGCCCAAATAACCGGCATAAGTCCTCAGAAAACGGAATCTGAATGTCAGAAATGACTCCAAATGGATTATTATTGCTATTCTTCATGATTCAGGTGAGGGAAAATGTGTTCTTTGATGTTTAATTAGTTGAAAAAAATTGTTCAAAAACCTTGGCTGCATTTCACTTTCCAGCAGGAATGGGAGGCGTTCTTCCCCTGCACCAGCGGCCTACATAACTTGGAAGTGTGGTGGGTACACTGAGTGCACATCATGCATCGGTCGTCATGACCAGGCATTTGCGGTTTATTTTCTACTCTGGAATTTTATCTTGGGGTGTTTGAATTTAGCTGTGGTTGACTACATATGATCAAAATATTTATGGAATGTGCTGAATGCTGGTAGGGAAGTCTTGTGAATTTCTGTTGTGGAAATAGTTTAGTACATGCATTTCAGGAGCTGATTTATTTTTACTCAATCCTTAATAACAGTCACTTAGATAAATTTTAAAAACTCTGAATATTGAATAAGACTGTGCTTCAAACTCTTTGTTTATATTTTTGGCACCATTTCACTGCAATAATAGAGTCTGCAGACTACATAGTACAGTAAATTCTGTTCTTATAAATTTCATGAATACATCAAATTATAAATTATGTGTAAGATGAGGCTGTTCAACATATTAAAATAACCCCAAAACTTGAGCCATATTTTTGGGAAAATGATCCCTGAAATAGGCTCAGATTGAATTAGAGACCATCTAGAACCCCAGAGCTTCCAGGGCCCTTAAGCGGGCCCTGGACCCCGGCCGAAAGGATGTCGCGCTTCGCGCTCGTGATGTGCGCTTCGCGCACATAATTTACCTTCAAAAAAAAGTTCAGGCCCTGGAGCCATTTGCCACTGGCATCCCTGTATATTGACTGGCCTTGAGGGGAGCATCAAGCATGTTGCCTGCAAAAGAATCATATGGTCCTGAGTTGAAGGCGAGGGCAATATGGTTCTTTTAAAGGCAACATTTTTTATGTTCCCCGAAAGTAGAGCCAGTCAATATCATTATGATTACCTACAGCTATTTATAATGTATAATTCATACCTATCATTTTATAGCAATCAATGACAAACACCTCTTTTTGCCTGTTGGTTCCTATAATTTCAGCTTAACCCATTCGTGACAGGAATTATTTAAAGCCTAATTTGATTAGCTTTTATTCTTCGAATTGGCAACACCACCATTCTTATTTTATTGCTACATTTTTCTTATAAAACGTCATGTATCTAAAATGAATATAAATTGACAGAAATTATGATGAGAAGTCAAAAAGTTGCCAATTTGCAGGGGAAAACAGTGATTTTAAACCTTCTATCACATTGCCAATTTAAGGATTTTAATGCTTATTTTCCTTTGAAAACTTTCAGCATCAAACAACCAAAATGGGCACAGTTTGTGTAGAATTTTTCGCTCTTTCAGCTCGTGTATTAGGTATGAATTTTAGGGCTTTGCATCAAAAGATATTAGGCCAAACCACAAAATGTGGACCTATGTCAAGAATGGGTTAAAGTCAGGCACGTAATCCTGGCTAAGCAATTGTGACATAAATTGTTACCATGCGTATCCATTGTTTAAACCTCAATCGCATACAAAATACTGCGCGTTTGCACTACAAAAAAGGGTGGAATATGGCAGAATGTTGCCCTCAAATTTAGTAGAGTGGTCTTCGGGGTAAACCTGAAAGAGGGTAATATGGGTAATGTTGCCCGCTTCTCTTTGGGATTCGAGGTAGTTTCAAAATATGGCGTTGTATTTTGCAGCTAATATGCCTTGTATAGGTAGTACATGTAATTGGGAATAAGCACAAACCATCATAACTTTAATCCCAGACACATAGAATATTTGTGTCTGAGTTCGTTTGTTTGTAAGTCTTTTTTAATTGGAATCTTGTCATATTTCTGACATGTTAATCATTTCATATGTCTCTGCAGAATGTGAAAGAGAATTCCAAGATGGAATTGTCAGTGCTCTGATCAACAACTCTAACCTTCAACACCTGAATCTGTCGGATCATACACTAGGTCAGTAATTAATTTCTTTCTTTCTTTTCTCCTCCCCCCCCCCCCTTCACTCTCTCTCTCTATATCACCTTTCTCCCATTCTTTTGACAAATTGATGTTTTATATTATCTTCAGTGAAGAGGTTGTCATGTATTATGGTTGGGTGAGCACAATATTTAAAAAAAATTCAACCCTCCTGAATTTGAAATTGCAAAATCCGTTCAGTTTATTGAAAGAAAAAAATAACTCCAGATATTTTTACCAAAATGTATCATCAAATGTGTGAACATAAGATTGTCATCGTGTCATGGTTGAGGGAGCATACTTTAAAAATCACGCAAGAAATGCTAAGATGTACTGTTAGTATAGGATAAAAATGACCCTTGTGACTTTTGAAAAGTGACATTGTTGCCTTTAATGTTTGCCCACTCATGCATGACTCAGATGAACTCATTTTTATGAGGAGGTTAGTCAGTGAATGTAAGAACATTCTTGCTAAGTTATTTTGCTCACAACTTTTTTAAGAAGTCACGCCAATTCGGATAAGGAGGGAGTTACCTGTATTTTTTTGTGTGTGTTTATTTGGTGCTTGCTTCAGTTCTAACCCTCATGGCAAAGACCACACCATTCATGATTGATTGGCCCAAGGGTTTTGCTTTGTCTTAAAATGCATGATTAATACTCCATTCTCTGTGAAGTGTATAAAAATCTTCTTGCTTTTTTATTCGCTCTCCAGATGATGCATATCTGGCCATTTTGAGCAAAGCATTTTCCGACACCAAGCGCACGAAGCAACAGCCTGGGTATTGCCTTAACATCTGGTAAGATGGGTATCATTATAGAATTTAATGCTTGTTCAGATATGACGCCACAAATCCCCGCAACATTTTTAATGTTCAGATATGGTGCGACAAACCAGGTCACTGATGTCAGTGAATGCGCATTAACGCGTCAACGCTCAGAGATTTTTGTCAAAAGTTGCGCATACTCATACCATGATATTTTGCGCTAACTTTGTAAAAATTTGATTTAGTGTACTGCTTTTTGGAGCCAGGCAGCTAAAAACATGCCTCCTGCCTCGCTTTTTAGTTTTTCTTGCCGGCTCATATCCCATTGATTTGTACACTAAAACTGTTGCAGGGATTTGGTGGTGGTTTGTCATGTCATATCTGCAAAGGGCCTTTGGAGTTCCTTGAAGGATAAAAGCCCATGGTGTTCTGGGGAAAATGCTAGCCTTAGTTCATTCATTGTCGTTGTTGTACCTTAATATAAAATGTTACTAGCTGCCAAGAGCAGGGAAAACTGTTTAATGTTTAGAAGTTTGTTCTAATATAACTCCTATGTACCTGTATGTGCAGCATAAAGGAGCATTCTACAGGATACTTCAGTAATAAATTACTATGAACTCAGATGTATTATACATCTATGCTACCGAATGCAAGGTGATAATATACAGGGTGGCCCAGAAAGAACGGAACACCGGTGATCCTTAATTTTTCAGCGAGATGAATAACATAATGTGATAATTGTTCATTTGGTTTGAAAGAGAATTTCTTTCCTTCAAAATGACACCAGAAACATTAATTTTGAATGATATGGTCAGAAGTTAGAGCTTATTCTGTGAGACAATGTCATTTATTTGTTACTTTTGCGACTGAGATCATGTGAGATGAAGGTAAAACCTTTCCCCCGACGGCATTCCATAGAAGCGGCTCACTGCCTAAATAATCTCCTCGTTTTCAATGAAAGGAAAATCAACTGCGTTTATTCAGGCAAGGAGCCGTTTCTATTGAATGCCGTCGGGTGAATGATTTCCTTTCAAGTAACAGGGATTCGGTCGCTAAGTAGTAAATTTGGAAATGACATTAAATGACATTGCCTCACCAAATGAGCCCTAACCTCTGAACACATAAGCCAAAATTAATGTTTTTGGAGTAATTTTCAAGGAAAAGAAATTCTCTTTCAAACCAAATGAACAATTATCACATTATGTTATTCATCTCACTGAAATTAAGGATCACAGATGTTCCGTTCTTTCTGGGCCACCCTGTATAGTGGAACCAGTGCAAGGTTTTATTTGATGCATGTAGCACCGACCACAAGGAAATTAGTGAACATAAGTTTCCTTGTAGTATGTCTAGGAATTGGTCATACCTGACTGCTGAGAAAAGTATGTATGCTTATAAATGAATACACAGCCAGTGGACTGATGGCTTAAAGTCCTCCCCAAGGGACTTAGTATGAGGATTAGTGCATTTTTAAAGGGCATTAGCACATCCACTTGGTTTTGAACCCGGATACTCCCAGCATGTGCCACGCTCCCAGTTACATGTACTGCTATAATGCTGTGCTATTATGCCTCTTTTAGGTGGTTGTTTTTTTTTTTTTCTCTCTCAAGCTCATAGATGAAAAACAATTATTTTTATTGTCATGTTTATCTTTCTGCTTTCTTCTCATTTTCTTCCCAACAGTCTTTCCCCCTTTTCCTCAAGAGCCCTTCAGCAATTTGTTGAGATGCTTTCCAAGGATGTTGATAGTTTTCATGGTAACAAGAGACTTCATTCCCTGGATCATTTAAGTCTTGATTGGAGATGTGTTAACATGATGCAGACATTGAAGACCATCATCCCTTGTGTGACATGTCCTCATAGACTGTCCTAATGGAATGTTACAGGAAGACTGGACAAGGACCTCTTAAATCAGATTCTTCAAAGTCTTTCATACTAAAGATACCAACTTCGTATGACCATCATTCATCGTATGGTATGTCCTCATAGAACCTCCTAAGACTATCCCTGGACAATCACCTCTCAAACCAGATGATTCAAAGTCTTTCATTCTAAGATTACCAATTTTGCATGACCATCATTCCCTCGTGTGACATGTCGTCATAGACTCTCCTGATAAGATGGCTTCTTTAGACAAGCCAGAGATTGTCCCAACCTTGCATGTTGGGACCATATTGAAGCCCATCATTACTAATGTGGTGAGCATCCATACAACTCATGATGATACAGAAGGCCCATTATTGCTGTTGGGATACAATGTATGTACTCACAGATATGGAGGCATTCTTTACAATTCATTGCAGAACAGTCATCACTCCTGGCACATTCCCTCTTAGTTTTTTTTAAATGTAAAATGAAAATAATGCTTGGTGGATGGTGTTTTAAGTTGTCAAATCGTAGAAAATATAATTGTTCATCATATTCATGACATGTACAAGATGTAGAATCTCACTTCTAAAAAAAAAAAGGAAAAGAAAATTGTGGGAGACGTATTCAAGGATAAGAGAATGCGATGTGCATTGTGCAAAAGTCATTATGATTCGATGTTTCACCAGAATATGGATAAACTGCATTTTGTACAAGGCAGTAGCATCCTTTTGCAAGATATTTACTGGTCTAGATGTGGATGACCCATCTTGGTAGAGAGAAAATTAGTTAATATGTGCCTCATGACAACTTGACTATTCGAAGCTTGTAACAAACAATCAAATGTTAGATGTATTTTTTTCAACTTGTGCAATATAAATGTACAGTACAGGTATGTGGATGTATAGAAACTTGCTATAGCAAGGGCATTAGGACCTTTTTATATCAGGTTATCTTATGTTCGGATGAAACAAACGAGAGAATGTAAAGAGCTGGGTCCAGCAAATTACCTTGTTTGTATCTTGTTGTATACACTAAAGCCCTGTACAAGTTTTCACTTACCTTTTGTTACATTGCAGTAGAGGAAGGTACATGTAGCTATTTAAAGTGAACCCTAGTAGCACGAAAAAGACACATAAAGAATGCAAATGCATACCTTTTTATGGCTAGTTTGCATTCTGGTCACATCTTTACATGCTGCTCCGTTTCGCTATACTACCTGAATAAAGGATATAATGTTAGTATTCCAAGTGCCAAACAGGCTTTCATCATGCTCAGATGATTAGGTAATTATTACATAAATAGATTCCAAGGCCTAATGATAATAATAACAGTAATAATAATATACCATATTTATATAGCGCATGTCACAAATAGGTCCCTGTGCACTGGAATGATACGATGACCCCTTGTTAAGTCTGTCCTACGAAGTTTGTGGTAGTTTTTATTGTGAATATGCATACCTGGGTCAAATTTTAGGCCTGATGATAATCAGAATAACAGTAATAATAAATTTATGTAAAGCATGTCAGGAAAAGGTCCCTATGCGCTAGAATGCTATGATGACCCCTTCTAAGTCTGTCCCACAAAGTTTGTGGTAGTTCTTATTGAGAATATGCATACCAGGGTCAAATGTGGGTAAACCACTTATTTTTCATGTCAGTTATGGGTGTGACATGTTTCATGGTCATAAACCTTTATGCTGTACTTATGTATGTACCCATTTTTTCCAGGATGACAAAACAAACATCCCTTTTAGGCTTGACTATCACTTATTGTGTACATATACCATAGTTTTTACTGCTTGGAGTAAGTGCAAATATTATTGGTTTCTTGTTAACACATGTCATTTTCAACAAATAACTCGTCTTTCATTGTTTTAAGAAATACCATTAGTGTGCCTTGATCATTAGTGTTTTCTGTATTACTGGAAGTGTATCCCACTTGCAGGTCAAAATATATAGAATTGTTTATATACCATGGTACATGATGGAAATTACTATTTCAAAACTCCCCTCCTAATAAACAGATCTGGAAACTTCCTTTTTATGGAATAAAAATATCAGATGGTAATATGCGGAGTAGATGTTTGCGAAATAATGTATGGCCTTTGGCTATGGGGCACAAAGCAGAACACTTACAACATGCAAGAAAATCAGTATTTACGTACAATTAGCAGAAAACAGGGAGCTTAGTAAAATGTAGTTTGGAAAAAAGAAATTGGAAGTTGAATCCTCTTGTCTGCAAAATTTGCTGCATTTTTATGTGCCACTCCATTTCAAATCAATCTTAGTTTCATCTACATGAGCAGCAAGTCTCATTGATTTTATAACAGAAATTTGTAATGATATTAGGTTGTAGGTGTAACGCTTTATGCCCCATGTAATTATCAATAGGACCAAGGGCAGCGCTACAGGGGGCGAATGCCGCCCCCCCCCCCCCCCTATGATTTTACAAGTGATAGAAAAAAAGAAAATAGAGGAGAAAAAAGAAGAAAGAAGAGCAGGAAGAAGAAAGAAGAGAGTGGGAAAAGAGAAGCCTCTGGCTTGCAACTATATAATATGTACCCCTATTTCTTCATCTAAAACGTCAATGAATTGACCTATGGGTCATCTTGCCCCCCCCCCCCCCCATCAAAATACCCTGGTGCTGCCCTTGAATAGGACCATAGAATTTCATTCATCGTATGTGGTCATAAATAAGTGGTCGTAAAGGTTTTGTTTTGTTTTTTCATGGACATGTCGGGGGCCTTTATGTCATTTATCATGCAATTGTTATTCATATGCAAGTTATATCTGTTCATTGATTTTCTTTGTAGAGTTTGATACTTAACTCGAGGTAAAAAAGCGGCTCCAAACTTTCAATGGACCCAACTATCACTCTCAAGGTATGAAAATATCCTCGTTTAGGGTATGAATATCCCAACAATTAATGAATTCCCTGTTTATGGTGTGCAAATCTGGGACATTGCACAAAATCCGTGTTTAGGGTGCTTATTTCAGGACGATTCTCGCGGATGCTGTCCACTCTTCAGTGGAAGTGACCCCCCGGGAAAACTTTACAAGTGTTTTTTTTTTTTTTGTGGCTTAAAGCAATCTAAACAAAAAACCTCTGTGCAGGTTGGTTGCCACTTGCAAATGTGGTCTACTATCTTTAACATGGTTTTATCAGTTCGGTACTCACTCTTCATCTGTAAATCTCTCGCGATGCTGGTAGCAGACACGAGACAAGTGTTTCGTCTTCCTCTTGCTACGAGTCCCTTCATTTGTTCTGCATAGGCAACGGTGAGCTACACCCGCCCAGGGTCCAACGTCCGGGTCGTTGTTCCTAGGGTCTCTGTTAACCTGAGGGGCGTAACCGTCCATGGTATACTGTGCAAATGTGGTCTACTATCTTTAACATGGTTTTATCAGTTCGGTACTCACTCTTCATCTGTAAATCTCTCGCGATGCTGGTAGCAGACACGAGACAAGTGTTTCGTCTTCCTCTTGCTACGAGTCCCTTCATTTGTTCTGCATAGGCAACGGTGAGCTACACGCGCCCAGGGTCCAACGTCCGGGTCGTTGTTCCTAGGGTCTCTGTTAACCTGAGGGGCGTAACCGTCCATGGTATACTGTGCAAATGTGGTCTACTATCTTTAACATGGTTTTATCAGTTCGGTACTCACTCTTCATCTGTAAATCTCTCGCGATGCTGGTAGCAGACACGAGACAAGTGTTTCGTCTTCCTCTTGCTACGAGTCCCTTCATTTGTTCTGCATAGGCAACGGTGAGCTACACGCGCCCAGGGTCCAACGTCCGGGTCGTTGTTCCTAGGGTCTCTGTTAACCTGAGGGGCGTTACCGTCCGTGGTATACTGTGCAAATGTGGTCTACTATCTTTAACATGGTTTTATCAGTTCGGTACTCACTCTTCATCTGTAAATCTCTCGCGATGCTGGTAGCAGACACGAGACAAGTGTTTCGTCTTCCTCTTGCTACGAGTCCCTTCATTTGTTCTGCATAGGCAACGGTGAGCTACACGCGCCCAGGGTCCAACGTCCGGGTCGTTGTTCCTAGGGTCTCTGTTAACCTGAGGGGCGTAACCGTCCATGGTATACTGTGCAAATGTGGTCTACTATCTTTAACATGGTTTTATCAGTTCGGTACTCACTCTTCATCTGTAAATCTCTCGCGATGCTGGTAGCAGACACGAGACAAGTGTTTCGTCTTCCTCTTGCTATGAGTCCCTTCATTTGTTCTGCATAGGCAACGGTGAGCTACACGCGCCCAGGGTCCAACGTCCGGGTCGTTGTTCCTAGGGTCTCTGTTAACCTGAGGGGCGTAACCGTCCGTGGTATACTGTGCAAATGTGGTCTACTATCTTTAACATGGTTTTATCAGTTCGGTACTCATTCTTCATCTGTAAATCTCTCGCGATGCTGGTAGCAGACACGAGACTAGTGTTTCGTCTTCCTCTTGCTACGAGTCCCTTCATTTGTTCTGCATAGGCAACGGTGAGCTACACGCGCCCAGGGTCCAACGTCGGGGTCGTTGTTCCTAGGGTCTCTGTTAACCTGAGGGGCGTAACCGTCCGTGGTATACTGTGCAAATGTGGTCTACTATCTTTAACATGGTTTTATCAGTTCGGTACTCACTCTTCATCTGTAAATCTCTCGCGATGCTGGTAGCAGACATGAGACAAGTGTTTCGTCTTCCTCTTGCTACGAGTCCCTTCATTTGTTCTGCATAGGCAACGGTGAGCTACACGCGCCCAGGGTCCAATGTCCGGGTCGTTGTTCTTAGGGTCTCTGTTAACCTGAGGGGCGTAACCGTCCATGGTATACTGTGCAAATGTGGTCTACTATCTTTAACATGGTTTTATCAGTTCGGTACTCACTCTTCATCTGTAAATCTCTCGCGATGCTGGTAGCAGACACGAGACAAGTGTTTCGTCTTCCTCTTGCTACGAGTCCCTTCATTTGTTCTGCATAGGCAACGGTGAGCTACACGCGCCCAGGGTCCAACGTCCGGGTCGTTGTTCCTAGGGTCTCTGTTAACCTGAGGGGCGTAACCGTCCATGGTATACTGTGCAAATGTGGTCTACTATCTTTAACATGGTTTTATCAGTTCGGTACTCACTCTTCATCTGTAAATCTCTCGCGATGCTGGTAGCAGACACGAGACAAGTGTTTCGTCTTCCTCTTGCTACGAGTCCCTTCATTTGTTCTGCATAGGCAACGGTGAGCTACACACACCCAGGGTCCAATGTCCGGGTCGTTGTTCCTAGGGTCTCTGTTAACCTGAGGGGCGTAACCGTCCATGGTATACTGTTGGTAAGCATAGAAAAGAAGAAGAAGAAGAAAAAAAAAACGTTAAAGAATGAAATAAAATTAACCTTTTCAATAATTTTTCTGAACACGATTCTTCCTTTTGATTTTTTTTATCCACATGCTTTGCTAAAACCATCAGGCCTGTGGTTTGTGAAGAAAACCTCAAATTCCAAATTTTGATATATCGCATATTGAACTTTCTTTTTGGTAGGGGAAATTAGTTTTATTACATTTGAAAATTGACAGATTTCCTAATATCTTTAACACGAAAAGTGCAGTTTTGCCACTTCTTTTAAATGTTCAAGTGAATCTCATACCAGCTATTCACCAGCTATTCACAATAATTAGGCCTAATTTAATTTTCTCGATTGAGCCTATTTCTGTTTATCTCTAAAGCTCACATGTAGTCGTATCAATATCCCTAGATTCCGATGGATCGACTATGTCTTTCATCTTCGGAAATATGCCTGTGATTCGGGATTTTTTTTTCTTATTCGAAAAAATGTATATATACTTACTCTCGAGAAACAGCAAATCGAATCGAAACAAAATCTGTACAAGGGAGAAAAAGAAAATATATTGTAACGCTCCCACACTCGTGAATCTCGTACACGTCTGTATCTCACCGGAATGCTCACACGCTCAGCAAGTCACTAGCACGTCACATGCATTCACGATCTCGACTTTCCTTAGGTAATTCCACGCTAAACAAACAATCTTATTCTGATCGTTTTCCGTTCAACATTAACACAATTTATTCAACAATTATGGGACAATCGAATGATGCACAAGGATAATTAAGCATATATCTCAAATTACCGATTAATCTGGATTTTCCCCCAGCTATTTGATGTCCGATCCTCTCTTTTAAATTTCGTCTACTCTCCTCCTATTTTGCGCCCTCTCCGGCCAAAGTCGTCGGGCACTACAATACCCCCTTCTTAGACTGAAACGTCCTCGTTTCAAATTGAAATATTATAAAACGTTTAACATTTGCATAACATAAACTAGAACAAGATTTTATTTACAAAGAACATTTAAAAACAGCTGATCTACTATGTTGTCCAACGTTCTTGGAGTGATGTATTCTAGTTATCCCATCAACTGCAGGGGGAGAAAGAAGAGACGAAATAATGGAAAACTTAATCCGGATATTGAAGTGAGGCATGCAGATGCGGTAGGTGATAGATTTTGATTTCAATAAAAACGTGATGGCGGTTTTCGCAGGCCAGAGCAGATGTCTCTTTTCTATTGGATGGAGCAGCCACCTCGGAGTAGAGTCGCTTCTTTCTTGTCCTTGTTTCTGCATCTCCAGTATGATCTGTATCTGTTGGACAGTCATGTGCTTCGCTAGGAGTGTCCACTCTACCCCCATCTTCCAAAGAACTTTCCTCTTGTGAATGGGATTTCTGTCGTGTCTGCATTTCTTCCTCTGTGGACATGTCGCCTGTGTTCGAAGATGAAGGCTTATCATTGCCGCCTATCTTCTTCATGACCCAATTCGGCACAGGAGCACCCACATAGGTCTTTAAGCGGTTGAAATGGACAACCTTCGGCTTTGAGTTAGATGTTTCTTGAATCCGATAGGTCACATCACTAAGAACATCAATCACATAGAACGGTCCTGCCCAACTCCTCTGGAGCTTTGGAGAAATTCCTTTCTTCCGCCTCTTAGTGTAGAGCCACACTGCATCCCCTTGTTGATGACCTTCCCCTGCCTTGTGAGTGTCGTAAGTACGCTTGTTCCGGTCTGTGTTTACCTTCAAGTGTTCTCTTGTCAACTGGTGGGTATAACTCATGCGGTCCTGCAGTTGCTCAGTGAACTCAGGGTAACTAGATTGTGGAGTCCCAGAGTTTCCCATCAACAGATCCACCGGGAGAATCATCTGCCTACCCATCATCAGCTCACTAGGAGTGTAACCAGTAGCTTCATGTTGAGAGGAGCGGTATGCCATCATGACAAGAGGCAAACAATCGTCCCAGTCCTTCTGATGATCAGCAACAGTCTTGGCCAATAAATCCTCCAGAGTCCTGTTGAAGCGTTCGACCATTCCGTTACTCTGAGGATGAAATGCTGCAGTTCTGGTCTTTGAACATCCCAAGATCTCACAAACACTTTGGAAAAGAGCGGCCTCGAAATTCCGACCTTGATCCGTATGAAGTTCCAGTGGCACACCATATCTGCAGACAAATTCTTCCACGAAGACTCGCGCAACTGTTGCGGCTTCTTGGTTCGGGATTGCATAGGACTCAGTCCACTTGGTGAAGTAGTCACTGATTACGAGCATATATTTGTTGCCTGGGTCTGACTGTGGGAGAGGCCCCATGATGTCCATAGATACCCGTTCCATTGGGGCACCGACATTGTATACCTGGAGAGGTGCTCGAGGGCACCGAGATGGGTTCTTCCTGGACTCACATGTGCGGCAAAGTTTGCACCAAAGTTCAACATCCCTACGGAGCTGAGGCCAATAGCAACGTCTTCGAATTTTCTGTCAATTGTCCGCTTGCTACCCATATGACCTGCGACCTTGGATTCATGGCATTCTGCAAAGACTTTCTTGCGCAATGCAGCAGGTAGAACTAGTTGAAGGGAAACTTCTCTTCCGTTGGGAGACTCCCAACGGCGATACAGGACGCCTTCTTCCAACTGTAGTCTTTCCCACTGACTCCAAAGAGACTTTACTTTGGGACTAAGGGGCACTACCTCTTGCCATGATAGGCGTGTTCCCTCTTTCTTCCATTGCAGGGTTTGAGCTAACTCGGGATCTTGGCCCTGTACATCTCTCAAATATGACTTTGTCCACAAGGAATCTTCCGGTGCATTTGACGAGGCGTCAGTGCTATCATCTGTCAGATGTTCTGCCTCCTGGGTTCCTAAGGTCACGACTTGGATCTGCCCAATTTCAAGGCAATCCTCTTCGGTATTAGTGCCGACAGATGAGACTTCCTTCACGAGAGATGTTTTTAGTGTGTCGTTTTCCTCGAGTCTCTGACAATGTGAACAGTCCTGACAGGGTCTCCTTGAAAGGGCATCTGCATTGCCATGAATGCGACCTGCTCTGTGTTGAATGTCAAGGTCATAGGTACCCAGAAGCTCTAACCATCGAGCTACCTGACCAACAGGATTGCGGAAGTTTAACAGCCATTTCAACGCACCATGGTCCGACCGCACCGTGAATCTCCTTCCTAGAGGTAGTGATCAAATTGTTTCACTCCAGCAACCACAGCAAGTAATTCCTTCCTAGTGACACAATAACGCTTTTCTGCCTTTGTCATAGACTTGCTGTATTATGCGATTACCTTTTCCGTACCATTTTGAACCTGGGTGAGGACTGCTCCGAGTCCGTTTGCACTTGCATCTGTGTCAAGAATGAAGGGATCGTCAGCAGTAGGGTATGCCAGGATTGGAGAGTTTGTTAGTTCAAGTTTCAGTCTTCTAAAAGCATCCTCGCACTCTTCTGTCCAGTGGAATACTCGTCCCTTCTCTGTAAGCTGGTGGAGGGGCCTTGCAATGTCTCCAAATCCCTTCACAAATTTCCTGTAGTAGGAGCATAGTCCAAGGAAACATCTGACATGGTGTACGGTCCGCGGAGTAGGCCATTCCTTGACAGAACTGATCTTCTGGGGATCATCTGAAACTCCTGCAGCTGATACTACGTGGCCCAAGAAAGCCACTTCTTTCTGCAACAGGACACATTTATTTGGGTTAAGCTTTAACCCAAAGTTCTTCAGCCTGCCAAGTATGGTGTCCAGCCGGTCGAGCTGCTCTAGGACTGACGAACTGTACACAATGACGTCATCCAGATATACAAGGCAAATGTTGTCAATCAAGTCGTCCAGGACTTTTGTCATCAGTCGCTCGTAGGTCGCCGGGGCATTGCAGAGCCCAAAGGGCATCACACGAAACTGGTAAAGGCCATATGCTGTGATGAATGCAGTCTTCCCACGATCTTGTCCTGACATCTCCACTTGCCAGTAACCACTCTGCAGATCGAGGGTGGAGAACCATTTGGATCCAGACAATCTGTCCAATGAATCATCAATACGTGGGAGGGGAAATGCGTCTTTGGTAGTGACATCGTTCAGCTTCCTGAAGTCAACGCAGAACCGGGTAGAACCGTCCTTTTTCTTGACTAACACGATTGGTGAAGCCCATGGACTTTCAGATGGTTCAATCACACCACGTCTAGTCATGTCCTCAATTTGTGCTTGACTCTTCCTGCCTTTGGTGGACAGGCAATCTCCTTGCTCTCTGACGAATTGGGGGGGATGTCCCAGTTTTGATCTGGTGCTGTAATATGCGATTACCTTTTCCGTACCATTTTGAACCTGGGTGAGGACTGCTCCGAGTCCGTTTGTACTTGCATCTGTGTCAAGAATGAAGGGATCGTCAGCAGTAGGGTATGCCAGGATTGGAGAGTTTGTTAGTTCAAGTTTCAGTCTTCTAAAAGCTCCTCGCACTCTTCTGTCCAGTGGAATACTCGTCCCTTCTCTGTAAGCTGGTGGAGGGGCCTTGCAATGTCTCTACTACATCTGTTCTCTCCAAGTCTTCCCTACTTTTAGAGAAAACATCCGAGTGTTTGCAAAGAAGCTTACTCAGCTTCACCATCTCGTCCCTGTTAAGTAGTTGTGCACTGTGTTTCCATATGTCTTGCAAGTGCACTGGTATCTGCATTCCATCCACAGTCACATACAAAGTCTTGTCGGTCTTAGGAGATTTGTCTGCAGTTGCAGTCTCCCGTGGAACTACCTCAGCTCTCTGACACTGACCGACGGTAGTCCCTTTGTAAAACTTGAACAGGTTGGTTGGATACATTGATGACTCTAACTGGTATTGTCTTGGCGCTCGGCCTCATCACTGCCGCGTCAACTAGAACCCTTCCTGGACCAGACCATCTAGACGAAGGTTCCAGGATTACGTCAGTGGATGTCAAATCGTCTTCCATTTGCCCCTGGATAACTTGTCCAGTAAGAGGGGGTAGTATGACGGTATCACACACGGTGACTCTACAACAAGAAGGCAACACATCAAAGCTATGGCAAGGGACCTTTACACCATCTACCCACATTTCTCGACGACCAAAGTCAACTTTGCACTTCCAATCCTCAAGGTAATCGAGACCAAGAATTCCATCTTCCTTCACGTCGGCAAACCAAACCAGTTTCCTGTGCAACTTTCCTCCTAGACACATGTTCAACTCTCCTTTACCCTTGAAAGGAATACTGTGCACATCACTCGCAGTAGTCATTTTAACACCAAGGTCTCTCTCAAGGAACTCGTTGCACCCAATGGCTGACGCAACACTAGTCTTTATAACGGAAACGGAAGCTCCGCAATCTACCAGCATCCGGACTGTGTGATCACCAATCATGACATCAACGAAAAGACAAATATCTCCTGACCTAGCTGATCTAACAGGCATATATCGAGCTTCCTCGATTCTCATTCCATTGGGCCTTTCGGAAAATTCTACCGGCTTCCGACCCTCAAAGTCTGTAGATTCTAGTTTTCCTGTTTCTTGCTGTTTCCTTCTGTCGTTGCAGGACAATTAACCTTAAAGTGTCCTTCGCTCCCACAATTCCAGCATGCAGTTTCTTTCTTTCTTCCTGCGGAGGATTTCGTTCTTGACTGATATCTGTATCCTTCTGACCTTTCCTTTGAAATATCGGCCATGTCTTTTCTCAACTGGGTGACATTCAACTGCAGTTCTTTCACCAATGTCTCCAGTTGCTGTTCACTTGGTTTTTTATCTTCCTCAGTTTCTGCATTCAAAGTCCGAACTTGTCTGTAGTTTACTCTCATTCCCTCTGTAGTTTTGAGCTCAGAGATCCTGGCTGCAACACTAAGTGCATCATCGATCGTTTCACACTGTGCTTTCATGACCTCGAAGCGAACTTCAGCATCCTTCAGGGCATCGACGAAACTATCCTTAGCTAGTGTCCTTGTATCTTCAGATGCACCAGGATAGACCTTTCGGACCAGACACTTGACACTATGAGCCAATTCTGTCAGGGTTTCTTCTGTTCCTTGCCTCCTGTTCTTGAGTTTCAAACGGTTTACTTCTGCTTGACCTTTTGGTGCGTAACGGGTACTCAAGGCGGCTACTAGCAACTCAAAATTTACTCTCTGCGACGGTAACAGTTCCATTAGAATCTCCTGAGCACCTTCGCGTAGACTTGCTGCTAGGAATACAGCCTTTTCTCGATTGT
The DNA here is from genome assembly GCA_029962745.1 of Echinometra lucunter. NCBI lineage: Eukaryota > Metazoa > Echinodermata > Echinoidea > Camarodonta > Echinometridae > Echinometra > Echinometra lucunter. The sequence continues at coordinate 1,325,857 of CM057157.1, read as the reverse complement.
TCCAGCCGTTTATATCTGCTGCTATTTCAAAATGATTCAAATAGCTCTCAAAAGCTTCCTTCCCTGTGAATGTGCCTGGCTCATACACAGGCTTTCTGATTGTCCTATTATCACTGTCAGGTGGGCGCACAGGTACAGTCTCAACAGTAGGCTTACCGATTCTCTGAGGCAGGTATTCAGGTCCCAGGGTTGAGTATTCTGGTTGGCTCCTTTCTTTTCTTGCACGCTGTGCGTCGTAGTTTTGGTAATCACACGAACGCAGACTGCGTGCGCGATGCGAGTCTAGGGCCTCTTCCTCCTGACAGCTCCAATCGCTTTGTGCGTCGGGGCACTCGCTGCCTAGAGAACGGACCACGTGCACAATGTCTGCTATCAACGCCTCGCGACTACTACTAACGCCTCGTGCGTCGCAGCCGACGTTGTCGAACGTACGCACCGTTTGCGTGAGGCCTGGGATTAACGCCTCATTGTGTCCTCTCAAAACGCTTCGTGCGTGCAGGCCTTCACCGCCTAACGCTGAACGGTGCTGCCTGGGATTAACGCCTCGCTGCGTCCTCTCAAAACGCTTCGTACGTTGCGGCCTTCGTCGCATAACGAACGCACCGCGTGAGTGTTGTCAGGGATCAGCTCATCACTGTGTCCGCTCACAACGCTTCGTGCGTTGCGGCCTTCGTTGCGTAATGAACGCTCCGCGTGCGTGGTGTCAGGGAACAGCTCCTCGCTGTGCCCGCTCATAACGCTCCGTGCGTTGTTGCCTTCGATGCCCAACGAACGCAGCTTGTGCGTGTTGTCAGGGATCTGCTCCTCGCTAGCGCTAAGTCCGCTCATAACGCCCCGTGCGTTGTGGCCTTCGTTGCCTAACGAACGCAGCGTGTGCGTGTTGTCAGGGATCTGCTCCTCGCTGGGTCCATTCATAACCCTTCGTGCGTTGCGGCCTTCGTTGCCTAACGAACGCACGAGGTGCCCGTCTTCCACCATTAACGCATCATACAGTCTATTGCCAACGGGTCGTGCACGTGCGCCATAGGCTGCGTGCTGTGGAAAGCTTCCCGCGTGGTCGGACACGTGATATTCATCTACCGTGACAAATGACGTTCCTTCCTCCGGTTGAATTGTTCCCAAACCAGGAAGGACAGTTTCATGAGCATGAGTAGGGTGCATTCTCGACTCCGAGACTGATGTGGGTTCCATAATTCGTCTAGAATTATCCCGCGACTGCCACCAATGTAACGCTCCCACACTCGTGAATCTCGTACACGTCTGTATCTCACCGGAATGCTCACACGCTCAGCAAGTCATTAGCACGTCACATGCATTCACGATCTCAACTTTCCTTAGGTAATTCCACGCTAAACAAACAGTCTTATTCTGATCGTTTTCCGTTCAACATTAACGAAATTTATTCAACAATTATCGGACAATCGAATGATGCACAAGGATAATTAAGCATATATCTCAAATTACCGATTAATCTGGATTTTCCCCCAGCTATTTGATGTCCGATCCTCTCTTTTAAATTTCGTCTACTCTCCTCCTATTTTGCGCCCTCTCCGGCCAAAGTCGTCGGGCACTACAATATAAT
>CM057157.1:1177045-1323775 GCA_029962745.1 Echinometra lucunter | reverse complement strand
AAAAATAATGCCGGGACAAAACAACAAAATTCCCCCCTTCCAAGCCTAAAACTTACCATCTTCCAAAAGTGTGAACAAAAACCAACCACAAAAACAACCCCCCCCCCCTCCGAAAATTGACTATAAACATCACGTTCGTGATCTACGGTGCGCATACATAATCCTCATTTGAGTAAAAAAAAAAAAAAAAAAAAAAAAAAGGGGGGGGAGGCCTATCACAACACATTTATTCATAAATGTCTCCTAGTCGACTTGGAATGAAATGAAATGACGTAATGTAAAATTTACAATCACTACGCTGGAAGAATGTGGTGACCCTTGTGACTTCTCGACCAGGTTTTGAAGCCTCACAGTAGAAAGGACCGAATCCTTCTGATCTCCATGTAGATGTGTCCGGGAAGGTAACCACTCTGACGTTTGGATAGACATCTGAGTGTGGTTCATCTGCTGGTGGTGATCGGTCTGTTGTTATTGGAGCTGATCGACCGAATGAAAGGGAAGCATTTCCATCTGGATCACTGCGGTAACACTGATATAATGGTCGGTTCTCATCATGAGTAGTATCTACAATTGTGTTTCTATTGCTTAGTACCGTGATGTGAATAACTTCACCTGTAATACACAGAAGATTGACTTTGAATGGAAAATTTAGTTTTAATGCCGCAGTACTAAATACACAGAACCTTTGACAAAGATTTTTAAATTCATTGTCGCAGAGCAAATAGCAATGAGCCATAAAATAAACTAATATTAAATGAAACTTTGATTGCCGTATATATCCCGTTTTGTAACTTCAAGATATTTCATAAATTAATATGAACTTACCAAAAGGAAGGCTTGATCATGACTTGTGAAAGGAACCTAAATTAATTCTAAAAAAACCCTGCAAAATACACAAAACCTAAAGAACGGTATATTTGAAGGTTCAACATACTCCATCTTTAATACTCGGTGTCTCAGTCTGTATTTCATAACATGATTAACCTATTGCTCACAGTACCTCTTCTAAGTTCATGGACTGAACAGGCACACTCAATAACTTGTTCTGAACAGTCCGCATTTAAGTTTCTTGGAGAGTGCCCCACGTACAAGTAGTTCTTTTCAAGAGTACTCTTTGAGGGGTGTCCTCCGAGAATCCGTCTTTCCTTGAGGTTTTCATTATTCCCGAACCAATTTCTTTTTGCTACTTTTTTCTAATAGCCAGATATGGCAGGAAGGTATCAGGTTAAGATTATTTTTCTAGTGGGGGGTATAGATACATTGTAAATACCCGAATTCCAAGGAGCTGTGGCTCATATCTTTTACACTGTTTGCTCATACCAACTTATGAAACTCATTAACAATCAATATAAGTCAAACCCAAATTTGGTCACTTCTGTTGGGTTTTTAACAGTATAGTGTTGGTTTTTTTTTTTATGTATGTATATGAGTTCGATTACAAAGTGTAAAATAAAAGATAAAAAGGAAGTAAGGTGATATATTTTAGACTTACCCTTACCATGATTTAGAGAGACTACAGCAGCTATGAGTAATAAAACGTTTGTGATAGGAATCGAACGAAACATGATGATCCTGGGTCAAGATGTTGTCTCCGGAAAGTAATTCCTTTTTTGTTTTGAAGAAGCAATTAACTGTACTATCAAACTGCTGTGACTACATCTGATATTATCTACACGCATCCGACGCAAACAACTAGCTTTAGAAAAGGACGTAATTAGCAAGTGTCGTTGGAGTTTTAAAAAGAATCAGCTAACCATGTACCCTTCTATGCGTGAATAATCTGGGTAAACAGACATAAAAATCCCTATTGAAATATTCTCATGCAGTTCCCGTTTCATAAAAGCTGATCGGAGTTGTCCATAGTTCTTAGAGAACAATAAGGCAGAGATTTTTTTTTTCTAGCAAATGAAATTGCCAAAAATTTATTGGAAGTATGGGCAAAGTAGAAACAGATGCTTGAAATAAGTCATAATACGTGTACTTCGAACACATTTTCGAGGTAAATATACATTTTATTTCTTCAAGTCTTTGCCAGTCATTGATTTGTGTAGGTAGGCAATGTTCAGCCCTGGGGTGTGTCTCATTGAGGTTTGTACATAATCCGCGTACATAACTTTCTGAAAAGCACCCAAAACGAGGACTGAAGGGAAAGTGGTTTGATATCCTAAACAAGGAAACCCCGTCCAGCATCTCCGATTCGGGGGGTTTATAAATTATATGGTATTTTACAGCCTATTTAAGGATTACATCTTAACCACTGAATTTGATACCTTTTTTTCTTGATTCCCCAAAACGTGTAACGGACCTTACTTGACTGATGCTGGAAAAACCTACCCCTTTTTCATGTATGCAGATGATGTACAGGCCTAAAATAAATGAGACACCCCCCCCCCCCCCCTCCTGACTGGGTAAATCCAGACTTTTAATAAAAAAAGACTTTGCTATACGCCACAAAAAATCTTTCAATAACTGGTATCCAACGGAGTGAACTTTTAACGTCAAGTTGTAAGATCAACATTGGCGTAAATCCGGGGGGAATGGGGGAATATATCCCCCTCCCCCACTTTTTTCGAGAGGGGGATGGCGTGACTGTACAAATAACCCTCCCCCCCCCCCCCCCCCCCCCCCACACACACACACTTTCTAAGGAAGAAAGGATATTTGAATGAATCAGTTAGTAAAATTTTTAATAATCTGTCATAAACAACCATCATAATTCATTTTGGAATGTCTATTTGAAAATGCGACTGAAAATCAGAAAAGTGGTTATTTTTGGCTCACTCGCTTCGCTCACTCATCATATTTTAGAATTTCTATTGGAATATACGATGAAAAACCAGAAAAAGTTTATTTTTGTCTCGCTCGCTTCGCTCGCTCATCATATTTTAGAATTTTGAAAATGCGATTAAAAACCATAAAACCATAAAAAAAAAACATTAAATTTGACGTGGTTAATTTTGAATCGCTCGCTTCACTCGCTCGCAAAATAAAAATTTAAAAATGTGTAAGGGGGGTCTGTGCGGGTGGGTGAGGGTGTGTATTTATACTTAAGAGTGAGTTCGACCAAAAAAAAATCGGCAAAAAAGTTGATCACCCCCCCCCACTCCTCAAAGTGGATTTACGCCGGTGAAGATCAATATTAACGAGTTATAGTATAATGAAAGGATGTATGAATCTAAATCATAGAACTGACGATTATAACTCAGGATTATAACAAGATAGTATAAGTTAGTATGACTTCACTATAGAAAGATCTCAAAATATAGATCTAATAGAAATGTCTTACAACAAGCAATATTCATGATATTTTTTGCCATTTTGAAACAAGTTCATTCCATCCTGTTTGTGGCGCAAATCATTTACAAAGTTCCACGGGGATTTGTTCCTAATATTGTCGTTGTTGCTTGTGACGATTTGGGTTTACCATTGAACATGTTGAACCACACGTTTACACCAAAATGCCATACCGGAGTAAAGTTTACACTGGGTTTTCCCTATATTGGAACAATATACCCATGATACATGCATGTACAGGTATATCATTTCATTTGCCTGCAGTCATGGCAGTGGTTATTATTTGTATTGTATTTCTGCATGATTTGGGGTTGCTTGTTTGCAAGTTTTTAACTTTTTTAGCAATCCCGGCGCACATTCAATATATTGTATTTTTAATATTCATTGTGATTTAATATTTGCCTAATAAATGTGAAATTGAATTGAATTGAATTGGTTGGTTTGCCAAGAAAAGATCTCCTGAGGCGATTCATCATTCTACTGTGATGAGCAATTATTACGCTGAAAAGACCTCTATGATTAGGATGATGAATGCACTATTGTGATGATTGTGTTGGATCTGCGCTGGATAACACCAGTAGGGATTTGAACTCATGTATTTGTCATATTATTTTCTCACGTAAAGCAAGTGAACAAACGAAATACATGAATCTCGAATTTCAAGGATACGGAACATGTTGGGAGAGGTTTAATGAAAATCGCCCCAGTATTAAATGTTTCGGGAGAAAGGCTAAATTAGATTCCATCATTTTTTAATTGAATTTGAATCTGAAATTCACATTTATTTCCTCCTGAGTCAATACGGTATAATACAGCACTGAGAAGGTGGCGAACACCGGAGAGCGAAGTTTGTGTTGGGTATGCCGAAAACAAAATGACAGTACTGACAGAAATAATAATAACATATTAAGTACAAATACCAAAACAATATTTGACGTTATAATGAAGGAAATTGGGGTAGAAGTAAAAATTGAAAGATTATATCATAGGGGAAGGGTGCCATTTTTATTATGAAATGTTGCAGGGTTAACAAACCCAAACATTTTGGTGTAATTAGTTCAGGTTTGTGATCAATAGCAAGGGGAAATGGCACAAGGAAAACGTGCTCTTCCCCTCTATACACCGTTCATGGGTTAAAAGGGGACATCCAGTCCACACTAAAAAACAACAACAAAAAAAACAACATAAAAACATAAACTCTCCCCCCCCCCCCACTTTTTCCTTTCTCCTTTCTATTAGAGTAAACTTATCCAAGCCTTCTGTAAAGTATACATAACTCCATTGTTTAGGCTAAGTTCTAGGGGGATGCGCCTAATGCTTTCCCGCCGTTTCATTATACTCAAATTTAGGTCAACATCGTTCTGAATATCGTAATTCTTTTCTATTTTCAATATCAATACTTTTTATTATTATTCATTTATCATTATTCATTTATTGCAACCCATATAAATCATAAGGTTGGATTGAAATACAAACATGCAAAGCGATAACAATCATAAAACTTAATATACAATCATGTACACAATTAAAATAATAATTATATAAACATATAACAAATCTAGGGAAAAAACTATGGGTTACTATTATGGATGTTATACGTTGTATAGCATTATTAGTTAGTAGAGATAGGATGGAAGTAGAGGAGAGGTAGAATAGTAGTAGAGATAAGATGGTGGTAGAAGTAGGAAAGTAGTAAAGATAAGATCGTTTTAAGTAGAGAGGTAGTAGCGGTAGGCAGAGGCCGATGCTAGCGAGGGCGTGGGGGGGCGCCCCCCCCCCCCCCACACACACACACACACACACATTCCGTCGGCAAATGCGCGAACGCTGTCAGCAAATAACGAAGGAAAGGAAAAGGAAGAGGGACATTTGAGAAGGGAAATTAAAAAAATGAAGAGAAAGGGGAGGAAAGAAGGAACGGAAAACATAGAAAAGGAGGGAAAGGAAAAGAAGGGTAAAAACAGAAAGAAAATTAAATAAAAGGGAAGAAAGAAAGAAGAAAAAAGAAAGAAAAAGAACGGAATAAAAAGAAAAGGGGAAAACTTTGTCGGTCACTGGCTTCGCTCGCTCGTAGAAACAAAATGGTTTCGGACTGCAAGCAAGGTGCCTATTGATAGAGTAATATTCGGCAGACAGGTTATCAAATCTTTACGGGCTCATGGTGTATTTTGATAACGAAGTGATTTACGCGGATGATGTACAGGCCTCAATGAAACATATCCCCCGGGGTTTCGAGGGAGTTAGCGTACATAACCATGCATGGTGACACACAGAATCTAAACTTATTCATTACCAAACAAAACATGAAGAAGGAGCCCCTCGACACCATAGGTGCAAATCTACATTTTCTGTCGGAGTTTAGAAACTTTAGCCATTGTGATTAATGCTCTATATGGGCCTAAAAATATCAGAATACCCCTTCCCCCCCCCCCCCCCGACCAAATGCCAGATACGTGACTGGGTTACGTGCCAATATTGACTCGCTTGATTCAAATTTGCCCCCCCCCCCCAGAAATCCTGGATCCGCAATTGCTCGTACATTTGTGGGTGTGTGGGGGTGCGTGTTTAGGGGGTGTGGGTGGTGGTGTGTTAGGGTGTGTAAGGTGTGAGCGTGTAAGTGTGCGTGTGTGTACATGTGGGGATTAATGTTAGAATGTAGCACACCTGCCTGCAAATTTGGGGTCACCACCGAAAAATTTGTCGGAAAATTTAGATCTTATATACCGGGGGGGGGGGGGGGGGGTGCTTAGACGAATGGTGGTGTTCCAAGCAACAAGACGAGACGCGACGTTACCCACCCTTTCGGTATTATCCCCTTGTGAACATAATAATCATATACGATTCCATGAAAAATAAGAATGAGGGAAGAAGGAGCAGAGGAAAGAGAGGGGAGAAAGCATAAAGAAAAGGGCGTTTTACGTCTGAAATGAGAATTCAAACTTAGACCCAGTGAATTAACATATATCAACATGTAGTTTAGGCCATAGGTTTAGGCCTACATGCATGCTAATCATGTAGTAAGCGAATTGGCTTTATCATGTTTATAGTTGGTAAAACGTCTGCCTGTCAAACCAAAGATCGTGGGTTCGAGTCTAAGCTATGTTAGTACCAAAATAAAACACGCGTACATATTGTAGTAAATGTTATGTGGTACACACCCCATCACGTCATCGTTATAACAACAAACGGTTTCACGTGTATATCAAACTGGTCAAAAACATGCATATGGCCCGGGGATTTAAAATATGTGGGGTCTACTGGACTCATCGAGGCTCAGTTACATATATTGAGGGTTTGAAATTTCATGTGAATCACCTTTTCCATATAATTTTAAATCAAACAAGGGGATTCCCTGTTTTTGACCTATGGCAGCCAGAGGGTCAAAAGCATGCATGGTCCCCGAATTTTATGGGTCAGTGGCGGATCCAGGCAGGGGCGACAAGGGCGCGCGCCCCGTCTATAATTTTTCTGTAGCGTGACTTTTTTTTTTCCTTTTTACTCTTCGCCTCACCTTAAATATGACGCGGGCTTTTCATATATTTTTTTTAAAGTAACAGACCATATTTCATTGTAAAAATGCCCCTCTCCTTACTTCAAGATATTACTTGTGATAAAGCGCGAATTTTGAGTGGTACCGCTGCTAAAAGTTTTAGGAAAGTAGGCCTAGGTAGTTGCAAGCCTCAGCCCTCTTTCCCCTCCCTCTTCTTTCTTCTTCCTCCTCTCTTTTCTTCTTCTTCTTCTCCTTTTTCTTTTTTTAATCATTTTAAAAATCATAAGCGGCGATGGGGGAGGCGGAGGGACATGTCCCCCTCGATTATTTCTGGGGGACGACCCCCCCCCCCTCGATTGTTAAAACTTAATATTTTCATGTTTATATTTTATAGGCCTAGAGTGTATTTTGATGGCAAAACGATGCTTCTTTCATTATTTTTTGCAGTTATTTTTAGCTCGCTCGCTTCGCTCTGTCGCATAATAATGATCACCCCCCCCCCCCTTTCAACTTCTCGAAACAGATTTTCGGCGGTGACCTTCCGTGTTTCTGCCCCCCCCCCCTCATTCGTTACATGAAATCGCCGCCACTGTGGAAAATGTAGCGCTGCATTCAATATCAATAGATCTGCTTAAATTGACTGGCTGCATTGTTCAAGGTGAATATTTTAATGAAATGACGCCGACCGTATTTTGAATATTTAGAATTCATCAAATTCAAAGGTAACTAATTTTCCTTACAAACAGCCCATTGCCAGTATGTGATTTATTCACAGACAATGGTTGAGTTAGAGCTTTTCCTCTAAAAGTGCTCTTAAAATAACGACTTTCGCAAGTGATATCTTGAAAAAATTCTTACCGTGAGAGGGGGATACCCCCTCCCACACCCTCCCCGCTCTGTCGCTCCGCTCCTTCGCTGCTGGCGCCACTCCTATTTCAAATTCCTTAATCCGCTACTGTGGGTGGTCTGAATTTTTTTTTTAGAGCCTTTACCAATTTTTTCCAAAGTCTCAAATTACATGTAAATCACATTTTCAAAAAATTCAAAGTTGTAAATGGGGTACTATAATCATGTGAAAATTGCTTGTTTTCGCGTGTAAATATGACGGCAGGCGAGATTTTTTTTTTTTTTTTTTTTTGGGGGGGGGGGGTAAAAATATGAATATTACTGGGGATTTATGGAAGGTCTATTGGACTCATGGAGCCTTATTATACATTTTCAGGGTTTGAAATTTTATCGTAAATCACTTCTTCCGTAAAATCAAATAAACGTTAGGAGAATTAAAATCATTTCAAAATCTCTGTTTTTGCGTGTCTGTATAGCCTATGGCAGCTCGAAGGTCAAAAGCATGAAGAGTCCCCGAGGGTCCCTGATTTTATTGTTTTAAAGTGGGGGGGGGCACCAGCGAAAAGGGGCATTTTGGGGAAAAAAGGGGCACTTACAAAAGGTGAACACAAGAAGAAAAATATACCCCCTACATTCTATCTAACACACTTTCATACTAATTCATCTTTATATGATTATAACTACTTTACAATTTATACTGCTCTGTGTTACTCATTTGCGAGCGATCGAAGCGAGCGGGCAAAAATTTTTGCTGCAGGCCATGGTATTTGCAGTGTCTTAAGAATGGCCTAGGCCCTATAGTGAAAAAAGCTACCGCAAATTCATTTTATGGGTGTTCCGTAATTATCACTGTTTTCTTCCATTTACTCTGTATATAGTGTTTCTTATGGTTACCAAGCTATAATGTTTTCAATGCATTTGTGAGGTCTCATAGCGGCCGATCATATTTTATTAGAAAAAAATATACAAAATGGGACTTTGAGCATGATTCCATCAGGAATAGGAGAACAGATAAAGATTTTATGGTTACAACACACTACTTGAAGTGCCTTGCGTGAGATATAATAAGTAAGTACGAGCTCGCGTAGCGAGCGAGCTTTGAAAAGAATTTAAAAAAAAATACCCTCATTGCTTCAATTTAGGGGCACCGTTCCTTCCAATGAAATTTGTGGGAGGCGCTGTGCCCTTCCTGTCCCTGCTCTTCTGCCTCGCTCTGTAAAGCCTCTCTGATTCTTTGGAGCTATTCGTAAATGGCTCTTTCGAGGACTTTAGGGGGCTTACCGGAGGTGAAAGGAAAATTTTAAACAGACACTTGCTAGAGGAAATGGCTCAATAGAGAAAATGGGCCTTTATCAGATTCGAACGGGGCACTTTTGAGAAGGAGCATTTTTCTATTTTAAACGAAAAAGGGACTAAAACAGGAACTTATCATAATCAAACTGGACACTCATCAGAAATGAAAAGAGGCACTTATCAGATTCGAAGGGGCACTAAATCATGAGGAGAGATCATGGCATTTACTAGAAGGAAAAGGGGCACTTATCAGAAATCAAATTGGAATATATCAAATTTTCAAAAGGGGCACTTGCCCGCATGAAAAAGGGACACTATCAGAAAACAAAAAGGGCGCTAACTGCAATTATCTTACATTAACAGATGGAGAAATTGGACATACTAGAAAAGACAAGGGGCATTTATCAGAAGTAAATGAGGGCATGTATCAGATTTCAAATGGGGCACTTATCAGAGGTGAAAAGGAGCACTCTGCAGAAGAGGAATAGCACTATGAAAAAAGAAAAAAGGTAGTCAAAGGGGCAATAATCACATTTTAAAAGGGATTATTCATTTGAAGTGTAAAAGATGAACTTGCAGAAGGGAACAGAGCACTATTTAAAAGGGAAATGGGCACTAATCAGGCATAAAAAGAGCGGATTTTAGAAGGGTAACTTATCTGAAACGAAACAGGGCACATATGAGAAGGCAAAAGGGCACTTACAAGAAGGCAACGGGGCACTTATTAACAAAAAATGGGCTCTTCTAAGATGAAAGGAGGGCACTGAACAAGTTTGAAAGGGGGCATTTTTCTTGGGTAAAAAGGGACACTTTTTGGGTGCTTCGAAAAGTTGGGGCACTGTGCCCCCCGCCCCCCCCCCCCCCCGGGAGCGCCACCTCTGAATGGCGGACACATTTTTCCGAGTCCGTTTTTAACACTAGTATTTACCCTTGCCAAAATGTACTACGGAAGTAGGTAAGAGTAGTTTGTCTTGTAATTTAATGTTTTTGCTATGGTGCATATGTATGTGTATGCATTGCATGACATCCTCAGCAACGTCGCCTAGCTCGATCTATCTAACATAAGCTTGCAACATGAAGCTCGAAGAAATTCGGCAGGGCTAGCGGCTAGGCTTGCATGCCTTAGATAAATCATAAGTACTCTGTCATTTGTCTGAGTAAGTATGCGATCAGGTTACAGGTTGCTGATTCGGGTTACTCCTTTTCTTTTCTTCGGAATACACATGCCAAATGATTTTCTGTTTTTAAACTGAAGCCCAAGGAAGGAAGGGCTGCACCGTAGGCGTAGAGGAGTTGTTCAACTCATGCGTCCCCATCTTTGCTTCGCAGCCGAGCTAGCTCCAGGCCACTACTCAGACTCAGTTCAGCCAGGCCACGGCCCCGTGCCTACCGTCCGTATTTACTGCACAGAAACACCATGTTGTGTAGCCTAGGCTATATAGTCTGATAGTGGGGAGGGGCTGGGAGGGGGTGAAATTGTGATTTGATGCACATTAAAGGCATTATTGTTGGGGTTTAATTACATTTTTAGTAATGGATAATTGCATAGAATATAGATATAGTAGCCTAGGGCCTAAGTTGGGTGTATGGCAGAGTGACCTAACTTCGCGCAGGTCCAAACTTCGCCCACAGGGCCATCTCAGAATCTAGAAAAGATTGTGAAAAACTGGTAGCACCAACGGAAAGAGCACCCTAAAATTACCCAGAAATTACTTTCCTTTTGAAATTAGAGAAGGAATTTTGAAATTATGAATGAAAAATCGGCAAATTTGGCAGCGTTTTGCGTTCGTTCTGACAAAAACTGGACTTGTCGACAAGGGTCTAGAATTCCTCTTTTCGAGAGACGATGTCATCAAAATTGTAAGTAAAATGTGGTATCACATTTAGTGGCATTTTGCCTTCCTAGTAATGCAATTATCTTACCTTTTATGGATCTCTATTTTGTATTAATCACTTGAAAACGGGCGTGCGCGAAGTTAGGTCTCGTTATTTTTGTAACACTTTTCCAGGTCCAGAGCGGTGCGATATGACATCGAATTTTGCGATCGCGATATCTTGGGAATTCTTCGTAAATAACATGTTCTTCTTGCGCCCATTTGAAATCTAAAACTTTGCTTTGCCTTTGATGTCATTTAAATCAGAATAATTTTTGGTAAAAATTGAGAAATTATGGATCAAAAATTGCCTTCATTAAAAAATCAAATTGTGCGCGAACTATGGTCCCCCCATCATAACATGAAAATATACAATCAATCTTACGATTGATAGATCTATCATCTAGTCTATGGCAAACCATGTAACGTTAGACCTACTAACGTTAAAGAGATACAATTGATTGTATACAATTGAGTGCCCCGGGGGGGGGGGGGCACTCGACCCCTAAAGTGACGGGGATGTGCCGCGGGTGAGACAAAAAAAATGGGGGCTTTGGAACGGGCTTATTGTGAAAACGAGGGTTCTCGGAACGGGCTTCGGAACGACAAATATTTGTGAAAACGGGGGTCTTTGGAACGGTTTGCCTGCATGTGAGTGCGTACATGTATGTATCCCTATGGAACGGACATGCGTGCATGCAGCAAGCCTGGCGCCACGTGCGCTGGGTGCACTCTCGCGCAGAGGCGATGGTCGGACAGCGCGCGCTGGCTGGCCTATGTGCGGAATGGTGCGGGCTGCTTTTCACCAAAAATGAAGCTCATTAAATGGAGCAATGTGGCCAGAACGGCGAAACGAAAAACGTGCTGCTTTGGAACAGATTTCTTTCTTCTTTTTTCTCGATAAGAAGAAAATGCTTTGAAACGGAAATCGACGTCTGAAAAAGGGGGTCGTCAAAGCGGCACGTCCCCGTATATGTGAGTGCCCCCCCCCCCCCCACCCCGGGGGTCACCTCACATCTCTCTGTGCGCTCGCATTGTGTACAAAGTCTATGAGAGTGGAAAGAAGTCACCAGCACTGACGAAATAAATGGCAGTGAATGAGCTGGTGACTTATTTCACGATAATGCCCACTTAATTGTTTTTAGTTTCACAACTCTTTCAGCACTTTCTCAATAAAATCTTGATTTGGTCGCATGATTTATCAAAATGAAAATGGATCTGTTTTTTATAGGTGAACCTTGTTATAACAAACTCCTCTGGACCAAGGAAATTGCCTCTTTACTTTATTTCAAAACCTTGTTGTTATATCAGGGCTAAAAATCAATAAAATACATGTAACGTTACAATGAATTGGGACCGGCAAAATTATGTTGTTATGATGAGAGTTTGTTATAGCCGTGTTCTTTACTTACTTAAGGTTATTTAAGGTTGAGTTCTGGATGCAGGAACTAATGCCTCTATGTCCAGATCTTGTGATCTGGGAAGATCTCTGTTGACCTTGACATGACTGATATGGCTGGGGGAACTATTTGTATTTGTATTTAAATTCAGCATTGTGCCAGAACTTATCCAGCTTGTTTTCAAAGTGTATAACACTATCAGCCTCTACAACAGAATTTGAAAGGCTGTTCCACATATTGACCACTCTCATTGAGAAGAAGTTACAACATGTACCTTTGTTAGCTTTTTTCTTGCTTAACTATTGCCGCGGGTTTGGGAAATATTGAATTCTAATACAGGAGCAAGGCTAGGGTCATACACCGTTATCATTTTAAAGGTCTCAATCATGTCACCTCATGCACGTCTATAAACTAGAGTAGGCAGATTTAATTTATGTTATCTTTCTTCATAGCTTTACCTTTTAAAGAGGGAACAAGTCTTGTGGCCCTTCTCTGAACATTTTCCAAGGCATCAATATGTTTGTATTTATACTTAAACCAGACAGACTGGGCATATTCAAGATGAGGTCTTACTAGACCTTTGTAAAGTCTAAAAAAATATGCTCGTCTAAATAGACGAAAGATCGTCGGATTAAACCAACAACTCTATTTGCCTATGCAATTACCTGTTGTTGTATATGGTTATCCAAAGAAAGCGTATTATCCACAATGACACCAAGGTCACGCATGGAAGTAACAACTTCAAGATCCTGTTGGGAAGAATCCTGACCTGGATAGTATTTACGGGAGTTACTCTGTTTAGATTTTGTGTCAATTGATAAAACTTTACATTTTCCTGGATGAAATTTCAATAGCCATTTGGCTGACCAACAGACCAATTTTCAAGGCTTGCAAGGTCTTCTTGCAGAAAGGAAACATCCATTCTTTGTAACGAGGTTCCACTGTATTTAGTTATTAAAAATTTGTGCATGAGAAATTTCATTTTTAGAGTGAGACCATAAGAATTTTAAATGTGAATTTTAAAAGTTGTGCGTAGGTGTTTCATAAAGCTATTTGTAAGTTACGCACGACTTTACGCACGACTGGTGATATGTTCTTGTGCCACATGTAAATGATTGAGAATCTGATTAGCACCCAAGATAATGTTCCAGCCGTGCGTCAAGTCGTGCGTAACTTACGAACAGAGTTATGAAACACCCCCAGGTATAGTGGGCCTATACTACAGTATGATGCCTACATGTACATGTACAGTTGTAGCTGTACCTCTTACCAATTTCTTAATGGTTTTTTATCCTACTAACAGATGATCAATATCATCATCAATATATCAATTTGTTCAAACCAATCAAGCCATAACATAATACAGTGGAATAGTAATTTGAATTGGGATCCTTAGGAAGGTGAGCTATGAATATTTTTTGTTCAATCCAAAGGCAAAAGAGGTTTCATTTTTCTTATTAAAGGGGGTACCCAGTGCTGAAACAATGTTAGTTCATTTAAAAGAGCATGATTTTATTAGCAGAAAATTATCTGCCTAAATTTTTTAAAGAAATCGTGTTGCCAAGGAAACCCCCAAATGTGGTAAGATTTCAGGATATTTTTGACCCCTCAGCTGTGACCCAGTTTCAACTGGGTACCCACTTTGTCGTCAAAATGACGTCAAAGTGGGTACCTTCATTGTTCTGGGCAGTACATAATACCCATGGTTCGAATACCATGTGTGCAGGATTTCAGACAAAGTAGAACCATGTGTGAAATTGCCCCGACATGCGTGGCGACAAGGGTAAAAAAAAAAATTGTACATTCCTAACAGTAATAAAAAATGCCAGAGATTTTTTTTTTTACTTTTGGCAATATAGTTCAACTACTGTAAGCCTGTGAAGTTTCCAGGGACAGACCAGTGTACTCCCCATTAAATAGCTACAGTGTAGTTGGTAATAGGTTGAAGGCTGAAAGAAGCTGTAAAATTTTATGAGTAGGATTTTCCCTCATGGTCATACAGAGAAGAGAAAGAGAGAGAGAGGGAGGAAGATAGTGAGAGGGGAAGGGAGAGTGAGAGAGGGAGAGAATGTGATGTGGTCACTTGACAGATTGCTGACAAATTCTGAACAGGTATCACATGTAATATGGGTAAAAGTGTACATGGGTAGAAAAATACTTGTGAATGCACAGGCTTATTTAATTTCCACTCTCCTGCTCTCCCATATCTTGTAAGTTGTATTTACTGATATAGGGCTTCAGAGCTCCTAGTGGTGCAAGTATCTCCACTATAAGTCTCCGCTTTGGGTCACGCTCCCATATCCCGCGATTCGCGCAGGAGGGGGAATTCCCCCACCCGCCCTCATCCTCGGGAGTGGCAGCACATGTCCTTGACATGTGCCGACATGTGTGGAATTTTTTCTGGCGAGAACACTGGGTACCTTGTGCAATTCTAGCAAAATGCGCGCAAGGTATAATACATATTGTACAGTCTAGCGCGCAGCACAAGTGCAATGCGCGAAGCTGGGTACCCACTTTTACGTCATACCTCATACTCAAATTTTTTTGTCAACTCTTGACTTTTTATGAGCAAATTAGCCAAAATGCATTGATTTCATTTGAAGATCATCATATTTTTAATGTTATTCTTCTTAGAATTCTATTCTCGATCATATATCCAAAAAATTTTACCATTGTGTAATCACTCTAAGTGTCCCACCCCTCACAGGCCTGACCCTTCATCCTAAAGTAAAGTTTCACACCATCCTGACTAATCTCATTTTTGTCCAGTGTCTACATTAATATCCACCAGCTTCTAGCTGCCATTTTACCCCAGAAAAGATAAGATGTCAATGTAGTCTTACTTTTGATTGAATAGAATTCAAAGTTTTTGTACCTGCTTACCCCCCCCCCCCCCCTCCTTTCTCTTAATCTTTTTCCTTCATTGTGTTATGCATGTTACACTATGAATCAGGTATGGAGGAGATAGGAGTAGCAGGCTTAGAGGCTCTTTGTCTTGATCAAGTTACTCATTTCATACCTATTCTCAGGAATGAATTACCAGGTAAATTGATCTTCTATTCATTTCTTTTTCTATTTCTTGTCTGTTTGTTTAAAACAGAATAACAATGGTTATAGTTTCACATCACCACCCACTTGCATCTTTTCTGGTTTTTTTTTTGTTTTTTTTGCTTTGTTTCTCAATATTTTGTTTTGAAATAAAAACAAGAACCACTAAATGACGATGTAACAAAATGTTTTGTTTTGTTTTTCATTGTGAATTATATTTTGTTTTAAACCTCTGAAGTGCAGAAATAAGAATAAAGATCTTAGAAATTGAGTATGGGAATTATTTCTTTTCTAAAATTTTCTGTTTGAAAAAGCTTAATTATATTAATCTCTTTATAGGGTATGTGGATATTATTCCTTCACTATTATTAGTATGTATAAGTGTATGATACATGTATGTGCCTGTATGTTTACTTCTTGTGTTACCTTTTCTATATGTATTTGTAGGACTACCTTTGACTTTGTTCAAAGGTCTGCTTCCTCGATGTGATGACCATAGACTGGCTCTCATTCATAATATAGCCTTGAAGAAAGGTAAGACCCAGCTAGCTCACAGGGGCATCTCTTCTTCTCCTCTTCCTCCTGTTTCTTCCTCCTCCTCTTCCTCCTTCTTCTTCTTCTTCTTCTTCTCCTTCTTTTGAGAAAGTGCTGTTTCAGTTTTTTCTTTTGTTTACATGGATTTTGAAACCATATTTTTAGGAGTTTTAAGTAGTTGATAACTTGTCAAATATAAATCCATATTATGAAACACACTTTGTATCCATTTAAATACATTTGTGATGAAGACAGTTAATTCCAGCACATCTCACCACATGACAACTGGGAGCTTTAGATACGCGACGCAGCTCAGACAACGCAGAATCTTACTAAAAATGTTGTTGTGCGCATGCGCGAGACAGCTCTTTTCCAGTCCATGCTGCGTCGTCTGTTTTACACGACGGTTCTGGGGCCAGTTTACCATCCTCCCCAATACGCGACGCAAGACCTTTGATGACCTTTTATCTGACGTAACAATGGTTCATATTTGAGCGCGCGCGCTTTGTTTGATTAACTGCGTCCTCCCCAGATCTAAAGCCTCTTTGCAATGCGACACGAGGAAAGAGGAGATAGTAAGTCAACTCAGCAAGATTCCGCGTCATCTGAGCTGCGTCGCATATCTAAAGCTCCCTATTAATGATGAGGAGGAGAGATACTAGATTTCATTAGTTGGATATCGCAGAAATAAACTTTCACAAATTCAACATGAGAGCTATTGGGAGAAGATTTCTGTTTCTGCCTAAATATTCTTCCTTGCAGTTGATGTAACATATTTAAGTTGGTTCTACTGATGGAAACTACATTTTTTTTCTAAATCATTAATAGTTTAAAATCTCCAGTAAAGAAAAATATCCAATAAAACAAATTGAATTGATGTGACTCAGTGATTGCTTTTGAGCTGACAGATACCATATCATTGTCCCTTGCCTTTTTCCTTTCCAATACTGAATTATGTTGAACTGATATTAATGATTTTTCTTTTCCAACCAGTCATTACATTTAACTTTTCTATTTTGTTTTCATGTGAATGTTACATTAATTCTTTAATAGGTCTCGACATTCAAGCACTATGGCAGGATCGGTGCAGAGCTAAATTTCTTTGGTCCTACCGCCACAAATTCCAGTCCAACCTTCATGACCCATTCTGGCAGTGTCATGAGTGCTTATCTACAACTCTGAATGACGCTAGTTCACAGGATATTGACTGGTACCAGACGTACATGGACAAGTTATGTGAAGAAAATCTAGAAAAGATACGCACAAAAATAATTGAAGAAGGCAAGGAGGTCCTAAGGACAAGTGTAGATGAAGGTATTTACAAACATTGTTCTCTGTGAATTAATGTTTGGGTTAGTCAGTAAGTGATTTGGTATTGATATATTACTTTAATATCCCTCTCTGTGTATATCTGATGTTATATTCAAATTGCTTTCATTTCAAGTATGCATTTTGATTTAATAGATAGTGGTATTTGATTCGTAAATTGCGGTGAAAAATGTTGACCATAGATGACAATGATGATTGTTGCGTATAGTTTTAATGAACATAATAATCAGTCAGTATTTGCTGAGAAATGAACAAGAAAGGGAATTCTCTAATACAGTGTGTGTGCTCCATGTGTCCTTTTTATGCCTCCGCCCACCGTAGGTGGTTGCCGGAGGCATTATGTTTTCGGGTCGTCCGTCTGTCCGTCTGTCCCGTTTTCGTTCTCGCGATAACTTAAGAACCGTTTGACAAATCAACTTCAAACTTGGCTCGTGTATGCACATGGAAGGGACAATGATCTGATTAGATTTTGGGGTCACAAGGTCAAAGGTCAAAGGTCATAGAGGTCATTATGTACATAGAAATGGTTCGTTTTCACCATAACTCGACAACCATTTGACCGATCAACCTCAAACTTGGCACAGGTATGCATATGGGAGGGACAATGATCTGAATAGATTTCGGGGTCTCAAGGTCAAAGGTCAAAGGTCATAGAGGTCATAATGTATGTAGAAATGGTTCATTCTTGTGATAACTCAGCAACCATTTGATGGTTAAACAAACTTGGCTCATGTATGCATATGGAAAGGGCAATGCTCTCATTAGATTTGGGGGTCACAAGGTCTAAGGTCAAGGTCAAATATGTCATTGTATAAATGAAAATAAATCAACATGAAGTGCCATTTATTTCTGATTTGGTAATGGCGGAGGCATAAAGTTCGACCACGCGTGGTCGAAGATTCATCTAGTTTTTTCTTTAACTGCTTTTCATAAATTACATAACAACCCTCTTATAAAGCCATAGCTATGGAAACATTTGTCTTCTATATTTATCTATTCTATGTTGCATTCCCTGACAGAGAGTGTAAAAGCCATCTTGAAGTGTCCGTTCAGGATGGATTCTGAAGACATCATTCAATACAAACCATATCAGCTCTTCCTTAATGTCAAGACCGTGATAGCCTTAACCAGATCACCCAGTGCACTTGGTTTATTGGCACATCATCTACATACCCTCATGTGCAGGGTTCAAATCCCCACCAAGTACAGGGAACATGCTACATCAGCCTTGGAGAGATTCTTGAGAGCTCTACTTGCTGGGGGCCATCTGCAGACCATGTACCTCAAGGAACAGCAGATCATGCGTGGTGAAGCAGTGAACTATGCTTGCCTGCTGGACATGCTGCTGCTGGGAAGAGTGAACGATCAGAGAGAGACTGACATGAATACAAAGCAGATTGCTGATCTTCAGGGACAACCTGCTAGAGAAGGCAACTCAGAAGAAAGCCAGGGAATGACCTATCTGAGCAGTCCACAGAGAACTGATAATGATTTCAGTGAAGACCTGTATGATTTCTGTTTCAAGGAGCCTGTAAAGACAGACTTCTACAGTGCCATGGAGGATGCGGCCACTGATGTTGTCCCTGCAGCAGGGAGTGTTCAGGATATGTTCTGTGAGGAAGGAGCAGCTGGAGAGGAGAACATGGATTGCTTGATGATGTCATATGCCATGCCTGAAAACCACTGGAAGGATGAATGCTGTCATTATGTGGATACAGGTTTGTTTATTTATCACTGCAGGACAAAACAATAGTTGAGTGTTAAAAATACATTGTCTCTCATACCAAAGATTATTTGTTGAATCCTGAGCCTGAGACTCTGTAATCACAGTGGTCCCATGCTAGAATTGATGATTTTTTTTTTAATTGAATGATTCATACGAAAGCCTTTGTTCTTCTTACAAATAGATGCAGTATGAAAAAAGACAGAATGTCCCATTCCAATTGTATTTGATTGGGTTTTGTGTTACAGTAGATAAAAACTGTTTGCATGTGTGGCTCAGGGCTGCATTAGTCAGAAACTGTTTAGGAAAAGGCTTTGAAAACTGTTGCGAAAGATGAAGGATCCCTGTTGCACTAATCCATGTAAGTTATCTTTCATCTGTTTCTTGGATTCCTTTTCAGATAGCACATATTTCCAACACAGTTTAAGTGCTCCTGCGCTGAGACCAACCCTGAACCATTCCATTTCCAATTTAGTCTTTGTCTATGTTAGACTAAACCCTGAAAGCTGTACTTCTCTGGCCAACAGTTTAGTCCATTCCACATCTATTAAGTCCTTGGCTTTGATACAGTGTGGTAGGTATGTCTAATCCTTAGTTCTTTCCATGGGAAACTGTCTGTTCCATGGACTACTCAATCTTTCACATCCCTCTTTCAAAGTTCCATTTTCTGTTTCACTTTTAGCGATCATGTTGTTTCCCCCAACTGTGTCTTTCTATCCTTACCCAATGCTTCCATTCCATGGTCTCTCATTCCTCTTTCCTCCTGCCAGCTGTGTAGCAGGGATGCCACTTTTCAGACAAAAGTAGGAATTCCTACTGAAGCAATACAGTTTTGTCCATAGAAAACACCTTTTTTGTGTACCAAAGGGCCCATTTTAAATACCGGTAGATGATTTTCCTACCCTTTTTTAAAAACAATTCCAAGTGGCATTCCTGGTGTAGACCGTCCATTCATAGTAGTCTTCTCCTTCCTCTACTTCCCTTTCCCTCTATCTTTCTTTTCACTGTTTCCTATCAAGTTTCCCATGAATCTTGTCTGTTGAATCCTTATCTCAAGGAGTAGTTTTCCTTTCAACTTTGCTCTGCTAAGCACTACCTCAAAGTCATGATGAGGCAGAAATCTAAAGCCAAGTGTTTCATATACCTAGCGGCTTAGCCGTGCTTTGTCTTATCTCCTTTCCTACAAGTTACATGTATTTTCAGTGTGATTGTTCCGAATGATTTCGTATAGATGTATACCCTTGCAGGTTAGGTTTGCTAGGGTATTTGTTTGAAAGAAAGATAGAATTGAGCAACTGATAACTGAGAAAGAGTACATAACTCTGTTATCACTCAGCATTATATATTTGCCCTATTTACAGGCAGTCGATAACTATATTACATAAGCTATATAGATTCAAATCCGTGATTGGTCAAAATACCATGACTGGAGCTGCAAGGATCACAATTGTTATATTTTGGTTTTGACATTACCTTGGTCAATATAACGGCATTATATTGACCAAGGTGATGTCACTCAATGTGTAGGTAGCTGCATAGTCAGGTGTGTGTACGCATAGATTACAAGCTGCGCACGCTGTATTTTTTTCATTATTACGTAGGTCTGTTACTTTCACAGCGGAGCTGCAGCAAGCATTGCGTGTTAATACAGTCAATGCAATACTCTGATGGCAAATCTGTGTAGACTATATAATATAACAGATATTGCCTGGATTATCTCCTTGATAAATAACATTTCGTCTCCCCTCCGAAGCTGTATTTTTCCCCTCGGGGACAATAATTTCCCTCAATGCTGTGCGCTTCGGGGAAAATATAATCCCTTGGGAAAAATATAACTCTGTCAGGGAAATGAAATGTTATATTAAACCTCTAGGCAGGCAATATATGTATATGATATTACGCAGAACACTGTAAAAGGCATGTTATGTGTAAGTCACCCTTTACTTTTTTCATTTCCAACCCCTTCTTTAAAAACTTTTTCAAATGTAGAAACAATCACATTTCATTCTGAAAAATACCCATATCCTAAATTTATCCTTCCTTTGTACTTTTTATCATGTTGACAGTGATGCCAAGATGTGGTTTGTGTGAGGTCATGTCTGCTCTTGCGCTGAGAGCACAGAAAGGACTAGTACTTCAGGAGCTTGCTATTACCTGTAGCCAAACTTACCGAACCCCACCTAAGTCTGTGTTTGGTCAGTACTGTGTACACAAACTCAGTGAGATGCTGGAAGCCTACCACATGTAATTTTGAGTGTTCATTTGCTCTGGGGTAACAGTTATGATGAATTTATTTCTCTAACTGTAGAATCAGAAATGTAGGCAATGCAGAAATTGTTTGCAAAATTTAGTGGTTTTTATTATATGAAAGTTTCATGCTGCAAATTATTGTATCACAGCTCACACAACACTAAAGTTTTGCATTTCACTAAATTTTCTGGTTTTCAGTGGTAGCCTTTGTCTGGCTTTCTAGGATTTGCAGAGGAATAACAAATCATTGTGTATTTGTGTTAGGGCAAGAAAGGAAGGAATTAGTTCCATGTATAGTTGTATATTTTGAGGAAAATTCCAATGTATTCATAAGTTGTAAAAGAAAGGCATCTAAATTTTATGTTAAAATTAGGCTGGGAAGCTAGTTATTTGGCTAATGCCTGATTTCAGGCCCTGACATGTTTTCATTTCACGCTCTTTCAAGCTTTGTCAGGTTTTGTAAGGCAAGGCATGTATGGAGCTCAAGAATATTTACACTGTAGACCCCTTTTCATCCTTGTTTAGTAAATCTGACTAGCATCCGTAAGAAACAGGAATCATGAATATTGCAGCTTAATATTTTATTTTTCACAGCAATTTTACACAAATACTATTTATATTATTGTTATATATCACCCCATGCCAGTCATAAAGAAGATGTAAGATTTAATTGGTTAGCAATTCAGAATATACCTACATGTATGACAATATTCTGCTGAAATGTCTTTTTCAAATGCATTTGCATTGTTTTGTGTGTTTTATATATTTCACAGAAGAAATCACAAGATGAAGAGTCTGAAATTAGAACTTCTTCTAAGCCATAAATGCCAGGCAGCTGAAAACTGTAAGTTCAAGTATGTATATAGTACAATCATAGATGAGTACTTCTTTTTTTTTAATGAATCTTTCAGGTTTCCTTTAACAAAATAACTATGAAATGCTTTTTTTATGCCTCAGCTCATTGAAGGTGGTGCTGGATGAATTATGTTTTCATGTTGTCCTTTGGGGTTAGGTAGGTCAAACGTCACAAAGGTCAGTTCTGAAATTTCAGGTTTTAGCCTGGTTAACATAGTATCTGTCATGGTCTAGTGGATCCATCACCAGACTATAGATCACAAAGTTGGCAGTTCAAGTCCCTCCATAGCACCAATGTCCTTTGGCAAGACAATTGCCACTCTCGACCCAGGTGTAGGAAATGGGTCAGAGTTGGTAGTAGAATGCCATAAAAAAATAAAATCATAGATTTTAAAAGAAAACAGAGCATAGCTCTCAAAAAAGAAAGGCAAAGTCAGTGCCTATGGTTTGACAAAAAGATGTTAATCAAAATCCGATTCTGAAACAGACGAAAAAAGTAGATGGATTGTGAAACTCACCTTCCAAAAGAAATCAATGCGCTGAAGATGGAGATGGCGTGAAGTAAATAACGCATCCCAAGACACGTTGCCATGACTTTAAGATGACAATGGCGAATCTCCTGCTCCAAAACAGGAAAATCTGAAAAGGGCCTCACCGCCAACAGTCAGAAAGTAGCAGTAAAAGTACCTAAATAGAATTGAAAATTAATCTGCTTGGCATGTAGATAATACAAGAATCAGAGTTGGTAGTAGAATGCCATAAAAAGTAAAATCATGGATTTTAAAAGAAAATGGAGCATAGCTCTCAAAAATGAAAGGCAAAGTCATACTCTTCGTCAGTGCCCATGGTGTGACAAAAGGATGTTAATCAAAATCCGTTTCTGAAACAGACGAAAAACATGTTCATTGGTACCCGATAGGAAGAATTTCCTTGAAATGCAAGAGCACTTAAAGGACTGTCTTGCTAAAGTGAGGGTAATCAGGAGCATCAATTATCTCAAGAAGCATTTAAGGTATGAATTAACTTCAAACTGGGTGCTAGTATGCATCGCCAAAGGAAGGCAGTCTGATTACACGTAGGTTTGGGGGTATTTAGGTCAGAGGTCATAGGGTCAGAAATGTATTTGAAATATTTGCAAATATTGTGATTTTAGTCAAAGATGAATGAAATAAATTTTTTAGGTGGAAGAGGTAATGGTAATAACTAATATTATGTAAGTTTTGTTGAGATGTGCATGTAAATTTAAAAATTGCATAGAAGGCCGGGGCATAGTTGTCGATCAGGCGTGGTTATTGCTCGTTTTTTATTCATTATGTTGTGAATGACATGATAAACCTGAAGTTTTGACCTTTAGTATTTATGTGCAAGGTAGAACTCACATAGCTTCATACATTCTTGTATCTTGATATTGTGGCAGCTCAGACATACCATTTCTGTTTCTTTTTAGTCTTTCTGTCTCTTACAAATGTTTATAAGTTATGTCTTTGTTTTGTTTGTGTTTCTTTGCTTGATATTGGTTTAAAATGTGTATGTTATTTCCCAGCCCATCTTCCTAAGTTCCTAACCAGCGTATCTTGCCTGACCCTCAATTGCTGGGGACGACCTTTGACCTTGGATCACTCCAACTCTCATCCTCTCCACCAGCTAGTCTCACCAGCAGACCTTGCCTCTGCCATTCAAAGCAAGGACTCTGTTCTAACAGACCTACTGCTGGAAAATGCTTCTCTTGATACAACAGAGGTGGATACTCTACTAGTAGCTGCAGCAAGTAAGATGGATTCCCCCCCCCACCCATCTGCCCCATGAAAAAGAAACTTATTCTTCATTATGAGATAATTGAATGACCTGTAGGGTGAGTCCCTTAACCCTATCTAGCCTGGGGGGGGGGGGGGTTTTTTTCCCCCCCCCCCCCCTCGACATTTTTCACGACATATCCGTAACGTGAAAACTCACGCCGCAACGTTTCATGACTTTTTTTCTTTTAAGTCTCGTGCAACTTTTGAGACCAAATTCGTGACACCCGGGTATGTGGTTCTGAAGTTACGCAACATTTTGTAAGTGCATGTCAGACCCAAAATTGCTCAAAAACATGATTTCATGTACAAATCCAATGCAAATTCTGTTTCTAGCCAAAATTCATAAATGTATCATTAATTTTACTTTTACTGATTAAACACAATTAATTTCATGTTGTTTATGATCGGAATAGTGTTGCCGACGATTTCCATCGAAAAAACGATAAAAAACGATAAAAAAAAAAAAGTGGAAAAACAAAGAAATACATAATAGATTTTTAAAACAATAAAAAACATAAAGAAACAAATTTTGATACCACCATTTTTTTATGTACATGTGATAAGAATCCTAGAAAGAGTGTCTAGACCAAAATTGAGCAGTTTTATGATGTTATGAATGTTTGTTCTTTGTTTAGACTCTCCCAAGTTGAAAAGGTTGAGCCTGAGGAGAAACAGATACTCTACATCTTACCCAAAGGGCCTCCTGGCCTTACTACAACACTCGGGACTACGCTCACTTGATTTGTGCCAATGCAAGTTTTCTCTCAAAGGTAAAAAAAAATGGGGGGGGGGGTTATTGACCTGTTCAAAGCTGAGTTTATTTTGTTTCCCCAAATCTGATACCAGCATCTATGCAGAGATCATTGGCATAAATCCTGGGGGGGATGGGGGGGATAGATGGCGTGTACAAATATCCCCCCCCCCCCCACTTTTTAAGGAAGAAATGATATTTGAATTAATCTTTAAATGTAATTTTTATTAATCTGTCATAAACAACCATCATATTTTAGAATTTCTATTTGAAAATGCGATTGAAAGCCAGAAAAGCGGTTATTTTTGGCTCGTTGGTCATATTTTCAAATTTTCATTCGAAAATGTGATTGAAAACCAGAAAAAGGGTTATTTTTGGCTCGCTCGCAAGATGAAATTAAGATGTATGTAAGGGCGGGTCTGTGCAAGTGGGTGAGGGCATGTGTTTATACTCAAGTGTGAGTTCGACAGAAAAAAAATCAGCAAAAAAGTCGATCATCCCCCCACTCCTCAAAGTGGATTTACGCCGGTGGCAGAGATGATTTAGGATCTCTGTATTAGAGCTTGATAACATGGAATAATAAATATTAAGTCCTAGTATGACCATTAAACATTAAAAAGCTCATACATGATATTATTTAGTGGGAGTCATGCTTTGTCCTCATATATTTATATTATATTGACTGGCCTTGAGGGGAGCATCAAACATGTTGCCTGCAAAAGAATCATATGGTCCTGAGTTGAAGGCGAGGGCAATATGGTTCTTTTAAAGGCAACATTTTTTATGTTCCCTGAAAGTAGAGCCAGTCACTATCATTATTATTACCTAGAGCTATTTATAATGTATAATTCGTACCTATCATTTTATAGCAATCAATGACAAACACCTCTGTTTGCCTGTTGGTTCCTATAATTTCAGCTTAAAGTCAGGCACCTAATCCTGGCTAAGCAATTGTGACATAAATTGTTACCATGCGTATCCATTATTTAAACCTCGATCGCATACAAAATACTGCGCGTTTGCACTACAAAAAAGGGTGGAATATAGCAGAATGTTGCCCTCAAATTTAGTACAGTGGTCTTCGGGGTAAACCTGGAAGAGGGCAATATGGGAAATGTTGCCCGCTTCACTTTGGGATTCGAGGTAGTTTCAAAGTATGGCTTTATATTTTGCAGCTAATATGCCTTGTATAGGTAGTACATGAAATTCGGAATAAGAACAAACCATCATAACTTTAACCCAGACACATAAAATATTTGTGTCTTGAATTCGTTTGTTTGTTTGTCTTTTTAAATTGGAATCTTGTCATATTTTTGACATGTTAATCATTTCATATGTCTCTGTAGAATGTGAAAGAGAATTCCAAGATGGAATTGTCAGTGCTCTGATCAACAACTCTAACCTTCAACACCTGAATCTGTCGGATCGTACACTAGGTCAGTAATTAATCTCTTTCTTTCTTTTCTCCTCCCCCCCCCCTTCTCTCTCTCTCTTTATCTCCTTTCTCCCATTCTTTTGACAAATTGATGTTTTGTATTATCTTCAATGAAGAAGTTGTCATGTATTATGGTTGGGTGAGCACATTATTTTAAAAAATTCAACCCTCCTGAATTTGAAATTGCATAATCCACTCAGCTTATTGAAAGAAAAAAATAACCCCAGATTTTTTTACCAAAATGTATCATCAAATGTGTGAACATAAGATTGTCATCGTGTCATGGTTGAGGGAGCGTACTTTAAAAATCACGCGAGAAATGCTAAGATGTACTGTTAATATAGGATAAAAATGACCCTTGTGACTTTTGAAAAGTGACATTGTTGCCTTTAATGTTTGCCCACTCATGCATGACTCAGATGAACTCATTTTTATGAGGAGGTTAGTCAGTGAATGTAAGAACACTCTTGCTACGTTATTTTGCTCACAACTTTTTTGTTAAGAAGTTACGCCAATTTGGATAAGGCGGCTTGTCAAAGGTGTGCGTGCGTCTTTACCTTTATATTCCACGGCGAACCCGCTCAACGTTCCATTGTCCATTTTTCTCTCCTACGGGTCAGTGCTCTTGCCATTCAAGACGGCATCGTGCCCTTTTGCAGCGAAAACGGAAGCGTGCACTTTTATCTTTTCTTTTGACACCCCCGGTTGGCTCTCCGATAAGATGTTTCTGCATGAGCGCCCTCTATGTCCACGATATCGGAGTTTTATGCAAACTATTAAAAGCCCGATCTCTTGTCACTGATCTGAATATCGTTGTGTCTTTGTATATATATTTTCCAAAGTTACGCTTTCACAATTTTTTTTGATAATTTTTCGTTTCGGGTTTCAGTATATGACAAGGTTCAATTAGATTTAGATTTCATTTCTTTAATAGAACAATTAAGATTTAGCCCTTTAGCACGAGCATGTTGTTTTATTTTGAAGAACATACCGTTAAGATATTGAATTTCTGAAAGTAAGTGTTCAGGCGCGGGTAAGATTCTTTTTTTTTCATCACACTGAGCCCACACAGTCAGCATTGTCGGGTGAAAAGGAAAAATATGGAATTGTCCTTAACATCTTTGTAAACGAATGCAAAAACCCTCGCAAAAGATGCAATATAAATCATACCTGGGTCCAAATATGATGGCATTTAAATCAATACATTGAAACGCTACTGTGAAAAAAAAATAATAATAATACATAAAATGCAAACGTTTTTTGTGGAAAAAAGGCTGAAAACTAAGGGCATTGTTGAAATCCAAATTTGAGCTGAACATAGGCCTATGTTTAATTTAGCCAAAGTGCACATCAATTTTACTCTTACTATACGAATGTTCACAAGCGTATACCTACGGGGGGCAGACTACCCCCCCCCCCCCCCCCCCCCCGCTGACGAGCCACAACCCATGCAAGGAACCTATCCCTGCCCCCCCCCCCCCCCTGGCGAGAAATTGAAGACCTTTTTTTTAATTTTACTTGTCAATTTGTTTTTGCTGTGAAATGTCCTTTATATCCTGTTGAGGACTTTTTTGGCGATTTTGCCCCCCCCGTGGAAAATCCTAGGTACGCCACTGCATTTGTTTTAAGATTTAAATTCTAGAAACTTATATATTCACACATAATACATATGCCGTGCAAGACAAATGAATAAGATATCATTAAATTCAACTTTAAGAAATAAATTGGATGCTCAAGCTGTCGTATCGGTAATTATAGCTTAAGTGCACAATTTTTAAATTTCATTGCCCGAAATTCAGAACAAAAAGTACTTTCGTTACTTTGTAAGACCATTACAAACATCTTTACCTTCGAACGAAATCAAAAGCACTTAAAAATAAATATTGATATTATCAAAGTTAGGTAGTCTTGACCATGAATCGAGTTGAGTATTTATAAAGGAATTATAGCGTCTTCTATTAATCCCATTCTGAACTTTGAATGACCGATGAAAAGTATCACGTGAATTAAAATGCAAATTAACACATTTAAATGACTCCGACATGATATTGGACAGGAAAATCTATACTATCTTTTTACCTGGGATCAGTCTTTATGCTCTTCTATAAATTTCCCCTGTGATCTAGAGTGTTCTGTGACCTAGTGTTCTTGATTACCATCCAGGAGCCACAGAACCAAAGGGGTCTGGGGCCGAGGCCTCCACAAGTACCATGATTTTATGCATGGTGATCCCCCTCAAACCAGTCCGCTGGGGGGGGGGGGGCTTAATCATTTCTTTCAATTTTCCTGTTCTACTTACAATATTCAATTTTGTCAACTTAATTCTGATGGTTCCTTTTTTTCATCCAACTTCATTTCTTCCTGTGAATTTTTCTAAATGTTTTCTTCACCTATTTTTTTTTAACCTTCACGTTTGAATTGTACAATACGTGTATATTGCCGTTGATTTATTCTTTCTATCAAATATCGGAATTAATCTGCAATGTGTGTGTGTCAAATATTGCAAATTAGATTCCCAGTGTCTAAGGTAAACATGATTTACCGACGTAAAGTTAGTAATACGAAAGCCTCTTTGGCCTATAGTTTCCCTTCCAACTTTGTACTTCACCTCTTAATCGTATATATAGCTGCATTCTATAGCTTGCATATTTAAATATGCAAAAAAAAATATCAATAAACGTACATGAAATGGTAATACCTCGGTCACATTTGCTCTACGGCGGCCATACGGCGAGTCGAAAAAAGAAACCTATATTTATTAGTAAAGCGGTTTAGCCGAACAATAGTGCAAATTATGACTAATTCAACAGTTTTCCTCCTATGTTTTTTCTCTCCTCTCATTTTCCTTTTCTTTTTTTTTTTTTGTCTTTCTTTCCCCCTTTTTTGCTCCGCCAATAGAGGGAGGGGGCGGGCTTGCTAAAAATGCACACAAACTCATAACTTGATAGACTCTGGGGGATGATGTCGTTGATATGAAAATAGCATCGATCTCGATATGCAATAATTTTTTACACTGCATCGGACTTGACAACCTGAAAAATCTTTTCCAAAATTAGATGGCCATCCATTCTCTCTCTTTTTAATCTAAATATACTCTATGTATTTCAGGATCATGATTATGAAAACCCTTTTATAACAAACATGATAAAGGAAAAACGCGTCTGATGGTTCATTGCCGCATAATATACCAATCATCTTCATTTGTTAATATTTAATCATCAACATTATCACTGATATTATTATTCGAAATATCATTTCCGTTAATATCACTTCAAAGTTATGATTATCATCATCATCATCACCATCATCATTCATTCACTATCGATTTCCAATCGTTCTCCAGTATCAATTTTATATTTACAAATATTTGAAAGATAGTGGTAATGATTATGGTGATGCTGGTATTCATGAACATTAGATCCGTTATGTGAGATAATTTATGCGATTTTACACGCTAATCGCCACTCGATGATGGTGAAAAATCTTTTAAAAAGCACAAAAGAAGTCGGGACGTTAGTTACTGCATACACTATACTACTACAAAAGATTCCCCATCGGGCAAGCCAACGGTCTTTTGAAGTAGGTTCATCTATTGAAATTACGACATAATCACGACAGCCGATATGGGGGATTAAAGTCTGTGAGTGTCTATATCCCATTGTTTCGAAGAAAAAATAATTTAGAGAATAAGAACCGTAAATCAGCTTCTCGCTTCTTGAATTCTAAAATCTGAACGCCACAGAAAATGGTTCAATAAACAATTCCGCTGTAATAAGGTTATACGCTGGCGGATAACTTGAGAAAGATCTTTGCCCTACAATTATGTTACACTCATCTGTGTTTTTCAAAACCATTCTCCAATAACAGCAAGAACAGATGAGTACCATTTATCACGGTGGTTTTGCATGTAGGTCTTTCGCTTATCTAAATTATCGTGGCGGCCATAGGGATTAAAAAAAAAAATAATTATACTTATTTTTGCCAAAGAATCCCCGACAAAAGAATGATAATCAATTGTAGCCCTAGATCAATCTCCAGCATCATTATTAATATTTTTATTATGATTATTGTCATTGTTGTTGTTATCATCGTCATCATCATCATGCATTATTCGGTAATTCATCAAAACTATTACAAGAGAATATAGAAGAAAAATATAAATTTTGAAAAATATATCAATACAAAGAGGGTGTTATACTCTTACAAGTTCAGGCTACCTGGGAATTAAATCGATGCTCGTTTCGTAGACCCGCTTGCTGAGTTATATATGGCCATCACAGTGATATCTCGGGGACCACTGTCATCATGCTCATTACAAGGTGTGTATTTCAAAATGGACCATAAATAAAAATAGTATACTTCGAACTGAGACCACCGCAAACAAGTACATATTTTTTTAAAATCTCATATCTATCCAACCTAAATCTGCAGGGGGTTATGTCAACAGGAGGAAAAAGGTGCCTTTTTTCTACTTGTCTCTATATTCGTTTTTTTTTAAATATAGCTCTACAAATCGCCAGTCAATTAGAAACAACTCTTATAACATTTGTATTTCCCGTAAGTAAGGTCCGCCTTGTAAAGCCACTGCAGTATCCGCACAATTTTTATGGAATATTGGTATCCAGTAAGTGGGGCCAATGTCATTGAAAGGTGGAAACCATGATGCTTGTACATGGGGTTTCAAATAATATAATAAACCTGTAATCATCAATCGATCTCAGAATACCCATAACAAGTATTTTTTTCGTGTTTTTCTATACCCAATGCATCAAATATTTAGTTTTCATTTTAGGGGTGAAATAGACAGTGGCCTTTTTTCTTGTTATTGGCGTTTTGATACACCCTTTTCTCTTTACGCGCGTACATCGAACGACTGTGAAAAACAACCCTTTTACGTGCTTTTGGGCATGGTGTCCACCTTCCAGTGGAAGTGCCTCCCCCTCCCCCCCCCCCCCCGATAAAATGCCTTTATTGCACGAAATCTTTAATGATAGGGATTATCCGAACGGTTTCTTTTGTTCTCATCTCCGATGAAAAGACAGGAAATGCTTTCATGCTTTTGAAATTTTAGAACCCAAGCTGCGCTCAGGTCATCACTTATATTGTGTGGTGACTTGCAAATGGTGAATAAAGTTTGAGAAAACACGCTTTTTTCATAACCTTACTCCCGGATTTTATTCAGAATTAGGCGGATGATACATACATGCATGATACTGATAATGAAAAATAAGGAAACATATTGAAATCCATATAAAACTTATGAACGTGTAAGAAGTAAAAGAAAGAAAGCGAAATGAAGTTTGAGAAAACACGCTATTTCTTACCTTACACGCTAGTCATTACCTTACTCCGAGATTTTATTGAGAATTAGGCGGAGGATGGACGCATGATACTGACAATGAAAAATAATGTCTGTATGTCTTGTATTATCTATGTTATATGTCTATTTTACAACTTTGTACTTATTACGAATGCAGAAGAAAATAAATAAACAAACAAATTTTCATTCAATGTCTACTGAGAAGAAATATTGCCCCCCCCCCCCCTCCCCGGCAAAGGGTCATCAGCTCTAAACGTTGTGTCTACCTTTTGGACGAAAAATTATTTGGGGCACATTTGGCACATGTTTATTATTGGGTCAGTTCGAAAAAAAATCATTTGGGACCCAGCACCCGACCTGCCATCTGGTTCCGCTGGTATACAGCTTGTATTATAATTCATTATTGTTGGGAGGATCATTTCTTTGAGCTCTACTTCAGATTTTTATTCTAAATGAAACCTCATTTTATGTTTACATATTTTCAACTACGGGTGATATATAAATACACATATTATATATATCTGTATATATATATAAGTGGTAGCTAAAATTAATCTCAAAACAATGGTGATCATTTACAATTCTCTTTTCTTATATATAATTATACCAAGTAGGCATCTCGTGGGACTTAGGCCTATAGTCTGCTTGAAAAGCTTGAATCAGCCATTGCATACCCAGTAAAAGCTACACTTCTTTATAGTTAGATTACATGCCCTTGCTTGATGGCTTTCCAGAAAGCCAAGGCCTATTTACGTGCACACTATTCATAATAGTTTGCTTTGAAAGAGTGGATCGGAGAGTGTATTCAAGATTATTGATTTAGGGGGCAGACAATCCCTCGTAAGCTTCGCCAACCTCTAAAACTTCACATCCTGCTCATTGTAAAAAAGTTGAGAAGGTGCGTGAGTTGAGTGCTGTCTGGATTGTTACCTCGAATGTTTACAAAAGCGAGAACAAAAGTCGGATTACTCCGTCTGTAGAGGCTTTTATTTATAGATTTTGCCTTTTATTTCTAGCAAAATAGTGTATCCATGACCTTGCAAGAACTTGGAAACAACACACTGATTTGAACCCCCCCCCCCCCCCCCCCCCCGAGCCTCGATGATTAATTTTGCTTGCCCCGCTCCAGGCAACTTGTCAGTGCACCCGGGGAATCATTTTCATTTATTGTTTGTTTGTCAAGAATGTCAGTTTGTTCCATAGTAATTGTATGTGTATCTTTGATTTGCTGAATAAAATGATAATGTCAATGATATTGATAATAATAATTATGATGTTGCTGCTGCTGCTGCTGAATATTATTATGATTGCTTTATTATTATAGTTATTATTATCATTGTTATAATCATTATCATCATCATCATCATTATCATCATCGTTATTGCTGTTCTTGTCGAAGAGTTCGGAATATTTTGGTCCTTTTTCTTTTCCCTCCCTTTCTAAAAAAATCTCTTTCTTATTTCAACAATTTTTCTTGTTTCTCTCCAATCATTTTCCGATTTGCAAGGGATGTCACCCCCAAAGACCATTCATGCACGTTGTCATGTTTGTATGTAGGCCTAATGGTACATTTTCTTGCTCATAGTTCTGTCAGCTTCGCTCCAAACCATAAACACTAATACTCGGTGGAAAGAAACGAAAATGGAAAGCACTTATTTGAAAATCAACTCGAATGTAAGAGAAGAGTTTGCGCTGGTGCTCCATGCAGTGACGGAGCTTCGAGTGGCGGCGTCAGGCTGTTTTGAGGGGCAAGATGAGATCATGCATTATTTTTTTCCATTAAATCACAAGCATAAATTAGGGAAATACGACCATGACTTTTAAAAAAAAATCTTTTACACTCTTCCTTCTCATTTTTCCCTTTTCTTCCGCTTTTCTTCCATTTTTCTTCATTTCCTCCCCCTTATTTCCTTTTCTTCACTGCCTTGGGGGAAAAACCCAAAGGGGTGGTCGCTCGCCTCCCTGTAGCGTTGCCCCTGCTATAAAGTGGCAATTGATCCAATTTGCATAAAATATGCTAATAAACTATGAAAATTTAAAAATGTGTGCAAAACCCATAAACGTACGAGTCGACGGGGGGAGGGGGGGGGGGGGGCTTGAGGTGTGCATCCCCTCCCCGACACGTTTGTCAAGCACTAATACTCAGGCAGGCTCTGTTTGTTTTGGTTTGTTATTTCGATTTTTTTACAAGTCATTGTTTTTGTTGTGCTTTTTTTTTGGGGGGGGGGGGGCACGGCACATGATAATCAGCAAAAGCCCTCCACGCCTCCTAAATAAAATTTAGCCCGTGTGTAATTGTGCACAAGCCTACTCCAACTGGTCAGTTCTTGGTATGAGAGCATGGATCACTCTTCGAGTCGAGTTCTACATTGGAAATAATTAGTTCATGAAACGCTTTTCTACCTCCAAATCGCTGTCATTTGAATACAAATTAAAACTTTACAGTCGAGGAAAGGGATATTTCCTATCTCTCTCTCTCTCTCTCTTCACTTTTCTTTGTCCTTTTTTCTCTTCTTTCTTGTCTTTCCCCATTTTTTCTCCTTATTTTTCTCTTTCATCTTCTCTTTACTTTTTCTTTTTCTTCTTGTTTTTCCTCCTTTTTTGTGTTCTGTTCTGTTCTGTTCTCTTTTATTTTTTCTTTGCTTTTCTTTTTTCCTATCCCCCCCTTCTCTCTCTCTCTCTCTGGAAAGAAAACGTAAAAAGGGGATGTGGATTCTCATGAAAACAGTGGAAAAACCCAAGGTTGCAAGATTTATTCGGGAAATAGTAAATTTGCTAGGATTGTCTCAAGACTAAACTTTCAATCAGGGTCTGTTACTGGACAAAGTGAAAGTGCGGCACAAAGTGTATTTTGATATGAGGGAGTAGGGTCGGCGGAACCTCCCACCGCCAGATAATTTGGAGAAAATCGTTCCCCATTTTTTTTTTTTTTTTTTTTTTTTTGCTTGTCTAAAAATTTTCATACTGGCCACCCCCAACTTTCTTTTTTCTTTCACATCCACTCTCACTCCCCATGGCCATCCCTCTATGTATCGCTTTTCATTCTTTTCACCCCCCTCTATGTATCGCTTTTCATTCCTTTCAACCCAACTTTTTTCTTCTTTACTCTTTTTGTTTCCTCTTTGTTTTTCTTTCATATCCACTCTCTTTCTCCGCCCCCCCCCATGCCTATCCCTCTATGTATCGCTTTTCATTCTTCACAACCCCCCCTTTTTCTTCTTGTACTCTTTTTGTTTCAATACCAAAAGTTCAAAGTTCAAATTCTACTTCCTGAAATTTGCTCTGTCGTCAGTTCAAACTCAAGTCGTCAGCAAAGTCAAATTATAGATAATTATAACACAAAAACAATACCCCAAACCTCGATGAAAATATTCTGAATCTAAAAATTCAATATAAATTATGTAAACTAAAATGTATGGTGGCAATGGAGAGTCAGCGTTCGCATATCAGTGAGGTACAGAAATAAAGCCATAATAAAGCCCGGCACGCGAGGTGGTCGATCGATCTAATTTGCATAGAATATGCAAATACGAAAGAGCGAGCGTGAGATCGAGGGTAGCGTAATTCATATGGAAATTAGAAAGAGCGTGCCTATTCTGATTGGTCGGTTCTCGGCGGAGATCATAAACGTTGCTATGCGCACTCTTCGACTCGAGTTCGATTGGAAATGTGTTTTATAAACTGTGTTTTCTACCCCAAATCGTTAATTTTTCACATTAAAACAAAGCAAACCACTTCGTAAAATCTTTGATCAATCGAATTATCAAGGATTCATGTTCATCCATGAAGTAATGAGTTAGGTAGAAGGTATGAAAGTGGGCTTGTCTCTCCGATTTTCTC
Organism: Echinometra lucunter; assembly: GCA_029962745.1. NCBI lineage: Eukaryota > Metazoa > Echinodermata > Echinoidea > Camarodonta > Echinometridae > Echinometra > Echinometra lucunter. Next base: position 1,288,697 of record CM057157.1, on the reverse strand, counting down.
AGCCCGCATATATGCGGGCTCAGTCCACGAGTGGAGAAAACTCAGCCCGCATATATGCGGGCTCAGTCCGGAACGGGTTAAGACCACATGAGACACCTTATCTTGTTTATAACAATAAAAACTTACTTATATTTAAAACTTCAGTCTTTAGTTAGGACTACCCCCTGAAAAACCAACAAAAAATCAGATTATCGCGGCTAATCGAGAAAAATTTTGATGAAAATATTTTCGGCCCCCCCCCCCCATTGGCGAAAGCTGGATCCGCCCCAGGAGGTCATAGACCATGTACAGCACAAAGTATCAGGCGCAATTTCAAATATGATTACTTGACGATTTCGATACGAAATATTCATCATAAATCTAGATCTAGTACATTATTATACACTTATCTTTGTAGAATAATGAAATCGCCGCTCAATATCGATGATTCTGATGATCACTAAAACAGAAAAGCCTACGTGGAACAGTGTATTATAATATTGCCTCGAAAATTACCGAACATTTGATGGAATTCCGTGCTTCTATCGCTCATTTCTCAGCACTATTACGATTTTCTTCCACAGGGCTATTTGGCAAATATTTTTCATTTATACAAACAAACACTTCGTTGGTAAATTTTATTTGATTCTGATCGAACTTGATTTTCAGATCGTTACCACAATTTGTATTTATCTTCAATTCCGAACATGACGTTTATACGTTAAATCAAGTATCAAACTAAAGTATAACTTATATGAACTTATACTTTAGTCTACTATAATTATGATGTTTATATGTTGTACTCTCATACCCCGAGAGGGGATCGATAAGGTGAATAAAATGTAAATCTAAATCAGGGGTGGATCCAGCCTCCGCCAATGGGGGGGGGGGGGTGAATATTTTTGACCCATATTTCCCCGATCGGCCGTTCAAAAATGATTTTTGTTTATTTCTTTGAATTGGTTTTCCCAGTCGGGCGTAATGATCATTTAAGTTATTTTCCAAGTCTTCCCCTCATCTTATTCAATCGCCTTCCTCCTATGTTTCCCCTTCTTTTTTCTCCTCTCTTTTCAATTCTTTTCCTTTCCCTCTTTGTTTCCCTTTTTTTTTGCTCCGCCAATAGGGGGGGAGGGGGCGGGACCTATGTAAATGTAAATCCAACTAAGAATTGGGTCTACACAGCATAATGTCTAGAGGTCAGGGGCGGATATCCATGACAGGGAGGGGAGGTTTTGCTTTCAAGGGGGGGGGGGGCGACGTTTTACATTACAAACGTGCCTCTCATAAAGGGCGGCTCCCCCCTCCCCCTGAATCCCCAAGTGATCGAAGGGTACCGGAAATTTGAGGATGCTAATTAATTCATGGCATGCAATTTTCGAAATGGACGACCACAATTTTGTAAATGTCCAGTCCACGCGCCTGCTTACTCTCATTCCGAAGACGCAAGTCATGAATTTTGGAGAAAAGAAATCCCCCCCCCCCCACCTGATCACGGCCTCTGCGAAAACACAACTCTGCTCTCTTGTGAATATTGATTTCGATGCAGAGGCAGAAATCGGGATGCGCACGCATTTGGTCAAACAACAAGAATATGAATCGATGACAGTCGTTTTTAAGACAATCGCATAATGATGTCGAGGGACATGGAATCGCTCAACTGGAGAACACCTTTTCAATTGGCGAAACGCTATCTGTAAAAAGCACCGCCTACTGGTGGCTACGGCATGGTCTTCTGTTTCGTGTGAAATGAAATCGACGGGTTGGTTCCCCACAGCCATGCCAATCGGGCGGAACGGTATCATATAGGTACAAGAACTCATGGGCAATGGCAGAGCTAGGGAAGCGATCTGCAGAAAAGAGGGTTTCCTTTTTGCAATTACCCCTCTCCATTTTTGTCACCTGTCTTTCTTATTAATATTTTCACCTCCTCATTTCTTTATCCCTTCCCCTTGTCATGTTTCCTTGCATTAATTCTTCTTCCTTTATCTTTGAATCTTTAATCCATTTTTTCCGTCGCCGCAAATAGGCCCGCTTCTACCTCAATAATCATGTTTCTTTTGTTATCTTTCCTATCCTTATAATTACTGATGTGTATAAGTGTTTTAGGTTCCTACGTTAGCAATTCGATAACTATATTTTTTCGGTACACGATTTTCCCTTTCTCTTTCTATTTTTTTCTTAAATCTTAGTAGTTATTTCTATTGTTTTCTCTCAATTTCTTTTTACCCATTTTCCTTCCTTTTTATTCACTTATTTTGCTCTGTTTATTTTCATGAAATATTGCTAGAAGGGGTTCGCAATCAGATTAAAGTTTCGGCCAATTCAACTCCGAGCTTTTATAGGCTTCATTTTTCTTCATTCTCTTCTTGTTACCTGAATGAACAAAGAATAAAGAACCGTTTCAGCATGGCCACTGCATCTCTTCCCATCTGTTCCCCTTTCACTCTAATTTCCCTTCCCCCTTTATCCCCCCCCCCCCCCCATCGTCCACCAGCTCTCTCTCCTCCTTTCCCCTTATTTTCAGTCTTTATCCATTTCCATATTATTTTGTCCTCCCTCTCCCGTTGATTGTCGATCCTAAATTTCTTCCCCTCTCAAATTTTCTGTTTTTTTTCTCTATTTCAACTGTTTTTCTGCATATTTTTGTTCACCCTTCCCCTTCTTCCATCCCAATATTATTTTCTTATTTCTCTCTGTTTCCCCTTGATTTTTCCCCTATGACTTCTTAGTTTTCTTTTTCTTTTCACTTTCGCTCTTGGTCCCGCTTCTTTAAAACAAGGAGATAAAAAAGTTAAGAGACAATATGTTATCCCGGAGAAATGGTTGCCCGTCCAAAAATTGAAGAAACTATCAAAAACATTTTCTAATAAATCTTTCATCAATCTACGCGTAATAGTGTCAAGCTGTTCCGGTCATATTTATTTTGATTCTATTTCCTTCTGTTTTTTTTTTTATTTCGGAAAGGGGGGAGGGGGGCTCCCGACACTTGTTTCAGATGCGAGTAATAATGAATATTACAAATTGACTTGAATCCTGCGAATGGCTTGGGCCTACGAAACGAAAATGTGTGGAATCTTATTTTCCCACCTAAAATATCATGAATTGACTCTCTTCCAATTGCAAAAAAGAGGTTTTCATGGTTATTGCAGCAAATTCGAAAGATCAATAACGATTTATGAAACGTGCGTGATGTTTTATTAAGCTACCGTGGCTTTTATGAATGCACCAGAACTTCCATTACAGACAAGATAGATGCGAACCACAGTTCAGAACAGAGACCCGAACTCTCCGATCTGACAGTCAATATGAAGGCACGCATTTTTTGGTCGTAGAGGGAGCTATTTAGAATAGATTCTTCGGTCTTTCGACAGAAATTAAGACTTGCAGGAAAGACGAACAAAAGAACGGTGGCATCAATGGGCCTTTGATGGCGGCCGTTCCTTTGAAGAGAAGGGAACGTTGAGCGGGAAAGCCGAAGGGAAAACCCGGATGCAGTAAGAACGCTATAGAACGGTGCATGGACTTTTGACAAGCTGCCTAAGGGGGGAGTTACCGGTACTTTTTTGTGTGTTTATTTGGTGCTTGCTTCAGTTCTAACCCTCCTGGCAAAGACCACACCATTCACGATTGATTGGCCCAAGGGCTTTGCTTTGTCTTAAAATGCATGATTATACTCCATTCTCTGTGAAGTCTATAAAAATCTTCTTGCTTTTTTATTCGCTCTCCAGATGATGCAGATCTGGCCATTTTGAGCAAAGCATTTTCCGACACCAAGCGCACGAAGCAACAGCCTGGGTATTGCCTTAACATCTGGTAAGATGAGTATCATTATAGAATTTAATGCTTGTTCAAATATGACACCACAAATCCCAGCAATGTTATTTTCAAAATTTGTTACTTTTGCGACTGAGATCATGTGAGATGAAGGTAAAACCTTCCACCCGACGGCATTCCATAGAAGCGGCTCACTGCCTAAATAATCTCCTCGTTTTCAGTGAAAGGAAAATCAACTGCGTTTATTCAGGCAAGGAGCCATTTCTATTGAATGCCGTCGGGTGAATGATTTTCTTTCAAGTAACAGGAATTCGGTCGCTAAAGTAGTAAATTTTGAAAATGACATTGCCTCACCAAACTTCTGAACACATAAGCCAAAATTAATGTTTTTAGTGTCATTTTCAAGGAAAAGAAATTCTCTTTCAAACCAAATGAACAATTATCACATTATGTTATTCATCTTGCTGAAATTAAGGATCACAGGTGTTCCGTTCTTTCTGGGCCACCCTGTATAGTGGAACCAGTGCAAGGTTTTATTTGATGTATGTAGCCCCGACCACGGAAATTAGTGAACATAAGTTTCCTTGTAGTATGTCTAGGAATCGATCATACCTGACTGCTGAGAAAAAGCATGTATGCTTGTAAATACACAGCCAGAGGACTGAAGGCTAAAAGTCCTCTCCAAGGGACTTAGTATGAGGATTAGTGCATTTTTAAAGGGCATTAGCACATCCACTTGGTTTTGAACCCAGATACTCCCAGCATGTGCCATGCTCCCAGTTACAGGTTGGGTTTTTTTTTTCAAGCTCATAGGTGAATAACAATTATTCTTTATTTTGTTTATCTTCCTGCTTTCTTCTCATTTTCCTCCCAACAGTCTTTCCCCCTTTTCATCAAGAGCCCTTCAGCAATTTGTTGAGATGCTTTCCAAGGATGTTGATAACTGTCATGGTAACAAGAGACTTCATTCCCTGGATCATTTAAGTCTTGACTGGAGATGTGTTAACATGATACAGACATTGAAGACCATCATCCCTTGTGTGACATGTCCTCATAGACTCTCCTAATGGAAAGTTACAGGAAGACTGGACAATGACCTCTTAAACCAGATTATTCAGTCTTTCATTCTGAAGATACCAACTTCGCATGACCATCATTCATCATGTGGTATGTCCTCATAGAACCTCCCAAGACTATCCCTGGACAATCACCTCTCAAACCAGATGATTCAAAGTCTTTCATTCTAAGATTACCAATTTTGCATGACCATCATTCCCTCGCGTGACACGTCGTCATAGACTCTCCTGATAAGATTGCTTCTTTAGACAAGCCAGAGATTGTCCCAACCTTGCATGTTGGGACCATATTGAAGCCCATCATTACTAATGTGGTGAGCATCCATACAACTCATGATGATACAGAAGGCCCATTATTGCTGTTGGGATGCAATGTATGTATTCACAGATATGTAGGCATTCTTTACAATTCATTGCAGAACAGTCATCACTCCTGGCACATTCCCTCTTAGTTTTTTTTAAATGTAAAATGAAAATAATGCTTGGTGGATGGTGTTTTAAGTTGTCAAATCGTAGAAAATATAACTGTTCATCATATTCATGGCATGTACAAGATGTAGAATCTCACTTCTAAAAAAAAAAGGAAAAGAAAATTGTGGGAGACATATTCAAGGATAAGAGAATGCGATGTGCATTGTGCAAAAGTCATAGTTGATTCGATGTTTCACCAGAATATGGGTAAACTGCATTTTGTACAATTAGGCAGTAGCATCCTTTTGCAAGATATTTACTGGTCTAGATGTGGATGACCCATCTTGGTAGAGAGAAAATTAGTTAATATGTGCCTCATGACAACTTGACTATTCGAAGCTTGTAACAAACAATCAAATGTTAGATTTTTTTTTTTTTTCAACTTGTGCAATATAAATTTACAGTACAGGTATGTGGATTTATAGAAACTTGCTATAGCAAGGGCATTAGGACCTTTTTATATCAGGTTATCTTGTATTCGGATGAAACAAACGAGAATGTAAAGAGCAGGGACCAGCAAATTACCTTGTTTGTATCTTGGTATAGTAACACTAAAGCCCTGTACAAGTTTTCACATCCCTTTTGCTACGTTGTAGTAGAGGAAGGTACATGTAGCTATTTAAAGTGAACCCTAGTAGCACCAAAAAGACACATAAAGAATGCAAATGCATACCTTTTTGTCTCGCCCACCGGAGGTGAAGGCGAGACTAAGGGATCCAAATGTCGTCCGTCCGTCGTCCGTCCGTCGTCCGTCCGTCGTCCGTCCGTCCGTCCGTCACAAACGTTATGAAAGATAACTTGGCAACCGTGACTCACTTTTCAACCAAACTTGGGTTGTAGATGCACTAAGGGGACCTGCATGTTATGGTCCAGTCAGAGGTCACATGGTAAGGTCAAAGGTCATTTCAGGTCAAACGTTAAAGTTTACGTGCAAGACTCTCTTATGACACAAAACTCTGCAACCGTGACTCACTTTTCAACCAAACTTGGGTTGTAGATGCACTAAGGGGACCTGCATGTTATGGTCCAGTCAGAGGTCACATGGTAAGGTCAAAGGTCATTTTAGGTCAAACGTTAAAATTTACGTGCAAGACTCTCTTATGACACAAAACTCTGCAACTGTGTGACACTGTTCAATCAAACTTGGGTTGTAGATGCACTAAGGGGACCTGCATCTTATTGTCCAGTCAGAGGTCACATGGTAAGGTCAAAGGTCATTTCAGGTCAAATGTTAAAGTTGACGTGCAAGACTCTCTTATCACACATAACTTTGCAACCGTGACTCACTTTTCAACCAAACTTGGGTTGTAGATGCACTGAGGGGACCTGCATGTTATGGTCCAGTCAGAGGTCACATGGTAAGGTCAAAGGTCATTTCAGGTCAAACATTAAAGTTTACGTGCAAGACTCTCTTATGACACAAAACTCTGCAACCATGTGACACTTATCTATCAAACTTGGGTTGTAAATGCACTAAGGGGACCTGCATGTTATGGTCCAGTCAGAGGTCACATGGTCAGGTCAAAGGTCATTACAGGTCAAACGTTGAACGGTTAAAGTTTACGTGCAAGACTCTCTTATGACACAAAACTTTGCAACCGTGTCACACTTTTCAGTCAAACTTGGGTTGCAGATCACTAAGGGGAAGTGCATATTATCATTCTGTTGGACTTCACATGATAAGGTGAAAGGTCATTGGAGGTCATATGTTACAGATGTTTTCAAATTCTTGAATTTGCTTTTCCTCTGTCATTTCTTGTATTTCAAACGTTAAAGTTTACCTGCAAGACTCTCTTATGACGCATAACTTGGCACATGTTGCTGCAATAGCAACCAAATTTGGGTGATAGATGCACTAGGGGTACATTCATGCTATTGTGCTGTCAGGTCACATGGTAAGGTGAAAGGTCATTTTAGGTCAAACTTTACGACCTGCAAGACTTTCTTGTGACATCAAACTTGGTTAGGGCAAGGGATGTACTTGGGGAAACTTTCGTGTTATTTAGCCATGGGTGGGCGAGACACAATCTTCCTATTGGCTTGTTTATGGCTAGTTTGCATTCTGGACACATCTTTACATTCTGCTCCGTTTCACTATGCTACTTGAATAAAGGATATGATGTTAGTATTCCAAGTGTTCAGATTAGGTAATTATTACGTAAATAGATTGCCAGGCCTAATGATAATAGTAACAGTAATAATAATATACCATATTTATATAGCGCGTGTCACAAATGTTCCCTGTGCACTGGAATGATACAATGACCCCTTGTTAAGTCTGTCCCACGAAGTTTGTGGTAGTTTTTATTGTGAATATGCATACCTGGATCAAATTTTAGGCCTGATGATAATCAGAATAACAGTCATAAATTTATATATAGCATGTCAGGAAAAGGTCCCTATGTGCTGGAATGCTATGATGACCCCTTTTTAAGTCTGTCCTACGAAGTTTGTGGTAGTTTTTATTGTGAATATGCATACCTGGATCAAATTTTAGGCCTGATGATAATCAGAATAACAGTAATTATAAATTTATATATAGCATGTCAAGAAAAGGTCCCTATGCGCTGGAATGCTATGATGACCCCTTGTTAAGTCTGTCCCACAAGTTTTTGTGGTAGTTCTTATTGAGAATATGCATACCTGGGTCAAATATGGGTAAATCACTTACTTTTCATGTCAGTTATGGGTGTGACATGTTTCATGGTCATAAACCTTTATGCTGTACTTATGTATGTACCCATTTTTTCCAGGATGACAAAACAAACATCCCTTTTAGGCTTGACCATCACTTATTGTGTACATATAGTTTTTACTGCTTGGAGTAAGTGCAAATATTATTGGTTTCTTGTTAACACATGTCATTTTCAACATATAACTTGTCTTTCATTGTTTTAAGAAATACCATTAGTGTGCCTTGATCATTAGTGTTTTCTGTATGTACTGGTAGTGTATCCCACTTGCAGGTCAAAAATATATAGAATTGTTTATATACCATGGTACATGATGGAAATTACTATTTCAAAACTCCCCTCCTAATAAACAGATCTGGAAATTTCCTTTTTATGGAATAAATATATTAGATGGTAATATGCAGTTTAGATGTTTGTGAAATAATGTATGGCCTTTGGCTATGGGGCACAAAGCATAACACTTACAACATGCAAGAAAATCAGTATTTACGTACAATTAGCAAAAAACGGGGAGCTTGTAGTTTGGAAAAAAGAAAATGGAAGTTGAATCCTCTTGTCTGCAAAATTTGCTGCATTTTTATGTGCCACTCCATTTCAAATCGATCTTAGTTTCATCTACATGAGCAGCAAGTCTCATTGATTTTATAACAGAAATTTGTAATGATATTGGGTTGTAGGTGTAACGCTTTGTGCCCCATACATGTAATTATCAATAGGACCAAGGGCGGCGCTACGGGGGGGCGAATGCCCCCCTATGGTTTTACAAGTGATAGAAAAAAAGAAAATAGAGGAGAAAAAAGAGGAGGAAGAAGAAAGAAGAGAGTGGGAAAAGAGAAGCCTCTGGCTTGCAACTATATAATATGTACCCCTATTTCTTCATCTAAAACATCAATAAATTGACCTATGGGTCATCTTGCCCCCCCCCCCCCCCCCCAATCAAAATACCCTGGTGCTGCCCTTGAATAGGACCATAGAATTTCATTCATCGTAAGTGGTCATAAATAAGTGGTCATAAAGGTTTTGTTTTGTTTTTTCATGGACATGTTGGGGGCCTTTATGTCATTTATCATGCAATTGTTATTCATATGCAAGTTATATCTGTTCACTGATTTTCTTTGTAGAGTTTGATATTTAACCGAATGTATTAAAATTGAAGACTGGATTTCTCTTCAACTTACATGTACAAGCTTCTTTATTCATTATTACTGTTTACTCTTTCCCTTCAGTGACATAAAGTCACACCTGCTTTAATAGCAAATAAAAACCCATTATAGAAAGACCACCGGTCTAAGAAGACCACAAGTACCCTTCATTACCCTCGATTTAACGTTCCTCATTGAAATGTGTATGAAGGAGAACCTGTCCATAAAGACCACTTTTCTTGTCTCCCTTGAGTGCTTTTAAATAAAACAGGATTCACAGTATTTACTGTTTGAACCCCCCCCCCCCCCCCAGTAAAATAAGCAGCTCAATTTCACTCAAATTTCGTTTTTTAATAGTAAAGATGAAATAAAGCAAATATTCAAACAACTTGGTGCCAAGTTCACAGCTATAGTACATTACTTATTTCGTATGTGTTGACAAATTTAATAGCTTAAATCAAGATGCACATACATGTCAATTACAATTGACGATTAACAATACAATCTTACAGTGTGCATGTATTTTATATTGTAGAAAATCAAGTGGGATTGATATCAATTGCAAGATTTATGACTTCACAATACAGTGTTTATCTTTCCTGACAGTTTTGTTCACATAGGCAGCAAACCCCCTATTTTTTTTCTTTCCTTCCTCTTTTTTTCTGCACGTATTTAATTCAATTTAATTCAATTCAATTCAAGGTTTATCAAAAACATGAGTCGCAGCCCAATGGCTGAATTGGTCATGTATACAATTAAGAGACTCATTACATATTTCAAACATTAAAAAACAGTTATATTTGTCAATACTGAAATAAGAAATATGTAGTTCATAAGGCAAGATTACTTAGGCATCGAAAATAAATAAACATAAGATAATACAAAATCAAAGAGTTGGAGCGGTAAAATATAAACAACAGATAGAAAGGAGGAAGTTATAAATTTAGTACATGTCACGAGAAACAAATAACATACAAAAGTTTTTAAAAAGTCATTATACGGATATTAGATAAAACTGATAAATTTCCCCATTACATTTTAAAATTGATATTATTTAATATATTAAATGAATTTTACTTGAGGTTTAAAAAAATCATCTTTTGTGCCTCCAGGCAGTAAAAAGATGTAGACCAAATCCTGAGTACAGTCTCTGCAGCTTTTGGCAGAAACTCTCTGTCGACCATAATTAATACTGACATAATACTGCACATCTCCTTATCATAGGGTTTATTGTCCTATATAGTATAGTGTCACATGGGTGGACTCAAATAAAATTCCAGATAAAACTCAGCTTGTACCAGTCAAAATAGATTTACAATTTATTTCAGTATACGAAAAACCCTCGAATATCAAAACATCTCCCATCTTCGAAATTCTGTATTGTCAAACAAACAAACAAAAAAAAAAAAATATATAAAATGTTTCAGCACTTCGAAAACGACAAAGTATATTACCTCAAATTATTACTGTTTCACAACCATGAAATTCAATATGACAAATGGGCAAAGGATCCTGCATTGATCCAATGCACCATATCCAGTTCCAACTCTGACCTTGTCTCTATACCTATAATTACTTCAACTTATCCCTGAAAAGATCCTGTACTGATCTAATCACAATTAAACCAATTTCAATTTTCCAATGTATCACACTATCACCTCCAATAACCTCCAAAAAAATATTAATTAAACCCTTGTTTCATTTCCGTATGCAATCACAACTCTTCTAAACATTCCCATGAAAGGACCCTGTACTGATCCACCTTCATTTTCACTTAATATCTCTCAATTACTGAATTTACTGATCACACTTAAAAAAAATATTCAAATATCTGAATTTCAACTTCTCCCCAACTAACCTCTGACTATCTCTTTAAGTCTCTATTTACACATCTCGAGCTCAAGACTACCATCTGACATCATAAAATCTTGCAATGATCAAAAATTCAAAATAACAACCCTTTCACTATCAACTTTCCCTCATCTTGAAAATGTTTTGTCTGTACCTCTGAATCGAACAGTATATCTGCAAGACTTCCAAAAAAAAAACAAGTTCACATCTTGAAATAAAAATATTCTTCTGCTTTCCCTCTCACTGTTCTTTACGACAACTTATCTCGTAATCGTTGGCCAAAAAATCTCCATCAAAGACGTCAGCCTAAAGCAATAATATTCACCGACCTTCGTAGGAACAAAATAGCCCAATCTTCAAAACGGCCCGACCTTGGAAAATGTCCCGATCCTGGAAATTATCTCGATCTTGGAAATGATCCCGATCTTGGAACTTATCCCAATCTTGGAAATTATCCCGATCTTGGAACCATCGATGGCTTCTTCAAATCAGGCATAAAAATATCAGTATGAATTCTGCCTAATCTGGCCTCATACAGGTTTATAAAGCTTCAGCCAATATCAGTGAAATAAGGCTGCTTTTGGTTCAAAGTTTGAAAATCAAATGAAATCAAGATGGCGACTAAAATGGCGACTGCCTCAAACTGCACATGTGTGCTCCACAAAGTCTAAAAGATGATCTGCCCAGAAAACTACTGGAAAACTACTGGTATATCCTCCCAATTTTACACTTTCCCAAAAGTATCTCAAGCAGCTGTTAAAAAGCAAAGGCTCACTGAGCTCAACTAAAAAGACCTATTCAAGTTTACTACCCTACACACAACATACAATAGATATGTAAATCAACTCAAGTCAGACATCGATGGCAAAAAGAATCTCTCACACTCTTCTCCTCACACACTTCTCATTGCTGCATAAAATTTACTCCTTATCTCTTAGCAACCTGGCTGTGGAGTGAAAATTAGATGAAAGTAAGCAGGCTTTGCTGGGGAAAGATAAATAAAATAAAATAAATGCATTTTCAGTGTGACATATAGTATAGTACAGTATAGTATAATACAATATAGTATAGTATAGTACAGTATAGTGTAAAACAATATAGTATAGTATAGTACAGTACAGTACAGTATAGTATAGTATAGTATAGTATAGTATAGTATTTATTGGTCCAATGCATGTACTCAATAAATGGATATTTAATTTGCTCACATATTAAAGGCACAACTGATACATGTATATAAACATTCAAATGACAGAAGAATATACAAAAAATTACATAAATACATGATATGTAAAACACTAAAAAGAAATAACAGGATTTGCTGTAGATCTTGCTGCTGGATATGTGATTGAGCCTTTGTAAAAAATTTAATCAATAGAAAATATGGCATTTATTCCATTAAAAAAATTAAATCAAATTGATTGAAATCCATTAATCATAAGTAACATACAGTGGAAACTTGGTATAAAGAGATCTGGGCCCCGTAACACAAAGATTTGTAATCAATGGCAAAGTTGTAACAGCCAATCAAGACCATTGTTTCATGCGCATCTCATTCAAAAAAGGTGACCCTGGACCAATCAGAATGGTTGTTTTAAATTAGCGATCGATCGCAGACCTTTGTGTTACAGGCCCCTAATATAACAATATTCCTGATACAACAATTCCGGTTCCAGCTCTTTGTATTCTACTGATTTTTAACCCTGATATAATGAGATTCCTGCTATAACAAGGTAATTTTGATGGTCCCAAGGACCTCGTAATTCTGAGTTTCCACTGTATTTAACCCATTTATCCAATATTTTAGAAGCAATAAGTACACAGAATTGCCAGGAAAACTCTGGCAAAAGGAAGCTAGTTAAACAGGCTTACAGCACAAAACATTATTTCTAATCACAAATTCACATGTTGTAGGGCCTGGTTGAAAAACATAATTATTTCATTTATTACACTCACTTGCTTTCTTATGTTGAAGAAGGGCAGAGTGAGTGTACACGTAATATGCTTAGATAATTATGAAGATGACTTGATGCTCTGCCATGGGTGATATAACTATGAATATATAGACCATTTGCAGAAACAAGGATTGAATATGTTTTATTCATATAATGTATTTTTTATTCATAATAATGTACATTTTATTTACACTAATTCATCAGTTTTATTAACTAAATTCTACTTGTTCTGAAAGTAACAAAAGAGGTAAATTTGTGATAAAATAAGGCACATCATGAACAGATGATAGACAACAAGATGAAAAGAATAAACAACTGACATAATGTATCTCGACAAATATACATCCGTATGTGATTTACACTAATTCGTCAGTTTTAATTCTACTTGTTCTGAGAGTAATGAATGAGGTAAATTTGTGATAAAATAAGGCATACGATGAACAGAAGATAGACAATAAGATGAATAGAATAAACAACTGACATAACTATGTCAACAAATATACATCCGTATGTAATAGCTCAAAGATATATATCCAGAACACAAAATGTACTTCTTTTATTTATTTCTCTTGAGATACAGCAGTGAGTGGTTTAATTGCAAGCTCTTAATCATATTTACAATCAATTTTCATACACAAATAATGAAATATATTTTAGATACCTGCAATGTTTCTGTTACTAATCATAGTTCTTGAGGAGGATTGAACACAAAAGGTTCCAAGAATGAAAACACCATCATGCTTAATGGCAAATGTACAGGAGAGTCATCACCTTTGCATGTTAAGGACCCACTTCACTATTCGTATAAGAGTAGGGGGAAACCACAGTGTAGTAGTCCACGGTTCCCTTTTTGCCTCCCAGGCACTTGTAACGCTGGGGGGGGGGGGGGGGGGAAGATTCCACCGTTGATCTCACGATCGCACGAAAATCAGCACACACGTCACCCGTGACGTCATCTACCAAATTCCATAGTTAAATATACGAAATAATTCATTAGGTAATTAATTATGCTAATTTATGCGTATATCAGACTTTTTGCTATAAATCACTAGATTAAGCTCCAAATAGTCTTATTTTTCTTGTAAATACTCTTTGTAGTGTTGTTAACAAGTATACATAAAAAAAAAATTGGAATCAAATTTAATTACTTATGTATTTCACTGTTTTTGAAATTTCTTATGTATTTCTGTTTTTCGACTTTGTTTCTTATTGTTTTTTTGACGAAATTTGTCGGCAATACTATTTGGATCATGACCAGACTAAAACTAATTGATTTTGATCATTAATAGTAAAAATAATCATACATTCATGAACTTTTGCTGTAAACACAATTTGTATTGGATTTATACATGAAATCACGTATCTAAGCAATTTTTGATCCGACATGCGAGTACAAAATATTGCGTAACTTTGGTCTCAAAATATGCGCGAGATGCTACAGAAAAAAGTCATGCAGCGTTGTGGCGACATCTAAGCGCGTTGCGGATATATCGCCGAAAAACGTCTAGGGGGATGGAATCCACCCCCCCCCCCCCCCAGTCTTTTTAGGGTTAAAGGATACCAACATAAATACACGAATCAGAGAAAAGGGACATTATACATGTATAATAGCTCAGAAAACATTAACCACTGTTATGTTTGAAGAAACAGCTATGCTTACTGTCATTACAATCATTTGATTATTGCACGTAACATCATCATCTTCCTTATATCAATGTTTACATAATCTATATTCAAAAAAGATACATGTAGTTAAAGGCATTGTTTGACATTGTTATAATTTTTCAAAAACTCATTTTTGAAAGTTTCAAAAAATATAATATCCACAGAAAGTATTTTTTTATATTAGAAATGTGAACCAATGCTTGAAAAAGAGAGAAGGGTCGGTTGCACAGACAAGATATAATAAGGAGTGCGCATGCACGCATAGCTCACCGGAAAGTACTGTGTGTATTGAGTATCATGCGGAGGGAGGCAGATAACGATTGTTTTGATTTTTTTAACTCCAGCAAAATGGTCCTCTTATTTATTGTATGTCAGACCAAAAATATTGAAATTACGATTTGCGTCTTACTCACAGTTTTTCATTTCAAATTATGGTTGGTTTCAGGGTTTTTGAGTACAAGTACTCATACATGTTTTAATTTAGTGTGAGAATTTGTTAAAACGGCTGCTCAAAAAGTTAGCCAATGCCTTTAAGTTGACAAACTTTCTCATCTTGAAATAGACAAACTACTTAGCATCATCTGAGTTGCAAATATGTAATTGGTATACTGACTAATTAATTTCTGTGGAAAATAGATTGAAATCAATCTTTCTGGGCACCCATTAAGAATGACAAAAACATCAATTAAAAAAGTAAAATGTGCTTTAGAGACAAAACATCAAAATGTGAGCTCTGATGTCTGTCGTTGGGGATTATATAGACTAGCACAAGTTGATGAAATGTAAAGAAAATTTAGCCTGCCCTAATGCAGTTATACTGCCACACATGTATACACCACCAAGCTGCAGCTCCAAGCGTACTGATGCATCTATTATGTCATGACACACGTGCATATCATTACATCACCAAATTGAAACTGGCCTAAATCACTTCAACCGTACATAATGAAGTTGGGGCACACTCCTTGGAGAACTCCAAATTTGGGGCAATTCAAATTTGGGTCACCCAACTAAGCCAAACATACTGGAGCTTGGGCACCCTTAGCCTTTTGACAAGGCCCTGTGTCCCTGTGTCTGATGTGATGTTTATATCAGAACCCGAGCGAGACTAAAAGAGACTACATTGTAATTGGGAAAGTGAGCTCACGACTGACGTCGCTTGATCACGAGCATTCACCTGAAGTCTCTCCATCTCCCTTCGTTGCCGGCTTGTCTCCTCTCAGCCACTGAAAATAACCCAAGTCATGAGGTCTTGTCAAAAGTGTAGGGCACCCTAACTCTTGGATGAATGTTATAACTTACTTCCCTCATCAATAGATGCCACAAAATCATACCCACGAGGGTTCAATCTGACTTGCATTGCTAGCATCCAGAATGTAAGACAGGGGGAACGAAGGCTCAGAAGATGATCATCCAGGCTTGAATCACTGAGGATGCCATCATATCTAACAGCACCTATCTTAAGACCAAATTAGTTCTTCATAACGTATCATGGATGCCAAACGTTCTGGGGATTCCACAACATCCAAGCACTCGGTGTAGAGACATGACACACGTGGGATGACGCTTCTCATTGCCTCTACCATAGGGGCATAGACTGCGAAAACACTCAAGTGATCCAAGGAATGAAGTCTCCTATTATCACAACAACCATCAACATTCCTGGAAAGCATCTCAAGAAACTGCTCAAGTGCCCTTGATGAAAAGCGAGAATGCCTGTTGGGGACAAAAAAAAAGAGAAAAGGATATAGAGAAGGGGGGGGGGGGTATAAGGTTATAACCATAAGACTGATCATTTATTTGCATCCAGTAAATGTACAATGTAGCACATCAACTGAGGATGACTACTGGTAAATTCATTAAATTCTTGAATGCTGAATGCCTTTGAAACTTATCCATCATCAATTCACTGTGCTCTGTAGACAATAAAGAAAATAGAATTTCAATCAATTTCTCATGTCTCTTGTAATGCCCGGCGCACATTATAAGATCCGTCTGCGATCTGATTTTTGGAAAATGTAATAAAGCATTCAATATGACCAACAAAAAGTGGTTTAAATGATGAATTTATTGTAAATGATCAATATATAATATTTCTTTTTGTCTACTATAGCCGCTGAGGCTGAGGTACGGTGTTCATTCGCTTATGGGCTATGGACCATTTCATCTCCGTGTCTGGCCCCCTGAGTTGAATGGTTGATAGGACCCAACAGTAGCAATAAATAAACTACATTATATGTAAGATGGGTGCATATTGGGGAAGAAGTCACATCTCTTTGAATTATAATACCACAAATATAAACCAAAAGTTTGTTAATATTATGGTCCTCAAAAATTTCTCAATTGGAAACATGTTCTATATTTCTATTTCTAAGAGATGAAGAGAAATTTTAGACTGTCTGTGAGAAGGCCAAGATATGATCTGATAAAACTTTAGAATCTGAGCACTCAAGTTAATGTTCATGGACATATGATATACTCATCTTACCAGACATTAAAGCAATATCCAGGCTGTTGCTTTGTTCGCTTCGTTTCAGAAAATGCTCTGCCTAAAATGGCCAGATCTTCATTACCTACATGGAAAATAAAAGATGATCTTTTAGCAATGAATGAAAATAATATACTATAAAGTGAACAGGTCATGGGTAAAAGATTCTGGTAGCTGAGAAATGATCAGAGAGAGAGCAAAGGAAAGTGAATCGCTGTCCTAACTCATCGTCATAACGTGGTCTCAATTGCATCTGCAAGTGTGCTGCTACAGTGAATTCTAGTGAGTTTCTGGTAATTTGTTGATAGTTTGCTGGTCCCAACAACCCATCTACTCTGTTATGGAAAATTCAGAATGATCATAAACCACAATTCAAAATTAGCTCAATAAATCATATCCCAAAGGTAAAATCATACCGCTTTGGTCCTGATAGTATTGAAGTAGTGACATCACCAAAGGGTGGTGAACAGGTACTGTACCTGATGTGGGAAGAGTTCACTTAAAACCTCATATGCTACATGTACATGTATGTGTTCTACAAGTCTATGAGTTGGAAATGTTCTTGATTAGGAATAGAAAAGTTGAAGGGGCTTGCACCTTACAAGCTTTTTTTTGTTTGTTTTTTTAGCTTGTTGCTCCATTTTACTATTTTTTTTTACAGCAGGTCAACTTTATTTTATTCAGTCTTTTATAATGTTACTTCATTATATTTCTTTTGTCTTTACAAGATTACTGAATTCATATATTTATTTTTGCATAAACTGCAAAACGGAAAATAAATCAAATCAAATCAAGTGGTACTTATTATCATCTGAGCTCTAGTGAATCCCTTTGATAGGCCTATTGGAAGCTCCCCTTAGAAGGATGACTGGTGTGACCAGCTAGCGACAATTAGGTGTCCATACCCAAAGTGGGTATGCTTTGCAATGCCACATACTTGTACAATACAACAATAAATGAAGGAAATGAGAAGATGATTGAATATAGGGAGGTGTCGGGGGGGGGGGGGGGGGGGGGGGGGGGGGGGGGGGGGCCGGGCCTTAATGTTTTGTTTGTTTGCTTTTTCTTTCTTTGCAGATTTCATGATCACCTGTATGAGACCAAATATCATTACAAAAGCATGTGAGCATCCTGTCTGAGCTATTGTACTACCTCTACTTGACCATGCTAATTCTCGCATTTCACAATGCATGCACCACTGACGTCCGTACCACGAGAGGCATGATATTTTCCCACTTGCGGGTCAACAAGATAGCAGATGCTGCGAGTGAGGGTTGACCAATTGACGAAATATTTAACTGACCGAGGGATGCCAAGCACAGGGAAGAAGAAGAAGAAGAATGAGTTAGTAGAACTAGCAGTGAGAGCCCAGGGAAAATATAAAGTGTTAAGGCTGTAATCACTTAGAATAGGAGTGGAACATGCGACAAGTGCAAAGTGTTGATGGAACTGTTGTCGACCCATCTCGCAGAATTAACACGCTAGAGTGACTGTCGAAAGTGAACCGAATGAGAGAGCAAAAATTAAGGATTGCGAATTGCGAGAATTCACTTCTGTATGGAATCAAGTCTTCACAAATTCAACGTCTCCAGAGGCTTAAGAAAATCAGGCAGCAAAGCTAATCATCAAGGCCCTATTAAAGCATGATCATGTCATTACTTCACTACCAAAACTGCAATGGTTTACTATCAAAACTGCAGGCACCAAATTGTATTTATGATTCTAACTGTTGTCTGTAAGAGCGTCCACAACAAAATAACACGACCCCTCCACTCCATATAGCTCACCAGTTTAATTGCAACTTATCATCTCTTGGGCACAGTACAGTTTTGAAATCACCTTGGGCTATAGCTTTAACCATGTCCCTCAAAGCAGTCAAAATTTTGTATACTCACCTATAACAGGATCTGCAAGATTAAGGTGTTGAAGGCTACTGTTGTTGATCATTGCATCCACTATACCATCCTGGAATTCTTTTTCACACTCTGTGAAGAAAAAATATAGTGGATAAAAAATAATTAAAAATAAATCATATTTCACATGAATCACTCACTGGAAGGTTCCATGTCATTCCAGATCTTTTTAGATGCAGGTTATTTTGTTTTCCTAATATGATCTTATTGTTCAAAGAAAAGAAAAAGCTTGGCTGCAACAGATAAATGTAATTACTTCTGAAAACATTGCAGAGTAGTAGAATATCTTATTTTCAGTAAGTAATCATAACTCATCAAGATTCAACAATTCAGGATGAATCATAATATTCATAGATCTATTCAGAAGTCAATGTTTGTAAAGTCTTCAAGTGTGTATTGCCTAGTATATACACACCTCACAAAAAGTAACTAACCACTTTGTCTTTGGATCATAGCTCAAATATGGCATGTTGTATCGGACAACTATTAATAGAATTAGAAAGAAAATATAATTCCAAACATTTTGGCATTTCATTTGTTGAAATTGAATAAAGAATGTGAGCACAATGGTGATTTGTAGCAAATACCTTCAAAATAAAAGTTGCAGCAATCCCTATCTCTATACATGTACATAGCCAGAAATCCATTCTGTATATACATGTACTATACAGACTGTCATATCAATAGGGATTGCTGCAACTTTTATTTTGGAGGTATTTGCATATAAATAAGATAAAAAAGATAAACTTAGGCATAATCTCAGGTTAATCATCTCTAATCATACCAACCCCTGACATTTTCAAGAACCAAAGTCATCACTGCATGCATACAACCATAATATTTTGAAAACCTGCCCAGTTGAGTTTTGATTTAAGTTAGTGACATTCTTTACCTTTAAGAGAAAACCTGCATTCAGCCAAATCCAGTGAGCGTAGTCCTGAGTGTTGCAGTAAGTCTAGGAGGCCCTTTGGTTGAGATGTAGAATAGCAGTTTCTCTTCAGGTTCAACGTCTTCAGCTTGAAAGAGTCTCAACAAAAATCATACACACACATTATCATTCCTTAATATAGGAGAGTAACACAGAACAGAAATACACATTATCATTCCTTAATATAGGAGAGTAACACAGAACAGAAATACACATTTTCATTCTTTAACTTAGGAGAGTCCTAACAAAGAACAGATACATATGATGATGGCCGATTCCTCAGGTCCAAGGATTAGCGGGAATTAAATTAGTTACGGCTTGATTTAAGATGTCTAAATAGACCGATCCTCGAGCGACAGACTCTAGCGTAATTTTGGCAAGGAAAGCCTTGGATGGGGGGGGGGGGGGGGCTTTGGGCAGCTAAAGTCTTTTTATGTCTGTGCTTCTCCTTTAAAGATACATGTATTATCATTCTTTAACTCTAAAACCATTGGGCTTTGGGGTTTGGGGGTTTCTTAAACCAATAGGTGGAGGATTTTTTGCCACCCCCAGATCTCGGCTGTTGATTGTGCAATCACTGTGAAAGTTTGCTTAAATGTAGAAGGCAACATAATCGATAACCTACATAGTTAGATTCTTCAAAATAATTTTATTCTATTTTACATAAATTAGGATATGCTCATTTATGCATGAAATCACATTTTTACCAAATGAAGCTCAAATAAAACTCAAAGATTGCTCATTTTTGTATAAATATTATTTGTAACATCCTCAGCAAAAGTTTATTACGAAAAAAAAAAATCAGGTATCATATTGTATTTATTTTATTGTTTTATTAATTTCTTATGTATTTCGGTTTTGTCCTGTTGTTATGTTTTTTCGACCAAAATTTTTTCGCCACCCTCTTGATATCATAAAAAATTTTAAAGTTTAACTGGCAAAGGAAAAATAATGACATACTTATGAATTTTAGCTGAAGTAACAATTTATTTAATATTATACACTAAATCTCATTCTTAAAGCAATTTCAGACCGACGTACATGTACAAAATGTTACCTAACTTCTAAATCATGCACCCGGTTGTCCGAAATACAGTCACAAAATGTGCAAGAGAATTCATCGGAACAGGTTAATGTGTGAACCTGCATGAGGACAGCTTGCCCCTTGCGTAATTACCCCACAAAACATAGAAGGGGCTTAAAAGCCACCCCCCCCCCAAAAAAAAAAAGACCTTTTAGTGCAGATATGGAACAGTCTCACCCCAGGAGAGACATAAGCATTATCATTCTCCAACTTTGAGTCAAAATAAAGAACAGACAAATATATCAAAATCTATTTAAAGTTTCACATAACTTATTACATGACTTGGACAAACTGATTAATTAAACTTTTGAGATCCTAAGCTATCAATGCCCATGTCCTTGAAAAAAAAATTCATTTCATTTTGGTAAAATTTGATCGTACTTGCTGTGGCAGCTAGAAGAGTATCCACCTCTATTGCATTAAGTGAAGAGGTCTCCAGAACTAAGTCTGAAAGATTAGAATCCTTGCTCTGAATGGCAGAAATGAGTCCTGCAGGTGAGACTAGCTTGTGAGGGCTAGACTTGTCCTGGCTCCTAAGCCGTTCTCCACAGTGCAAGGAAAGGCAAGATATGCTAGGTACATACTTAGGCAAGTATGCTGCAGGAAGCAAAAACGATTGTTCAAGTCATTTCGTAAAAATGTATTTCATCTTGGGAGAACTCTGAAATCATAAAATGAACAGAAGGTGATGTTCTGATGACCCCCCCCCCCCCCCTTTCTCTTCAACTAATTTTGCACATACATATAACTCAATAACTGTACAAAGAACAAGACTCCATACCATACAGTGTATATCTATTAAAAGTATGCAAATTACATTTTTAACATATGCATTTGTACATTATTCAAGAAAGAGATTACTAATCTGTGCAAAATAATTTCAACCTAATGAACAATTAGCCTGAAATAAGTACTCTATCCATTTCAATTCATATGTTATATATGTTCATATATTTCTCACAATGCTATCACTTTCAAATATTTAAACATTTCTTTGTTTAAAAATGATTCTAATAATTGGTTTCATTTGGATCAATATTCCAATGGAAAAAAAAAGAAATCTTACCATGAATTCGGGAAATGATAATCAATTTTAAAAGAACATACAAAAATAGGGTTTTCAAAGTTTTGTACACCAATTTCTATACATGTAAATTCTCCATGTAGGCAGCAACATGAAGTCACAAAAGGTAATGATTATGCTACAATATACAAATTCTCACATACTTCAAGTCAAAAGACCTTAAGAAGTAAAGTTGCAGCATTTTTTTTCTTTTCACACAGCAAAATGATCCCAGCATTTCCAGTAGAAGACCATCATACAACCATCCCCTTCCCTCCCCTCCCCAATCACTTTTAAGTTGACATAAAGAAGTGCAACATTCCTTCACTTGATGAGTACTATTCTATTATTTGTTAGGCATTAATCTTTACAACAAGGCAGTAGCGATATTGTGTCTCGCCCACTTGTGAAAATAACTGGAAATATCACGATCTCCATAGCCATGCAACAGAATTGTATCCAAAGCTCATTGTGAAATATCTGCCATAGAATGCAACATCCCATAAAATTTGAGAAGGGCTATTTCATGAAATACTACTCCCTTTCACCTGCTTCCCCTGCACCTACTCCCACCCCCTTTGATATGAGTAACATTATTGCATTGATATTTTACATGTGTGAAGGTAAAATGTCTCTGTGGTTGCAGTCTAACTGAGGTCTCTAGATGATTTGTACAATGTAGTGTCATAATGAGCTTATTATTTAGAGAAAACAATCAAGAGAACAGCGTTTCTTAGAGATGAAGAGTTAGTGAGCAAAATCTTTTATGGCAAATTGAATACTGTATATAAAAGAAACAATAAAAAAGCATGCATATAATTGAAGAGAACACATAGCACTGTGATCCTTCAGCCACTTTGCACTGAGTATGTATGTATGTATAGTTGTAATATTCTTTCAAGTGCACAATGTTGCCTGGCTCCTGCGACATGGATGCAGATCACAAATCATATTATTCACAGCAGTTCTTGTGTGCTATAAGACTTCACACTTCATACAAGAATAATGTATGGACATTTGCTTATTATTTTGGAGGCGGTTTTTTTTAATATTTTTAAATGTTTTGTATAATATCAATAGATAGGTGGTTTTAGGTATAAATGACACATAGTAAAGTTGGAATATGACAGATTGCTGTGAAGTATGTGATGGGTGCCAAATGACCCTAACTTTGAGCTGTTTTACATTTGACCTGAAATGACCTTTGACTTCACCATGTGACCTCTGAAGGCACCATAACATGAATATACCCCAAGTGCATCTGTCACCCAAGTTTGTTTGCCATTGCAACATGTGCAGAGTTATGTGTCATAAGAGAGTCTTGCAGGTAAACTTTAACATATGACTAAAAATGACCTTTGACCTCATCACATGACCTCCAATGGCACCATAACATGCAGATCCCCTTAGTACATCTACAACCTAGGTTTGGTAGAAAAGTGCGAGACAGCTAGCTGCAAAGTCATCTGTCATAAGAGAGTCTTGCAGGTAAACTTTAGCGTTTCACCTCAAATGACCTTTGACTTTACCATGTGACCTCTGAAGGCACCATATCATGAATATACCCCAAGTGCATCTATTTCTCAAGTTTGGTTGCTACTGCAGCAACATGTGCTGAGTTATGTGTCATAAGAGAGTCTTGCAGGTAAACTTTAACATATGACCTCAAACAACCTTTGACCTTATCACGTGACCCCTAACGGCACCATAACATGCAGATCCCCTTAATAAATCTACAACCAGTGGTTGAAAAGTGAGAGACAGTTGCAAAGTTATCTGTCATAAGAGAGTCTTGCAGGTAAATTAAATTTTAACGTTTGACCTTACCATGTGACCTCCAAAGGCGTAATAACATGAATGTACCCCAACTTCCCCAAGTCATCTATCATCCAAGTTTAGATGCCATTGCAACAACTGTTGCCAAGTTATGCATCATAAGAGAGTCTTGCAGGTACACTTTAACATATGACCTAAATGACCTCTGATCTTATCACATGACCTCCGACAATTACATGCAGGTCCCCTTACTGCATCTCTTTATAACCCAAGTTTGGTTGAAAAGTGAGGGAGGGTTGCAAAGTTATCTGTCATAAAAGAGTCTTGGAAGTAAACTATCACATTTGACCTGAATTGACCTTTGACTTTTTTCTGAAGGCACCATATCATGAATGTACCCCAAGTGCATCTATCACCCAAGTTTGGTTGCTATTGTAGCACCATGTGTAGAGTTATGTGTCTTGCAGGTAAAATTTAACATTTGTGACGGACGGACGCCAATTGGATCCCTTAGTCGCGCCTGCACCTCTGCTGGGTGAAACAAAAATGCCCTTTACAAAAACATTTGGAAAGTTTGCAAAGTTCCATAACAGAAAATCTTTCTCTCTTTTTTTCCACTATGCTATACCACATTACAAATACACTCACAGTTGTCAGCTGCATGACAATTCTCTCTCATAGTGAGACGTAATTTCAGATGCTTCATCTTGTGATTTCTCCTGTAGAAAAAATGGAAAAAAAAAAAAACAGTAAGGACTTGTAAAAACTTTACTCTCTTGTTTACCTGTTCTACTCAGAATATTCTACAGCTTATTCTAAATTGCAGACCATAGTGGATTGTATGGATAGGCAAAGTGCACTAGATAGAATTATTAAACCTGCAGAACAATTAGGAGGGTTCTACTCAACACCAAATTAGTTTTGTGCTATCTGTACAAAAAAAATTCAGGCAAGTGTGGAGTAAAGTTTATCCTCCAGAGTCCAAAGAACAAAATAACTTATTATCAGCTTACTATTTAACCTGATTAAATCCCAAATGTCACTCTATGTCATACTGCAATACATGGAACAGGATGATATGTTTTGGTTATACAGACTTTAATATACGTAAAAGGCTTAATGAAAATTAAAAGGAAGAAGTTCTTTACATCCAATAAGATTTCTTTGGAGGAGAAATTGTCTGATTGAATGATTGTTACAAGAGAATCCAATTGATTCTTACATGTGATAGGCTTCCAGCATCTCATTGAGTTTATGTGCACAGTACTGGCCAAAGTAGTCATTTGATAAATGACCACATAAAAGTGGTTGAGTTAGAGCCAGTTCTTGAAGAACTAGACCCTTCTGTGCCCTAAGGGCTAACCCAGACATGACCTTACACCAACCACATGCTGGCATGTCTGCATAAAAAAAAAAGGAACCAATATATCTTTAATTCAGCCCTGTTCTTATATCATATCAAATAGAGACAATTTACAAGGGGCTTAATTAGGCTGGAGTCTATGGTAAAATGTGCGTTATACGATTATCAAATTGTGTCAACAGGTTAAACTAGCTGCTCTTCACATTTCTGTTATCTTTTAACACACAAACAGCACTGAAGCAGAACCTTTGTATAGCACACAGCTTTGTTTCCTTATTTCATCCCCAATTGCTTTTCATTTGCACATTTCAAACAATTCTGAACGGTTTACAGCAACATATTTCAATTTAAGCCTTTCAACTCATTCATGATAGGAATTCAATAAGAAGCCTTTAATCAGCATTTCTTCCTCAAAATGGCTACACTAGTATTTTTTGTTTTGTTTTGTTACTGTTGCATATTTCTTGTAACAGTACAGTCCGGCAGGTTGGCCTGTTGTCACCTACCACCTCGTCCACACACGTTGCAAACTCTTCTGTTCTCTCTTACTCTATCTTTCTTAACTCCAAAGAATGCATACATAAACAGGCCAGAAAATTACACTATGTACACTACGACAGTATTCATGATCAGTACAAATGACATCTACAGTGTCTGCACAAATTGTAGTTTTGCAAACTAGATTGTAGAAGAAAACTCAGATTTGTACTTGGATCATCTGGGGACAAGTTCGTGACTATTGCTAAATAAACAGCACAGACTATCATGTGCCAACCTAAAATTATCAAACACTCAAATAAATTCATACATACATGTATGAGAAAACTGAAAAAAAAACTTGCCAACTGTTCACTGGAAATGGCATGGTCTAGTGCTCCCCTGGTCTTAAACTGTGGCCCGCAAGACAATTATGCGGCCCATCAAAAATACTGACTAAAATTTTCATAGTAAGCAATGATAGTAATCATGGATACTAAAATGTTTCTGCTGGACTATATGCTACATGTACCTATGTAATTTAAAATCATTTTTTGAAAAATAATTTTATGATTTTCAACAATTTTTCATTTTGCATTCTGGACGCATTCTTTTGCACCAAGACATTAAGATATTAAGACGCCTTAATACAATGCTCAATGTTATTTATTACATATGAATCGGTACGCCATTACCTAGGGTATGGCATTGTGTAGTGCCATCTTGCATCCATAAGAATACAGTTATGCAATGTTGTCAGGTGACTTTTATGTCAAGATCGGTGATAACGATCCGAAAACCGATTTTCCTTCTTTTATGACAATGTATGATGACAAATGTCTTAAATTCAAATCTTCTTGCATAAAACACTTTAAAAATTACTTTTTACATGATTTTGGTACCCAGAGTACAGCGCTGAAAAAAATAAAAATAATAATTCAGCAAAACAACGAATTCTTAATTGGTAACCAGGGTACCAAACACATCATCATATGTAGATTTCAAGAGATCAACAACTGACATGCAGAGAAGTCATAAAAGTCATACATACCACATTCCAACAATGCTAAGGATTGTAGAGATGCAGACTTCACTAAACCATTAGTCAGGGCAGTACAGCTTTCATGGTTCAGCTTAATTCTGTCCAGGACTAGATGGCAGATGGACTGGCCTAGAGTTGATCTAGGATCATCAGGAGCGTTTAAGATTTGTTGGAAATCTGTGCTTTCTAAACAAGATATTTAAAAAACAGATGAAAAGGACTTTTTTTTAAAAATGAAAACAACAGTAGGGCTGGTGCAGTAGGATTCCTTAAAATTAAATGTGCTGGCACAGATAATTTTCCTTAATATATTCAAAACAATAAATATTCATGAGTTCAGCCAAAAATATATCAATAATTTACATATACGCTTAAAGACATTGGTTAACAGTGTCTTGAATTTAAACTAAATGAATGCTTGACCACGCATGGTCGAAATTTATGCCTCCGCCATTGCCAGATCGGAAATATACATGGCACATTCATGTTGATTTATTTTCATTTATACCATGACATCTTTGACCGTGACCTTTGACCTGGTGACCCCCAACTCTAATGAGATCACTGCCCTTTCCATATGCATACATGAGCCAAGTTTGAAGTTGAACTGTCACAGAGTTGTTGATTTATCGCAACAAGCAAGTTTCATGCATATAATGACCTCTATGACCTTTGACCTTTGACCTTGAGACACCAAAATCTAATCAGATCATTACCCTTCCATATGCATACATGAGCCAAAGTCTGAAGTTGATCCGACAAATGGTTCTTAATAAGTTATCGCGAGAAGGAAAACGGGATGGACAGACAGACCACCTGAAAACATAATGTCTCCGGCACCACCCACGGTGGGCAGAGGAATAAAAATCTCATTTTGTTACTTGAAAATGGGATAAACATAAGGGTTATAGTGTAAAAATACCAGTCTAAAATTTTCAGAGTATAATATCCACAGGAAGTATTTTTAAATATTAGCTCTTCTTTTACACCTTTCTTTAAGAAGAAAAAAAGTTATAATAAAAAATGTAGTCTGCAACTTTTACGGGAGAATTTGAACTGAAGGGACTAGCTAGTCAAGGGATTATACAAACAAAAAGTACATTTCTCACTGAACTTGTCCATGAATGAATGAATAGAACAAACCTGCATACGTACTGACAGCATTCACAGGGGTCTTCACGCTTGACAGCTCCAGTGCTTGTCTTTTCCTCTTTGAAGCAGAAGTCATACAGATCTTCTCTGAAATAATTGTCATCATCCCTTCTCTGTGGACTGCTTGTGAGGCTGGTCTCCAGACTTTCTAATAAGTTGCCTTCTCTAATTGCCTGTCCCATAAGACTGGCAGTCTCTCCTGTATTCACGTCATTCTCTCTTTGATCATCCAATCTTCCCAGCAGCAGCATGGTCAGCAAGCAAGCATAGTTTGCCATTTCACCGCCAAAAAGAAACTCCTCAAGATGCATGGCCTTCAGATTTCCCCTGGAAAGTAGAGTTCTCATGAATCTCTCCAAGGCTGGCATAACATGCATCCTGTACTCACTAGGGCAACAAACCCTGCACTTGAGGGTATGTAGATGTTTTGCTAGTAGGTCCAGTGCACCAGGGGATCTGGTTAAAGCTAGCAGTGTCTTGATATCCAGGGAAAGCTGATGTGGCTTGTACTGAACGATGTCTTCAGACCCATTCCTGAAAGGATTCTTCAAGATCGCTACAGATTCTAAGATGAAATTAAAAGGTTGGATACAAAGAGATGTGACTGTGTAGGAGTGTTCTGAGAATTGTCAAAATGTTATGGGACGTGCTATATAAAGTGTAAGAGTCAAACACATGATGGCCATCTATGGCCAGCTTTTGATATAATATTCCAATCCTTCCATCCCATTCACAATCACTAGGATTATAGGTTACTCACTGTATTCACTCCCAGAGTAATAACTTTACTTCTCAAATTTGGTTGCAGTTTTGGTCGATAGGAAAATACTTTTAACAAATTTCTGTACAGTCCTCCTAAAGAAACAAAAACAAAAAACTGCCACACAAAAGGCCTTGATGGGGGAGCACCAAGTCCTTTTTGTCTACACACTTATAGAGGTTTAAGATTTAAATTATCTTTAACTTCCTTTGAGCCATTCTTTACAAAGTGAAACAAATATAAACACACATGTCCCTCACATGGCCTCAATGTAAAAAAATCAGATTATACAGTCAGGGAGATTCCCTTTCAAGAGGGAACGTCGAGTTCCTATAGTTTTAGAGAACATCGACTTCCTCTGACTGTAACGACCGCTGTGAAACGTGTACAGAGTCAATTGCTTTCCCTTGACTGCTGTCTTTAAAAAATCATATAAAAAACCCCCATAGCTTGTGAATGTTGAAATAACTCAATGAAAGATGGATAATGAAGTTAACTTAAATATTCACAAGCTATGGGGGTTTTTTTATATGAATTTTTTTCTAAATCTTTTTTGTGATTCGGTGAGCTGCAGAAAATGTCCCAGGCATTCTATATCAATATCTGCAACCGGATTTGTGTAATCGAGATGAAACACTGGCCACACACGCTCTTTACGTTATGTACGGCGACATATGAGGAGAGCGAGAGAGAGAGAGAGAGAGAGAGAGCAATGGGAGAGTGCGAAAGAGATTACATAATTCTCACTTCCCACTTTGCTCGTTGAATAAGGCCTAATTCGCAATGGCTGGAATAAGAATTTTTATAACGGCTGACCTCATGCGTTTCTTACATGACAAAGTTTCCATTTATTTGGCAAGAAAAATAATTTCTCAATGTTTTTTCAGAGTGGTAACTAAGATGACCAACGATATTTTCACCTCTAAAACAAAAACTTTTAAATCAGGTTTTACTTTTAATCAACCTTTTTCAAGATTTTATTCTCACACAAGTTTGAGAATTGCCCCTATGGGAATTCCAGCAAAATAAAATGTACCTTTATCAATGCTTTTTCGAAGAACTTCCCTGTCCTCTCTCATTGACTCTCTGTGTGCCATTTGTAACTTCTGTTGACATAAGTTGTCCATGTACATCTGGTACCATTCCATATCCTGTAAGCAAGTGTCACTCAGGGTTGTAATGAAACAAAAACGACACTGCCAGAGTAGGTCATGGAGGCCGGACTTTAATTCAATAATGTAGAAAAATTCAAACCTAGCTCTAACCCGCTGCCCCCACAATGTCTGAATGTCAAGACCTACAGAAACAAGGGAATAGTAAAAAGAAAGACAAAGAAGACAAAGATTAAAGGTAACCAGGACACTGTTTCATGATAGTGGTCAGCACTAACAAGTTGTCATTCTCTGACGATTACCATCATAGTAACAGTTAGTGACCACTGACCAGTGCTTCTCAGCCAATCAAAATCAAGAATTTTACTGATCAAAGACTGACAAATTGTCAGTGCTGACCATTTTTATGAAACAGTGCCCAGGTGATCAAATGATGAAAACAAGAAATAAAGATGTCCTTCACAAGAATTCAATATTTGGAAGGAAGATAAAACAAGACAGGCTGTACTAGGAGTTAAAGGGGATAGCAAGTGAGAAATCATGGGGAAAGGCAGGGTGATCTCGGATGAGAGAGGAGGAATGCAGTCGGCCTCTCGAGTTTCAAGAAAAGGGCTAATCCATTCTAAACAACTGTGATTTATTGCCGTACGTTTTTCAAATTTCGCGCAGTGAAAAAGCTAATAAACAGCTAGTCATATGGAAAAACAATTTCATGGCCAGCTCCCTGGGAGAGCCTAAGGGGTGTCACGTAATCTGCGGCGACGTTGTGTCGGGGAAAGGCAATGGAGTTTAATGGCTAGACTAACAAACCAGAAGTAAACTATATTTTGCATTTTTGAAATGTTGGAGCATTATACAAGACGTTTCTTCGAGTGAACACGATGAGACCCGTTAAGAGTCTACACACTTAAGAGTTGTTGAGAAATGTGAGAACCCGAAGTGTATGACTAGGTTGAGTTCGGTAAACTTTGTGTTGTCCCAACTTTTATCGCATTAGTCCGACGGGCTCGCATGACGGACGGATTATAGTGGACAAGTAAACAAGCCTTTTGCAAATTCATTTTCCCCATGATTTCCCATTTGCTGGCAGCTATAATATCTAAAAACCACCTGGAAATCACTGTAATTATTCAATTTCAATTCTGGAGTGGAATATATGCTCAAAACAGTGAAGTCCACTATCAAAGAGTATTTCAACCACAAATGTAGTGAGAAATGCAGAGTAAATTCAGCCTCCAAAAGTGCATTTACACTCCTATATACATGTATAACATAATATCAAGTTGGAAAATCTAGTGTAAACTTCTCATCAGTAGTTTTATCTGGTTGTAATCCTAATTCTGTGTACCCTCATTTAACCAAGATCTGAGGACTACCTGTGTAACCCACAAACTTTGCTACTACAGTGAACATTGCACTGATGGTTCAGTTGGATCCAGGAAGCTGAGCAAAATACTGTATATGAAAAATTAAGAATCATGGAGACAAGTTAGGAACATAACAAAAATTATCAGTGACAATGCAGAAATCTGTAATTTTACAAAGCATTCATAATTAAGTGAGCATTATCACCAGCTACATATCCTAATACTGGTAATATGATTTTACCTCAATGCAAAGCTCAGTAGACACATCTCTATGCACCATGGCTTTTCACTAATATACAAGAACAGGTATTACATGCATGTGAAATATTACCTTTCTTAACGGCTACATGCTGAATAAGAGCAAGTCGATAGTCATCACATCGAGGAAGCAGAAGTTTTAACAGGGACCAAGGGAGACCTATAAAAGAAAAAGGGCGAGACAGGTACAGACAGAGGTCATACCTTGAAGTTGGGCAAAAGAAATATGACCAAAATTATGCAACTCTAAGATACATGTACAGTACACATTAAGATTAAATCATTTCTCAGAACAGGGCCCCATTTCATAGAACTTGTTATCAATAGTAAGTCGCAATAACTGTTACAAGTTACTCTGAAAGCCTTGCATCTAATTAGCTGAGAGCAAATTTGTCATAGAAAAGTGGAATTTGTTAGTGATAAGTTTGATGAAATGGGGCTCAAAACAATTTCAGCAATGAAATTTTGCCCTACCATATACCAGATTCCTGTTTCAAAAGAAACAGGCAACACAAATTATACATATTCATGGGTGTCAATACCCAGGGGGGGGGGGTAATATTATTTTGAGTAAGGGGTATGGCCTGCACAACCATTCCCCCCCCCCCCCCAAAAAAAAAAAAAAAAAAAAAAAAAAAAATCACCATGAAAAACATGAGAAATGTCATAGCCTCCTTTAATCCCATAAAAACAAACAAAAGTAAGGACAACAAAGTCAAAGATAATAAAAAAGAAAAGGAAAAGGAAAAAAAAACTTTCAGCACTCACTCGCTTCGCTCGCTCACATTTTAAGTATCATAACCAATGACGGTTATAATCTTAATGAAAGTAAATTGGTTCGCATCTTGTCTTTCTAATAGTATGCTATTGTTCTACTCCCATTTAATATCTTTTGTTATTTTAACCAATGCTGGTGAATATCTTTATAAAAATGAAACTGGTTTGCAATTTGCATCTTATGTTTCTTTCCAATGTTATACTATTAGAAATGTAACTGCAAGGAGTTGAAAGAGAAGAAGACCCAAAATAGAATTTTCATGAGATAATGGCCTGAGGCCAGTAGCCTATTCCTATATGAGAAAGGAGGATGATGATAAAGTGTATGTTATTAAGATCCATAAATTGGAGTAAAAGTACACTAGAAATTGTTTTCAGTATTCAAAAAATACCCTTCTCGTTCACTTGCTCCACTCGTTCATAGAAACAAGATATTTTAAGGAGGCAAGCGCTCTTATTCCCTCAGCAACATGTCCGAATATTGTAATATTTTTACAGGGAGATATAAAGCTTTCCTCAAATTCTGTGTAAATACAGTGTAGTACATCATCAAAATCACCTAGCTTATTTTGGTGGGAAATGGAAATGCTATGTTTTAAAGAAATAGTTTTTGTCGGTAGCTCACTTTGCTCCTTCAAACAAAATGGTTTCCCACGATAAGCAACAAGCCAAAAAGGATCATATTTGGCAGTTTGATCAAAAACTATTTCTTTGAGGCTATCAAAGAATATAATTTTTTTTTCCTCACTTGCTGCGCTTACTCAAATGTAATGTAGATAATATTTTAATAATAATAATAATGACAATATTTATAACGCGCAACTTATCCATTTCATGAGATGCTCAAGGCGCATACAAGACAATTTCAATTACATAAGATGAAAAACGAAAGTTGTGTTTAAATGTAAGCTCACAAGGAAATTTAAGAATATACATTAAGCAGTAGATAAGTTTTAAGCCTAGTTTTAAAAGTGAAAAGGGTACTTGTTTGAAGAGAAAGAGGTAACTTATTCCACAAGGAAGGAGCTGCTGATGCATATGCTCTATCCCCCCAATTTCTTTTAGTACGTATTTCTTTAAGCCTAGCATTCTTTGATATCATTTTTTTATCACAAAATAAGTGTGTTTTCCCTTATGTTGTGCCTATGAGATCCTTCCCTTGTAGGGTTCTCTCTTATGCCTGATAATGCTGTGTACATATTCTTTTATTTCAGTACATTATCATCTAAGCAGATGAGGTGGATATTATTGTGAGTGCAAGGGCACCATACATGTAAATGCCCAAGCAGGGGGCGGGGGAGGGGGTAGAGAGGTTGATATTCCCCTCCAACCGTTTTGGAAATTTTGGCATTTTTTCTATCTGAAAATCAAGTATTAAAAGCATTCAGGCACCTTGTCAAAAGTCAGAGCCAATTTGGAACGCAGCTTTTACTTTTAGCAATTTTCTTACTCAGCGTCTTTTCCCCTCCAATCCTCCTGTTTCTCCATAGACAAAACAACAGGGGATCAGGAAAGCCGATGTAAAAGAATGGTCAGGGAGAAGACGATCAAAGACAAAGGATGAGACTTTCATAAGATACAGTGTTGAAGAATGTTCGACTGATTAACTACGGGTCTTGACCTTTGGGAGATCGAGGGGAGGCACATGCACCCCTTACACCCCCACATTTACAGGCCTGGATCCTGAAAGAATTAGTATTGACCTGTGGGCAGTTCCAGCGTTACGAACATTACATTTTGGACGATTTTTGCAACTTCAAAAGGTCATGAAGATATTTCCCACTTTATTATGCAGGACTGATAAGATGCAATCACACCAAAAAATCCTTGATATTAGCAGTGAAAGTTTCAGTCCATTTCAGTACATTCTGTGGTATTTACAGCATGTTATGTTTTTGTTACGGACATTACAGTTGTTGGACAAGAAATGTATGTCAGTAACGAAACAGAGCATGCCATAACTACCACATGCTGCACTGAAATGGACTGAAACTCAAGGTTATTTTGTACATGATTCCATCATACGAGTTCGGAATAAAAAAGTGGTTTAATCTTAATGACCTTTTGAAGTTGCAAAAG
Organism: Echinometra lucunter; assembly: GCA_029962745.1. Lineage (NCBI taxonomy): Eukaryota > Metazoa > Echinodermata > Echinoidea > Camarodonta > Echinometridae > Echinometra > Echinometra lucunter. The sequence goes on along the minus strand of CM057157.1, from coordinate 1,254,452 downwards.
TGTCATGTCCGTAATGCATGAAACTGCCCTTCTACATTTTTACTACTTAATTGATTTTCCTGATTTGCAGCATCCTTAGATTCATGTTAAAACATGTAGGAATTTTGTTCACTTGACTTTTTGTTCTAGGTTCACAAAAAAAAAAAAAAAAAAAAAAAAAAAATGAATGATATAGAGTACAAGCTCTGGTGTGCAGCTGCTCAAAGGGATTTGCTGATTACACTCGCGCATAGTTCAATACTATCAATGCAGAGTCCAAATATTTACTAATTAAATAGAAGGCAAACTTGAAATTATTGACCAATTATGTGGTCAGTAGTGTCCATTTTAGGGGTCCTGTGTGCAGCTGCCCCTACCCCTGTGGGCCCCTGCCTATCATTTAGTATTTAGCTCCGTATTTGTGACTAAGTTTTTTGTACACATTTTACATAGGGTGGCCGCTCACCAGACCCATCTAGAAAAATGGCTCTGGTGAGCGGCCACCCCCATGCAATTTTTTCTCTGGTGGTGTAAATAAGAATTTCAGCAGCAAAATATGGACCACTGACTTCATTCTCTTAAATAAAAATCAAACTTTATCAAATAAAGCTTATGTATTGGCTTAAGTATGTCAAAGTTTCTTGACTTAAAAGTTAAGAAACTACCATTTTTCCATCCTTGCCTAATGGTGTCGATTTCTAATGATGACGAGTGAGACCCATTTATGCTTACTGCTTTCACTGAGTATGTTTTTTGGTGCACTAGAACCTACCTGAGACTGTCCAAGTTAATTTCTGAAGGGATATCAAAAATATTTTTTTCAATTTTTAGTTTTTATTCACCACAAGCCACTCACAGGGGACGGCTGCCCACAGGAGCACATACTCTATTTACCTTCTAATTCATTTTGAAGAATAGGTACATAACTCGCAACTCGATCAAGACACAGGGCCTCCAAAGATGCTACTACTTTTGTTGACTCCATACTGTCCTCATAAACTGTAAAAGAATGGTCATAGAAAAAAAAAATTGGGTCAGAAGTGGCAGGAGAAACTGCTCTAGATCTAGATCTAGAGAAATGGGCATCAAAAAGACTAACTTGGGCTGCCGGCTGAGATCCAATGCCAATGCCTAGTACCAGTCTGAGTAGTCAGTGTTGTGGGCACAAGTTCCTGAGACAGCATCAAGCCTACTGGGGAAGGAAGAGGAGGAGGAAGGTATCCAATTGTCTACTTCAGTACTTGCTTTGAAAAAAGATGAAGGGAAGATAAAAATGGGTTTGCTCAAATTGGCATTAAAAAGTAGCCTAGTCTTACTTAACTGTTAGGCTAGACCTATGACCTATGTGGAGTTGAGAGTACTAAAAATTGCTAGAATTACATGTAACATTGTTAGACTCTATCATTCAAGTAATAACCATCTAACTTGTTATTGATTAACCCACAGCACAGGTTTATCCCCCGGGGGGGGGGGGGGGGGGGGGGGGGGGCACTCAGGTACGGGGACGTGGCCGCTTTGACGACCCCCTTTTTCAGACCTCAATTTCTGTTCCAAAGCATAGCATTTTCTTATCAAGCAAAAAATAAGAAATCTGTTCCAAAGCATAGCAAGTTTTTCGTTTCGCCGTTCCGACCACGTTGATTGTTATGATGAGCTTCATTTTTGGTGAAAAGCAGCCTGCACAGCGTCGCGCGAAGGCCAGCCAGCTGTGTCGATTATCGCCTCTGCGCGAGCGCTCCCGGCGCCCATGACGCCGGGCTAGCTGCATGCACGTATGCCTGTTCCTTAAGTAGGGATACATAAGCACTCACACGCAGGCAAATCCGAAAGACCCCCGTTTTCACAAACATTTGATTTGTGGTTCCGAGCCTGTTCCGAAGACTCTCGTCACAACAAGCCCGTTCCAAAGCCCCCATTTTTTGTCTCGCCCGCGGCACATTCCTACCACGTTTTGGTCAAGTGCCCCCCCCCCCCCAGCAGGAATTTATCAGGCTCCAAAAGAAGTAAATGGAGATGAGCAGGACTCCCAGGAGCCACAGAGCATTTTATTCAAAGTGGGGGGGGGGGGGGGGGAGGGGCTGAGCTAACATTAACGTTAGACCGAATTTTCTGTCTCCTGTTTCATCTTTAGCCTCTTCTTATTTGGGTCATGTGGGTAGTAGGGTTGGCTCCCCTCACAGAACTAGCGCTCTGGACAGAGGCATCTAACTGTCATGACTGTTAGACCCTCTAGATCTAGGCGTTGCTTCATGCTACATGTAAGTTAGGCTCTACTAGATCTAGATCTAACGTAATAGGAGTAGACTCTAGTCTAGATCTAGTACAAGTACGTACGGTTAGTCATGTTACTTTAGTCATGTTAGTCATATTAGTCGAGGAGTCCTATGCACTAGCTTAAAATTCCACATTTTTAATGAGAATTGAAGGACTGTAATAGACTATTCCTATTTTATAGACCACAATTAATATGTTCAGCTTACCAATTGGACTGTCGAATGCCTTACTCTTCGTTTTCAGGTAATTTCATGTCCAAACTCCTCTCCGTTTGAGCCTCCGCATCCCTATCCGTATTCGAACTGTGTTGGATCGGAGAGCTGACGTCAGCCCATAACATGTAGCTTTATTATTGAGTTTTAAGTGCCCTAACGGGATTTTATTCGGGCATTGTACCATCATCTCTTAATTTTTGCAGATCTCTTCAACTGTCTTTAATACCCTTAACGGGATGCGCGGGGGCGCGGGTGCCGGGTTCCCCACATGTAGGGGCCGCCGCAAGGGGTCCCAGCACCAAGTTAGCGGAGGGGGGGGGGGGGTCCAGTCAAGAGCCTTTAACCCTCATATATCCGGGGGCCATAATGCCCCCCCCCCACCCCCGTTGCAGTGGCGTAACAGCCGGGGGGGGGGGCAGGGGAGGCAGAGTGCCCCCCTGAAGGATTTCAGCGGGAAAATCCACCAAACCACCGGGGAAAATGAAAAGGAGGGAAAGGAAGAAAAAGGAAGGGAGAAAGGGAAAGGAAGAAGAAGAAAGGAAAAGAAAGAAGAAAGGAAAAGAAAGAAGGAGAAAGGGAAAGAAAGAAGGAGAAAGGGAAAGGAAGAAGGAGAACGGGAAAGAAAAAAGGAGAAAGGGGAGAAAGAAGAAGAGAGAGAGAGGGAAAAGAGGGAAAGGGGAAAAAAGAAGAAAGTAAAGGGAAACAAAAGAAATGAGGGAAAATTTAGTACCAAACCCCCGAGTTTCCGGGTGCTCCATTCCCTGGACCCCCGCAGTGGCTTTCCCTGTAGGCCCCCATCAGGGGCCCTAAGCCAGAACCCACGCCCCCCCCCCCCCCCCCCGTCCTCCTAAAATGCAGTCCTAGCCACGCCACAGATTCTAGACATAGACTAGTTACCGGGAAATTTTGGGCTCTGCCCCCCCCCCCCCCTGATAACAAGTACCTGTTACGCCCCTGAACCGTTGAATTTTTGACGGTACTCCGCAACGACTAAATGTATTGATCTGAGATTCCATGATTTTTTTCTCTTATCCTTCTCGCACGTTTTGATACCAATTTTGATCGGACCTCCTTTTTTTCTATATTTTTAGGCCTACGGTACGTTTTATTGAATCATAAAACCAAAATTAGGAAAAATTACAATATTTACAAATAAGTAAAACAGATCAGGATATTGTAACAAACAAAACAAGATAGAAAAACCGAGTATACAAAAAAAAAGGGGGGGGGGCAGAAAAAACTGTGGTACAGTGCATATAGGGGAATTCCCAAAAAGACTCCATAATTTGATCGGACCTACGGTGCGGGTATCAGATTCTGTAGGGCCTATACTGTGTAACTTACAAACCTATGGGCAAAATCAGAAACTCTTCAAAACGATGTGAATATACTGTCAGGAAAAAAAAATAATTACTCTCTCTAAAATAGTGAGAAACAACAAACCACACACTCTCACATACCCATACACAACACACCCATCCACCATACGCTTTCAAAAAATCAAAGAAGGAATTTGTAAAACAATAGAATACATTAAAAAATGATAACCCATTCTTTTAGTAAAGATTCTTTACTAAAAGAATGGGTTATCATTCACATCGACTTCTGAAGTCTGATAAAAAAAAAAAACATATTTACAAACATAATATACATAAGATATAGACAAAACTATGATTTTCTCATTAGCATGAATTAATTCATATAAGAAAAAAAAAATTGATAAAATTGCCCTAAAGCCTTCTAGATTACATCATTCTCTACGCTCATGGCAATTTTCGTGCCAATCCGGCGATCCGACCACGGCCGAGATTATAAGGGGGCCGTAATACCTCCCCCCCCCCCCCCCCGGGGGAGGGCAGAAATAGCCCAAGTTATAATTTATACCAACACTTAGAGAATCCATATCATTTCATTCATTAATCATGTTTTTTTAAAAACTCACCAAAATACAATCATGACAATACGAAATCAGAGATGCCAAGTTCCCCAAAATTTTATGAGTGAGATTTTCATGACTCGGCGTCTCGGCGAGGGAGCGAAGCGACCGAGCGGGGGGAGGGTGTGGGAGGGGGGACACCCCCCTCCCACGGTAGGGAGCTTTTTCAATTTTTAGCTCTTAATGGTGCGACCTGGTGCATACTTAAGTGACTATTTTTTACTTATTTTGAAAGACAAAAGGTAAAAATACCTTCAATTGCAACTATCACTTAATCTTTTGAGCTATGCTCCTTATTACAGGGTAGACGGCGTGCGAAGGCGGTCGGCCAGTGCGTATTTACCGAATAATGCTACTTTTTTTTTTTTTCTGTCGGGTCCCGATGCGTGAGAAAAATGGGTGCCATGCGTGAGATCGTGAGACGGACCCTGAATGCGTGAGTCTCACGCACAATGCGTGAGACTTGGTAGCTCTGCGAAATGAATACGGATAATCAGTTGTATTCCTATGGAGGCTCACAGGTCTATGCAGCAATAATACACAGCACCGCACGAAGTACGACAGACAATACTCTATTAACCCATTCGTGACAGAGGTCCACATTTTGTGGTTTTGAGCCTAATATCTTTTGATGCAGAGCCTAAAAATCATACCAAATATATGAGCAGAAAGAGCAAAAAATTCTAGACAAACAGATGAACAGTGCCCATTTTGGTTGCATCAATATATTTTGTTGTTTGATGCTGAAAATTTTTTATAAGGAAAATAAGCATTAAAATCCTTAAATTGGCAACGCGATAGAAAGTTTAAAATCACCGTTTTCCCCTGCAAATTGGCAACTTTTTGACTTCTTATTATAATTTCTGTCAATTTATATTCATTTCTGGTACATGACGTTTTTATAAAAAAATGTAGAAATAAAATAAACATGTTGGTTTTGCCAACTTGAAGAATAAAAGCTGATTAAATTAGGCTTTAAATAATTCCTGTCATGAATGGGTTAAGAGTACTGTACTTGCACTGGAAGAAGAAGAATCGGTGACTGGGGACTCCTTTATGAAGGGGCCCCTTAACATAAAGAACATGGGTGTGGAACGTTATAACTCATAAAACATTCCCCCCCAAAAAAAATGATCAGGGGATGGTCCCCTCCTCTTCTGCCTCGCGATAACTGCGTTACCTTTAAAAGAAGAAAAAATGGAGTATATGAAAAGGTGGCCGAGAAAGCGGAGAATCTTCCCCTCTTGGTTTTTTGTTTTGTTTTGTTTTGTTTTTGTCCGAAAACCTCAGATGTGCCCTTCACCTTTCTCAAGACAGATCCCCCAACGATTTTAACCTCTTCTTAAAGAAAGCGTATATACTTTATGATATGCTAAGGACAACCATGACACCAGAGTAATGAATTAACAAGCAAAGAAATGGAGCTGAAATAAAGTATCATTTGAGGAATGTTTCGGGAAAGAGTTATGAAGACTGCTTTGCACCCTATAGATTATGTTTAAAAAGGGCCAGGCTATCCTAAATTAACGATTTCAAACCACTTCTGACCATTCAATGTGGCCTTGAAAGTGAAAATGAAATGCACTTTTGAACAGAATGTACAGAAAAATCATTTTTAAAGAGAATTTATAACTGTTTATGTTAAAGTGGTAGTCAGGTAGTGTGAAATAACGGAAGATGGAACGAGAGAAAGAGCAAGAGATAGAAAAGGAAAAAAAAAACAAGGGAGAAATCGAAAGGCATTCCAAGTCGAAACAAACAAAACAAAACAAATTTCTATATAGACAATCCGAAAGATAAAAATGACAAAGTTCATGAGCCCCCTCTCCCCCCCCCCCCCCCCCCGGTCCCGCAGGATTTCTGCCCATACCCGACAGTGGTATGTGAAGGGTTCCCATGACAGACAAACACTGAATTACTCCCCCCCCCCCCCCCCCTCCCCTTCACTTCTGCCCAACTGATCTGTGATACTTTAAAAAGAGATGGAGCAGAGCGACCGAGGGGTGGATAGTGTGGTTGATGCATTTTAACGCTTAAAATCAAAATTTCGAATGCATTTAATGAGGAAAACGTATGGAGACACACTTAACTCAAACCTCGTAAAATTTTGAATTTCAAACAATGAGCGTTTTATTATTATTATTATTATCATTATTATTATTATTATCATTATTATCATTATTATCATTATTATTACTATTATTAATTTGCTTCTACAAAATCAGTTCAGAGCGATATTAAATAAAATTCGTGAGGAACATAGTCAGGAAATTTAACCATATACAATCGAAGGTAAGATCTTTCAAATATGTGAAACCTTGATGCTATCTTATACACTAAGCTTTTTTAAATGTTTGCAATTGTAGATTGCAAAACAGGGGCTGCGGAAGCGGGAAGAGGGGAACACAATTTCTACTTAAAACAAAGGCCTATTAATAGTAAAAACCTAATATCTAAATTGTAAATTGCTCATTTCATAGGCTTGAAAAGCTCCCCCTCTCGTGTACTTTCAAAATTATAGCCTCAGTAAAATCACTCTACCCATTGTACGAACAATTTTTTTTCAGGCCATGCCTTGATTATGCAGAGTCTCTTTTGTTTCACTGGTCTTTAATCCCTTCACGAATGTAAAGTTCTCAGTTGCATAACTTGTGCACTGACCAAGTAAATTGAATGAAATTGTGCATGATGAAAGGATAGAGTATGATGTGCCAAACATCACCCAAACTCCGATAACCCCTTTACAATATATACAGATTGCATTGGTCTTTTTTATTAAGTTTTTTAAATGATGCAACAACAGATCTTTCACACCTCATGCCACAGTGGTTAAATGACTAAAATGGTTGAAAGATTGGTTATTTTACCTGACTGCTGAGAAGGCATTATGTATGCTTGTTAATGAGCAACCAGGGAACATAATGGTTTTAAGTCACCTCCGAAGGACTTGGTAATGAGGATTAATCCTTACCAAAGGGCATTACGTATCTACTTGGTTTCGAACCCCAAATTTTAAGTCGTGTTTTCTCTCTATTTTGTGAATCTCCAATATTAACTCTTCTACTTTGAATGAAGTAGATATGAGTTATGGTTAATCAATTTTGACAAACTGTGTATCATTTAAAACTGTATGTAAAACTCCAAAACTCATTTTAGCCTACTTTTTATGGGTTTCGAGCTGGACGGTCATATTTTAAATCGTTTTGAAAAAAAAGGGCATGCAAGATCCATTAAGTGTCCGATATTGGTGAAACATGAGTATGGAGAGATTAAACTGAAAGAGGACAAAAAGAGATAGAAATCGAAGAACGGGATGAGTTTATACCTTTAAATGAAGAAGACTGTTGGATAGATGTCTTTGTAATCTTTCATGCTCAGTGCTAGTGTTCCGCCAGGTGCTTCGGTATGTCAGTTACTGACACTCCGACAAGTGGCTTATTTTTGAAAATCATTTTCTGAATATGATTTTTTTTTTTGACACTGACATCATCTTATCAGATTTAAAGCAGATGCTTTGAGTAGGTTTTCTTCCAGTAAACGTATCAAGCGGACAGCTTGTCCAGACATGCCTCTTTTTTAAAGTCTGTCTGGGTTTTTTTTTTTAGAAAAGTAGGACGGCGTGAAAGACAATTATTTGAACAATAAATGTATTTACTCCTTTCCCAATTTAAAAAGAAATAAATCAAAAGTCACGTGAGCCTGCAGTTCTTTCACTATATCTATTTTAGTATGGTCATCATGATTTGAGAAAGGTTGTAGTCAAGATTCGAAAGTTATTAATCTTTCACATTCTGAACATATACACAGCCTGATAAAAGCATTTTGGACCAAAGCTTCATTCAGTTGTAGGAAGCTGTCAAAATCTTAAAATCTGAGATATTTGATAGATCTGAATATTCGCAAAAGAAGTAATACGAAAACTTCTTTTCAGTGAGATATTCCGGGCTCAAGTTTTAAAAAAAGGAATTGCACGTGTACACAACAAAAATGAAAGAGAGTGGTGATCTCCAATCTTCAAGAAGTCATTTATTCCTAATCAGATTTTTTCGAATTTCCCTCTCTCTTCCCCCCCCCCCCCTCTCTCTCTCTCTCTGATATAAATGTACGGGTGTGTGTGTGTGTGTGTGTGTGTGTGTGTGTGTGTGTATACCTCAAAGACTGTGTTACCGGCTACCGGTGGTTACACGCTTGGCGATCTCCAGGCGGACTGGGACTGGCGACTGGGTTTCCTTCGTGTGGGGCGAATGATGCACGGAACAGATATATATATATATATATATATATATATATATATATATATATATATATATATATATATATCATGATAACAAAAGTCTATAGAGACGAGCGCAAAATAAGATTTATAAAACAATCACAGGAGGAGATGAAGGATAGCATGATAAAGGTGACATCTGTTTACATAAAAAAAAGAACTGTGAAAGTTGGATAACAAACGGGCTATGGTTTTTAGATGATTTCATCTTATAATGACCATACAACTCATGTGCCATTCCCCCCTTTGAAATTTCAATAGATATTTTTCTTTTCTTTTGCAAAGCATCATCGCAATGGCTATTCCATAGGCAAACATTTCTTGTTTATTTAGTTCAGAAAAGAGCCACCCCCTCCCGATAAATAAACAAGAATTTTTTTTCTCCCTATGCAAGTTGTAGAATTAGCTATGAGTATTATCACACAAAAGGTATGTTGGTAACTAGAAACAACATATTCCCCAGCAACCATGGCAACAGGAGTATTTGCTGTATGCAAGTATGCTTTTCTTCTAATCATAAATGAACAACTCACTGTCTGGTAATTTTGGAAACTATGTAAACACATTTCCTATAGCAACAGGAATATTTGCACAATGAAAACACGGTTTTCCCACGATCACAAATTAACATTTAGTGTTTCACAGGGGTCGCGGAACGTTTTTTCAAGTGGAGGGGGGGGGGGGGGGGCTGAGACCCAAACAAGCAGAGTCCATGGGGCCCCTGGTTTATTCTTATTGTTTTGCAGGCCTACGAAATGAGCAATTTACAATATTTTTACAATAGCTCTTTTTAGCCGAAATTGAAGGAAAGGCTGCAGCCACCTGCCCCCCCCCCCACGCTTCCGCGGCCCACGTTCCATTTGTTTTTTAACCAGGCATTTTTGGCTTGGCGTGCATGTCAGGACGCCTCTACACACTTCACACAATTCAGGGGGTATCACACTGAACGGCGAGTGCTTGCGAACACTGCGGGGTTTTTTGTTTGTTTGTTTGTTTGTTTTTTTGTTGTTTTTTTTTCGTTTCGTCAAGTTTTTTGACAAACATTGCGCGAATGTTGCTAATTGTCGATAAAATGTCGCTAAAAACAGAGGAGAACCCTGATATTCGTCAACATTTGTCAAAATGCCTTGAGGCATCTCACGCAGGGTTATGAGGGTGTAAACCTTTTTAAAAGAGGGGCATGATTGAATAGTGGTAGAGCGGTGGTCACGTCTAAACTGGCGGTACCAGGGTTCGAAACCAAGTGAACATGGTGAATGCGCTAGTGCCCATAGGTAAGGTATTAATCCTCATTACCAAGTCTCTCGAGAGGACTCCAGCCGTCGGTCATGTGGTTGCTTACAAATACTAGCATACACATGCTTTCTTTAGCAGTCAGGTAAATTAACCAACAATTTAACCATTTTTAACCATAAGATAGAAGAAAGAAGAATAAAAGTGGAAATCAAAATACAAGCAGAACACATTTATCTACATGTATAATCTTTGAATAAAAAGCAATCATCAAAATATCCAAGCTAAGTTTTATTGGAAGTCAGATCGAGCCCGGGTCACGAAAACTTTGATCACACTCTCCATAATCGTATTTTTTCTCTTATCATCATCGCTGTCAGAGCTATTATAATAGTAATGTTTTTGTAACACTATGTATGCTGCTGAATTGCCTGTCCGGGGACAGATTATTTGATGGTTCTCCAACATAATCATCAAACATGTTTTCCAAGAAAAATATTCATGCAGAAAAGTATGACAAGACATCTTACTACATTTAGATCATTCGTGTAAAATACTGATTCAGTTACGAAAATGTTTTTACCTTCAATTTTTTTTTAAAAACTATTTATAGTATCTTATTTTGCCTGTTGTGCTGCTAAGAACTATGTTGTAGTTACCGGGATTTTTTTTAATGGGTTGACATGGAATGATGAACAGGTACTGATCGTATCTCCTATTTACATAGAGATATAATTGTGATTCAGTCATTGTTCTTTCATAAATTAACAACCATGTTACAGTAGTGGAATACCGCTACCGAACCAGTCTAATTGATTTTAATTTCTCAGTTTAATTAACTCCGGAGAATCATGACAGTTTTATGGGGCCCTCTACGATGTTTCAAGGTCACAGATGATACATCAATATTACTTTTATGTTTGATAGTTTCTCCACTATAGTTCAGGCAAGAGGTCCTCATTATCAAATCTCTCAGAGAGGATTTGAAGCCGTCGATATTCTGGTTGCTTACTTAATATATTCATGCACATGTTTTCTGAGCAGTCAGGTAAACCATTTGAATAATAGGCCTATTGTAATTTTGAAGGAAACCCTATGCTGCAAGATGAAATGTTTCCTGCTTATTGATTGAAACTTTCCTTACGAAAATGTATAAGAGATATAATGATGAATTGAGGAATTGCCTTGTAGCTCGTATGTGGGTGCAGCCATTTTATCTATAACATGATGTATCTATAGGCGAATTTGTACATGAACTATGTACAGAACTTAAGTTGGAAGGAGTTTTCAGTTTAGTGAAAAAAAAACATTATTTTTCAAGGCAAGGAAGTCGTAGCTGGAAAGGAAAAAACACTTCATTTGGAGTAAAATAAGCAGGGAAACAAATGTAACTTCTTTATTTAAAAAAAAATACAAACATAGATTTTCATTTGTGCGAAACCTTCACCTCTACTTATCCATGCAATTTGCGTTCTGTTCTATAGTCCAAAAGACAATAACAGGTGAATGAAGAACTACATTACCACACACACGTGGGAAAGAAACATCAATAAATTTGAATACATTTACAAAGCAATTGACTTCGCATAGTACGTCACGTCTCAAGAAAATGGCGATGCCCATGTCGTATTAAGAAGGTGTAATTATATTCTTTCTCATACACTTTGACCGGAAATCTTACAGATTAATTGTCAAGTACACAACAAAACTTTTGGAATAACTGAAGTTACATGGTTGATGCTTGGGGTTCCGTTTTTAAGTTTAAATGGTAAGGCCCACACCTATTAAAAAAAAAAAACAACAACAACAACCAGCTGTTCTTGTATTATAAAATACACTCAGTAACATTTAAAAAGTTATAAGGAATCCATGTGGTGGAAAGTGTTGAATTATATCCGAAATCAGTCACAAGTATTTCGCCTTTTCCATATGCACCATTAGAACCAATTATGCACATAAACTGGTCGACTCGGCTTCAACTGTTCGCACTCTAATGCACATTGTGCTTGCCCAACGAAGCAACGAGCGCAATATCTTTCCATCGTCAACCAAATTCTGTTTATACATGTATCGATGACACTAGAGCCCTTTATTACAGAGTTTGGCCATTTCGGTTTCACTGGGGGTTACAACATGGCGCAATTTCTTTTGTACTGTGCTTGCCTAACAAAGCAATATGCGCCATGCTGTGCCCTACTGGAGCCGAGTTGGCCAAACTCTGTCATAAAGGACTTTGGGTGACACCTCAATGGTGGCCTTCTTTTGATGTGATAGCAAAGGTAACAGTACTGAATTATGATGCGAAATGGACATAAAAAAGAAATAGCCTAAGGGTACATGAGTATGGGGGGGGGGGCATGAGAGGGAAGAGTGAGTAAATGCAAGGCAGAATGTATCAGTTCTTTCTATCAAAGAATGGAATTAAATTAAAAACCATTTATGTCAATCATCACATGGCGAATGTATAGAGAGAAGAACATCGCATCAAGTGAATGGCATTGTAATTAAACACACACCCACCTACACACACACACCTACACGTTAATATCAATATGCCTATAGCACAATAATTTATTCAATGTACGACATAAAAGAGCAATGGGGATAAAATGCCTTGCTCAAACCAATCGACTACCACACTACGACACTCACCCACACACACGCACGCACACGCACACCCCCACACACACCCTCACCCTCACACACACACACACACACACAACACACACACACACACATATATATATATATATATATATATATATATATATATATATATATATACAGTGCGTCCCCCAAAAAACTTTACACTTTTGAAATGGCCGCCAAATGAAAAATACATGATTAGGCTTATATGTATGGATAGCTCATGGACTCAACTTTCATATGAGACCAAAAAGGCCGAAAATAATTCATGCTTATTATTATCATTATTATTATTATAATTATCATTATCATTATCATCATTATCATTATTATTATCATTATTATCATCATCATTATTATCATTATCATTATTATTATCATTATTATTATTATTGTCATTATTATCATTATCATTATCATTATTAATTTGTTTCTATAAATATCAATTTAGAGCGATATTAAATAAAATTCGTGAGGAATTTAGTCAGGAAATTTAACTATATACAATCGAGGGTAAGATTTTTCAAATGTGAAACCAACCTTGATACTATTTTATACACTTAGCTTTTTAAAATTTTTGCAATTGTAGATTGCAAAACAGGGGCTGCGGAAGCGGGAGGGGGGAACACCATTTCTACTTAAAACAAAGACCTATTATTAGTAAAAAAAACTATTAACTAAATTGTAAATTGCTCATTTCATAGGCTTGAAAAGCTACCCCCCTCTCGTGTACTTTCAAAACTATAGCCTCAGTAAAATCACTCTACCCATTGTACGAACATTTTTTTTTTTCAGGCCATGCCCTGATTATGCAGAGTCTCTTTTGTTTCACTGGTCTTTAATCCCTTCACACAATGTAAATTTCTCAGTTGCATAACTTCTGCACTGACCAAGTAAATTGAATGAAATTGTGCATGATGAAAGGATAGAGTATGATGTGACATCACCCTAATCCGATAACCCCTTTACAGTATATACAGATTGCATTGGTCTTTTTGATTAAGGTTTTTAAATGATGCAACAACAGATCTTTCCCACCTCATGCCAGAGTGGTTAAACGACTAAAGTGGTTGAAAAATTGGTTATTTTCCCTGACTGCTAAGAAGGCATTACGTATGCTTGTTAGTGAGCAACCAGGGAACATCATGGTTTTAAGTCACCTCCGAAGGACTTGGTAATGAGGATTAATCCTTACCAAAGGGCATTATGTATCTACTTGGTTTCGAACCCTGTGCGACCCCAAATTTTAAGTCGTGTTTTCTCTCTATTTTGTGAATCTCCAATATTAACTCTTCTACTTTGAATGAAGTAGATATGAGTTATGGTTAATCAATTTTGACAAACTGTGTATGATTTTAAACTGTATGTAAAACTCAGAACTCATTTTGGCCTACTTTTTATGGGTTTCGAGCTGGACGGTCACATTTTAAATCGTTTTGAAAAAAAAAAGGCATGCAAGATCAATTAAGTGTCCGATATTGGTGAAACAAGAGTATGGAGAGATTAAACTGAAAGAGGACAAAAAGAGACAGAAATCGAAGAAGAATGGGAGGAGTTTACACCTTTAAATGAAGAAGCCTATTGGATAGATGTCTTATAATCTTTCATGCTCAGTGCTAGTGTTCCGTCCAGGTCCTTCTGTATGTCAGTTACTGACACTCCGACGAGTGGCTTATTTTTGAAAATTATTTTCTGAATATGATTTTTTTTTTTTTTATTAACACTGATATCATCTTATCACCTTAAAGCAGATGCTTTGAGTCGGTTTTCTTCCAGTAAACGTATCAAGCGGACAGCTTGTCCAGACATGCCTCTTTTAAAGTCTGTCTGGGTTTTTTTTTTTTTTTTTTTTTTTTTTAGAAAAGTAGGACGGCGTGAAAGACAATTATTTAACCAATAAATGTATTTACTCCTTTCCCAATTTAAAAAGAAATAAATTAAAATTCACGTGAGCCTGCAGTTCTTTCACTATATATATTTTAGTATGGTCATGATTTGAGAAAGGTTGTAATCAAGATTCGAAAGTTATTTATCTTTCACATTCTGAACATATACACAGCCCGACAAAAGCATTTTGGACCAAAGCTCCATTCAGTTGTAGGAAACTGTCAAAATCTTAAGATTTGAGATTTTTGATAAATCTGAATATTCGCAAAAGAAGTAATACGAAAACTTCTTTGCAGTGAAATATTCCGGGCGCAAGTTTTAGAAAAAGGAATTGCACGTGTACACAACAAAAAAATGAAAGAGAGTGGTGGACCAAGAAACGATAAATTTAGTGATCTCCAAACTTCAAGAAGTCATTTATTCCTAATCAGATTTTTTTTCGCACTTCCCTCTCTCTTCCCCGCCCCCTTTCTCTCTCTCTGATATATATATATATATATATGAATAAATAAATAATAAGTTCAAGTTACACAGTTGACGTGTGGTTCATCTGTACTTTATTACATCGCTACTCAGAGTTTCACGCACCATGAGATGCGATCTTCAGGCAACTAATAAAGCATCAATACCATTTGAACAATTCATTGAAAAAGCGCGCAGAGCGAGCAACCCCATTTCACGCAGATGGAGCGCAAGCTACAATGGTAATGATATATATATATATATATATATATATATATATATATATATATATATATATATATATTATATATACACATATATATATATATATATATATATATATATATATATATATATATATATATATATATATATATATATATGGGTGGGTGTGCGTGTGGGTGCGTGTGTGTTTTTTTTCTTTAGTTTTTTTTTTTTAAAGAAACTAAGCTTATAGCAAAGTAAGCTTCTTCTTAAAAACTGAAATCGTCTTCCAACTGTTCTTTATACACCTGCATTAAGCAAATGGTGTGTAATGCAACCTTTTGGTGTCGCGGGGCATTTTACCCATCATTCGCTGCAAAGGAATATATTTGAAAACGATATTTGGGGCAAACAAACTTTTTGTACTTTGGAAAGGCTTTTATCTACAATGAAATATCTTTGCGTGGCACACAATTTCTGTGATGTTGATAAAAAATGTTTATTATTTGCATAATTCAGGAGAGATTTGGGCGTGATCACAAAGAATAAACCATGTTGCCCTGGTCAACTTCATCATGTTGATGCCATTATTATATGACCTTTCAAAAGATTTAATGCTGTTATCAGTGTTAAGAAGTTTATAAGAATATATATGTGTATGTATATGTATATACATATACATACACCCACACGCACACACTTACGTACACACCCACCCTCACGACCCACACACATACACTTTTTTAAACACACAAATGCAAACGTTGGTATCAATATGCCTATAGCACTTTCATTTATTTGAAGTACGATAAAAGAGCAATTTAGATAAAGTGCCATACTGAAGGGCATAAGTGCCGTGGGTCGTCCCGAGGATCGAACCCCCGATCCTAACATCTCCAGTCAAGGGCCTTAAACCACTGGACCACGGCACCTCCACACAAACTCACCCGCACGCACACGTACACTCGTACGTGATTAATTCTAACCAGGTGAAATGGTAGGACATAACGAATTATCAACATATAATTCAAATGGAAAATGGTGAGTCTGCAAAAGACACGAGTCCTTGCTACATTACCAATGGCATAGCTGCTGGCACGTGTCCCCGTCATCAAAGCACTTTAACAGACAAAAAATTAAACAAACAAAGCAGAGACAGGGTGGAGAGATGAGAGAAATTGAGAGGGGATAAGAGAGAGAGAGAGAGAGAGAGCAAGAGGAAGAGGGAGAGAGAGAGAGAGAGAGAGGGGGGAGGAGGCTATGCATAGGGCGTGAAGGTATTCGTTTATTTGTTACACTTTATATGTTTTCTTCATTGTTGCCTTTGTCCAATTTACTTTATAACCTTAATGCAACATAATGAAAAGATATGCATTGTTGAAGTAAAGTATACATTAAATGAAATCACAAAGAACTATCGGATAAGCATAGCTTGATGGCGTGACAATCCTTTGCTAACCATCGGTAATCGTGCATGTATTTACCAAAGGGATAAGGAGGAGATGAAGGATAGCGTGATAAAGGTGACATCTGTTTACATAAAAAAAGCATTGTGAAAGTTGGATAACAAACGGGCTATGGTTTTTAGATGATTTCATCTTATAATGACCATACAACTCATGTGCCATTCCCCCTTTGAAATTTCAATAGATATTTTTCTTTTCTTTTGCAAAGCATCATCGCAATGGCTTTTCCACAGGCAAACATTTCTTGTTTATTTAGTTAAGAAAAGAGCCACCCCCTCCCGATAAATAAACAAGAATTTTTGTCCTCCCTCTGCAAGTTGTAGAATTAGCTATGAGTATTATCACACAAAAGGTATGTTGGTAACTATAAACAACATATTCCCCAGCAACCATGGCAACAGGAGTATTTCCTGTATGCAAGTATGCTTTTCTTATAAATCATTCTTCTCATAAATGAACAACTCACTGTCTGGTAATTTTGGTAACTATGTAAGCACATTCCCTATAGCAACAGAAGTATTTGCTCAATGCAAACACGGTTTTCCCACGATCACAAATGAACATTTAGTGTTTCACAGGGGTCGCGGAACGTTTTTTTCAAGTGGGGGGGGGGGGGCTGAGACCCAAACAGGCAGAGTCCAGGGGGCCCTTGGTTTATTTTTATTGTTTTGCAGGCCTACGAAATGAGCAATTTACAATATTTTTACAATAGCTTTTTTTAGCCGAAATTGTAGGAAAGGCTGCATCCACCTGCCCCCCACGCTTCCGCGGCCCATGCTCCATTTGTTTTTTTTTTTAACCAGGCATTTTTGACTAGGCGAGCATGTCAGGACGCCTCTACACACTTCACACAATTCAGGGGTATCCCACTGACCGGCGAGTGCTTGCGAACGCTGCGGGTTTTTCCTTTTTTTTTTTTTTTTAGTTTCGTCAACTTTTTTGACAAACATTGCGCGAATGCTGCTAATTGTCGATAAAATGTCGCTAAAAACAGAGGGGAACCTTGATATTCGTCAACATTTGTCAAAATGCCTTGAGGCATCTCACGCAGGGATATGAGGGTGTAAACCTTTTTAAAAGAGGGGCATGATGGCTTAGTGGTAGAGCGGTGGTCGCGTATAAACTGGCGGTACCAGGGTCCGAAACCAAGTGAACATGGCGAATGCGCTAGTGCCCATAGGTAAGGTATTAATCCTCATTACGAAGTCTCTCGGAGAGGACTCCAGCCGTCGGTCATGTGGTTGCTTACAAACACTAGCAAACACATGCTTTCTTTAGCAGTGAGGTAAATTAACCAACAATTTGACCATTTTTAACCATAAAATAGAAGAAAGAAGAATAAAAGTGTAAATCAAAATACAAGAAGAACACATATATCTACATGTATAATCTTTGAATAAAAAAACAATTATCAAAATATCCAAGCTAAGTTTTAATGGAAGTCAGATCGAGCCTGGGTCACGAAAACTTTGATCACACTTTCCATAATCGTATTTTTTTCTCTTATCATCATCGCTGTCAGAGCGATTATAATAGTAATGTTTTTGTAACACTATGTATGCTGCTGAATTGCCTGTCCGCGGACAGATTATTTGATGGTTCTCCAACATAATCATCAAACATGTTTTCCAAGAAAAATATTCATGCAGAAAAGTATGACAAGACATAATCCTACTATATTTAGATCATTCGCGTAAAATACTGATTCAGTTACGAAAATGTTTTTACCTTCAATTTAAAAAAAACAACTATTTATAGTATCTTATTTTGCCTCTTGTGTTGCTAAGAATTATGTTGTAGTTACCGGGATTTTTTTTAATGGGTTGACATGGAATGATGAACAGGTACTGATCGTATCTCCTATTTACATAGAGATATAATTGTGATTCAGTCATTGTTCTTTCATAAATTATCAACCATGTTACAGTAGTGGAAAACCGCTACCGAAGCCGTCTAATTAATTTTAATTTCTCAGTTTCATTAACTCTGGAGAATCATGACAGTTTTATGGGGCCCTCCACGATGTTTCACGGTCACAGATGATACATCAATCTTACTTTTATGCTTGTTAGTTTCTCCACTAGTTCAGGCAAGAGGTCCGTCACTATTTTTTCAACAGACCAGCTATTTTCGGTTTGGCGTGCATGTCAGGTCGCCTCTACACACCTCACGTAATCACTAACGGCTACGTGCTTGTAACAATTATCACAAAGACCTAAAGATGATATCAACATACAAATGCAACAGGACACAATGAATGTTTGTATAATAGTTCTTTGTACATACGTTCCTTTTTCTTTCATCAGTCCAGGTACTGTATATTGTCAAAATGCCTCGAGGCATCCCCCACATCACAGGGTGTAATCTCTCAAAAGGGTGGGGGGGGGGGACAGATGGCTTAGTGGGAGAACAGTGGTCACGTATAAACTGGGAAAACCAGGGAACGAAACCACGTGAATGCCCTAGTGCCCTATCGTCATTATCAAATCTCTCAGAGAGGACTTGAAGCCGTCGATATTCTGGTTGCTTACTTAATATTATATTCATGCACATGCTTTCTGAGCAGTCAGGTAAAATAACCAACCATTTGAATAATAGGCCTATCGTAATTTTGAAGGAAACCCTATGCTGCAAGATGCGATGTTCCCTGCTTATTGATTGAAACTTTCCTTACGAAAAATGTATAAGAGATATGTAAATGAAGATATCAATGATGAATTGCCTTGTAGCTCGTATGTGGGTGCAGCCATTTTATCTATAACATGACGTATCTATAGGCGAATTTGTACATGAACTATGTACAGAACTTAAGTTGGAAGGAGTTTTCAGTTTAGTGAAAAAAAAAACATTATTTTTCAAGGCAAGGAAGTCGTAGCTGGAAAGGAAAAAGCACTTTATTTGGAGTAAAATAAGCAGGGAAACAAATGTAACTTCTTTATTTAAAAAAAAATACAAACATAGATTTTCATTTGTGCGAAACCTTCACCTCTACTTATTCATGCAATTTGCGTTCTGTTCTATAGTCCAAAAGACAATAACAGGTGAATGAAGAACTGCATTACCAAACACACGTGGGAAAGAAACATCAATAAATTTGAATACATTTACAAAGCAATTGACTTCGCATAGTACGTCACGTCTCAAGAAAATGGCGATGCCCATGTCGTACTGAGAAGGTGTAATTATATTCTTTCTCATACACTTTGACCGGAAATCTTATAGATTAATTGTCAAGTACACAACAAAACTTTTGGAATAACTGAAGTTACATGGTTGATGCTTGGGGTTCCGTTTTTAAGTTTAAATGGTAAGGCCCACACCTTCCATCAATTAAAAAAACAACAACAACAACAACCAGCTGTTCTTGTATTATAAAATACACTCAATAATATTTAAAAAGTTATAAGGAATCCATGTGGTGGAAAGTGTTGAATTATAATTTTTATACGAAATCAGTCACAAGTATTTCGCCTTTTCCATATGCACCATTAGAACCAATTATGCACATAAACTGGTCGACTCGGCTTCAACTGTTCGCACTCTAATGCACATTGTGCTTGCCCAACGAAGCAACGAGCGCAATATCTTTCCATCGTCAACCAAATTCTGTTTATACATGTATCGATGACACTAGAGCCCTTTAATACAGAGTTTGGCCAACTCGGTTTCAGTGGGGGTTACAACATGGCGCAATTTCTTTTGTACTGTGCTTGCCTAACAAAGCAATATGCGCAATGCTGTGCCCTACTGGAGCCGAGTTGGCCAAACTCTGTCATAAAGGACTTTGGGTGACACCTCACTGGTGGCCCTCTTTTGATGCGATAGCAAAGGTAACAGTACTGAATTATGATGCGAAATGGACATAAAAAAGAAATAGCCTAAGGGTACATGAGTATGGGGGGGGGGGCATGAGAGGGAAGAGTGAGTAAATGCAAGGCACAGTGTATCAGTTTTTTTTTCTATCAATGAATGGAATTAAATTAAAAACCATTTATGTCAATCATCACATGGCGAATGTATAGAGAGAAGAACATCGCATCAAGTGAATGGCAGTGTAATTAAAAACACACCCACCTACACACACACACACACACACATCTACACGTTAATATCAATATGCCTATAGCACAAGAATTTATTCAATGTACGAAATGAAAGAGCAATGGGGATAAAATGCCTTGCTCAAACCACTCGACTACCACACTACGACACTCACGTTTTTTTCCATACTGTTTTATTCTGATTTCATGAACAAAAATATACAAACATTTCAATTTAACATTTCAAAACACATAATACATTTTACATTTCATATTTTGACTTTTTTCACTAACTTAACATAACCATGAATCATATATGACTTAAAGGAGAAACAATGAAATCAGTTATAAAAAAGTGAAAACATCACTCCTCCCTCCCTCCCCCCCCCCCTCCCCAACAAAAAGTCTTCCCTTGTACATATTTTGGAGGGCGATTTATACATGGAATACAAGAAAAAACAAACAAAGGAGACCCAAATCCAATACAAACTAAATAAACAAATAGATATATTGAAACTAGGGTCCCATTAAAAAACACATACCAATATGCCTAACACTTTTCCTTTCATGTATCAAATATTCAACAATGATTTAAAACTATATGAGATTACTTAGCTTACACTCATCAAAACAAAGCAAATCAAAAAAAGAAATCGATGAGAAAAAAAAAATTCAAAGTATCACCCATCCCAAAGGAAAACATCATTATCCCTCCCCCCCCCAAAAAAAACCACACATACACACACACACACGCGCGCGCGCAAACACACACACACATATATATATATATATACAGCGCGTCCCCCAAAAAACTTTACACTTTTGAAATGGCCGCCAAATGAAAAATACATGATTCTGGAAGAAAAGGCTTATATGGATAGCTCATGGACTCAACTTTCATATGAGACCAAAAAGGCCGAAAATAATTAATGCTTATTATTATCATTATTATTATCATTATCATTATCATTATCATCATTATCATCATAATCATTATTATTATTATTATCATTATCATTATCATCATTATCATCATTATCATTATTATTATCATTATCATTATCATCATTATCATCATTATTATTATTATTATCATTATCATTATCATCATTATCATCATTATCATTATTATTATCATTATCATTATCATCATTATCATCATTATTATTATTATTATCATTATCATTATCATCATTATCATCATTATCATTATTATTATCATTATCATTATCATTATTATTATTATTGTCATTATTATCATTATTATTTTCGTTATTGTTATTATTATCATTATTATTATTATTATTATTATTATTATTATTATTATTATTATTATGATTATAATCATTATTATTATCATTATTAATTTGTTTCTATAAATATCAATTTAGGGCGATATTCAATAAAATTCGTGAGGAATTTAGTCAGGAAATTTAACTATATAAAATCGAAGGTAAGATCTTTCAAATGTGAAACCTTGATGCTATTTTATACCACTAAGCTTTTGTAAATTTTTGCAATTGTAGATTGCAAAACAGGGGTTGCGGAAGCGGGAGGGGGGAACACCATTTCTATTTAAAACAAAGACCTATTAATAGTAAAAACCTATTAACTAAATTGTAAATTGCTCATTTCATAGGCTTGCAAAGCTCCCCCTCTCGTGTACTTTCAAAACTATAGCCTCAGTAAAATCACTCTACCCATTGTACGAAGAATTTTTTTTTCAGACCATGCCTTGCAGAGTCTCTTTTGTTTCACTGGTCTTTAATCCCTTCACAAATGTAAAGTTCTCAGTTGCATAACTTCTGCACTGACCAAGTAAATTGAATGAAATTGTGCACGATGAAAGGATAGAGTATGATGTGCCAAACATCGCCCTAATCCGATAACCCCTTTACAGTATATACAGATTGCATTGGTCTTTTTTATTAAGTTTTTTAAATGATGCAACAACAGATCTTTCACACCTCATGCCACAGTGGTTAAATGACTAAAATGGTTGAAAGATTGGTTATTTTACCTGACTGCTGAGAAGGCATTATGTATGCTTGTTAGTGAGCAACCAGGGAACATAATGGTTTTAAGTCACCTCCGAAGGACTTGGTAATGAGGATTAATCCTTACCAAAGGGCATTATGTATCTACTTGGTTTCGAACCTTGTGCGACCCCAAATTTTAAGTCGTGTTTTCTCCCTATTTTGTGAATCTCCAATATTAACTCTTCTACTTTGAATGAAGTAGATATGAGTTATGGTTAATCCATTTTGACAAACTGTGTATCATTTAAAACTGTATATAAAACTCAAAACTCATTTTGGCCTACTTTTTATGGGTTTCGAGCTGGACGGTCACATTTTAAATCGTTTTGAAAAAAAAGGGCATGCAAGATCCATTAAGTGTCCGATATTGGTGAAACATGAGTATGGAGAGATTAAACTGAAAGAGGACAAACAGAGATAGAAATCGAAGAACGGGATGAGTTTACACCTTTAAATGAAGAAGACTATTTGATAGATGTCTTTGTAATCTTTTATGCTCAGTGCTAGTTTTCCGTCCAGGTGCTTCGGTATGTCAGTTACTGACACTCCGACGAGTGGCTTATTTTTGAAAATCATTTTCTGAATATGATTTTTTTTTATTGACACTGATATCATCTGATCACCTTAATGGAGATGATTTGAGTCGGTTTTCTTCCGGTAAACATATCAAGCGGACAGCTTGTCCAGACATGCCTCTTTTTTAAAGTCTGTCTGGGTTTTTTTTTATATAGAAAAGTAGGACGGCGTGAAAGACAATTATTTAACCAATAAATGTATTTACTCCTTTCCCAATTTAAAAAGATAAATTAAAAGTCACGTGAGCCTGCAGTTCTTTCACTATATATATTTTAGTATGGTCATGATTTGAGAAAGGTTGTAATCAAGATTCGAAAGTTATTAATCTTTCACATTCTGAACATATACACAGCCTGACAAAAGCATTTTGGACCTAAGCTCCATTCAGTTGTAGGAAACTGTCAAAATCTTAAAATCTGAGATATTTGATAAATCTGAATAAATGAAATCATCTTCCAACTGTGTCTGATGCAACCTTTTGGTGTGGCGGGGCATTTTACTCATCATTCGCTGCAAAGGAATATATTTGAAAACGATAAATGGGGCTAACAAACTTTTTGTACTGGACAGGTTTATATCTACAATGAAACATCTTTGCGTGGCACACAATTTCTGTGATGTTGATAAAAATGTTTGTTATTTGCATGATTCTGGAGAGATTTGGGCGTGATCACAAAGAACAAACTATGTTGCCCTGGTCAACTTCATCATGTTGATGCCATTATTATATGACCTTCAACAGATTTAATGATGTTATTAGCGTTTTATAACATGATCATAATTCAGTTATATATCAAAACCAAACAAATATTTATATCGTCAATGTTATAAGCTCGGCAGAGACAGTTTAGTAGATCATTGAAGCCTCATTCAGTAGCTAGGAATAGAGGTCAGCATGAAGGTGTGCCTTGCCCTCAGTTTCTTATTCATCGTTTCTTCACGACTGATGAATGGTAAGTTGATCGCCAATTATGCCATTAAGTGTGCAGGAACGATTGCTACCTTTTAAAAACATGTTTCTCGAGAGCATTTAAAAAAGCGCTTCTCTCCAAAAACTTCAAAACAAGAAGGTAACTTATAGAGACCGAAGTTACAGTAGGGATACAACCCTTTGCCGACTTCTAACTGCCAGAAAAGCTGCGGTCATCGACAACCGATTACCGAGAATTGTTTTGGGGGCGATCGAATGCCAATCGCTGGAAGAATATTTGCCATTCGGCTACCGAATTTTGCATGAAAGGTTTTCAATTAACAAAGATTGCCGGAAACTGATTTTCGACAGCCTGGTTCGCCCGTCTTTCGCCAGCAGATTTATCAGTGATAATAAATAAAGGTCTAAGATCAGTGGCGCGTACGAAGGTTGGCAATTCGTATGCGGGGAGGGGATGAGGGATATCCGCAAGCACACATAAACATTTTTAGCTTCTTACTCATTATTAACATATCTTTTTGTATGAGATTCAGTTGATGTAATTTTCTGCTATGTGAAATTTCTAAATTTTCTTTATAAAAGATAACTAGGTTGCATTGAGGTCAATTATTTTGATTCGCTGGTAAAA
Organism: Echinometra lucunter; assembly: GCA_029962745.1. Taxonomy (NCBI): domain Eukaryota; kingdom Metazoa; phylum Echinodermata; class Echinoidea; order Camarodonta; family Echinometridae; genus Echinometra; species Echinometra lucunter. The sequence continues at coordinate 1,229,663 of CM057157.1, read as the reverse complement.
ATATGTAGAAATGAGAGAGATAAAGAAAGAGATAGAGAGGGGAGAGGCGGAGAGAAGGATAAATGAGGTAAACGTTTAATGAATAGAATGGTAGTCAGAATAATAATGAAAAACCGCAATAAGCAGATAGAGGGCAGTAAATAAAAGAGGAGGGGCTAACCTTTTTCACAGAGAAGTTCAGAAGTCATCGTATATTTTATGTCTTTGATAAGCTACTTCCTTCGAAGAATATTCAGTGATGTTTTAGCGCATCCGCAGTGTAGGCAATTACTATTATAAAACTAGAGAATAATGATGCCAGCATTGAAATTTCTCTTTTCCATGTATACATGTATCTCGTAATTGTGGGAAAGCTATGAGTCACGTTTAGGGGTACACTGTTTGAAATGTGGCTTCATTAAACTTATAAAGGTGCTTTCACACATGATGCGACAGTGTGGTACCAAACTGTGGCGCCACACTGTTTTGTCTTCACACATGATGGGACTTGGTGTCATCACATAATGCTAATAAACGCACATTAACGTCAGGGGCGTAACAAACTAGTCTATGTCTAGAATCTGTGGCGTAGCTATAAGACTGAATTTTAGGAGGACGGTAGTGCTCCACAGGTGTAAATCCAATTTAAGGAGGCTTTTTTAACGACTTTTCCTTCTCACACATATTTTGATATCTATTTTGCGAGTGAACGAAGCGAGCAAGCAGAAAATAACCACTTTTCAGGTTTTGAATCGCATTTTCGAATAAAAATTCTAAAATATGACGAAAGAGCAAAGCGAGCGAGCCAAAAATAACCACTTGTTTGTTTTAAATAGCATTTTCAAAAAGGAATTCTAAAATATGATGGTTGTTTATGATAGATGATAGATATAACTGATAAATCAAAATATATTTTCTTCCTTAAAAAGTGTGTCTGCATGGGGGAAATTTGTACATACCATCCCCCTCTCCCCCAAGTGGGGGTGATAGATCCCCCCGGAATTTACGCCAATGTAGGGCTCCCTAGAGGGGAGGGTGCAGGGAGGGGGAGTTCGCCCCCCCCCCCCCCGCCTCCATCCCCCGCGCGCGAAGCGCTGAAGCTCCGACTTTTAAAAAAAATTGTTAGTTGTCGGTAATTAAGTCTATCTTCTGCGACTTAACTAGGATTTCATTTTAGGAGGACGGTAGTGCGCCCTAGGGGGAGGGTGCAAGGCGCGGAAGCTCCGACGTTTTTTCGCCGTCAATTCCCGCTCTTCTTACGCTCTCTCCCTGTTTTCGGGAGGGGGGGGGGAAGGGGCATACACGTAACCAAAAACTTCCCGGTAATTAAGTCTAGAAAACCAAAAAAAAAAAAAATTGTTAGTTGTCGGTAATTAAGTCTATCTTCTGCGACTTAACTAGGATTTCATTTTAGGAGGACGGTAGTGCGCCCTAGGGGGAGGGTGCAAGGCGCGGAAGCTCCGACGTTTTTCGCTGTCAATTCCCGCTCTTCTTACGCTCTCTCCCTGTTTTCGGGAGGGGGGGGGGGGAGGGGGCATACACATAACCAAAAACTTCCCGCTAATTAAGTCTAGAAAACCAGTGATGTAGCTAGGCATGCTAGGGGGAGGGTGCAGGGATGATGATTTTCCTCTCCCGCGCGAAGGGTGGAAGCTCTGACATTTCTTTGAATTGTTCGTTGTCTCCCCGGTCTCTTACATTCTCTGCCTGTTATCGGGGGGGGGGGGGGGAGGGGGAGGGGGCAGGCAGAGCCGAAAATTTTCCGGTAACTAAGTCTAGAAATGGAATATGCGGAGGTGAGCCCGCCCCGCGAGTTGCTTGTTGCGAAACCCTTAGTGGATAGGGGCCAGGGTTCTTGCTTAGGGCCCCTGATGGGGGTCTACAGGGAAAGCCACTGCGGAGGTCCAGGGATGGGAACCCCCGGAAACTTCGGGCTTTTGGTACTGAATTTTCCCTCATTTATTTTGTTTGCTTTTGCTTTCTTCTTTTTTCCCTCCTTTCCCTCTTCCCCCCCCCCCTCTCTCTCTCTTCTTCTTCTTTCTCCCCTTTCTCCTTTTTTCTTTCCCGTTCTCCCTCTTCATTTCCCTTTCTCCTTCTTTCTTTCCCTTTCTCCTTCTTTCTTTTCGTTTCTTCTTCTTTCTTTTCCTTTCTTCTTCTTCCTTTCCCTTTCTCCCTTCCTTTTTCTTCCTTCCTTCTCTTTCATTTTCCCCCGGTGGTTTGGTGGATTTTCCCGCTGAAATCCTTCAGGGGGACTCTGCCCCCCCCCCCCCTATCCCCGGCTGTTACGCCACTGATTAACGCATCGACTCTCAAAAAGAGGGCATATTGTCAAAACTTGCGCAAGAAATCTCATGGCAACAATTTTTGCGCTAACTTTTTAGATATTTGATTGGTGCGCATTTTTTTTTTTTTTTTTTTTTTTTTGTATCTAGGAGGCAAACAAAAGTGTGTCCTGCCTCGGCGACATTTTTTTTTTGTCGCCGTATATACCCCATATAGGCTTGTACACAAAAAAGCGTGGTGACACAGCGTGTTACCACGCTGTCGCATCATGTGCGAAAGCACCTTAACTGACATTTTGTCGTGCTTTTAATAGGCAATAACAAAGCTCTATTTAATCAGTTAAGTATTCTGATCACTGATTCATTTGGTAAGTAATCTAAGAAGCAGTAAATTATCTTCATTTTCCTTTCCATGGAAAAATATCAGGCAAACTGCTGACTACGAGATGATTTTTGAGGCAACGATACGCTCTCATTTCCACGGTGTCATATTGACTCGGAAACGGCGTCAGATGGGAGTCAACTCTATTCCGAGTTGAAGTGAATCGGATTCCGAAGTAATTCGACTTGGAATGGTGTGGCATTACTGGAGAATCGACTCCATTCCGAGTTAACGGATCTAGGAAAACGAGTCACTTTAACTCGGAATAGAGTTGACTCCCAGCTGACACCGTTTCCGAGTCAATTTGACACCGTGGAAATAAGAATTTAGAAAGAACAAAGGAACTTTAAATTTACAAATTTCATTGGTGGTTGTTATAGTGTTTGACAAAGGCTTCCATATTAATCGATAATTGCTCTCCTCTCATTATTCATCAGTGATGAACTGTCAATCATTTCTCGTCCAAAAATCGCTGACTGTGAATATGGGGGGGGGGGGGGTCATCTTCGAGGCGCGTACCCACCGCACACTATAAACTGAGTGCGACCCCCCCCCCCCCCGGAGTCGCTGCCACTGAGAACCACTTGTTTGCAGAGCAGGTATTTGGTAGTGAGGTGACCAAATATACCGCTTAAACATTTTAAAGCCTAGAGTGTATTTTCAGGACAAAATAAGACTTCTTATAGCAAGGAGTGTTTCGCTCGCTCGCGAAATGAAAAATTAGTACTCTTAAAAAAAGTTGGTTAAAATTCATTAGGTTGGTTAAAATATGAATCGACCAACTGTTGCTTTGAAAAAAAAATCCCCATATCCCCATATCATTATAATGCGCTATACAAGAACGAAATATCATTATGCTTTACATTCATTTTTTGAAACCAATAGTTGGTATGTGTGTGGGGTGTGTGACGGTGGTCGAGGGGGTGTGCATACCCGAGTGTGAGCAAGAAATTATTTCTGCAAAATATTTCGATCACCTCCCCCCCCCCCCCCCCCCTCCTCAAAACGGATTTACGCTGATGCAGTTCGTCAACCTTCCCAGCGGTTGCCCACCATTCTTCCATTGTATTGATAAACCGACAACCGGTCTACTACCATCAACATAATTAAGCATGTAACTGATTTGATGTTGCCATCAAAAAAACTGTGGTGGAAGATACCCCCATGGACTTTTTGACCACGCCCACTTTTATAGCTGATTGTAGAAAATTAGGGGTATTGATAGTTTGTAACTGCTCTTACTTTGCAATTCTTCACATATATATGTTGTATGACCCCTTAAAATGACGGCCTAATTGAGTTCTACAAGTTTTTGATGCGTTTTATGCAAATTGTTATGGTGAAAAGGTCACCACAGGTCAAAAGTTCACAAGTTTTGACCTTTTTATCTCTAATATACAGCAAATGAAGGGATTTTTATCACAAAAACCCTATAATAGATTTTTTTTTCATTGAAATTTGATTGAAATTGAAAGTTACATATGTACAATCATATTCGTATTTAATACCAGAAAGTTAATGTTGCCAGTGAAAAAAACTTGGAGGGAAGATACCCCATGACCACGCCCACTTTTACAGCTGGTTGTAGAAATTTTAGGGTATTGATAGTTTGTAACTGCTTTAACTTTGCTATTCTTCAGAAATATATATCATATGAGCATTAAAATGTTGGCATAATTGAGCTCAACAAGTTTGTGCTACATTTTATGCAAATATCTTTATAGTAAATAGGTCAACAGAGGTCAAAAGGTCACAAATTTTTACCTTTACATCTAATATAGAGCAAATGCAGGGATTTTTTTATGACAATGACTCTATAACAGATTTTGTTCATTGAAATATCACTATAATTGAAATTTACACATGTCCAATCATGTTCTTATTTAATACCAGAAAGTTAATGTTGCCAGTGAAAAAAATGGGATGGAAGATACCCCCATGACCATGCTCACTTTTACAGCTGGTTGTAGAAAATTAGGGGTATTGATAGTTTGTAACTGCTCTAACTTTGCGATTCTTCAGAATATGTCATATGACCCCCTCAAAATGTTGGCATAATTGAGCTCTAAAAGTTTGTGCTATGTTTTATGCCATTTTTTATAGTGAAAAGGTCACCAGAGGTCAAAAGGTCACAAATTTTGACCTCTACCTATAATACAGAGCAAATGCATTTTTTTAATCACCAAAACCCCTTATCAGACTTGTTTTTCATTGAAAATTATTTGAAATTAAAAGTTACATACTGCAATCATGTTTTTACTTAATATCAGCAAACAAATGTACGAAGAAGAAGTAGAATCAACAATCTTCTACATGTTCTATGCATTATTTGTACTTTTTGACATACATGTGTCAAATAGGAGCGTAACACTTCACAATTCCTTGCTGAAACACCCTACAATCAGTCATAAAACAGGTAAAATCAGTCAAAATCACAAAGCTATGAGCAGTACTGAATCAACATAAGAAGAACCAAAAATATGTATATTATAACTAAAATGAGAAACTCAAAATGAAGATATCGACAAGCTGAATTCCATCAGTGTTCTGATTTATTTTCCTGCAAATAATGCACACCTCACATCACGTTGGTATTACAAACACAAATAACTCAAACAAATTACAAAGAAATTAAATCAATTAAGAAACAAATAATGGAAGAACCGAAAAGAAGAACCAAGGTTGGAAGAGGAATGTTCTGAATAAAAAGGAAATGGTGAGTAAAAAAGAGTCATGGGCTGAATAGAAATGATGGAAAAATAAATGAAAAGGAACTGAGGACTTGTGGACCGAGCCCACTTTTACAAATGGTGTCGGAAAATTAGTTTATAACTGCTCTAACTTCGAAATTCTTCACTAATATCTTCTCTGTGACCACTTTAAAAAGTTGATTTACTAGTCCTACAAATTTGTGATACATTTTATGCAAACTTATTAAGCTGTGGAAAGGTCGCCACAGGTCAAAAGGTGGCAAAACTTGACCTAAATTAACCTATGATATATAGTAAATGCAGATTTTTTTTTACCACCGTGATCCTATAACACAATTTTTTAATTGGAAATGAAGTAAAATGAACAGTTTCATAGCTGTAATTATGTTTTTGCTTAATATCAGCAGGCAAATGCTTGAAAATAAGTGGAATTTAGCATTTGGTATGTAGAATGAACGGATTTCATTAATAAAGGAAAGGTAATACACAAGCTGGCATTTGTTTAGGCATTGAAATCACATGGTTCATTTCGTAATGATCATGTATAAAAACTTCATTGTCCAAATATTAGTTGAAATGTAGCACAAATTTGTAGAACTCAGTTAAGCCAACATTTTAAGGGGTCATACAACATATATGTGTGACGAATTACAAAGTTAGAGCAGTTACAAACTATACCCCAAATTTTCTACAACCAGCTGTGAAAGTGGACGTGGTCATGGGGGTATCTTCAATTCAAGTTTTTTCACTGGCAACATTAACTTTCTTGTATTAAATCAAAAACATGATTGGACATATGTAACTTTCAATTTTAATTAATTTTCAATGAAAAAAGTCTGTTATAGAGTCTTTGTGATAAAAACCCCTGCATTTGCTCTATATTAGAGATATAAAGGTCAAAATTTGTGAACTTATGACCTCTGGTGACCTTTTTACCCTAAAGATATTTGCATAAAATGTAACAAAAACGTGTTGAGCTCAAGTATGCCAACATTTAAGGGGTCACATGATATATATTTCTGAGGAATTGCAAAGTTAGAGCAGTTACAAACTACCAATACCCCAAATTTTCTACCACCAGCTGTGAAAGTGGGCGTGGTCATGGGGATTTCTTCCATCTAAATTTTTTCACTGGCAACATAAACTTTCTGGTATCAAATCGAAACATGATTGGACATATGTAACTTTCATTTTTAATTAGTTTTCAATGAAAAAGTCAGTTATAGAGTCTTTGTGACAAAAAAAAATCCCTGCATTTGCTCAATATAAGATGTAAAGGTCAAAGTCTGTGACCTTTTGACCTCTGGTGACCTTTTCGCCATAAGGATATTTGCATGAAATGTAGCACAAATTTGTAGAACTAAATTAAGCCAACATTTTGAGGGGTCATTCAACATATATATGTGACGAATTACAAAGTTAGAGCAGTTACAAACTATCAATACCCCTAATTTTCTACAATCAGCTGTAAAAGTGGGCGTGGTCAAAAAGTCCATGGGAGGTATCTTCCATCTCAGTTTTTTGCTGGCAACATCGATTTTCTGAATTGTTAGACCCAGGGCTACATGAAAATAACCATTTCCATAAGTCACACCGGGGGTGCACTATGACCCCCACTAGCCCATGGCCTATATGGCGCTGAAACGGAACCTAGACTTTGAAACCAGCACGTTTGATGCAATTAGTATATAATGCCCCGCCAGCTAGTGCTGATGGCGGCAGTCAGTCAGCTAGCTGGCGGCAGTCAGCTAGCTGGTGACTGCCGCCAGCTAGCTGACTGCCGCCAGCTAGCTGACTGACTGCCGCCATCAGCACTAGCTGGCGGGGCATTATATACTAATTGCATCAAACGTGCTGGTTTCAAAGTCTAGGTTCCGTTTCAGCGCCATATAGGCCATGGGCTAGTGGGGGTCATAGTGCACCCCCGGTGTGACTTATGGAAATGGTTATTTTCATGCTAGCTGCTAGCTAGCTGACTGCCGCCAGTCAGCTGGCAGTCAGCTAGCAGTCAGCTAGCTGGCGGCAGTCAGCTAGCTGGCGGCAGTCAGCGTAGGCTGGCGCAGGATGCGTTGCGCACCCCACTCTGCCCAATTTTTATCCATTTTCATTTCCCTCTGTAGTTTTTTTTCTCCTGCTTCTTTCCCTATTTTTTCACTACAGCCCCAGCTATAGAGATTTGTTCTTGTATTTCCTCGAAATCCACTCACTATTGCATGGTCCTGAATGAATCTCCTGTACTATAGAGCCTATAGACGTCTAGGACAAAAGTATTAATACGGAGCCCCACTTTCGATCCATTGTTAACCCGAGGTGATTAGAAATGCCTACGCTTTCTTAAAGCTACAATTCAACTTTTTAAAGACTCCGTGAAATGTGACTATAAGAGTAGGATTGTATTACCAACTGGTCGGCAGAGATGGTTGGCAGAAATGGGATTTGCTTACGAATTAATGCAAGATAAATTATACCAACGTTCATCGGACGAATTTATGCATGGTAAAATGTAAAATTCACGAGTAATTCATTGAGAATTTTTTCTTTTGTTTAAGGTCCTCATCAAAGGGACACGAGTGTCAATCACCTTCAATACATTATCAAAAATCATGAATAAGTTGATTCATATACACAATCTCATATTTCATTCTTGCCTTTTTGTATTCAACTGCAAGTCGAATTCGAAGAAAATTCAAACACAAAAGTCGAAATGTTAATTGTACGACGCTGTGTGAGCTGTGTAATCTTGATCGCACTTTCTCCACCGGTTCATTTTATTCCAAATCATTCTCCCCTGCTGTTTTTAATGTGATTCCCGATACCACATTTCCTTTTCATGTGCTATAAATGCTTATGACATACAGTGAAAATCACTTACATGCATAGTATATTAGACTTTCGTTTGATTTGGGGAAAGAAGGATCATCCCCTTAAAATGCAAGTATTATTGCTCCGTCAAGAAGGTCACTCAGAGCCTCTACCCATCTGTTTCATAAGGAATTTGGCAATTACAAAGAGTGCACTGTCATCAAGCTCTGGTTCACTTCAGTCCAACTTCAGCTTTTTGTGCTTTGAAAATACTGTACGAGTAAAAAGAAATAAAAGCACTACTTCGCTCAAACTTGACTGATCAAAGCCATTTCACTGAGGCAACACCATGGCGTTTTATGAGAGCTTAAAATAACACTGGAAACCTATTCAGTCATGATTGTGGAAGACGAGCTCTGGAGCGAAGAGGTGCATTGACTTTTCAGTACAATAAGATGTCTTTAAGATATGAAAGACTACACCTGTAGTTTGAATGCCTTTAAGCTTCACTTTGAAAAGACACCTTCAAAAGCCGATTTATCTTTGGTATGTCACTGAGGCATTGATGAACGGTAATACAACAAAGAAAACAAACATGCATGTGACCTTATTAGCTACATGCTACGTTGGGATTGTACAGAAAAGAATTTTTTATCCCTTAAAGAGACATTTAATATGACAGAGATACAAGTGTATGCTCATCGGTGTAAAACACTCTTTTAGATCGTGAGTGGCACAAAATGGATGTAATTGAAAAGTCATCACAAATTGGAAAGAATAAAGGGTGCCAAACTACCCTGGAGGCTGGTAGAGGGTCAGCGTAGCCCTCTGCATCGCGAGCTATTGACTCGCAATGTGGAGATTTCGCTTCATGGGTTTTAAACCCATGAAGCATTCATTTTTGTTTCAGTTCGGGTTTTTTTTCTGTTTTTTGTTTCTTTATGTTTCATTCATTTTTTTTTTTTCATTGATGGATGTTTTCGTATGCCTCAACTTAAAGTTTAAAAAAATCTCTATGGAGCAAACAGTGTGAAGTTATTATTTTGGCTTTTTGCGGCAGTCATTGCAAACCTGCTAACAGGAAAACATAAAGGGTGAAGATGAACTGAAAGATTGCGGTGATGCAACGTGTACCCCTCTGTACAGAGCGATTGGCTTGCATCTCCTCGACAAGGATATTTAGGGTTCGATGCCCAGGAAGCACCTGTTTTGTTTGGGTTTTCCATTTTGTTTCTTCTTCTTTTTTTTAGTAACTGATTTCATTTTTGCATGCTCCGAACTTTTTAATAAAAAATCCCGACGTAGTAAACTGTGTGAGGTTATTATTGGCTTTTTTGGCCGCAGTCATTTTCAAACAGGAATGGATAAACTGGAGGGTGGTAGTGAGGCAGCGTATAGCTCTCTGCATAGAGTGATTGACTCGCATCTCCTAGCTTGATGGAGAGATTTTGGGTTCAAAACTCAGGAAGCACCATTTTTTGTTTGGATTTTCCCTTTTGTTTCATTTATTTGTTTTTCAGTAATTGATTTCTTTCCAGCATGCCCAAAACTTGCTAATAAGAAATCTCTATGCCGCAGACAGTATGTGTGAGGTTATTATTTTGGCCTTGTGGCAGCAATCATTGCAAACATGAAAGGATAAAGCGCAAAGATGAACTGGAGGATGGTAGTGAAGCAGCGTACAGCCCTCCTTGTTAACGGGGAGATTTTAGGTTCGAAACTTATTAAGTGCGAATTTTGTTTTATTTTTTTGTTTCTTTCTTAGGCTTTGTATTTGTTTCTTTGTTTGTTTGTTTGTTTGTTTGTTTGGGTTTTTTTTACAATGACGGGTGACATTTTCGCATGCTCCAAACTTGCTAATAAAAGATCACTATGCAGCAAACAGTATGTGTGAGGTTATTATTGTGGCCTTTTGGGGCAGTCATTACAAACAAGAAAAGATAGTGAGTTGTAATAAGTAAGTGCGAGCGAACTTTGGGGGAAAATGAAAATATTTTCATTGCTGCAATTTAGGGGCAATGTACGTTCTTAGGAAAGTTTTGCTCGTTGAATCCCCAGCTCTTGCCTCCTCCTGCTCCATGCACACGGTTTCACCCTGTAGTCGTATCAAGAACAAGGTATTCTGTTATTAGGCCTATATGAAACGAAACTTCTCTGATTCTTCGGAGCTATACACATTACCAAATGAGAAAAGGAATAGTTAAAAGAGGGGAAATGGCACAATAAGGACGAAAAAGGAACGTGCATTAGATTTTAAGGAGCACTTATCGAAAAGGGAATTGCAATACTCAAAAGGGAAAAGGGGCACTTACAATAAACTTGGACGCTCATAAGAAATAAAAGGGGGCACTTGTCAGGTATAATGGGGTGAAATGGCACATACTAGAAAGCTAAGTGTGTACCAAATTTCAAAAGGGGAGTAATGCCAGAATGGAAAAGTTATATATGTGCTAACTTATCAGCGAACAAAAGGGCACTATTGGGCACTTATAGCGAATTTACAGGAGGAATGGGACATAATTTACTAGCCAGGAAAAGGAGCAACTCATCAGAAGTAAATTGGGGAATGCATTCGATTTCGAATGAGGAACCTGTCCAAATGGAAAGAGGGAACTTATCAGAGATGTAAAGGAGAATGCACTTTTAGAACGAAAAAATGCGCAGTCAAAATCGGGCACTTACCTTTCAATAGGGAGATTCATTAGAAGTAACAAGGACTCACTTGTCAGAAGGGGAAAGAGCGGTATGGAGAAAATAAGAATTAATGTAAGGATCACTAATCTGGTGTAAAAGTGGAGCAGTTGAGGGATTTATTTAAGAAAGCTGAATTACCTGACGGGCACTGGAGGTACGCCAAAAAAAAATCAACCATGGTTTATTTTCAATTTTATATTAGTGATATCACTCGAATTTCATTACTTCTCCCTAGACTCCCTTTCTGTTGTTAAGTAACGCATTCACAATTTCCCACATAGCATGCATAGCAAGGCAGAAAACACGCATAACATCAATACTAATGTGTTTTATGATATAACACTTGGTTTTATCTGTTTATCTGACAATGGATTCATACTTTGAAAATGAATATTCTTAGATTTACCAAAACTAGACACAGGCTTTAAGTTTGTAGTGCCAAATAGTGTTCTTTTACAGAGTTGCAAACCATCAATACTGCAAAAGCCCCTTCACCATGGGAGTGCACTTGCGTAGCCAAGGGGGGGGGGCGATGGGGGCGGTCTCCTCCTCCAAAACGCCAACAAAAAAGAAAGAAAAATGTAGAAGGAAAAAAGCGGGAGCGAGAAAAGAAAAAGGTAAGAGAACATAAGAAGAGCGGGAGCAGACAAGGAACAATTGAAAGAAACGTCGGGGAAACTCCCCCCCCCCCCCCTCCCGCGAAAAAGCTCCGTATCGTAAGGGGGGGGGGGTACCCCGGCTCGGTCGCTACACTCCCTCGGGGTTGGTCGCTTCGCTCCTCGCAAAGATTGAGGCCCCCCCCCCCCCCCGCCAATATTTTGGCTCATTACGCCACTGCTAGTCCCCACGTAGATTTCTTTAAGATTTTGTGTCTTTGATTCGCAGTGGTTTTTTTATGATTGCAACTTTATTCGATTGTCATTGTTTGGCAACCAATCGCTACCCTAAAGTGAGACTTTGGCTTTACCGCGACTAGACCGGCAGCTCAGTGACTTTTGATCACTCGAACGAGGTACCAACATCTGAGTATTAGAACACCTGGGAAGGAACCCCGCATATACCAAACTTGGCGTCTGCCGTTGCACCTCTGCTGCATGTGGACCCTGGGGCCTTTTAAAAGGAGCCCGAAATGCGTCTGATTAAACGGACGAGATATTACATAAAACCCAATGCAATTTTTGCGTGTCATTACACTGAACACTGAAAGGCCCATGACAGACAATTTTTTTTTTTTGCTGCTTTGTGTCCAGCAGACGCCCCCTCAGAGTGACCTGAGGGCATTTTTCGTATGTTTGACCCAGGTTAAACATCCTACTTACCACTTAAAGCCAGTTTTAAATGGTCACGTAGACCTTACAGACTACCGAATGAGCCATGGCAGACAAATTTTCTTTGTGTCCGAATGACTCACCCAAAGAGTGGCCCGAGGGCCTCTTTCGTATGTTTGACCTAGTTAACATCCTAGGTATCACCTACGACCAGTTTGAAATTGGTCAGGTCGCACTTGCAAACTACCTAAATGGCCATTACAGACTAGTTTTCTGCTGCTAAGTGCCCACTAGACTCCCAAAATGACCTCCAAAAGGCTCTTGACCAAACGAGTGAGGTACAACTCGAAACAAATTTAAAAGAAATGTATGAATTCTACAGAGGGAGGGAGCAAGTTCTCCTATCGTACATTAACTAAACGAAACAAAACGAAAATTACACTCCCAATCAGTAAGTGGTCGTAACCTCTTTATCATCTACTTTATCTCTATTTTCCTTATGAGCCAGGCATGTCAAGACAAGCTCCTAATTCAGTTCACTTTTTATGTTTCAAATTTCAAACTTACAAATAAAGTATTGAAGAGGAAACCTGAATATTTTTTTTTTTAATTAAAAAAAATAATAAAATAGATTGAACTAGATGATATTCAACAGGCAGCCATTCGTTTATTACGCAATTTTATTGCGTTCGTTTATGATACTTTGCCATTTATTTTCTTTGATTATTTTTTAACTTCCTTCGTACTTTTTTCATATCTTCAACAATTCTAGAGCAATGTTCCTTTTTTCAAAAATATGAAACAAACAAGATAATTAGTCAACTGGACTGAAACATTATCATTTCAGAGCGTTGATTGTAACTGTTCTAATAAAATCATTGGCGTAAATCCCGGGGGATGGGGGATATATCCCCCACACTTATTCGAGAGGTGAGGGGGGGGGGTGGTGTGCACAAACATCCCCCTCATTTGAAGGAAAAAATTGTACTGTAATGAATCAGTTGGTGAATTTTTTTATTGAATGTCATAGTGGTACTTTCATTTGAAATGCTCTTAAAAACCGAAAATGTCGTTATTTCTTGCTCGCTCGCTTCGCTCTATCGCAAAATAAAAGAATTATATGTGTGTTAGGGTCTGGTCGGGTAAGGGACTAAAGGTGTGTGTGTGTGTATACTTAGGTGTGAGTTCAGATGAGAAATTTCTGGAAAAAAAAGTCGATCATCCCCACTCCTCAAAACTGATTTACGTCGATGCATTAAATTATGCTAGTTTCAAGGTGTTTTTCAAAACATTTTCTAAAGCATTGTTTGAGCATGTAGGTAAATGGTTTGACACAGAGAAAAAATATATCTGAAGACTTCAAGAACATTTTCGGGGGGAGGGGAAGCAAATTTTGGGTATAGCCAAAAAAGCCGGATGGCTTGTCGAGTAGGCCACCCAGACGTTGAAAACAAAGGTATAAACATATCAAAATAAGACCAGATGCAACTTTATTCACAAGCAAATATACAAGAAACAAAGGATAGATCCCGTACAAACACTACACTATGCAGTTACATATATATAAATCATTTAAAAGATCAAGCTGTCAGCAAATGTTCTATAAGCTTTTAAAAAAAGGATTAAGGGTCGTAACCTCCTTGACATCTGTTTCATTTACTTATAGGTGCTGACGTTAAATATTTTTACTTTTGTAGAAATTATGAGATAATCCAGACTTGTCAAGACATGCTCCTATTTTCATCTTTTATGGCTTGCTTTTATGGGAAAATCAATGATAATCAGAAGAACATTTTAACAGAAAAATAGATTATATTCTTGCCTAAAGAAATGAAAATGATTTATTGAGTAAAATAAATATTTGACAGGTACATCTGATTAATTCGGGCAACGCCAGTATGTTGGTTCATTTAGTAAATATTTATAAACCTACAAAACAATGAAAGAGTATCAACAGGGGAGGTTGAAAAATTCGCCCCCCCCCCTCCGCTTACGGCCATGTGCTGATCTAATTCGTTCTTAGTCGTACTTCCGTCCTCGTTCTACTGTTCTAGGTTTACACTCACATTAAGAATAAAATTCAATTTTACACCCTTTTGTACTCGTTTGCACTCGTAATGCCCATTTCTACCCGTAAATGTGCAATTATGTGCTCTTAAGGGGTGCCGAGATTTTTGCATCCAAAGGATGCAAATTTGCACCTTCCCTAAGCATGCTAAGGGGTACAACTCTGCATCCTTAAGTAGTGCACAATGTAGCTCACTGCACCCTTAATGGTGCACAATGCTTCTTTGGGTGCAAAACTGCGCCCTTTTAAAGGAGCTCCTAGTGTTGCATTTGGTGGGTAAAAAAGTGAAGTTTTTTTTTATTATTAGTGCGTATGTTCCCGGTGGCCACGACAGCCCCGTCTGCGGGAAACATAGCGGGCCATGGGATTTTAGACATATTTTTTTTTATCCATAGTCACCTTTTTTTAAAGATCTTACTAAGCTTTCTCACAGTCTGCACGGTTTCCGTGAGGGGAGAGGGGGGGGGGGGCTCCTGAATCCCAGAGGCTCAAAGGCGCACTACAGTTCTGCTCGCGGTCTACCACCGATGCCATTGCGTTCCTTCCAGGCCTGTCGCGTTCTGATGGGGTTGTACACTTTTCTAACGTTCTGATCAAATTCCGACATGTTTTTTTTTCGCGTTCTGTCAAGGCTTTCTACGGATGAAACGTGGACGCCGAGCAGCTTTGGAGCAAGTTTATGCCCACGGTATAAAAATAAGGGTAAGGCCTCTCACGCAATAGCGATTGTTGTATACTGTGGCTTTGACGAGACAACATTATGAATGTCAAAGATCACTGGCGTACTGGAGGGGGGGGGGGGGCTTGGGGGGGATCAGCCCCCCAAATAAATTTCAACCATGGTTTATTTTCAATTTTGTATTAGTAATATCACGCGAATTTCATTACTTCTCTCTAGGCTCCCTTTCTACTGTTAAGGAACGCATTCACAATTTCCCAAATAGCATGCACAGCAAGGCAGAAAACATACATTATATCAATACTGATGTGTTTTATGATATAACACTTGGTTTTATCTGTTTTTCTGACAATCGTGAGGGGGGGGGGACCCCAGCTCGGTCGTTACACTCCCTCAGTGTTGGTCACTTTGCTCCTTGCAAAGATTGAGCCCCCCCCCCCCAAAAAAAAAATATATATATATATATATATATATTTTGGCTCATTACGCCACTGTCAAAGATAAAGAAGATTTTGTGTTTGCAACTTCGCATGTTTGCTGGGTGCAATATCGTAGTGGTAGTGGTGCAGGACGGACCGTCGTACGTCTCGGCTCCTTCGGTGGCCTAGCTTTGCCTTCTTTCTTCGCAGCTTGGTACAGTAATGACTGTGTCGTCGGTTGCTCAGCCTCGAATGAAGTTCCTGTTGTTGTTGTTGTTTGATATTGTAGGTTCATTCATGAGCAAGAATATTAACGCCTTTGACTGCTATTTTGTTATTGCTCTTTATATATTTTTAGGACAAGTGGTCTAGTGGTTAAGGCATTGGCTTTCATAGCCAAAGGCCCGGGTTCGATTCCCTGCGGAGACATTTTTTCAACCTTTGCAAAATTTCCAAAATGGTAGGACAGCTCTTGGGAACTTTGATGCATGCTACGCTTTTATTCTCTCAATTGTATCACATGCATTTATTTCCACGAGAGTTGCCAAAGCTGTTGTATATGTTACCTGATCACAAAATAATGTTAATTATTCCAACATAATGTTTTTATACATGTATCCAAAAGCATTCGCGCCTATCCAGCTGAGGTGTGCGGCATGTCATTGTTCGAAACTCATCTGCCACCGACAAAGGAATTAATTAGTGAGGGTTGAAGATTTGTCAATCTGTCGGTTAAGCGAATTTGGAGTTGCCGAAACCACTGGCCCGTCTCCATGGTCTAGTGGTTAAGGCATTGGCGTTCATAGCCAAAGGCCCGGGTTCGATTCCCGGCGGAGACATTTTTTCAACCTTTGCAATATATATATATATATATATTTTTTTTTTTTTAATTTCATTTTTTTAATGTATATGTATTTTTTCTTTTCAATATTTTATTTGTTTTATATTTTTTGGTGGTAAAGGAATGTGATCTCTAATCCACTGGTCCTTTAGTAAAGCCGCAAACACTTTCTTGCCAGACCGGCGCAATAATGTTGCGCAGTCTTCTCAGCCAGAATAGTAGAGGCCTAGGCCACTCTGGTGTCTGGTTACCGGTCCACTGAAGGGATTATTATTACCGAGTTTCCCCACTGAATTATTACTGAGTTTATCCACTGTTGCCGTCTTCGATTATGCTTATCGCAGAAAAGCGGGAGAAAAACACAACATTTTGGGGCAATTGTGATGTGCGGTGCATGGAAGGGGAGGGGAAAGGAAAAGGAGGGTAGGAATGTGAGACTAGGAAAGAGAGAGAAGCAGGGGAGGAGAGAAAGAAATAGGAAAGAGAGAGAGAGAAGGGGCTATGGCTCAAAACTATGGTGGCCCTGAAGTACGCTCGACAGCAGGTCATGTGCGACGTGAATTTCGCATCCCAGGTCATGAATTTCGCATCGCGGGTCGTGAATTTCACGACTGGGATGGAAAGTTCGCGCAGTGAGTCGTGAATTTCGCATCGTGGGAGTGAATTTCACGACTGAGTTGCAAAGTTTGCGCCACGGGTCATGAATTTCTAATCGCAGGTCGTGAATTTAGCGCCTCGGGTCATGAATTTCATGACCCTGGGATACGAAGTTCAGGACCCGGGATGCGAAATTCAGGGCCTGGGATGCGAAATTCACGTCGCACATGACCTGTTGTCGATCGTACTTCAGGGCCACCATAAAAAACGCCTCGTTCTGTGAACGAAGTTAACCATTGCCCTTTGCATTTTGTTTTCTGTTGATTTTAGAAGAGTCAGTATTTCACTGGGGTTAGAAATATTACTTTCTATCATTAACATTGCTCGTTCTATTGTGTATTCGGGACATTCTGTTAGATAGTGTACGATTGTTTCAGGGGTATTATTATTATTATTATTATTATCATTATTATTATTATTATCATCATCATTATTATTATTATTATTATCATTATTATTATTATTACTATTATTATTATTATCATTATTATTATTATTATTATTATTATTATTATTATTATTATTATTATTATTATTATTATTATTATTATTATTATTATTATTATTATCATCATTATTATTATCATTATTACTTATTATTTATGCTGCATTTTTCCCATAAGGCCCAAAGCGCTTACAATAATCAAAAAGGAAACATAATGTATATCCTAAACTACAAACTGCAAAAAAGATGGGTTTTTAATGCCTTTCTGAATGTTGTAATTGATGGAGACTGCCTAATTGTGAGTGCCAAATCATTCCAGTGTTTTGAAGATGACACAGTAAATGTCCTATCACCAGCCAACGTACGAGTAACTGAATGTGTGAGACGAAGAGGATCACTGGCCGACCTCAGTGCTCTGGTGGGTGTGTATAAATTCAAACAATTACCCAAATACTTTGGAGCTTGATCATTGATTATTTTGTACACAAACAAAAGTAATTTGAAAATTATTCTTTGTTTCAAAGGAAGCCAGTGGAGTGAACTCAACAGTGGTTGAGAAGGATGATCCCTGGCAACCTGCAATATTAATCGGGCTGTCAGGGGTATTGCAATGGTTACAATTTTTGTTGTTCATGGTTGGTTCGGATGTCCATATTTTAGCCGGATCTGAATTTAAGCCAATATATCTTAATCTACGAATGATAACCTCACTGTCTCTGGTCAGTGAGCATTCCAAGTTGTGCAGGATTTTTGGTTTAAAGGGTCTATTTGTTTCTTCTGCATAATTTTCCCATCTTTGCTCCCATTTGTTATACAATTCTGATCTTATTATTTTTTTTTTACTTCCGATATACATAATTTATTCTTTATTTCAATTTCTTTGTGTAATGCTTGTTTGGCAAGGTGATCCGCTATTTCATTTCCTTTGATTCAACCAGGGAGATCCCTGATTCAACGGTGCGATGGGATCCACTGTAGGTGCACTTGGGTGCCTTTGTATAGCAGTCTGGTGTAATTGTATAGGATGTCATATATGAAGATGTCATAAGGGAACTGTAAAGAAAGAAGTGTGGATAGAGAGTCTGTAAAAATCACCACTTCTCAGTGTAAGTTTAGTTGCTCTATCCATAACATAACCATTGAAATTGCAGCTAGTTCTGCTCTGAAATTGGTAGTGTAGTTAGCTAGATGTTTGGCTCGTTTTATAGAAAAGTAGGGTACGAAAAACAAGCGGATGCCGTTCCCGATGTAGATTTGGATGTAAAGAGGCTGTTATTTCAAGTTAAATTGTAAGTTCCATACACTTTAGTTTGTTTTCATTCAAGTCATCACTTTTTAAAAATAATTTAGTCAATACCGTGGATATAGGGGGAGTATTGATATGCCTGAAGGGGATGGAACATGGCTTCGTGTTTTCTGTTTTGTCCTCTATAATTGTTTTTACATGCTTTATTCTCATTCCAAATGGTTGTCTTACTTTTTTTATTCTTTAGCTTTTCAAATTGCCAACATGGGTGGATGTGATCTTTAAGTGGATGATTTTCAGTCTGGGAGATGAGCATGGTGCTTGTCCGTCAACATTTTTCGTCTGAGCTCTAGAGGGGGCTCGTTCATTTCGACCTGTAGGGCTGCTAGAGGTCACAGAACTAGAAAGACGTTGCTAGAGATGTGCTGTGCAGCGTACCTGCGTATATTCGTAATGTTGTCTTGAGTTAAGTACTTTTTAGAGCTTTCACTGGCTGACTCGTACGCTTCGCATTCGTAGTCCAAAAGCGATCTTATCAAACCACAATAGAGCATAAGTAATTTTTTTTTTAGTTATTCACCCATCTTGTGCCTATCTGTTTCGTAGATCTTGGGTGTGATCATTCCACGTGAGTTTTTTTGTCAAAAAGAATGCCAGAAATTTATGATTTTTTCTTTAAATGTCAGTCTTTTCTCTTTGAGTCTGATTTCTGAGAGGTTGGTTCGGGTGCTGTTAGTGAAGAGCATAGGGGTAGTTTTATTTTCTGAAAATTTGAAACCTCGTTGTTCAAACCAATTGTGTAGGGTGTTCAAGCAAGTTTGTAGTTTCTTAATAATGAAGTCAATATTAGGTCCTGAAGTCCCCAATCGTCTGCGTATAGAGAAATTGTTACTGTGGGGTTTTGGGGGAATTCGGCAGAGCATGAGATTAAACAAATTTGGGCTTAAAATGCTACCATGTGGTAGGCCATTTCCTGTATTTTCTTATGTCGGAGAGGATATTGTCTATTTTTATTTGGAAAGTTCTATTACTTAAGAAATTGTGAATGAATTTGAGTATGTTACCTCGTATCCCTAGTTCATAGAGGTTTGAGATGAGCCCATCAATGCAGAGGGTATTGAATGCCTTTTCAGTATCTAGGAATAAGGCAACCGTTTGTTGTCTTTTAGAGATTTTTTTTTGTATTTCATTTTCCAAGTTGACGATACTATCTGTTGTAGTTCAATGTTTTCTGAATACTGTCTGGAATGGGGGAGTATTTCGTGTTTTTCAATAAACCATCTTAGTCTAGCATTAATCATATGTTTCATGATTTTAATGAAACATACCGTGAGGGCAATTGGTCTATAAGACGATATTTTGTCAGGTTCTTTTTTTTTAATTGGAATAAGGATTGAGTGTTTGCACTGTTTTGGTATTTTTCCAGATTTCCATATTTCATTTACCAATCTTAGCATGGTTTGTCTCGATGATTATAGTAATTTTTTGTAAATCAGGTAGCTGATCTTATCATGTCCAGGGGTTGAAGAACTATCATGACGTTCGATTGCTGCATCTAGTTCTGAAATTGTGAAATCGTCATTCAAAACCGAGGGAAAATTTTCTATTTCTTTTTCTGTTACTTTATGTTTCTTCTTACTTTAGTGTATGTTTGAGAGTGAGGGTCAATGTTGTTATGTTCGCAGCTCGCATGATTTTCTGCCATTTTGTTGGCCTTTTCTTGGTCAGTAATATATTCTACGTTGTTTTCTCGTATCGTTGGTATACGTTCTTTTCGGGATCGAAATGTTATTGTAGCTCTTTATCATTTTCCAAACGTCTGAAATGGTGGTGAGTCTGTTAAGTTTAGAACAGTACTTTTCCCAGTGTTTCCTTTTTGCTTCTCTTATCGTTTCTGAGCTTTGGCCTTCTTGTTCAGATATTCGTAGAGATAATCTTTTGTCATGTATTTGATAAAAAAAAAAGAAAGAAAGAAACCAAGCTTGGTTTCTTTCTTTCTTTCTTTTTTTTTACATTCTTCATTCGACCAAGGGTTGGGAGCTTTATGTTTTTTTGTTATGGATGATATTGTTTCTTTGATGATTTTCTTGATGGTGTTTATGAACTCGTCGTAATATTCTTCTGTATTTTGATTCGGCGTCATATTGGTTAGTTTTTTGTTAAATTGTTGTTTTTGAAGTTCATACATGACTCTCTTTGGTTTAGATGTCCTCGTTCAAGTAATCTATTTTTGGTAATTTAAATTTCTATGGGAAATGATCACTTTCAAGCCTATTTTGTTTTACAGTCCAATTACATCTATTTGCTATGTAGGGCGTTGCCAAACTTAGATCTAGGCAAGACACCATGCCTGTATGGTGGTCCATCCTGCTACCCGATCCATCATTTAGCAATACAGTATTATTAAGTTCCATATACTGTTCAATTAAGCGACCGTTTGGGTCAGTACGTATTGCTACCCCAAAAGGAATTGTGACCATTAAAGTCTTCTATATAGGATTAGTCAGTGTTTATTGTTATTGTTTTCTGGGAAGATTGAATTAAGAATATCTTTATCTAATCGTTGACAAGGATTTAATTTACAAACATTTACATCAGTCACGCAGGAATTTCTCAGGTGCAATGTTATATTCTATAATTCGTAGATATCGAGAAATTCTATGTTTTTGAAATACACAGAGCTGGGTACGTACGTCGTGCAGCCGCCCCTTTCTCCAGTTTTCCGGTTGCGGGGTAATCATGAGTTGTTCGGTATATGTAATAATTTATTTTCTGCAAATCACGTTTCTTGAATACACAAGAGGTGATAGGGTTTATTCATTCGTGACTGTAGTAGTTGGATTAACTCATATCCATGTGTCCCCACCAACCCCTGAGCATTCCATTGTAATATGGACAATGCTGCCATGGCGATTAGGATTTTAGTGAAGCTCCCTGTGGTGTCTCATGGATTCCAACTCTTCGTGTGTTAGTTTGAAACATTGCTGAGCATGCTGGAGAAATTTCTCCATTTTTTTGCTTGTGTGAATTCTTGTTGCACCTGTTTTATGGTACGGAAAAGAAACATCAAAAGGTCTGTTTTTTGTGTGTTTGTTGTTATTGTTGTTGTTGTTGTTGTTGTTGTTGTTGTTTTTTTTTTTTTTTGCTGTAACCAAAATACTGAATTTCTCGATCCTGCTTGGTTGTTGGTTTGTTTCTTATTCTGCATGAGCGGAAGAGAGATTTAGTTCGTTTGGGGTAGATTCTACATCCATGTGTTGTGTGTCATCCTCGTTTCTTTTCTGTCTCCATCTTCTTTCTTGCTTGTTTGGTGGGTACACTATTGCTGGTAGTAGCGCTTTGTTCTTTACTGTTAGTTATTTCTTTCTCCTTTTTGTTTGTCTCTTTGAATTTTTTTGCAGCTTCTGCATAGCTTTTTTTTCAACTCTGATTGCTTGGATTAATTTTGCTTGTTTGACTTCCATGCATCCTTTAAAGGCTGCAGAATGGTTTCTTTTGCTGTAAATACAGTATTGGTTGGATTTCCTTTGGCATTGGTCATAGGGATGGACTTCTCCGCACCTGAAGCATCTTTGTTTTGAATGGCATTCGGGAGCGACATGTCCCATGCGTTGGCAATTAAAGCATCTCGGGACGGGCGGGATATAGTATTTTACTTTGAATTCCTGGGTTTTTTGTTTGGGTAGTGTCTTGCTTTCAAAGGAGAGAAGGACTGCTTTGGTAGGTACTTTGAGAGGGTTAGGGGTTTGGCCAGATGCGGAGTTGTCTGTATTTTCATGGTCTGGAATAGAAAATTACTCAACCAATTATTTTGAAAAATCTGTTATCATTATGACTTCTAAAAGGATTAATCATCTACTGGTTTTTAATACTTCAAAATTTTATTTTCTTCCACCACAGATTTTCAACTTTGAATATAAACAGCCCAAACATGAACTGGACCAAATCATACCTCAATTAACATAGGTCTGACTAAACAATAACCCTGTTCTAATAACAATGCATTTCCTTTCTAAATAACTCGATCATCTTTTTAATGCATTTTCCACTCAGCTCTTCGACCAGTTAGGTCATCCATTTTCAAGGTTAAAGGCATTGGCTAACTTTGCTCAAACTAAGATGAAACATGTGTATGAGTACTTGTATTTGTACTCAAAAACCCTGAAACCAACCATAATTTGGAATGAAAAACTGTAAGTTAGACGAAAACCGCGATTTTGTTATTTTTCGTCTCGAGAGACAATGAATAAGAGGACCGTTTTGCTCTGATTAAAAAATACCGTTATCTGCCTTCCGCCGCGTGATACGCCAATACACAGTATGGTCCGGTTAGCCATATGCGCATGCGCACTCCTTACGTCTAGTCTGTGCAACCGACCCTCGTATATTTTTCAAATATTGCTTCACATTTCTAATATTTAAAAATACTTCCTGTGGATATTACACTCTGAAACTTTAAGACTGGTATTTTTACACTATAACGCTAATTTTTATCCCATGATCAAGTAACACAATGAGAATTTTAAAAAAATAATAACAATGTCAACCAATGTCTTTAAAACACATCCCATATTTAGTTATTGCTAATGATTGAAGACTTTTTCTAACACAAGCAGAGAGTATATGCCTTTGTGTATGAGATTTAGTTCTATTAGAAAATTTAAAGCTTAGAAAAAAACTCTGAACCATGTTCCGTTCTTTTGAGAGGTTTGCCTGTGTTTCATCGCTGTAGTTTTGATATAAGTTTTAAGTATGACAGGTATGATGTAAGATTGAGGCTGAAGAAACAACATCTCAGAATTCTGAAACATAAACTGTTTAAACGTTATTTTAGATATTGTATGTTACATTATAAGTGGATATAAGTGAATATTATGAAATATCCTGAAGCTACAGATTGTTTCAAACTCAGTCTTAACTTAAACTTCCACTATCAATTTAATTTTTTTTCTGGGGAGGTGAAAATGCAAATTCTATTTTTGTCTCGCCCCGCGGTGGTGAAGGCGAGACTTAGGGATCCAAATGGTGTCAGTCTGTCGTCCGTCCGTCGTCCGTCCGTCACAAATGTTAAGGCCCCGTCACATATTAGCGAATCGAGCCAAATAATGCCTAGCGAACAGCTATTTCTTTAAAGTCCAGATACGTTCAAATACTCTTAAATTAGCTAATATGTGACGGCACCTTCGGAACTCTATTGTGGCCAAGAATTTCAGCGTATTTGGACTTTAAGAAATAGCTGTTCGCTAGGCGTTCGTTGGTTAGATTCGCTAATATGTGACGGGGCCTTTAAAGTTTAGCTGCAAGACTTATGACGCATAACTTGGCAACTGCTGGTCCAATTGCAACCAAACTTGGGTGGTAGATGCACTAGGGATACCATCATGTTGCGGTGCTGTCGGAGGTCACATACTGAGGTCAAAGGTCATTTGAGGTCACATTGTTACAGAGTACCCTCAAGACTATTTTTACATACGGTACGTTAAAGTTAACCTGCAAGACTCTTTTATGACACATAACTTGGCAACTGTTGGTCCAATGGCAACCAAACTTGGTCGATAGATGCACTAGGGGTAACATCATGTTGTGGCGCTGTCGGAGGTCACATGGTGAGGTCAAAGGTCATTTGAGGTCAAATGTTAGAGTTTACTTGCAAGACTCTCTTATGACAAATAACTTTGCAACTGTTGCTCCCTTTTCAACTAAACTTGGGTCATAGATGCACTTGGGGGACCTTCATATTATAGTGGCATCGGATGTCACATGGTAAGGTCAAAGGTCATTTTATTTCAAATGTTAAAGTTTACCTGCAAGACTCCCTCATGACACATAACTTGACAACTGTTGGTCCAATGGCAACCAAACCTGGGTGAAAAATATATTAGGGGTAACATCATGTTGTGGCGCTGTCGGAGGTCACATGGTGAGGTCAAAGGTCAAAGGTCAAACGTCAAAGGTCAAACGTCAGAGGTCA
This sequence comes from Echinometra lucunter, assembly GCA_029962745.1. NCBI lineage: Eukaryota > Metazoa > Echinodermata > Echinoidea > Camarodonta > Echinometridae > Echinometra > Echinometra lucunter. The sequence continues at coordinate 1,205,219 of CM057157.1, read as the reverse complement.
AAGGTGATGTAGTCGTGTCGGGGAACATAATTACTCTGACGTCATCGAGATAATGATGTGTCTCATCTTCTGGTGGAGCTCTGTCTGTTGTTATTGGAGCTGATCGACCGAATGAAAGGGAAGCATCAACGGGTGAAAAATATATTAGGGGTAACATCATGTTGTGGCGCTGTCGGAGGTCACATGGTGAGGTCAAAGGTCATTTGAAGTCAAATGTTAAAGTTTACCTGCAAGACTCTCTCTTATGCGAAAAATTTTTGCAACTGTTGCTCTCTTTTCAACTAAACTTGAGTCATAGATCTACTTGGGGGACCTTCATGTTATAGTGGTATTGGAGGTCACATGGTAAGGTCATAGGTCATTTTATTTCAAACGTTAAAGTTTACCTGCAAGACTCTCTTATGACACATAACTTGGTACATGTTGCTGCAATAGCAACCAAATTTGGGTGATAGATGCAATAGGTGTACATTCATGCTATTGTGCCGTCAGGTCACATGGTAAGGTTAAAGGTCATTTTAGGTCAAACATTAAAGTTTACCTGCAAGACTTTCTTGTGACATCAAACTTGGTTAGGGATGTACTTGGGGAACTTTCATGTTATTTAGTCACGGGTGGGCGAGACACAATCTTGCTATTGGCTTTTTTTTTAAAGTTTTTTTTTTTTATATATAATTATTGCAGGTGAAGTTGTTCACATCACAGTCTTGAGCAAGAGATACACAACTGTAGATACTACTCATGATGAGAACCGACCAGAGTATCAGTGTTACCGCAGTGATCCTGATGGAGATGCTTCCCTTTCATTCGGTCGATCAGCTCCAATAACAACAGACAGAGCTCCACCAGAAGATGAGACACATCATTATCTCGATGACGTCAGAGTAGTTATGTTCCCCGACACGACTACATGGAGATCAGAAGGATTTGGTCCTTTCTACTGTCAGGCTTCTAAACCTGAACGAGACGCCACAAGGATTATCACATTTTTCCATCGTAGTGATGGTAAATAACTTTCACTGCATAGTGACCAGTAGATCGACCGTCTATGACGGTGCTTCTCAACCTTTTTTACCACGAGGCCCACTTTGGCTATTAATTTTTTTCGAGGCCCACTTCACAGATCCCCAGTGAGAAAAAAATCAATAAAACTTGACAAAAGAAAATAGAGAGCGATTTGTGTGGTAATTATCTGGACCGCTACATTTCCTACATTACAAGTCATTACAAAATCCACCCTATATGTATAGATGCAATAAATGAAATATTAATATAATGCCCCCACTCAAAATGTACAGAAATCTTTTTTTTTTTTTAATTAGCACATTGCAGTGACAGTAATCTACAACTCTTGATGTTATTTTGATATGTTTAATAAATTCAATTCAATTTGATGTTAACAGTAAAGCTGAATTCAAGAATTTTTTTTCTAAAATATTTTGGACTGACCTCGCGGATCACTGGTTGAGAAGTACTGGTCTATGAAATGAATTAATATCCTCCCCCCCCCCCCCTCCGCATTTTCCAAATGAAGGTACTGGTAATGATAAAACAATTTTATGATGATTATATAGACGTTTAGAGTTGCCGGTCACAATGATTTTGTTTATCTTTCCTTCAGAGAGGGATATTTTCTGTCTAGTTTGTATTGGGGGCTGATAAGGTTTATACTTTGTTCCTGCAACGAAAATTGATAAATACGCCGCACAGTGATAAATATCATGGAGTTCATGTATCGGTATGGAGTTTTGGCAAAAATCGTGATGGTCTGCATATATCAAGTCAGCGTCCCCGGGCATATTTCTTGCCTTCTTTGAGAAGGCAAGAAATTTGCCTCAAAATGTTATGTAAATTTGTATTCAACGAACTGCTTTTTTGTTCCTGTTGATTTGTCAGCTAAATTCCTATCAAGTGATGGATTGTTTACAAAGACAGTGAATGTGAATGACACCGCAGTGAGGATCACAATGACTAGTCGTTACAATCCCGATGCTAGTGGTAATGTCATCACTTGGAGGAAAGATGGAGAGGATAGATTGACATCTTTTGATGGTCAGACACAGATCACCCTCCCAAACCCAATCCAGACATCAGATGCAGGCATCTATGAGATCTATTATAATAATGAGAGGAATCAAAATAGAGGTGGCTTGTACAGACTCATTGTTAGAGGTATGCATGTATGTATACAATGACCTAGTCATTTGAGAGTACCCTCTGTGGTCTTATTTTGGATCATTGAATTACAAAAGGAGCCTTTTTGTAACCCCACTAACGCGTCAGACGATACACAAACACAACCTTGAAATTTTTGCTCTTTCTTAATGGGATAATCAATACTTTGATAATCATCAAACCCGCAAAGTACAATTGAGAAGCAGTATTCAGATCTGATTTGAAACGGGTTATTTAGTATTAGTAATCAAATATATTGGTAATCAAATGTTTTATCAGAAAGGAGGGTAGTACCTATTGCACTATAATTATGGCATTTTAAAGTTTGTTATCATCTGCTACTAGGGTCTCCTATCATACCCATCTTAGTAGTGTACCACTTTCAAGTCACCGTATAGCTCGCTTACTGAAGTGGCTAATATTCATTGTTTGTTTGATCGTTTGCAGTCGATCTAAATTGCTTTTCATATTATGTTCATGTGAATTTACAAATGGAATATGTAAGATCAAATGGATCTCCCTAAATTCCTCTGTTTTATTTATTAGAATGCCCTGCTGGTAAATGGGGACCTCCAGAGTGCTATGGTATATGTGATAAATGCTACAATGGTGGAGTTTGTGATGACAAGTCTGGTTTATGTATCTGCCCTAATAACTTCAAAGGACCAAACTGTCTCGATAGTGAGTAAAGCATGTAATTTACTTTTCTTTTTTAAATTGTTCAAAAATTGGTAATGACATAGCACATTTCTTATGATTTTGAAAGAATTTGGTATCAAAATGTAGAGTAAATTTGACCAGCTGAAGGGCAGTTTTAGAAGCTTATTTGGTATAAGTTTACCAAAGAAATATGCTTGTTTTCATTTTTTAGTCATTGTTGGAAGAATTTGCCCATATCTATAAGATTAGAAAGGTATTTTTAAAAAGCAGTTGTGATCATAAAGTGGGCAATTCTTTCTGACAGGAAATCTTGTATCCCATGGGATTGCACGGTATCAGGGATGAATCCTTTCTGTTTCCCTATATATGATGATTATATATTCCATATACTAGGAAAATTTTTAAAAAGAATGATTATTATGAAAAGTTTGCAGACCTGGTGGCGGCAATCGATTTGGATATCAGTGTGAGTTCAGATGTACTTTTATAGACCCTGATGACCCGACTGACTTCTGCCATGACAAACTCTTTTGCCTGCCTGATCCGTACGGTTGCTCATGTGATGTCGGTATCAAGGGATTTGCATGTAACGTTGGTGAGTGTGTTGCTACTCGATGCTTGTGTTCTTGGTGTGTTTTATTTGATATTATCCCAGAAGTCGAAGAGCGTTTTTGAAGGGGGGGGCCTTAGTTTCCAAACCAGGATAATAATTTCCGCCTTTTTGTACAGAGGGCAACGTGTCTAATAAAAAAAGTGAGGGGCAGCCCCCCCCCCCCCCCCCCCCCCCCCGTTCAGTGGCCCCTGTCATTCTATTTTCATGATAAACTTTATTGCAATTGCAATGAAGTTTATTTTGCTATTTTGGAAGATTTTTCTTTGTACATTATCCTTTTGACATATTTATAACTCTTATGGGGTGTTGCAAGAAGGTTGCAATCAATTGCAAATAATTGCTAATTTTGAAACAGCCATTCTGATTGGCTCAGGGTCTGCCCTTTTAAGAAGACATGCATGCAATAATGATTTTGATTGGCCAGTGACAATCAGTTGCAATTTGCAATCGATTGCAACTTTCTTGCAACACCCAATAAGTCTTTAATTCTTTAATATCTCTGTATGGGTAAAAATCTACTCGCTCGCCAAATTTGAAGAATGGATGCCTGGTATTCATTAATAAGCGGTGGTAGTCCTCACAACCGGAGAAAGGTATGCAAAAGCCTTTTCCTATCGGGATGTACACTGTTGCTCATAAAGTTGGAATAAAGTTGTTTACAACCATTAATGAAATGATTTTGACAATGATTTCTTCCTAATAGATAGATATATACATTCCCAGATTATATGAAAAAATGAGTTTTTGCGTGACTCCTAAGCATGTGTATGGTTGTAAGTAAGAAAACACGGGACCTATGGTTTTAAGTCCTCTCCGACGGTTATGACGAATAATTCTTTATAAGAGGGCACTATTTTGTATGTCATGGTTTTGAACCAGGGATCCTGGTAATCGCTTCAGCACTGAATCATGTCCGTACGCAGCTGGGATGGAGTAGGGGCAGGCTCTCATAAATTTCATGAAAAACAGAGAAAATGTAATAAGATGTACTGTATTGCATTTTCCTCCGCCCGTCTTAAAAATCCTTTTGTTTGTACGGCCATGCATTGAAGGATAATACCTCTGTACTCTTCCTGGAAAGATCTAAGCTTCATTACTCATGCATAAATCATATTGTCACAATCAGTTGGTGAGTGGAACATTCTGAGGTAAGTAAAAAAAAAAAACATTATTCCAACTTTATGAGCAACAGTGTATTTAACATATTATTCTTTAATAATTTGATAAACGTCCTTTAATTCCGTGTATATAGTGTGAAATGTGTATTTCGATTTGCCTAATTCAGAAAATACTTTCATTGTAGCATGTGACAGTGATGAGTATGGTCCAGGTTGTTCACAGACATGTCACTGTGCAGCAAGTTCATCATGTAACAGATATACAGGAGGATGTACAGGTGGATGTCAGGCAGGCTGGTCTGGGAACAACTGTCAAAGTAAGTGCCAGCTGATGAATAAAAATATTTCCGGAGAAGTTTGTATGCGATAATCAAAGCTGCCATATAATCTGGAGAGAATTCAGAAATTTCAATTCATTCTCAAATGACTATCCTGTTTAATGTTCTGCTGTAATAACACATCATTGAATGGTATAAGTGTAGAGAAAAAAAAAAACGGGCAATATTTCGTATTTTAGGCATCATCATTCTTTGCCATATTGTGATCGTCATATTATGCAATATGACTTCACCAACAAAGGGTCTTCATAGCATTTTAAACAGTGTAATATTTAAGTTTTACGAACCTGTTAAGTGTTCCAGATGCACAAACTCACATCGACTTTCCCCCAAAATTTTCAGTGAATGCATGTCAAATTAGTTTGACACAAATAAAATTGAATTTTGATTGGATTTGTTATGATGGTAGCTGTCTTTATAAAGGTAATAAATTCATGTTATCCAATTTTTTCCCATTTCTCACAATGCATTCGTATGAAACAGACTGTGTTACCACTTAGATCATGAATGCTTTTTAAGTTCTATTGTTGTTTGTTCTCTTTTCTCAGTCCCGAATGTTTGTGACGCTGGCTACTATGGACCCGAGTGTACTGATAAGTGCCATTGCTTGAATGATGGTCCATGTGATAAAGAGACAGGAGAATGCCTTCAACGACAGTGTGCTCCAGGATACAGTGTACGCAGTGGACAAGTCCAGTGTGAAGGTATACACCAACCCAGTTCTGATGCTGTTACTCAATATTTGTTTCTGCTATCATCATCATGTTAATACGTTTTAGTCAGGTCTGGTTAAAGTAGTCTTAAAAGCATATAAATAAGTACCATGAGATAGTCATGGTAGTAGGCCTATGCTTGCTGATTTAGTTCAGCACGTTAAACATTGGGTCCAACCTTTCACAAATTACCATGGAACATTGTGGTCTTAAAGGGTGCTGATATCGTCAAATATGTTTACAAAGAAACAGCAGGTATATTCTTTATCAAAATATTCACACTGTATTTCGTTAGCTTGTTTTTCATACCATTATAATTGTGAGAAGAAATTCCACGAACGCCTTTGTCAAATAAAATTGTTTTTGGTGTAAAACACGATCTGGTGTTCGTATATTTTTTTCAGAATGTGACGCCGGTTTCTTTGGCCTCGATTGTCTTCAGTCGTGCCATTGTTCACAGGCTTGTGAGATAGTGACAGGCAGATGTAATGGACAGTGTATTGATGACTGGATTGAACCAGATTGTCAAGCAAGTAAGAATACCCTCATCGTCAGCATAATCATAGTCATTAACAACCAACAACAGCATCATCATCAATAACAACAAGAAGAACATCATCATCATTAACATCATCGTCATCATCAACAGCAACATCATCATCGTCGTCGTCGTCGCAATTATTAAAAGATCAACGTATTCTCTCTTACGAGGGGTTATTGAGTTTTGAGCCATGATGACATCCTTTCACTGCTTCTTGTCTAGAATATCCTCTTCCTAATATTACTTTCTTGCTTCACATTACTTTTCCATGAGCTTCCTTTCCCCCTCATGCCTTGAACTTGAACTTGAACTTGAACTTGAAATTTATTATCCAATAATAAACATATAAGATACATACAGATACATGTATAGAATACAATCAAAGGATAAAAGGAACCAGAATATAGCATGAATGCTAATCGAGCCTGGTACCTTTAAAGCATTGGAATACATTGTATGGCTACACAAAATAGATTTGAAATTTTTATGAAGCAGATTACTTTAAACAAAACTATGATACAAATAAATGGATAAAAGGTCAGTATCAAATACTTATAGCTGCTCAATCAAATATGAAATATCTTGCAGTTTGATATTAGTTAATAGTTATTCATATAAAAGATTGTCTACAAATTCCTACAAAAATAATCAGAGCATAAAGAGGTGTCTCAAACACCCTCCTAAATTGTGTGACTTGAACTTAACAAGTATTCTACAAGTGTTTTTCTAAAACATGATGCAGATGGCTTTGTTCGCACAGTGAGGGGTAGTTCATTCCACAAAGAACTACCGACATACGAAACTGAAAATTTTCCTTTGGTTGTCCTAACCTTAGGTATGTACAGGTTATTTTTTTTTCTTTCTGCCTTGTCGGATAATTATGCTGAAGAAAAGAGCAATATTGAACAATTGTATGAGGTAACATTCCATTTACAAGTTCATACACAAAACTACAAATACAGAGTTTGTGCAGTTGATACACATTCAACAGGTTAAACTTTTCAAATAATGGTTTAGAATGTGCCATGATTGAGCTAAACGTGATAGCACGTAGAGCCATTTTTTGACTTAACAGTATACAATTCAGATTTGCTTTATAAGTACTACCCCATACTTCAATTCCATAGGTAATGTGAGGCTGCACCAGAGTTTTGTACAGTAAGATCAAAATTTTCTGTGGCACAAAATTTCTGAGTCTAAAAATAATGCCAATTTTCCTCCTAATACATTTGTTTACCTTCTCAATATGAGTTTTCCAGGTCAGGTGTTTGTCTATCTTTAAACCTACAAACAATGCAACATCCACTTCATTTATAATGGTATTTGCTATTCTCAAATTTTCTTTTACTTCAATGGATTTTCGAACTCCACTGATAAGCATATAATTTGTTTTTGATAGATTAATTGTGAGTTTATTTGCATTGCACCAACTTGATACCTTTTCAAGATGTGTATTTACTTCGTCCATATCAACAGTAGACTGACCAACAGGAAACGTGTGAAAGAGGTTTGAATCATCAGCAAAGAGTCTAAAACTGAAGTAATCTGTACAATCTGGTAAATCATTAATATAGATTAAGAAGAGGGTTGGCCCTAATACCGATCCTTGGGGTACACCGCATGTTGTTTTCTTTCTTGATGAGTTGATCCCACCATATTTTACAAACTGAGTTCTGTCACAAAGATAATTTCTAAACCACATTAGCGGTAATCCCCTAATTCCATAACATTCAAGCTTCCTACACAAGATAGAATGATCTATTGTGTCAAATGCCTTTTTGAAGTCTAAGAATACACCAAGTGTTATTCTGCCTTCATCAATCGATTTTATTACATCATTTATTAGATTTGTGAGGGACAACTTAGTACTGTATTGCTTACGAAACCCATATTGGTGCTTGCACAAAATGTCATATATATATATATATATATATACCTCCACTTTTTCGAGAGGGAGGATGGCCTGTACAAAATATACCCCCACTTTTAAAAGAAGAAATAATATTGTAAAACTGTAGAGAGGTAAAAAGAAAGGAAAGAGGAATGAAAATAAAGAAAACAAAACTGGAAGTGCTCGCTCGCATTTTTAGTATCTTAACCGATGCCGGTTATATATTCTTAAGAAGGAAATTGGTTTGCAATTTGTCTCTCTCTTTCCAAAGTTTATGCTATTCTTCTACTCATAAATTGCTAGTTAGGTCTGTATAGCTGCAAGGATTCGAGCAGCAAATTCGAGCAGCAAAATAAGTCTATAGAGTGATGACAAAATAAGACTTCTTTTATAGGAAGAAGTGGTCATTTTTTGCTCGCTCGCTTCGCTTGCTCATGTGGGGGAAGGGGTGCGGCGGGCGAGAGGGTATGTATACTGGAGTGTAAGCAAGACTATATTTCGGCAAAATATTTCGATCATCCCCCACTCCTCGAAACGGATTTACGCTGGTGAATACAATCACGTATCCTTCCAAATTATGTAACTGCAGTTTTAGTATAATACGAGCATACCTTTCATGAAATGTGAAAAATGAAAGACCATGATAACATTAAAAAAAAAGATTTTTAAGATAATGATTTTAACAGCAGCTTTGCTTGAGATGACGGGACCGTCTGTCGCTGTGTGGATGTAAAGATGCCGCAAAAATCCCAACACTTAGCTTACAAAGGAGACAGTCTATAGCCGAGACCTATACCGGTTACGAAACGAAACGACTATTCTTCGAAAGAACCATCGTGCCTCTCACATTTTCTCCTTATATTTTCAAGCTATCTTTTCCTTCAGATATTATTTTAACATCTTGTTTTGTTCTTGATTTATTACCCTCTAGGGATATCAAGGCTAGTTTCAGAGAAGGTGAATCCATACCAGCCATCTAGCTTCACGTGTTATGTTGAGGGTAATCCTCCTCCTAGTGAGACATCAGTGAATCTTTATCGATATGCTGGAGGCAACTATGATGCTACTGGAATCTCTAGAAGATCTAGCTCTGTGTCAGGGTCAGAACGTGCTGTAGTCTTCGAGGTTGACAACGTAAATCCGGAGGAATATGTCTGCAATGTTGGTGACGTCTTCATCTCTATCACAGATAATACATTTGGTGAGGAAAAGGCGAAATCGCGTACCACTTGATTTTAATATACTGCTAGCCACATTGGTGTTCTTGTGTTCATGCAAGATAAAAGAAAAAGAAAAAATTCGGACTTTAGGAAGGTGCATACATTGTGTGCGGGCAAGCCTGAATCCGATGACCGGGGTAATAATATTTCTGTAAAGCGCTTAGAGACATCTGAGAGATGTATTAGGCGCTATAAAATCCTGAATGTAATTATCATTATTAGTCAATGCCAACTTAATTCTAACTATTTCATCCGAACTGAGTAGAAAGGAATGTAATGATAGTGAACTAGTGTCCACCTAAATATGATTGTATTTTGAATCATGGCTTTCGAATTTACAGTTTAGCCCATAATCGATAAATTATGATTTATATTTGTATCAAACCAAATCCTATTCGTGTTTAATTTTTAACCTGTGCAACATGAACCAAGTAATGAGCATTTTTAATGTATGTAGGCCTACTGAATATTTCCACATTTTACTTTTCAGAGTATTAACTAAAATTATTGTTAATCTCATGTATCGTTTCTTTGTTTTAATCATATATTCAAATGTTGATATGATAGCAGACAGGCATGCCGGAAGGGTACCAGCTTGGGGGGGGGGGGGGGGGCAAACACTCTTGGGGGCCAACCCCTAACCTTTATGGGGGCCCACCTCAAATGCTTACTACTAGCATAGAACGTACCCCATAAACACCCCCCGAAAAAGCACCTTTCTCCACCCCACCCCCCCCCCTTTATGCATATTCATTCATATATAAAAGGACTAGTTTAGAGTTTTTTTAATTAAGAAAAAATGTTTTCCATCTTCTCTCATCGTTAGTACTGAAATATGATTATTTGTTCACCGCTTCTAGCATGTTAGGATGGCGTGAGAGACTCGGGAGACGGGGCATGGCAAGGGGAGGGTTTATGAATGGCATAATGGTAAAGTTAATTTGGCGATGGGGCCGACACCCTTGCCCGAAAATTAACTATTCAGTTTCACAACTTCGTCACCGCGCGAGCGAAGCGAGCGCGCAAATTTTTTACAATTTTGGTGGTGAAAATGTACAGAAATGTCATATTCCGGCATTGCCCAAATATGAAAAATACGGGCGCCCTTATACCAATATATGTGGATACTGAGGAGGGAAGGGGGGGGGGGGGCAAAATAATCCCCCGAAAAAAACAAGCATCTGCCCTTTTTAATAGCTGATAGACAGAATTTCTCAATACTGAGATACATTGCATCTATTTATACAAGGGAGCGTAGCGACCGAGTAAGAAATTTAGATGTTTGAATGATGAAAGTTTGCATTTTAGAGCACAAATCATGTCAATATGCTCATTTCACATGCTTGTATATGATCCAAAAATTCTTTTTTTCTTGCGAAGGGGGCCCGGGGGGGGGGGGGGCAAAAATCGATTTTGTCCCCACTTCCGAATGATCCCCCCTCCCCCGCTTCTGGCGCCTATGATAGCAGGTAGCTCATTAAAAATTTTAATTAGGACAACCAATGGATCTCTTGTATCTATTACGCAGTATTGCCAGTAATTGAAGAAAAACCTGTCATATTGGACACCGGATCAACCACAGTACGTCTACAATGGAATGCTTGGATTGAAGGAGATGATGTAGGGGATCCTCCTCTTGTAGGGTATGATGTCTTCATGAAAACAGATGACAGTAATTGGATGATAGCTGTTAGAGTAGACCAAACGACCACATCAGCTACCGTGACTGATTTAAACCCAGAAACAGATTACAGCTTCAGTGTAGCAGCAATAAGAGAGGGTCCAGGTGGAATAGGACCCCTGTCACCTGAAGCTAGGACAAATACTCTGCGTGAAAGTGAGTTATTGAAAGGCCCAGCTTGCGCGGGGCGTTATTTTTCGCGTCAAGTGTCGAATTTCATTCTCGTCCAGTAGAGTTCGTGTAGCAATAGGCAGTGGACAGAGAACAAGACTGAGCTTAGAGCGCAGATAGTTAGCAGTAGACACAAATCCTACGAATGCAGACGATTATTCGTCTAATAGCGGCGTACTGCTGCAACAACACAGTCCTGATCGCTATACGTAGGGTATCGAAAGACATTAAGTAAGCGAAAAATATGGAGAAATCAAAATTTATGGAAAGATTTTAAGACATGTAAGATGCAAAAAGAAAAAGACCTTACTCAATTAATAAGATAGGCCTGCAGCAGGATAGTGCTCAGTGACTGACAGAGAGTTTGAGAAATTGGCAAATCAAAGTGTGCACCAATTAACTTGAGGTGAGAGGTAGAATAATCAAAAACATTTGCTTGAAACTAAGATGATCTTCTTATCTTCCCAGTCCTACTTATTTCGTGTTCCCTTTATCGTACATCATGTTTACTTGGTCATTGAAAGTTAATCTCAAATTCAATATTCCTACTTTGCATTAGCTCTCAGTCTGGATGAAAATAATTACATCTTTATGTCAGTAATCGTTATGAAGATTAAATGTACCAAAGGATAAATCAAATCTCGATGAGTTGAGATGATATAATCTGACGAGGATGCATTTCATCTCTGTGACAATGATCAACCATTTTCCTATTTTTTATAATATCATTTATGTACCGTAATATTATTCTTTATATTAATCAATAGGCATATATCCAAGTCACCAGTTCTTTCGAGTATAACAAAGCAATCTGTTAGTGTATATAGGCCAGGTATCACAACCCTCTTTTGAATGTCAGTGAAGTTTTTCAGCTTAATAACATTCCTGTGTTTAATATTAAGAGTATAGAGACTCCCCCCCACCCCCCCCCCCCCCCGCATGTGTATAATGTTAACGATATTGTGGATATCCTCGACCGTGCTTTGTGTTTTCAGAAATGTCAATGCATAAAATCGAGACAAAAAATAAAAATGACGTGCATAATAATGCCAAGTGACGGTATAGTGATGTATTAATGTCACTTTATATAACCATATTGTAATATTAATTGTAAAGTAAATTATTTCATCAACAGGTGAAAAACCAGACGTGCCAGTAGGAGCCGTGGTAGGGGGTGTAATTGGTTCTCTTCTTATCATTGTGCTCCTAATCGCTGCTGTCATGATCAGAAGGAGGTAAATGAGTTGTTCCCCTATAGGAGTTTATCTTGGAGATGGGATAAATTCCAAAAACTCTTTTCATAATGCTGTACTGCTGAATATTTCATTTTCTGATATTTTGGATAGATTCTATTTTTGATGTGATATAAAAATGTGATTCTTGCTTGTCTCATTACACGTCCTCGTCCTCGAAGCTCTCCCTTCCTCTCTCTCCATTCTCTCTCTCTCTCTCTCTCTCCCTCTCTCTTTATATCCAGTCTTTACTTAATTTAATGATATGGTATGATGGTATGAGTCTGTCTTTAAATCTACCTGTATGTGCACCATTTCTGTGTCATTTCACATATTCCTTGAGAAAATCACATGAAACACTTGGGTAAGATTAATTTCACCTTATACATATGTAGATTTCTCAGAGATGTCATTGGAGTTGTCTATAATTTTGTTTCAGGAACAAACCTAGAGGGTCTGGGAGTGAACAACCTGAAGAACCTCCAACATGTCTAACAGACAAGGTGGAAGGGAAGTCATCTGCACAGTATAATAATAACGCATACGATGTTGTCAACTAAGTTCTTCATACAAGTGACCGACCATACGAATACCTGTCGGAATGCTGACTGATGCAAGGCCTATTCATTACGACTTTTGGATCAAGGGGGGGGGGGGGTGTCGTTGAGAGGTCGATTATGACATAGTGGTTAGCTATGAAATCCTTCACTGTATAAAACCAAACAGCAAAATTGACAATTATTCAAACATCCGAACGCTTCCTTGCTTGAATACCTTGATGACAAATTTGTAGATATTAGTAATGATTTCCCTCAGGTTTTAAGAACATGTCTCCTTTTTTAAGTATGTATGGTAAACCCAACTCGATACAAAGCTCTCCTTCGTCGAGATAAGATAGGTAAATAAAAGTGAAGTAAATATCCTCAAATGGTATATTACAAACAATGCCCCCTTTTTGTCAGATGGCTCATTATGTATTCAAATGAATATATAAGCTGCAAAATTAAAACATCAATGATACTTTTAAGATATTGCTCCCAAAATGATCGAGTTGGACCCGTCTTAATAGTTGCATTTTCCCCGCATCATTGTAATATATCTTTGTTTGCTTGTAGAAACATGAGAAACTTTAGAGTGTTTATGCTGTTTTTAGAAGTGATGTAATAACCTTAACTTTTTTTATATACTCTCGATAACATTCTTATCCAGAAAATCAAGGGCGTGCTGTGCTTGATTGTTTTTTCTTTTCGAGTAGTTAATTATTATTATTTTCAGTATATAGGTATCATTATCATGACTATTATGATCAATATCAAGTTTGTAAGCATAATCAAATCACAGATAATATAATGTATTTGTTATTAATTACAATAATTCAGGAAGAATATAAGAATTATAGTTTTCATAAATCAAACATACGTTGCATTATTATATCCATGTATATTCAGACGCATATAAAAAACTATGAGATATGAGTCATCTGTCATTGCCTATATCGAACTGAAACAATATCGCAACATATTCTACTCGAGAAAAAGGGTAAATATATAGAACACTGTACACAGACTTATCATACATATTTCCATATCAAACAAATTAGAAGAGAATGCATTATCATTATTGAACAAATGTTTCTTTCATTTCTGCCAAAATTTTGCGCGAAAAGAATATCATTCACAACATTCGCATGATCTTCGTTAATCGAAGTTTTCGTTCAGACATGCAATTAAGAATTTAGAAAAAAAAATATTCAAATATTTGTGCACAAATTAAATGATGCAAGTGACGATCCACCCCGCGATCCACGTGTCAGATTTTGTTGTCACAATTAAGATCAACCATGTTTTATGTTGACCATTACGATAAGAACATGTAACCTCTGTTTCATTGTATTCCCTTTATTGATTCATAAAGGGTGGTTTTAAAAATGTAGATTACAAATAACAATGAAAATAAGTGTTTTAATCATTTCATCAATAATTCAGTGGTTTAATTGATTAAAAAATACAAAGAGGGTGAGAGAAATAGAGAGAGAGAGGGGGGGGGGGGTCGGGAGAGAGCTAGGGAGTGGGAAGACATGACGAGTGGAAAGCAATGTGATAGAAATTTGAGAACAAGATTAATCCTATTTGAGGTTGGTGTTAGGGTGAGTAAACCAATCATCAAACTTTACAAATTCTGCCCAGTGCCCCAGGGCGAAACTATCTTATATTGTACATGTATTTCTAATTATTCTAAAAACTAAAATAGGTCCTAGATTCTTAAGAATAAAAGTATCAAAGTGACACTTAAGAAAAAATTTAATTCTGAGTAAATGTTTGCACGCGCACAAATATCATCACAGACAGAATTAGAGAGGAGTAAAGCGCGCATTAATGGCATATGACGTACGTAGGCCTAGTACGAATATTTTGCGAGATCGATCGTCTCAGAGAATGACCATGTGCGCATGCGTTGCTCAGGAATATGCTGAGGAAAAGAAAATAATAAGTTTTAAAAGCAAGGAAATGGAGCTGAAATTCAGTATCATTAACTTTTAAAGGAATGCTTCCTGGAAAGAGCTATTAAGAATGCCTTGCACAATATAGATTATATTTAAAAAGCCAGGCTATCCTAAATTAACGATTTCAAACCACTTCTGGTCATTCAACTTGGTTTTGAAAGTGCAAATGAATTGCACTTTTGAACAAAATGTTTGGAAAATCACTTTGATCACTGTCTTTATTAAAGTGGTTGTGGTTAAAAAAAAAATAACAAAAGATGTAGCGAGAGAAAGAGGGAAAGGAAGGCCTTTTCAAACCAGAAGATTTCTAGACAATCCGGAAGATGAAAATGTCAGTTGGGGGGTGTCCCCCCCCCCCCTCCATCCCGCAGGATTTGTGCCCATGCCCAGCAGTGATAAGTGAAGGGTTCCCATGACTGGAGTCACTGGACAAACATTGAAATGCCCCCCCCCCCCCTTTAACTTCTGCCTACATTTATCAGTGAAACTTTACAAGAGATGTAGCAAAGCAACAGGGGTAGTGTGGTTGCTGTTGCATTTTAACGCTTAAAATCACAATTGCTAATGCATTTAATGAGGAAAACGTATGGGGACACGCTTAACTAAAACTGTGTAGAGTTTTGAATTAAATGCATTAGCGATTGTGTTTTAAGCGTTAAAATACAACAGCACAATTGCTAATACACTTAATGAGGAAAGCGTATGGGGACACACTTGACTCAAACTGTGTAGAGTTTTGAATTTGAAACAATGATAGCTATTTTTTTAATAAATTTGTTTCTCATTGTGGAGCGAAATTAAATAGAATTCGTGAATAATATATTCAGGAAATTTAACTTTCTAGATAGGATCTTTCAAATTATGGAACCTTGATGCTATTTCATACACTAAGTTTTTTTTAAATATTTGCAATTATAGATTGCAAAACAGGGGCTGCGAGAGCGGGGAGTTGGGCTCCATCCCCCCTCCCCACACACACATACACACTCGCACACAATGTCGACTAAAAACAACAACAAAAAATCATATCAATAGTAAAGAGCTAATATCTTAACTCAAACTGTGTAGAGTTTTTAATTTGAAACAATGATAGTTTTTTTTTTTATATTATTGATTTGTTTCTCAATGTGGAGCGAAATTAAATAGAATTCGTGAGGAATATAATCAGAAAATTTAACTTTCTAAATAAGATCTTTCAAAATGTGGAACCTTGATGCTATTTAATACACTAAGCTTTTTTTAATGTTTGCAATTATAGATTGCAAAACATGGGCTGCGAGAGCGGGGAGTTGGGCTCCATCCCCCCCCCCCCCACACACACACGCACACACTTACGCACACACTTACGCACCCTTACACCCGCACGACCCACACACATACACTTTTTTAAACACACAAATGCACACGTTGGTATCGATATGCCTATAGCACTTTCATTTATTTGAAGTACGATAAAAGAGCAATGTAGATAAAATGCCATACTCAAGGGCATAAGTGGCGTGGGCCGTCCCGAGGATCGAACCCCCGATCCTCACATCTCCAGTCGAGGGCCTTAAACCACTGGACCACGGCACCTCCACACAAACTCACCCGCACGCACACGTACACTCGTACGTGATTAATTCTAACCAGGTAAAATGGTAGGACATAACGAATTATCAACATATAATTCAAATGGAAAATGGTGAGTCTGCAAAAGACACGAGATCCTTGCTACATTACCAGTGGCATAGCTGCTGGCACGTGTCCCCGTCATCAAAGCGCGTTAACCGACAAAAAATTAAACAAACAAAGCAGAGACAGGGAGAGAGAGATGAGAGAAAGTGAGAGGGGATAAGAGAGAGAGAGCAATAGGGAGAGGGAGAGAGAGAGAGAAAGAGGAGACTATGCATAGGGCGTCAAGGTATTCGTTTATTTGTTACACTTTGTATGTTTTCTTCATTGTTGCCTTTGTCCAATTTACTTTATAACCTTAATGCAACATAATGAATAGATAATACGATCAATACATTGTTGAAGTAAAGTTATAACATCTACATTATAATAATAATAATAATAATATGCAACATTTATATAGCGCTTAATACAAATGTTTCTAAGCACTGCATATCATTACCCCGGCTTTAGCACGGCTACCCTGATCAGGCGCTCGAGCATTCAAGGAATTTCTTCCTACCGGGTACCCATTTACTACACCTGGGTGGAGAGTGACACATGTAGATAAACGTCTTGCCAAAGAACGCGAGTGCTGCGGTGGGATTTGAACCCCAGACCCTGTGGTTCAAAGTCCGGAGACTTATCCACTGATCCACAACACCTCTATAGAGATTAAAAGAGATTTATACATGAAATGAAATCACAAAGGACTATCTGATAAGCATAGCTTGATAGCGTGACAATCCTTTGCTAACCATCGGTAATCGTGCATGTATTTACCAAAGGGACAAGGAGAAAGGATAATATTTTTGTTGTATTCATGGTAACAAAAGTCTATAGAGACGAGCGCAAAATAAGATTTATAAAACAATCACAGGAGGAGATGAAGGATAGCATGATAAAGGTGACATCTGTTTACATAAAAAAAAAGGCCTGTGAAAGTTGGATAACAAACGGGCTATGGTTTTTAGATGATTTCATCTTATAATGACCATACAACTCATGTGCCATTCCCCCCTTTGAAATTTCAATATATATTTTCCTTTTCTTTTGCAAAGCATCATCGCAATGGCTATTCCACAGGCAAACATTTCTTGTTTATTTAGTTCAGAAAAAAGCCACCCCCTCCCGATAAATAAACAAGAATTTTTTCCTCCCTCTGCAAGTTGTAGAATTAGCTATGAGTATTATCACACAAAAGGTATGTTGGTAACTATAAACAACATATTCCCCAGCAACCATGGCAACAGGAGTATTTGCTGTATGCAAGTATGCTTTTCTTCTAATCATAAATGAACAACTCACTGTCTGGTAATTTTGGAAACTATGTAAACACATTCCCTATAGCAACAGGAGTATTTGCACAATGAAAACACGGTTTCCCCACGATCACAAATGAACATTTAGTGTTTCACAGGGGTCGCGGAACGTTTTTTTCAAGTGTGGGGGGGGGGGGGGGGGCTGAGACCCAAACAAGCAGAGTCCATGGGGCCCTTGGTTTATTCTTATTGTTTTGCAGGCCTACGAAATGAGCAATTTACATTTTTTTTACAATAGCTCTTTTTAGCCGAAATTGAAGGAAAGGCTGCAGCCACCTGCCCCCCCCCCCCACGCTTCCGCGGCCCACGTTCCATTTGTTTTTTTAACCAGGCATTTTTGGCTTGGCGTGCATGTCAGGACGCCTCTACACACTTCACACAATTCAGGGGGTATCACACTGAACGGCGAGTGCTTGCGAACACTGCGGGGTTTTTTGTTTGTCTGTTTGGGGTTTTTTTTCGTTTCGTCCAGTTTTTTTACAAACATTGCGCGAATGTTGCTAATTGTCGATAAAATGTCGCTAAAAACAGAGGAGAACCCTGATATTCGTCAACATTTGTCAAAATGCATTGAGGCATCTCACGCAGGGTTATGAGGGTGTAAACCTTTTTAAAAGAGGGGCATGATGGTTTAGTGGTAGAGCGGTGGTCGCGTATAAACTGGCGGTACCAGGGTTCGAAACCAAGTGAACATGGTGGATGCGCTAGTGCCCATAGGTAAGGTATTAATCCTCATTACCAAGTCTCTCGGAGAGGACTCCAGCCGTCGGTCATGTGGTTGCTTACAAATACTAGCATACACATGCTTTCTTTAGCAGTCAGGTAAATTAACCAACAATTTAACCATTTTTAACCATAAGATAGAAGAAAGAAGAATAAAAGTGGAAATCAAAATACAAGAAGAACACATATATCTACATGTATAATCTTTGAATAAAAAACAATCATCAAAATATCCAAGCTAAGTTTTATTGGAAGTCAGATCGAGCCCGGGTCACGAAAACTTTGATCACACTCTCCATAATCGTATTTTTCTCTTATCATCATCGCTGTCAGAGCTATTATAATAGTAATGTTTTTGTAACACTATGTATGCTGCTGAATTGCCTGTCCGGGGACAGATTATTTGATGGTTCTCCAACATAATCATCAAACATGTTTTCCAAGAAAAATATTCATGCAGAAAAGTATGACAAGACATCTTACTACATTTAGATCATTCGTGTAAAATACTGATTCAGTTACGAAAATGTTTTTACCTTCATTTTTAAAAAAAAAAAACTATTTATAGTATTTTATTTTGCCTGTTGTGCTGCTAAGAATTATGTTGTAGTTACCGGGATTTTTTTTTAATGGGTTGACATGGAATGATGAACAGGTACTGATCGTATCTCCTATTTACATAGAGATATAACTGTGATTCAGTCATTGTTCTTTCATAAATTATCAACCATGTTACAGTAGTGTAAAACCGCTACCGAAGCCGTCTAATTGGTTTTAATTTCTCAGTTTCATTAACTCTGGAGAATCATGACAGTTTTATGGGGCCCTCCACGATGTTTCACGGTCACAGATGATACATCAATATTACTTTTATGTTTGATAGTTTCTCCACTAGTTCAGGCAAGAGGTCCGTCACTATTTTTTCAACAGACCAGCTATTTTCGGTTTGGCGTGCATGTTAGGTCGCCTCTACACACCTCACGTAATTACTAACGGCTACGTGCTTGTAACAATTATCACAAAGACCTAAAGATGATATCAACATACAAATGCAACAGGACACAATGAATGTTTGTATAATAGTTCTTTGTACATACGTTCCCTTTTCTTTCATCAGTCCAGGTACTGTATATTGTCAAAATGCCTCGAGGCATCCCCCACATCACAGGGTGTAATCTCTCAAAGGGGGGGGGGGGGGGGACACGATGGCTTAGTGGGAGAACAGTGGTCACGTATAAACTGGGAAAACCAGGGAACGAAACCACGTGAATGCCCTAGTGCCCTATCGTCATTATCAAATCTCTCAGAGAGGACTTGAAGCCGTCGATATTCTGGTTGCTTACTTAATATATTCATGCACATGCTTTCTGAGCAGTCAGGTAAAATAACCAACCATTTGAATAATAGGCCTATCGTAATTTTGAAGGAAACCCTATGCTGCAAGATGCGATGTTTCCTGCTTATTGATTGAAACTTTCCTTACGAAAAATGTATAAGAGATATGTAAATGAAGATATCAATGATAAATTGAGGAACTGCCTTGTAGCTCGTATGTGGGTGCAGCCATTTTATCTATAACATGACGTATCTATAGGCGAATTTGTACATGAACTATGTACAGAACTTAAGTTGGAAGGAGTTTTCAGTTTAGTGAAAAAAAAAAAAAAATTCAAGGCAAGGAAGTCGTAGCTGGAAAGGAAAAAGCACTTCATTTGGAGTAAAATAAGCAGGGAAACAAATGTAACTTCTTTATTTAAAAAAATACAAACATAGATTTTCATTTGTGCGAAACCTTCACCTCTACTTATTCATGCAATTTGCGTTCTGTTCTATAGTCCAAAAGACAATAACAGGTGAATGAAGAACTACATTACCACACACACGTTGGAAAGAAACATCAATAAATTTGAATACATTTACAAAGCAATTGACTTCGCATAGTATGTCACGTCTCAAGAAAATGGCGATGCCCATGTCGTATTGAGAAGGTGTAATTATATTCTTTCTCATACACTTTGACCGGAAATCTTATAGATTAATTGTCAAGTACACAACAAAACTCTTGGAATAACTGAAGTTACCTGGTTGATGCTTGGGGTTCCGTTTTTAAATTTAAATGGTAAGGCCCACACCTTCCATCAATTAAAAAAAAAAAAACAACAACCAGCTGTTCTTGTATTATAAAATACACTCAATAACATTTAAAAAGTTATAAGGAATCCATGTGGTGGAAAGTGTTGAATTATATCCGAAATCAGTCACAAGTATTTCGCCTTTTCCATATGCACCATTAGAACCAATTATGCACATAAACTGGTCGACTCGGCTTCAAATGCTCGCACTCTAATGCACATTGTGCTTGCCCAACGAAGCAACGAGCGCAATATCTTTTAGCCTACTTTTTATGGGTTTCGAGCTGGACGGTCACATTTTAAATCGTTTTGAAAAAAAAAGGGCATGCAAGATCCATTAAGTGTCCGATATTGGTGAAACATGAGTATGGAGAGATTAAACTGAAAGAGGACAAAAAGAGACAGAAATCGAAGAACGGGATGAGTTTATTCCTTTAAATGAAGAAGACTATTGGATAGATGTCTTTGTAATCTTTCATGCTCAGTGCTAGTGTTCCGTCCAGGTGCTTCGGTATGTCAGTTACTGACACCCCGACAAGTGGCTTATTTTTGAAAATCATTTTCTGAATATGATTTTTTTATTGACACTGATATCATCTTATCACCTTAAAGCAGATGTTTTGAGTCGGTTTTCTTCCAGTAAACGTATCAAGCGGACAGCTTGTCGAGATATGCCTCTTTTTTAAAGTCTGTCTGGGTTTTTTTTTTCAGAAAAGTAGGACGGCGTGAAAGACAATTATTTGAACAATAAATGTATTTACTCCTTTCCCAATTTAAAAAGAAATAAATTAAAAGTCACGTGATTCTGCAGTTCTTTCACTATATCTATTTTAGTATGGTCATGATTTGAGAAAGGTTGTAATCAAGATTCGAAAGTTATTAATCTTTCACATTCTGAACATATGCACAGCCTGATAAAAGCATTTCAGACCAAAGCTCCATTCAGTTGTAGGAAGCTGTCAAAATCTTAAAATCTGAGATATTTGATAGATCTGAATATTTGCAAAAGAAGTAATACGAAAACCTCTTTTCAGTGAAATATTCCGGGCGCAAGTTTTAGAAAAAGGAATTGCACGTGTACACAACAAAAATGAAAGAGAGTGGTGATCTCCAATCTTCAAGAAGTCATTTATTCCTAATCAGATTTTTTTCGAACTTCCCTCTCTCTTTCCCTCTCTCTCTCTCTCTCTCTGATATATATGTACGGGTGTGTGTGTCTGTGTGTGTGTGTGTATATATATATATATATATATATACCTCAAAGACTGTGTTACCCGCTACCGGTGGTTACACGCTTGGCGATCTCCAGGCGGACTGGGACTGGCGACTGCATGTACTTGCCTACAAAAGGCCTTGCCTGATTTGGCAGCAGTTACTTATGTTCAGCCCTTTGTAAGTAGTATATTATAGTTCGTCCTCAGTGTTATTCTTCACCCATCCACTTGGCGCAAGTGATATTTTGCAGTCTTCTAAAGATTGTCTGTTATTCAGTCATGCATGCAAAGATTCAAATGAAAAGGGTACCAATAAATGCTGGGAGGATAACTCTATCAAGACATATCATGAAACCCATCATTTAATGCTCATACTTCAAACAAGACAACTTCAAAATGATGGGACATTTTTTCTGTCTCACTCTGTACATGTACTTCCTTTTGACAAAGTTTAGTGCATTGGATGGATGAGAAGAAATAGATCCCACTTAGGGTGTGGGGAAGGAGGGGGCGGTTTTGGGGGGCTAAATCCGACAACTTTGAGAAAAACAAAACAAAACAAACATGTGTGGGAGAATGAATGAGTACAGTAACTTTGGTGACGACTTATTGGGGGTGACTGTCTTAGGACAAGCTCCCAAACTAAACCATTTTAACCTCATTCACTGACCCGTAAAATGATTATTCACTCCCAGAAAAGAATAGGATGGTGTAGAGAGAGAGAAAAAAGCTTTTAAATTTCGACGCGATTCACGCAAGTTCTGAAATAATTGAAAGTTAATCTGAACTTAAACCCGATTCGAAACACAAGGTATTAAAAGATTAAGAAGCAACGCCAAAGAAACCTCGACAAAGGCTCTCCCTTGAGATTTTCTGGTAGTACGAAATACCATTTTCGGCGCTCATTCTGCGTTTGACTTCGAGAGAGTGAGTATCATACACCTTCCTATCTCATGTTGTACTATTGGATGCTGTTTGACTGTTTATTTTGTTGGATTATATTCAGCCATGGTTATCACGAGAACCACCATAGATCTTGTATTTCAAAAAGCTACATATACATTTTAGTCTGTCTATACATTTTAGTTTCTTACGTATTTGTTCTAATTTACCAACATTATTCGTTCAACTCTGTCTATACCACTGTAACGGTCAGTTTCACTCAATTTAGATGCAACAAAATTCAAGCGAAAAGATACTATTTTATTCATAGGATGTAAATCCACGTAAATGTATATGTATATTATTAGACCTTGAAATACACAATGTATATCGTGTAAGATTATTTATGCCATATATCATATCTAGATTCAGTTACTGTGAAAAAAGGTCACTGCTAACCAAGAAGTGAAGTTTCATTATGTGTGTTGATTACTTTCGTTGCGTACCAATAACGTTAAAGACGTTTATTTACCGTCTTGGAGCTGCAGTTGGCTTTATATCATAGGTTTTGTTTTTAAATGACTGAATTTGAGAATTGGCTATGGAATAGCCAGGGAGCATATTTATTCATTTTTAGAAATTTGTATTTTTTTAATCGTCGGAAAATGTGTTGTAGAAGCATTGCTGAAGGGCGCATTCAAACTATGATCGTTGGTATAAGAGGCAAGCTTTGTCGAATTCAGAGATTAAGTTTGCTTCTTACCCAGGTAAAAGTGATGCAAAATGATAGTATTAATGATCATGATGATGATTTTTTTTTTTTTTTTATAAACCAAATCTGGTCTTCTTTATTGAAATAAAATACATAATACAAACGTGTATTTCACAAGTTGTTCAACATAATGTTCCATTTCGTCAGCTTCATAAATACATTTTCTTTCCTTTTATATCTTTCAACATCATATCGGTTTTTCAAAACATATGCAAACATCGTTTTCATTTCAGTACATCTTTTCTTTTTCGTAGAAGCTAGTTCAATCTTGATACACTTGAAAATCGAAAATAATGCGTAGTTCAGTATCAAATTAATTTCTTCTTTCTTTGTCTCTTGCAAACCATAAACAACGTACTGGATGTTCAAATTAAAATTTTGATCTGAGCACCTTCTTATATATGCTTCTATATACTTCCAAAACTTTTTAACTTCCGAGCAAAACCAAAACATATGTAATAAGTCTCCTGTCTGGTCACATTCATCACAAATATCACTACTTCTCATATTCCATTTCTTTAAATTAGAAAGAGTTGGCAATAAGTTGTACATAAATCTAAAATTAAAATGGGCAATGGTATTATCTTGAATTTTTTTAAGTTTTAGTGTCCACGTATATGTCCAAGAGTGTTTTTCCTCTTCTACAACCATTTCTCTCCAAAATAATTGTGCCCTTGATGTTTCAGTATTTAATTGCAACATCTCGTGATAAATTTGTTTCACACTAGAGCTACTAGTAAGTGATGTAATCACATATGGCAAACAGGATTCATTCTTCGAACAGTTGTTCTTAAATCTTCTAAATAAAAACAAATTGTTTTCTTTTAAATTTTCTCTCCAATTTTTTGGCAATGCCGCAATGCAAACTGCATACTCTGACAACCATTGTCCATCAAGATTTACCAACTTATCTTTTAGTTCGTTTACTGTAATGAAGGTATTCTTAGATACCAAATCACCTACGAATAAAATATTTGACCGTATCCAATTCCTGAATAACAACATCCTTCCATTGTGTCTGATGCTATCATTAAACCATAACAACTCTTTGCAAATTTCTACACTTGAGATAATCTTTGTGTTATCCTTGAGCAGTTTTTCTTTTTTCAAAGTAAAGTAGACATATAATATTTCACGATAAAACTTGGGAATTGTTTTCAAAGACAAAACATGTTTTGGATCACATTTGCAATTTCTTATAATGAAACTTCCACCTAGTTTATCAAACCAGTAATCAAACATCCATTTCCATTTTGATTTTGTATCATCGAAATATCTGAATAGCCATTTTAGCTTAAAACTGTTCAACTGTAAGCCTATGTCTAACATATTTAATCCACCTTTTGATAGATCACTGATAACGTTAGCCCTCTTTACTTTATGAACGTTAGATCCCCAAAGAAAGTTCATCATCAACTTATCGATTCTCTTAACCAAATCATTAGGACAAAAGATAATTTGAGCAGTGTATACAAATTTTGGTAATATTAATGTTTTTAAAATAGTTATCTTGCCTTTATATGTAAGATTTCGCTGTTTACAAATGTTCAGTAATCTTTCTATTTATCTATTTTGTCTTTAGACCAATTCAGCTCGCAGCTTAAGGATTCATTTCTTGAAAAGAATATGCCAAGAGCTTTAACATAATTCTCAGCCCATGGAATACCACTTATCATTTCAAAAGGTTTTTCTTCCCCTAACCACATTGCCTGTGTTTTATCCTTATTTAATACAACACCTGAAAAATTTCCAAAATCTGTGATATACTGTACAGCTTTATTCCCTGAGCAAATATTTTGAATGAATAGTGTCATATCGTCAGCTAACTGACATATCTTTATTTCTTTAGATTTTTCTCCAACACGAATTCCTTTTATACCATCATCACTTCTTATCTTATTACTAACTACTTCAATGGCCAAAATAAAAAGTAAAGCAGATAATGGACAGCCTTGTCTTATCCCTCTAGAGGGAAAAAATGATGATGATGATGATACTACTACTACTGCTGCTAATGATGATGATAACAATAATACCGATGACAATCATAAAAAAATTAAATCAAAAAGATGCTGATACTGTGCTGATCTCTGATGTATTCATGTGACTAACTGCAACCTTTCTCCTCTGATTCCTCTAAATCCGAGATAATCATATTTTAAAGTTCTTTCTAAAGCTATAGCTTTTCCTGGGATATTAATATCACAATATGTATTATGCATACTTGAATGATGGGAAAATTACACTACGACACTACCGTCTTCCATGCATGTAAGAGAGAGAGAGAGAGAGAGAGAAAGAGAGCGCATGTAAGTAATATACCGAAATGAAAAACATAAATAAGACATTTTTGCTTGTAAACCATAAGATGAATAGTAAATAGTCACGCCCTATATACTTTTTCAATATACTGAAAGTACACTTCAAACGAAATTCAGAGAAAAACTACAATTTCATTATAACTTGCATATTACAAACAAAATATTTAAGCTATTATAATACCCGCTCTGAAACTGGGTGGTCTTTATTGCGGAAATTTCCGAATTTAGCAGTTAAAGGGTTAAATAAAATCCCAAACATATTTTGAACTACGAGCTTGAATCATTGCTTGTTCTTTTCCCTCCCTTGTACATGCAGGTTATAGCATAGCATCGTTCAGTATTTTCTTCGCTTCGTTCGACGTAAGTACAATATTTTTTTATGAATATGAATAAAACCGAAAGATACTTGTGAGAAGTTTTTTTTTTTTTTTTTGCAAAATGGCTATGTGTAATGTGTAACAAATTTTTTATTATAAGCAATTTGTATATCATTGTATTCATATCTATACAATTATTTTGTGTACACTCGAGTGAAATTAGTCAATAAATCTGGATATTAAAATTTGGATATTCATAAATTACAGTAAGGAGATAAACACCGCGGAAATAAAAAGTAAATAAAGTGTTAGCTTACTTACTGATGTTTTTAATCAAGAAAAAAGAACCCAAACTCTTAATTTCACATGCTAATTAGCACTGTTATTGTTTACCTTGTTCCAAACAGCATGGATAACTACGCCCCGCAAGCGAACAGGGATCCAAGGGAGGTGGATCCAGACGTTGGGCCTTGGGCGAGGGTGGCCCATCGTTGCATATGCGCCACGACCAAGGGCAAGCGATGCAAAAGAAAAACTCGCCACCTATCACGCGTGTGTTACCAGCATCGTGATCTACTTGGCGAGGACTTGTGAGTATTTATCAGATCAATGATGTTTTGTGTTCAAAACTATACGACTTGTTAAATGTACTTTAAACCAATGCATTATATGTAAACAAAATTCACTGGAATTTACTTTGATTCACCTGGGTAACCGGGGGTAGGGGGCAGTCGCTCTACCCAAAACGCAAACAGAAAAAATAGAGAAAAAATGAAGAATGTAAAGAATGTAAGAATAGAAGAAGCAGACGAGGAACAACGGCAAATTAAAGTTAAAACTTCTGCACTGACACCCAAGCAGAAAGGGGTCTGGGGGCAGCTCACTGAAGCCCTTAAATTGTCATGGTTTTTGCGAACATATTGAGCCCATTCAAAAAGCAAGTTTGATCGATTTCTTTTTGGCCGAAAGAGAGTGTGTGCTTGGGGGAGGAGGGCTGTGGCCCCTGAATAAGACTTCCAATTTGACGGCAAAATCAATGGCACACAACAAAAGGGATATAATTATGTTTATCAGATTTTTGAAATATATTCATCATTCAAACTATCTAAAAATTCAAAATGTTCTTAAGATTACATCGGTCATTTTACTTCATGTTTTCCTTAATTTTGAATTGCTGAATAATTGTGTATTCTTTTGTGTGAATGACTTGGATATATAGCTGGAAATTCCAGGTGGACTTTTCCAATGGATTTTCGAGTACAGAAACTGGAAAAATAATATATAGTTAATTGTAAGGCATATAACTGAACAGTGAAATTAGGGGCTTTAACACACAATCACACATTCTGTCATCAATAACTACTTCTTTGATATTATTTAGACCAGTGTTTCTTAACCTTTTTTACTTTGAGGGCCCACTTATTGAACTTTATTCGAGGGCCATCTTCATTCTTAAAAATATTTGAGGCGCATCTCAGAGAATCTCAATGACCAACAAAAATCAATAAAAAATGACAAAAGAAAAAAGTGAATCATAATGGTAATTATCTGGGCCTCTACCTACATTACATTACAAAATCCAACCTACAAGTATGGTTGTAATAAATGAAAGATTGGAATCATACCCCCACCCCAAATGTACAGAAACTGTACAAAAATTTTAGCACATTGCATTGATTGATAATCAACAACCGTTGATGTTATTTGAAACGTTTGATACATTCAATTCACTTTGATGTTGACAGTAAAGCTGAATTCAATAATTTTTTTCAACCTCCTAAGCTCCTCCCCCACCCCATGCTCAAGATCTCAGTGACATCATCATGTCAATCATTAGTGAGCTATTAACAAGAGACAACAGTATGCTTTGCCAGAGCTGATTACCTGTTACAATACTGACATAAGAGTGCAATATCAGACATGCCAGGTGCATCATCAGCAAAAGAAAGGCAATGTGGAGTGATATTGTGGGCATGTGGCCG
>CM057157.1:1161963-1176545 GCA_029962745.1 Echinometra lucunter | reverse complement strand
GCAAGTCTAGAGCAATAGTCTTGTAATGTTAGTGCCCCTTTGTTAAGGAATTCGCCTTCATTACGAAGTCACTTGTAACACCCCCCCCCCCAATATTTCCTCATAAGTATACATAAGCTTTCTTTGTTATCAGGCAAACTAAACTATCAACTAACCGATCATCATCACAACTTAATATTCATTAATTTCATCATTACCTTTAATATCATGAAACAACCGCCATTATTATAATCATTACCTTCATCATTATTATCTATTCATCAACATTACATCATCAACACTTTCCAATGAACACACTATTATCATCATCATCATCACTATTGTGATACTCTTATCCCATGCCATTTACCACAATCATCACCACTTTCATTCCTTTTAAACTATCACCTTCATTCCTTTCAAATTATCCCCTTCATTCTCATCATTATAACCATTATCATCATCATTAATGTAATCATAATCATCATCATCATCAACAGATGTGATGGTCCTAGGTAAGAAACCACTAACATCATTACAATCATCATAATCACCACCGTCATCACTAACACCATCATCTTCATCACAATTATCATCATCATCATCATCATCACCAACACCACCATCATCAACATTATCAATACCGTCATCATCATCATAATCATATTTATCACCGTAACCATTCACCATTTTCATCACCATGATCATCATTACCGTCATGATCATCATAATCTTCATCATCATCATGAAAACCATTATCTGCATCAGCATTATCATGATCATTATCAATAACACCTTCATCTTCATCACCATCACCATCACCATCATCACCACCACCATCATGATCACCAGCATCACCATCATCACCACATCATTACGACCACCACCATCATGATCACCAGCATCACCATCATCACCACATCATTACGACCAACATCATCATCATCATCATTATCATCAACACCACCATCATCACCACCACCATCAACATCATAATCATGATCATCATCACCACCACCACCATTATTAACATCATCATCATCAACACCACCATCATCACCACCACCATCATGATCACCACCACCATCTTCATCACTACCACCACCATCATCACCACCACCATTATGATCCCCACCACTACCATCATCATCGATATCATCACCACCACCATCTTTATCACTACCACCACCATCATCACCACCACCATCATCACCACCACCATCATCATCATCATCATCACTAATATATTAGAACATAATTACTTAATTAAAACTTATTTTAAAGTCATTTTGAACTTGATCATGGACTTGTCACTTGCCCTGACTTTCGGCTGTTGCTGCCGATCTCTGCATGCACAGTACAAATGGCATGCGCGTGCGTTCCGGTCCCCTATTATATTCTCCGGGTTTGCCCAAAGAAAGCCGTTCCAAAGCATAGCACTTTCTTCTTATCGGGAAAAAAGAAAGAAATCCATTCCAAAGCTTCACATATTTTTTCGTTACGCCGTTCCGGCCGCATTGATCCGCTACAACGAGCTGCGTTTTTTTGGTGGAAGGCGGCCCGCAGAGCGCTGTCTGACCATCGCCTCTGCGCGAGCTCACCCGGCGCCCATGCCGCCAGGCTAGCTGCATGCACGTATACCCCGCCCATTCCATAGGGATACATACGCACCCACACGTACATTAAACCGCTCCTAAGACCCCCGTTTTCACAAACATTTGTAGTTCAGAAGCCCGTTCCGAAGACCCTCCTTTTCACAATTAGCCCCTTCCAAAGCCCCCGTTTTTTGTCTTGCCCGCGACACATACCTACCACTTTTGGGGTCAAGTGCCCCCCCCCCAGGCCTTACCTTCATCACTATTATATATTCGACATTACATCATCAACCCTTTCCAATGTACACACAATCATCATCATCACTATTATGATCCTCTTATCCCATGCCATTTACCACAATCATCACCACTTTCATTCCTTTCAAATTTTCACCTTCATACTCATAATAACCATTATCTTGATCATTACTATAATCATTATCATCATCATCATCATAATCATCACTGTCATCATTAGCACCATCTTCTTCACCACCGGCACTATCATAACCGTCATCATTAACACTGTCATCTTCATCACCATCATCATCGCCAACACCATCAACAGCACCATCATAATGTTCGTCGTCATCATCATCATCATCATCATCATCATCAACACCACCATCATCAACATTATCATCAATACCGTCATCGTCATAATCATAATTATCACCGTAATCATTCACCATTTTCATCACCATTATCATCATTACCGTCATGATCATCATAATCTTCACCGTCATCACGAAAACCATTATCTTCATCACCATTATCATGATCATCATTATCATTAACACCTTCATCTTCATCACCATCATCACCACCACCACCATCATGATCACCAGCACCATCATCATCACCACATCATCACCACCACCATCAACATCATCATCATCAGAGATGTGATGGTTCACTGCAAATCTGGAGTGTCTTGCAACTAAGTCCTGGGTTTGAAACCAATCTCCATCACAAAGCAATATTCATTAATGTCATCACTACCCTCAACATTATAAAACAACAGTCATTATCATAATCATTACTATCATTATCTTCAACATTACATCAACACTTTTTAACATTCGAACAACAGTTATCATCATCACCATCATCATCATGATCCTCTTCACTGCATATCCCATCCCATTTAACATTATCATCACCACTTTCATTCCTTTCATTAAGATCATCTTCATCCTCATCATCATAATCATAATCATCATCATCATTAATAATACCATCACTATCATTACAATAATCATTGCTGTCATTATTAACACCTCATTTTCATCACTATCATCACAATCATCATCATCATCACCACCAACATCATCAACATCAGTATCATAATCGGCATCATCATCATCATCATGTCCCTTTGTAGTCTCCAAATTGTTCTTCATAAGCATACATAAGCTTTCTTTATAGTCAGGTAACTAACCGATCTTCATCACAAATTGATATCACTGTCAATCTTTATCATCTTATTCATCAAAGTGCAATATAATCTTTCTCCTTTTATCATTTCAATGGCAGAGGGTCCACATTTTTAAGGTTATCAGTGACCTATAATATTAATCTATTTAGTCTGTTGCATGCGTAACCAAGAAACGTTTCTTTCTTAAATTCAGTACTTGACAGGTGACCTTGGAAAAAAGAATCCACCCCGGGACTCCACCTTCAATGTTTCACCTGTTTCCAGCACCCTCCTCTCCTTAACCGATAATTACCTGTCATTACCTTTACCCATAATTACCCCAGCACAGGAATCAGGGTGTGTTTCACAAAGCTGTGCACAAAGTTATGCATGACTTTACGAATGACATGAATATGGATAGCCAAATGGAATTTCCAATCATATTTTATCGCATAAGATAAAACTGAAATATCTTCAATGAAAAATTTCAAATGTGAAGTATAGTTTTTGTCAACAATTAATCAAAATTATGGGAATTACAATGACACTTTGTTAAAACAACAGGAAAATACTTTGGGCATTCCATTTCGCTGTTCATAGTTGAGTCGTTCTTACAGTCATGCGTATCTTTACGTACAACTTTGTGAAACACCCCCTGGTGCCATATTCAGTTCAATGCATGGAATGAGCAAGCATTTTCAGATAACATTCTAGCATTTTATTTTTATAGCAATCTGATTTGAAGGCAAAATACTGATAACCATTGTGGTGTCATAGAGTCCATCCCAAAGAATGCACAATAAAGGCATCATGTATGTGCTATTATAATACACTGTACTTATTTGTGCACAGCAATGCATGACTGCACGTATGAAAACTACATGCCAGCCAATCAAACTTCCAAAAGAATTTGCTTAAGTCTGCTAGATGACTTTCTAAGACTTAGGGTAAATAATTAGCCAAAAGATTCTTGATTTATTTATTTATTTCGTCAGGTCAAATACTGTTTTCCAGGGGGCCCTGAAAACAAATACATACAAGATAACAATCATGACAAACAAAATACAAATAACTCAATACATCAAACAAAATAAAACATTTGGTGAAAATAAGAAAATGGGGAATGAGACTAAAAATAATAGTTTGCAATCAGGATTGAAAGGAAACGAAAAAACTTAATGACTGAGTTTATGAAAAATGGAAGTCCCTCCCCCCCCCCCCCCCCCCCATAATAATCTACATGAAAGTGTAGATATGATATGTCAAAATATACTTGCCTGGAAACTACAAAAATATATAGCACAACCCGCTACAAATTGTCTGTTAAATTACCTTGTCAAGTATTATAAGTACTTACGACCTTAATTAACTTAAAGGCATTGGCTAACTTTGTGAGTAGCTGATTTAAAAAATTCTAAAACTAAGATGGAACATGTGTATGAGTACTCGTATTTGTACTAAAAAACCCTGAAACCAACCATAATTTGGAATGAAAAAGTGTGAGTTAGACGCAAACGGCGATTTTATTATCCTTCATCTCACGAGACAATCACTAAGAGGACCACTTTGCTTGAATTTGAAAATGCTGTTATGTGCCTCCCGCCGCATTCTCACACGATCCAAATCATGATTAAGGCAAGATTCCATAGAATACCAAAGATGGTCAAGTATATTAACTTAAAGCCAAACACCAAGTAGAATACTTAAAATTATGGAAGTGAACTGACAAAAATGACATGACTAAATATGGAAGTGAACACTGACCAAAATGACACACAACTAAAAATGAACATAGGGATAACAATTGTTTTTATTTTACAGAACCCGTTTCTGCAGTCAACCCTACCTAGTGAAACTCTTCTATAGTCATCATCACCATCATTCACACCATCATCACCCTCAACATCATAACCATCATCATATTCACCTTAATCATCATTCTCATCACCCTCATCATCACCCTCAACTTCATTACCATCATCATATTCACCTTAATCATCATTCTTATCATCATCATCATCATCATCATCATCATCACCCTCAACATCATTAGCATCATCATCATCATCACCCTTATCAACATTCTCATCACCCTCATTATCACCCTCAACATCATCATTCTCATCATCAACCTCATCATAATTATCACCCTCATCATCATCATCACCCTCATCATCTTTCTCCTCACTCTCATCACCCTCAACATCATTACCATCATTATCATTATCGTCACCCTAATCATTATCACCGTCATCATCATTATCACCCTCAACATCATTACCATCACCCTCATCATCATCATCATCATCATCATCAATTAATCATTATGCTTCACAACTTATTACAAAATTCTCCTCTTTTATAATTTCTATGGAAGAGGACTAACATCCCAAAGGTTATTTTATGTTGAATATCAATGTCACATAATGTTGCAGAACTATTTTATCTTTTTCTTTTATGTTGTGTATCTGACAAAGGATAGTTTCCCAAATTTCATCACAAGACACGCCATCTTGAATAAATAAGATTCTACCTTCAATTATGTTACATGTGTTTGTATTTTTTTTTTACACAAATCTGCTACTCTTCTTTAATAGATACCTACCTACCTACCCGATGCCTGAGTTCCTCTGATGATACACCTACTATTACAGCTAAATATGCAGATGGGGAAAATGAGAGGCTTTGGTCCACTGATACTTTGCTTCTTCATGTCTAGCCAGCCATCAAATACTTCTTTTTAGTCCTCATCATCTTCCTCATCTTCATCATCATCATCTGTAATACTCTGTAAGATGCTCCTGCAGTAACAGAAATAGTGAAAATTAAACTGGTGTGTAAATTACTTTCTACAAGATTATCATTTTAAAATGGTATTATGCATGTCTTATGGGTGGATGGGTTATAGTTGTGTGAAATGTTGGAAGTCGTTGAGTAAATACTTACCAACCACATCCAAAGGTAGGAAAGGCAACTGTTGATAGTATAATGGTCACATCCTCTACTTGCATAGTCCTGCAGTATTATATGAAAGTAAAATCATTGTTATCATTATCATCATCACCACCATCACTTTCACTAAATTCATAACTACCTTCAACATTCGGACAACAATCATCATCATCATCATCATCACCGATATGAAATTATGATTCTTTTCACTGCTTATCTTTTAACATCACCACCACTTTCATTACTTTCCTTTAAATTATCATCTCCATTATCTTCATCATTGTCATCATCATCATAACCATCATCACCGTCATCATCAACACTGTCATCATTATCATCATCATCCCACTGAACAATTACCTTTCAACCCTTTATTACTTTAACTTCAGAAGGTCACATTCATTATTCAGAATGTTTTCTTTCTGTTTTTTTTTTCTTTTAACAGATACTTACAGTGTTCAACGATAAGATCCGATCCCTGGACTCTTCTGATGTTAAAATCACTACCAGCATCTCTCACGTTACATGAATAAAGACATAAAGAAGATGTACATAGAGAGAATCCAGGTGATGAAACAAGCTGCAGAGGGCAAGCAATTAATGGAATAGATGATAATCACTTAGAGAAATTGGAATATCATTAGGCCTAATAATTTGCTGAATGTAAAAAAAAAAAAAAAAATCCACCCCCCATCTATTCCTTTAATTGCAGATTATTATCATCATTAAAAAAAAGAATCCATCCCCCATCCATTTCTTTGATTGCAGATTATTATCATCATTAAAAAAAAATCCTCCTCCTCCTTCACCTCCTTCACCTCATCATCATCATCTTCATATTATCTTTGTCATCATCTGTATTATTATAAACAACTCAACTCTGCTATCAGGGACATGGGACGCTGACAAAAAAACTCCAGGCATCCCAGTCCTAGGCCAGTTTCTCTAACTGTCCCGATAGGGCCGATACATCCCATCTTCTTGGTGTCTGCCTCCATGTCCCAGGGCCAAGTGTTTCATGGTCTCCCTCTCTTCCTTTTCCCTTGGGAGTTCCATGTCAGGGCTTCCTTGTGGTACTGGCTGCGGATTTTCGGAGTGTGTGGCCAATCCCGCACTAGCATCATTTGATGATTACCTCTCTTACAGGCTGCTGTTTTCTGCCACAGTTCTTGGTTGCTAATGGTGTCAGGCATTTGAATTCAAAGAATCCTTCTAGGATAGGTGTTAATGAATGTCTGAATCCTCTTCATTGTTGTGATGGTGATTCTCTAGTTTAAGCTCCATGAAGTAGAAATGGCTTCCCAATTGTGTTAAAGATCCTGATCTTGGTGTTGATGGTCAAGGCTGTGGATTTGCTCTCGTCTTCCCTATACATACTTGTACGTCTACATCTGCCCCACACTGTTGACAATACTGCCATGATAGGTGAAGCTCTGTACTTCTTCTAATGTCTTGTCTTCCAGTGTGATGGGCATTGTGTGTTGTCTGTATTGACCCTGAGGACCTTGCTCTTCCTTAATTCTGTGGATGTTCAATCCAATGTGTGCATCAGTAATGTTGTTTGTTTTGTCTTGCATCTGTTGCTGTTTGTGTAATAGCAGTGCCAGATCATAAAGCAAAGTCAAGGTTCTCCAGCTACTTCCATAGTATCCACTAAATGCCATTTCACTTGTGGGCTGTTGATGTCTTCATTCACACTTCATCATGTTCATTATCCTCACAATCATAATAATCACATCATCACCATCATCATATTATATACAATATATTATCATCCTGATATCATCACATATAATTATTATTCATGATGACGATGACCAATCATCACCATTGCTATCACATCATCTTGATCACTTGCTATTAATAAGATCTATATTCATTTCCCCTTCCTGCATATACCATCATCACCATCTCTGTTTTGCCCTACAACTTGCTTGGTGGAAAGGCCTAGAGTCTCTAGACCTATTTTTGGCAAGCCTAACAGTTAGGCTTAACTTTTATTTCTGGGAGCGGCCACGGGCTTACAAAACCTTGCCAAACCCGTTAAAACTGTAAGCATTACACGACAATTACCAGCACACCACCACTGTTCAGACCCCTATGTCATAATGCATTTAAGTCACTGCACATGCACGCATACATCACACGAAACCCGAAACGCATCACTTTTCATTTCACAAACGAGAAAGAGGTCCAGGAAGAGATCTATTTTCTCAACTTTACCTGTTCCGACCTGTTCCAAAGAAGCTTATTGTCGGGTAATGCCAGCCCTTTCATCTTCAGTATTTCAATCAATTCCTGAATCCACTCAAATGTTATCTTTGGATTTCAGGTAGAAACTACTCTACTAATCACTTCCAACATGAAATCGGACGAACACATTCAACCAGGACCTGATGCGACTCCGCCCACCAAACCCATCGCGATCGAGCCTCGCTCCTGTATGTATTGGCTGCTCCTTACCCATGCACTTGCAACTGCACACTGCACTGCTCTAGTTAATGTGCACAAGACCACGCCCACCAGACTTTTTGGGTGAAACTCCGCTTCTGCATCCGTCCGGCCAGGCCAGCCGGGGGGCGAAATTTTTTTTCCTACGACATTTTCGCTCCTTGCGCGTGCGCACATGGGCATTTTCCGAGAGCTCATAAATATTCATATGTACGTCCCGAGACCAATAATCAGGTCATTCTCCGCGCGCGACTTCATAAATCAGGATCGCGCGCTGGCGCGGGTTTTGTGCACAAATTAAATGATGTGTTGGAAGCCCCATAATTATTGGATAGCTTAAGTACTTTAGGAAATGAATAATATTGGAGTCTGTGTAATTGAAGCCCTTTTTGAATGATCAGCTCGAGTGTGCAGGCTGAATGGTGTCATACAGTGCATTTAGGCCCACTTGCACAATAAATAAGGGCGCGTTGAAGTAATAATGGACCAGGAACCGGGACCAGGAACAAGGAAACTATCCATAAACTGATACAATGATTGAGTTATTGGTTGTTGTAAATTGTTAGCTGTTGTCATTTATAATTCTTTTCAGAAAGGTGTATTAATTAGGATCTATTCCAGTGTATAAGGATCCCTAAGGATCAAGAGGTGTATGTATATAATGTGCTTAGGATAAATATTGTATTGCAATAAAGCATTAAATGTGATAGGGGCACAAGGGTATAATTTATGCATAAACATACAACATTCCTATGTGATTATGCACCAATTAAGCTCTCATAAAGCTAACATTTATTTAGTTAGGCTGTCCAAGGATCATAAATAAAGCAGAGTAACGTATATAACGATTTATCTCATATATATGCAAGTGACGATCTACATGTCAGATTTTGTTGTCACAATATCAACCATATTTTATGTTGACCACTATAAGAACATGTAACCTGGGTTCCCTTTGCTGATTCATAAAAGGTGGTTTTTAAAAAATGTAAATTAGACTGTTATTTTGACATCATTCACTTTTACTTTGCTTAATATTTTGTTTGTCTACTCTTCCTTGGTTGTGGGTTGTCCATCTGGACCTTGAATTCATTTACATTATTTCCTTTTCAGCTCTGCCTTGCAGTCTGGAATTAGTTAAGTTTAGTTAATGATATTCAGTTTGTCATCACCATCACCTTTACTCCAGATTCCCTTTTCTATTGTTCTGTTTTGTCACCTCCATTCTCTATTCAGGTGTGTTCATTCATTCCATCCCACACCTGATTCCTTAGTTTAGCTCAGACAGCTCTCATTCTTATTTGATCACTCCAAACTACTTATATCATCTCATCCCTTCTTTCCTTATTGGTTCTTTTATTAAATTGGACTTTTCCATTCTGTTAGACTCCTCCAATTAAGATATTGTTTGTTGATTCATTTGAATATTTGAATATACATTATATAAATTTATGTTCTGAAGATTGTGGGCAAAACTTACAAGTTTTGTTGAATAAAGCAGAGCACTACCAGACTTCTTCCTGTTAAGTTCATCTTTCTTGTGTCTCCTGAGTTCTACACTAAGTTATCTCCCATCATCTTTATTTCATTCTTCATTTAGAGGATTGAGTTGTATTTTCCTTAGTTAAACACTTTTATATTTGAACACTACGTAGCATTCGTTCCATTTTTGAATGCTACACAAATAACAATGAAAATAAATGTTTCAATCATTTTATCAATAATTCAGTGGTTTGATTAAAAAAATACAAAGAGGGTGAGATAAATAGAGAGAGAGAGGGGGGGGGAGTCAGGGGAGTGGGAAGACATGACGAGTGGAAAGGAATGTCCAGAAATGTGAAAACAAGATCATCATACTTTACAAATTCTGCCCAGTGCGAAACTTTCTCATACGGTACATGACTGTATTTCTAATTATTCTAAAAACTGAAATAGGCCCTAAATTCTTAAGAATAAAATTATCAAAGTGATACTTCCAAAAAAAAAAATCAACTTCGAGTTAATGTTTGCACGCGCACAAATCTCATCACAGACAGAATTAGAGAGGAGCAAAGCGTGCATTAATGGCATTATGACGTAGCCTACCTACGAATATTTTGTGAGGTCGTCTCGGAGAATGACCATGTGCGCATGTGTTGATCAGTGGCGCAATGATGTACATATGAATATTTATGAAGTCGCGGAGAATGACCATGTGCGCACGCGCAAGGAGCGAAAATGTCGTAGGAAAAAAAAATTCGCCCCCGGCGAGGGGGGGGGGGGGCAGAAATAGCCCAAGTTATAATTTATACCAACACTTAGAGAATCCATATCATTTCATTCATTAATCATGTTTTTAAAAAAACTCACAAAAATACAATCATGACAATACGAAATGAATACGGATAATCAGTTCTATTCCTATGGAGGCTCACAAGTCTATGCAGCAATAATTCACAGCACCGCACGAAGTACGACAGACAATACTCTATTAACCCATTCGTGACAGAGGTCCACATTTTGTGGTTTAGCCTAATATCTTTCGATGCAGAGCCCTAAAAATCATACCAAATATATGAGCAGAAAGAGCAAAAAATTCTAGACAAACAGATGAACAGTGCCCATTTTGGTTGCATCAATATTTGTTGTTTGATGCTGAAAATTTTTTAAAAGGAAAATAAGCATTAAAATCCTTAAATTGGCAACGCGATAGAAAGTTTAAAATCACCGTTTTCCCCTGCAAATTGGCAACTTTTTGACTTCTTATCATAATTTCTGTCAATTTATATTCATTTCTGATACATGACGTTTTATAAAAAAATGTAGAAATAAAATAAAAATGATGGTTTTGCCAACTTGAAGAATAAAAGCTTATTAAATTAGGTTTTATATAATTCCTGTCATGAATGGGTTAAGAGTACTGTACTTGCTTGCACTGGATGAAGAAGAATCGGTGACTGGGGACTCCTTTATGAAGGGGCCCCTTAACATAAAGAACATGGAAGTGGAACGTTATAACTCATAAAACATCCCCCCCCCCAAAAAAAAAAAATAATAATAATAATAATAATGATCAGGGGATGGTCCCCTCCTCTTCTGCCTCGCGATAACTGCGTTACCTTTAAAAGAAGAAAAAATGGAGTATATGAAAAGGTGGCCGAGAAAGCGGAGAATCCTCCCCTTTCCCCTCTTGGTTTTTTGTTTTGTTTTGTTTTGTTTTTGTACGAAAACCTCAGATCTGCCCTTCACCTTTTTCAAGACAGATCCCCCAACGATTTTAACCTCTTCTTAAAGAAAGCGTATATACTTTATGATATGCTAAGGACAATCATGACACCAGAGTAATGAATTAACAAGCAAAGAAATGGAGCTGAAATAAAGTATCATTTGAGGAATGTTTCGGGAAAGAGTTATGAAGAATGTTTTGCACCCTATAGATTATGTTTAAAAAGGGCCAGGCTATCCTAAAATAACGATTTCAAACCACTTCTGACCATTCAATGTGGCCTTGAAAGTGAAAATGAAATGCACTTTTGAACAGAATGTAAAGAAAAATCATTTTTTAAAGAGAATTTATAACTGTTTATGTTTAAGTGGTAGTCAGGTAGTGGTGAAATAACGGGAGATGGAACGAGAGAAAGAGCAAGAGATAGAAAAGGAAAAAAAAACAAGGGAGAAATCGAAAGGCATTCTAAGTCGAAACAAAAAAAAAAACAAAACAAATTTCTTTATAGACAATCCGAAAGATAAAAATGACAAAGTTCATGAGCCCTCTCTCCCCCCCCCCCCCCGGTCCCGCAGGATTTCTGCCCATACCCGACAGTGGTATGTGAAGGGTTCCCATGACAGACAAACACTGAATTACTCCCCCCCCCCCCCCCCCCCCCAGTGGCGGCACCAGGATTGTTAAAGTGGGGGGAGGGCAAATGGAGGGCAAAAGAAAACGTTGGGGGGGCGGGGGCAGTCAATTATTATTTTTTTAGCGTGTATGGAAAATTCGAGCGTGAAGCGCGAGTTTTAGTCGCTT
Source organism: Echinometra lucunter (assembly GCA_029962745.1). Lineage (NCBI taxonomy): Eukaryota > Metazoa > Echinodermata > Echinoidea > Camarodonta > Echinometridae > Echinometra > Echinometra lucunter. Next base: position 1,164,145 of record CM057157.1, on the reverse strand, counting down.
ACGCACATTTTAATATCAATTTTGCGAGCGAGCGAAGCGAGCGAACAAAAAAATAACCCCTTTTTTTTTTTTTTTAATCGCATTTTCAAATAAATATTCTGAAATATGACGAGCGAGCCAAGCGAGCGAGCCAAAAATGGCTACATTTCTTGTTTTTAATCGCATTTTAGAAAAGAAACTTAAAAATATGACAAGCGAGCGAGCCAAAAATAACCACTTTTGGGGTTTTCAATCAAAGTTTTGAAGAGCTGAAAATGGTATTTTAGAGCACTTCACAGCATGAATATGATGCTTATGACAACATCTACTTATTTACAAAATTTTTCTTTTCAGTCCTCAAAATTTCTGGGGGGGCAACTGGGGGGGCAAAGCTTCTGAGTGGGGGGGCAAATGCCCCCCATGCCCCCCCCCCCCTTGGTGCCGCCACTGCTCCCCCCCCCCTCCCCTTCACTTCTGCCCAACTGATCTGTGATACTTTAAAAAGAGATGGAGCAGAGCGACCGAGGGGTGGATAGTGAGGTGGTTGATGCATTTTAACGCTTAAAATCAAAATTTCGAATGCATTTAATGAGGAAAACGTATGGAGACACACTTAACTCAAACCTCGTAAAATTTTGAATTTCAAACAATGAGCGTTTTATTATTATTATTATCATCATCATTATTATTATTATTATTATCATCATCATTATCATTATTATTACTATTATTAATTTGTTTCTACAAAGTTCAGAGCGATATTGAATAAAATTCGTGAGGAACATAGTTAGGAAATTTAACCATATACAATCGAAGGTAAGATCTTTCAAATATGTGAAACCTTGATGCTATCTTATACACTAAGCTTTTTTAAATGTTTGCAATTGTAGATTGCAAAACAGGGGCTGCGGAAGCGGGAAGAGGGGAACACAATTTCTACTTAAAACAAAGGCCTATTTATAGTAAAAACCTAATATCTAAATTGTAAATTGCTCATTTCATAGGCTTGAAAAGCTCCCCCTCTCGTGTACTTTCAAAACTATAGCCTCAGTAAAATCACTCTACCCATTGTACGAACAATTTTTTTTTTCAGGCCATGCCTTGATTATGCAGAGTCTCTTTTGTTTCACTGGTCTTTAATCCCTTCACAAATGTAAAGTTCTCAGTTGCATAATTTGTGCACTGACCAAGTAAATTTATTGAATGAAATTGTGCATGATGAAAGGATAGAGTATGATGTGCCAAACATCACCCAAAATCCGATAACCCCTTTACAATATATACAGATTGCATTGGTCTTTTTTATTAAGTTTTTTAAATGATGCAACAACAGATCTTTCCCACCTCATGCCAGAGTAGTTAAATGACTAAAATCATGAAAATGGTTGAAAGATTGGTTATTTTACCTGACTGCTAAGAAGCCATTATGTATGCTTGTTAGTGAGCAACCAGGGAACATAATGGTTTTAAGTCACCTCCGAAGGACTTGGTAATGAGGATTAATCCTTACCAAAGGGCACTGCTTACGTATCTACTTGGTTTCGAACCCTGTGCGACCCCAAATTTTAAGTCGTGTCTTCTCCCTATTTTGTGAATCTCCAATATTAACTCTTCTACTTTGAATGAAGTAGATATGAGTTATGGTTAATCAATTTTGACAAACTGTGTATCATTTAAAACTTTATGTAAAACTCAAAACTCATTTTAGGCTACTTTTTATGGGTTTCGAGCTGGACGGTCACATTTTAAATCGTTTTGAAAAAAAAAGGGGCATGCAAGATCCATTAAGTGTCCGATATTGGTGAAACATGAGTATGGAGAGATTAAACTGAAAGAGGACAAAAAGAGACAGAAATCGAAGAACGGGATGAGTTTATACCTTTAATGAAGAAGACTATTGGATAGATGTCTTTGTAATCTTTCATGCTCAGTGCTAGTGTTCCGTCCAGGTGCTTCGGTATGTCAGTTACTGACACCCCGACAAGTGGCTTATTTTTGAAAATCATTTTCTGAATATGATTTTTTTTTTATTGACACTGATATCATCTTATCACCTTAAAGCAGATGCTTTGAGTCGGTTTTCTTCCAGTAAACGTATCAAGCGGACAGCTTGTCCAGACATGCCTCTTTTTTAAAGTCTGTCTGGGTTTTTTTTTTCAGAAAAGTAGGACGGCGTGAAAGACAATTATTATTGAACAATAAA
>CM057157.1:1148345-1161463 GCA_029962745.1 Echinometra lucunter | reverse complement strand
AGCTCGCAAATCAACAGAGGGAAGGCTCCCCGCAGCAGCTGGCAACCAAGGCTGCAAGGAAAGCGCCCCTGCCACCGGAGGAGTCAAGAAGCCTCATCGGTACAGGCCGCACAGTCGCCTTGAGAGAGATTCGCGCGCTACCAGAAGAGTACCGAGCTTCTGATCAGAAAACTCCTTCCTTCCAGCGTCTTGTGCGAGAGATTGCCCAGGACTTCAAGACGGAGCTCCGTTTCCAGAGTTCTGCTTTGATGGCACTACAAGAAGCCAGTGAGGCATATCTGGTCGGTCTCTTCGAGGACACCAACCTGTGTGCGATCCACGCCAAGAGGGTTACCATCATGCCCAAAGACATCCCTCGCTCGCCGAATCCGTGGAGAACGCGCTAGAGCGATCGGCGGATGCACCGCATACACAAACGGCTCTTTTCAGAGCCACCACAACTCCAAGAAAGATCCCCATTAAGGAATCAATAACACAATAAATGTCATGAATCGATAACTTCATAAATAAGATTATAAAGACAGAGAGTATAAAAGAATCAGAGTTGGTAGTAGAATGCCATAAAAAATAAAATAAAAAATAGAGAAACGGAGCATGAATAAGCGAAGTCACACACACCTCTTCGTCAGTGTGCATAGCTAGGATAAGGAAGGAGGAAAAGAGAGGAAAGGGAAGGGCAGATCCAAAATTACAAAAGAGTAGAGGGTAAAGAAAATCATGTAGAATAATAAAGACGTTTATGAGAGAGGTGCGTTTCGTGTAAGATTTCAACCATTGAATTTTAGTTTGTGGTCCAGAGTAGCAATAAACTGTAATATTGAGAAAGCAAAATGCATCAAATAGCTAAGCGATGTCATGAGTGATATGACCTGGTTGTCTTGTATATTCATGCACCCCTTCCTGACAACTTAAAATGATCAATCTGAGTGTGTAATCTGAGAAATCCTGTAGGTTGGCTGGTTGGTTGGTTGTTGTTTGGTTTTGAGGAGTTAGACGCGCTGAACATGATTTGCTTATAGTGACGACGTAGACGCTGGAGAAAACGCAGGCCTCGTTAAGAGGAAGTGACCGCCAGATGGCGGCATTCACTGTTGCGGAGCAGGCACTCGCGAACAGCGATCCGCTGATTGGCCATAGTCATAATACCCTGGCGGTCACCGCGATCCTAACGCGGCGTATAAAAAGCCACAAAAACCAGGGGCGTTCACTCATTGTCGACGCACTTTCGCACAGTCAAGAACATCACTTCGCTCTCAACTCAGGAAAGCATCATGTCTGGTAGAGGAAAAGTGGAAAGGCCCGCACCAAGGCCAAGTCCCGTTCATCCCGTGCCGGCCTTCAGTTTCCAGTGGGCCGTGTTCATCGGTTTCTTCTTCGCAAGGGCAACTACGCACAGAGAGTCGGCGCTGGAGCCCCAGTTTATATGGCCGCTGTCCTAGAGTACCTGACTGCCCGAAATCTTGGAGCTGGCTGGCAACGCTGCCCGCGATAACAAGAAATCCAGAATCATCCCTCGCCACCTGCAACTCGCCGTGCGCAATGACGAAGAACTCAACAGCTTCTTCGGTGGGGGGGACGATCGCTCAATGTGGGTGTGCTGCCTACATCCAAGCAGTGCTCCTTCCATAAGAAGACCGCCAATCAAGCTAGAGTGTTTGCTCTACGCAACCCTTGAAACTCAACGGCCCTTATCAGGGCCACCAAATGTTCACGAAAGAATCGTCTTACGCATGCATCTCTCTCTCTCTCTCTCTCTCTCTCTCTCTTAATATTGTAAATGGTAATAGCAAGATAAATACGAAATATAAATATTTTTTTTATATTTTAATTGATGTTTTTGTAGAAAAGGAGAAGCCAATGAAAAGTTGTACGTGCAGATATTATAAAAGATAGCATTTAGAACGATACACGCATGGAAATGATTGATTATAATAATGTAGTACTAGTGGTTCTGAACAAGTGCCAAGAAAAACAAGGTATATGTGAAAAGGGGTTTAAAATAAGGAAATGTTGCTCCATGTCCGACAGGGTTAGGAAATGGTGGGGGGGGGAAGAAAAAAAGAATTTTTGGTCTTATAATTACTCTTTTTTTTCACCCCGCCAGCTCCAGCACATATAGCGATTGATATATAAAAGGCGGTTAGACAAGTATAAATACAAATGCTGCTATATAAAATCTTGTTTCGTCTGACAGCATCTATTTCTGAAGCCTTTTCATTGTGTTTTATTATGTAGGAGAACGCCCCAAAAGAGAATATTTGCACAGGAAGAATAATTAGAAGAAGAAGAAGAAGAAGAAGAAGAAGAAGAAGAAGAGAAGAAGAAGAAGAAGAAGAACAAGAAGTGTGGTGGTATGGTTAGTACTCAAGAAATATAAGAAAATGAATAAGAAAATGATAATGAGACACGAACTAGCCCACATCCACGGAGCATGCGACTCGACTCAGGAGTGTTTCCTACCACGTACGCAACCATGCTGTATATCGGCGAGTCTGCCGAGAGGTGTGCGTACTTGTTTTGTTCACCTCGCGACGTTAACGTACACCAAGATGGCTGAGAAGGATAGCGCCAAGAAAGTCACCAAGAAGAAGCCGGCAACCCACCCACCTGCTGCGAGATGGTCACCGCAGCAATCACTGAGTTGAAGGACCGAAACGGCTCTTCGCTTCAGGCAATCAAGAAATACATCGAGACCAACTACGATGTGCAGATGGACCGACAGCTGATCTTCATAAAGCGGGCCCTGAAGTCTGGTGTGGAAAAAGGCAAGCTGTTGCAGACGAAGGGGAAAGGAGCATCGGGCTCTTTCAAGCTGAATATGCAAGCGGCCAAGGCACAGGCGGCGGAGAAGGCCAAGAAGGAGAAGGAGAAAGCGAAACTGCAAGCACAACGTGAGAAGGCCAAGGCGAAGGCTGCAGCCAAGAGGAGAAACAACAGAAAGCAGCTGCGGCAAAGAGGCCAAGGCAACCACCAAGAAGGTGAAAAAGCCAGAAAGAAAACCACGGCAAGAAAACCACGGACAAGAAAAGAGAAGAAGAAGACACCCAAAGAAGTACAAGTAGCATCCAAGGGAAATCCACTCCAAATGAAGACTCCCAGGAAGGCACCAGCGAAGAAAACCAGCATCCAAAGCCCACGAAAAGAACCCGCTGCAAAGAAAGCTGCAAAGGTCCAAAGTGATTTGCAGGCCCAACTTTCATAAACTAACGGCCTCTTTTTAGAGCAGCCAACCAACACAGAGCACGAAAGAATGCACTATCAATGAAAAAGCAATGAACATGTGATTACCAGTAGGGGGAGATGTATAATACCCTGAAAATCAGTCCAGTATAGAAAACTGGACGGAGGGAGGGGGTGGGGATATAAAGCCCGTGTGCTATGAGTGCTGTATGAGTAGGTAGTAGAACAGGTATAATACAGTTGGGTTTCTATTTATATTCTATTAACGTTGAAGTTGTTATCACTATCATCATCATTATTATTCTTATTATATGATTATTATTATTATTATTATTATGTATTATTAGTATTATATTATTATTATTACTATATTATCATATATTATCATTATTATCATTATTATTATCATCATCATCATCATCATCATCATCATCATTCAACATCATCATCATTAGGTTCATTAATGGAGAGGGTTCGGATAGTGGAAGGTTACATGGGAGACTAAAGGTCGGTATTTAGTCCTTACTTTTACATTTCGTCACCCTAGTGTTAAAGGTAGATCAAGAATGTTTTTCGTCACCCCTTTTGTATAAACCTCGTAGATGCAGGAGATGTAATAATTGATGGATGAATGAATATTTTATTTTGAGCTGTCGAAAGAAAAAGGCAAGGGAAGTGGGAAGTGGGAAGTTCATGAAATGTATGTTTGTTCCATGATGCAAAATTTGCAAGGGTTGACGTTCCCCGAAAGGCGAAAAGTGCGGGTGATTGGTAGGTTGGCATACATTCGGCGAGTTTATGCCACGTCGAGCGAGTATCTGCGTCACAAGGGGGCGCACTTGACCGTGGGATTACGCCGACGCCGAATATATCGTCACCCAAGTCCGCATTAAGGGTAACAATACCGCTGCGATCCGTGTTGGAGTTCATTCGTTCACCGCAACGTCCAGTCTTCAAGTACACACAGAACTCCGTCACTCTCTCACTCATCATGTCAGGCCGCGGGAAAGCAGGAGGAAAGGGGACTCGGAAAGGGGGGTGCCAAACGTCACCGCAAGGTTCTCCGTGAAACATCCAGGCATCACCAAGCCAGCCATTCGTCGACTTGCCAAGAAGAGGGTGGCGTCCAAGAGGATCTCGGGTCTAATCTACGAAGAAACACGAAAGGGAGGAGTACTCAAGGTCTTCCCTGGAGAATGTTATTCGTGATGCAGTCACCTACTGCGAGCATGCCAAGCGGCAAAACTGTCACTGCCATGGACGTGGTGTATGCACTGAAGAGCAGGGGCCGCACCCTGTACGGCTTGGCGGCTACGGCGAAACTGACCTCGCTCCTGATCAGAATAACGGCTCTTTCAGAGCCACCAATATCCACGAAAGAATGTCCGATACTTGATATTATGTGATTTTGAACTTGATAACATTACGCCTTGTAATGAGTAAGAATACAAACTCCTTTTGGCATCCTACGCTTTCAATCTTGATGCAAGTTGGAAGCTATGGAAAGTGTTGACGAAATTAAAAAAAAAGAAGAAAGAAACGAAAAGAAAGAAACGAAAAGGGACTGCCATGATACGGGGGTGGGGGTGAAATAACGTTTATACCAAACATGTGCTAGTTGTAGATTACAAAAATTTGTTTTAAAAAAGGGGTGTGGGGTGATTGGTCATGTATGGCAATACATTTGCTTTTTTTTTTTTTTTCTAACAAGGATTGGGGTGGGGTGAGCGAAGGTCCTTATGACACATGGCGAGTTTACTCATATTCATGTATAGGTTTATTATGATGGAGCACCATTTATACCATAAATGAAGCGAAATTGGTACGCATGAATTGAAATTATTCTTGTCGACGTCAATGCCGTCTCGGGTTCCGTTATTTTTCCTCCTTTCTCATTTTTCTTTTCTGTCGGGAAAGTCGGTAAACGTGCACTGCACTGGTCATGAAAATAATTTTTATTTATTTTATCTTATTTATTGATTGCTCAGTGATCTGAATAAAGGAGTTACGGCTGATTATTCCATCCCTCCTTCCCACATCCTACTCCCCGGCCTTTTCTCTCACTCTCTAACTGGACGATACATTTAGTATCTCCGTCATACTTTGAATTATGAATTCGATGATAATGCAAATAGGGCCATTGAGAAATGTCGCTTACTACCCTGTTGTTCTGACAATCAGACAGTTTTAAGGATTCATTTATTTATTCATGTATTATTTATTATTATTTATTGATTGATTGATTGATTGATTGATTGATTGATTGATTGATTGATTGATTGATTTGTTTGTTTGTTTGACTGATTGCTCTATTCATCTATGTGCCTCTTCATTTTGTATTCTTTATTCATTTGTTTATTTATTTTTTGATAATTCGATGATCATTTCGTCTTCTTCTTTCTTTCTTCTTCGTCTTTCTTCTTCTTCTTCTTCTCCCTCTTCTTCTTTCTACTTCTTTCTACTTGATACATGGAATTTATAAGGCGCTTCAAGGGGTGTTTCAGCGTTGTATAGGCAAAAGCAAAACAATTAAATAGCAATAAGCAGTTACAATTATAAGCAATTACAATTATCAGCAATTATATGTAATTTTTCTTCTTTTTCTTCTTGCTTCTTTTGCGTATTTCATATGCATCGTGCACTCATTAGAGGAATATCGCCATCTCTCGGCAGGAGACAGCACAGGCACGGTCCTTGCGACGCTGCGACCAATGAAAGGATGAGATCCCCGTTGAGGGCCTAGCTCATTTGCATATGGACCGTGGCGGATCCCACCCCGGTGTATAAAAGGGGACGGTCTCCCAAGGGATTCTCACACCCTTGAAAAGCGTTCATCGACCTGTTACGTTTCCCGCATTTCTGTTTTGAAAATTGCACTTCATCATGGCTCCAACCGGTCAAGTTGCCAAGAAAGGCTCTAAGAAAGCAGTCAAGGCCCCTCGCCCCAGCGCTGGAAAGAAGAGGCACAGGAGAAGGAAGGAGAGCTACGGCATCTACATCTACAAAGTTCTCAAGCAGGTTCATCCTGACACCGGCATCTCTAGTCGGGCCATGACGATCATGAACAGCTTCGTCAACGACATCTTCGAGCGCATTGCCGGTTGAAGCTTCCCGCCTCGCCAGTACAACAAGAAGTCAACCATCAGCAGTCGCGAGGTTTCAGACCGCCGTCCGTCTTCTTCTCCAGGAGAGCTGGCAAAGCATGCCGTGAGCGAGGGCACCAAGGCGGTGACAAAGTACACCACCTCTAAGTAGAGAGGTCCAATCCCGACGCAGTCGGATAGACAACGGCCCTTTCAGGGCCACACAAATACCCAAGAAAGAATGAGTCATGGATACTAGATTTGGTAGAGTAAAAGTATGATAGGTATCATTAATGAGCTGAGATTATGATAGGCATGTCACAAATCGGGCATTTAGTGAAGAAAGTGAAATGAACAAATATTAGATTAACTGAACGAACAAGTAGGGCAAAGGATCAGATTAATCAACTAAGTAGGTAGGCTAACTTACAGACTTAGTGGAAAGTAGGGCAACAAACGAAAACAAAAACAAAGCAAAACATGTAGTTCGTGATGACACTGACTAGTACGTGGGCATGTCAAAGCCAGTCTGGAGTAAGAGTGAAAATCTAAAAGAAATGGGAATGTAATGGACATGTGGTGGGAATATAATGTAGATCAGAGCTGAGAATGCACCATATGAACAGTATAAATCTGCCCGTGTCGTCTGGATTTTAGGTTGACGAGATACTAAGGGCGATTTTCGAAATGATTTACTTGAAGAATTGGTTTGCTTTCTCAAACAAGCAACCCTCTCTCTCTCCCTCTCATTCGAGTATAATGTCAGTTTAAACTTGGACAAGAATACCGATAATTTGTCATACTACATTATTCTCTCATGGTACATCTTTCCTTAATTCTGGATACCGGCAACTCTGCTAATGCCGAATTGCTCGCCTTTAGCTGGATAGCGCCACCTGCGAGCACAAACGGCTTCCCCAACTCACGTATCGCCCGCCCCGCTCTAAACAAAGGAGCAACGCGGTTGACCAATCAAAAGAGCTTTACAGTGGCACCAGGATCCTTCGCATCTCATATAAATAGTTGTGAACTGCGAGAAATTAACATTCTCATCGTCACCCTTGTTCGCAGCACTCGACCCACTTGTCTCTGAAGCAACCATGGCACGCACCAAGCAGACAGCTCGCAAATCAACAGGAGGGAAGGCTCCCCGCAAGCAGCTGGCAACCAAGGCTGCAAGGAAGAGCGCCCCTGCCACCGGAGGAGTCAAGAAGCCTCATCGGTACAGGCCAGGCACAGTCGCCTTGAGAGAGATTCGCCGCTACCAGAAGAGTACCGAGCTTCTGATCAGAAAACTGCCTTTCCAGCGTCTTGTGCGAGAGATTGCCCAGGACTTCAAGACGGAGCTCCGTTTCCAGAGTTCTGCTGTGATGGCACTACAAGAAGCCAGTGAGGCATATCTGGTCGGTCTCTTCGAGGACACCAACCTGTGTGCGATCCACGCCAAGAGGGTTACCATCATGCCCAAAGACATCCAGCTCGCTCGCCGAATCCGTGGAGAACGCGCCTAGAGCGATCGGCGGATGCACCGCATACACAAACGGCTCTTTTCAGAGCCACCACAACTCCAAGAAAGATCCCCATTAATGAATCAATAACACAATAAATGTCATGAATCGATAACTTCATAAATAAGATTATAAAGACAGAGAGTATAAAATAGAATCAGAGTTGGTAGTAGAATGCCATAAAAAATAAAATAGAAAACGGAGCATGAAATGAAAGGCGAAGTCACACACACACTCTTCGTCAGTGTGCATAGCTAGGATAAGGAAAGGGAGGAAAAGAGAGGAAAGGGAAGGGCAGATCCAAAATTAGCAAAAGAGTAGAGGGTAAAGAAAATCATGTAGAATAATAAAGACGTTTATGAGAAAGAGGTGCGTTTCGTGTAAGATTTCAACCATTGAATTTTAGTTGTGTGGTCCAGAGTAGCAAATAAAACTGTAATATTGAGAAAGCAAAAATGCATCAAATAGCTAAGCGATGTCATGAGTGATATGACCTGGTTGTCTTGTATATTCATGCACCGCCTTCCTGACAACTTAAAATGATCAATCTGACAGAAATGTGTGTAATCTGAGAAATCCTGTAGGTTGGCTGGTTGGTTGGTTGGTTGTTTGGTTTTGAGGAGTTAGACGCGCTGAACATGATTTGCTTATAGTGACGACGTAGACGCTGGAGAAAACGCAGGGCCTCGTTAAGAGGAAGTGACCGCCAGATGGCGGCATTCACTGTTGCGGAGCAGGCACTCGCGAACAGCGATCCGCTGATTGGCCAATAGTCATAATACCCTGGCGGTCACCGCGATCCTAACGCGGCGTATAAAAAGCCACAAAAAACCAGGGCGTTCACTCATTGTCGACGCACTTCGCACAGTCAAGAACATCACTTCGCTCTCAACTCAGGAAAGCATCATGTCTGGTAGAGGAAAAAGTGGAAAGGCCCGCACCAAGGCCAAGTCCCGTTCATCCCGTGCCGGCCTTCAGTTTCCAGTGGGCCGTGTTCATCGGTTTCTTCGCAAGGGCAACTACGCACAGAGAGTCGGCGCTGGAGCCCCAGTTTATATGGCCGCTGTCCTAGAGTACCTGACTGCCGAAATCTTGGAGCTGGCTGGCAACGCTGCCCGCGATAACAAGAAATCCAGAATCATCCCTCGCCACCTGCAACTCGCCGTGCGCAATGACGAAGAACTCAACAAGCTTCTCGGTGGGGTGACGATCGCTCAAGGTGGTGTGCTGCCTAACATCCAAGCAGTGCTCCTTCCTAAGAAGACCGCCAAATCAAGCTAGAGTGTTGCTCTACGCAACCCTTGAAACTCAACGGCCCTTATCAGGGCCACCAAATGTTCACGAAAGAATCGTCTTACGCATGCATCTCTCTCTCTCTCTCTCTCTCTCTCTCCCTTAATATTGTAAATGGTAATAGCAAGATAAATACGAAATATAAATATTTTTTTTATATTTTAATTGGTGTTTTTGTAGAAAAGGAGAAGCCAATGAAAAAGTTGTACGTGCAGATATTATAAAAGATAGCATTTAGAACGATACACGCATGGAAAATGATTGATTATAATAATGTAGTACTAGTGGTTCTGAACAAGTGCCAAGAAAAACAAGGTATATGTGAAAAGGGGGTTTAAAATAAGGAAATGTTGCTCCATGTCCGACAGGGTTAGGAAATGGTGGGGGGGGGGGAAGAAAAAAAGAATTTTGGTCTTATAATTACTCTTTTTTTTTCACCCCGCCAGCTCCAGCACATATAGCGATTGATATATAAAAGGCGGTTAGACAAGTATAAATACAAATGCTGCTATATAAAATCTTGTTTCGTCTGACAGCATCTATTTCTGAAGCCTTTTCATTGTGTTTTATTATGTAGGAGAACGCCCCAAAAGAGAATATTTGCACAGGAAGAATAATTAGAAGAAGAAGAAGAAGAAGAAGAAGAAGAAGAAGAAGAAGAAGAAGAAGAAGAAAGAAGAAGAAGAAGAAGAAGAAGAAGAAGAAGACAAGAAGTTGTGGTGGTATGGTTAGTAACTCAAGAAATATAAGAAAATGAATAAGAAAATGATAATGAGACACGAACTAGCCCACATCCACGGAGCATGCGACTCGACTCAGGAGTGTTTCCTACCACGTACGCAACCATGCTGTATATCGGCGAGTCTGCCGAGAGGTGTGCGTACTTGTTTTGTTCACCTCGCGACGTTAACGTACACCAAGATGGCTGAGAAGGATAGCGCCAAGAAAGTCACCAAGAAGAAGCCGGCAACCCACCCACCTGCTGCCGAGATGGTCACCGCAGCAATCACTGAGTTGAAGGACCGAAACGGCTCTTCGCTTCAGGCAATCAAGAAATACATCGAGACCAACTACGATGTGCAGATGGACCGACAGCTGATCTTCATAAAGCGGGCCCTGAAGTCTGGTGTGGAAAAAGGCAAGCTGTTGCAGACGAAGGGGAAAGGAGCATCGGGCTCTTTCAAGCTGAATATGCAAGCGGCCAAGGCACAGGCGGCGGAGAAGGCCAAGAAGGAGAAGGAGAAAGCGAAACTGCAAGCACAACGTGAGAAGGCCAAGGCGAAGGCTGCAGCCAAGAAGGAGAAACAACAGAAAGCAGCTGCGGCAAAGAAGGCCAAGGCAACCACCAAGAAGGTGAAAAAGCCAGCAAAGAAAACCACGGACAAGAAAGAGAAGAAGAAGACACCCAAGAAGAAAGTAGCATCCAAGAAATCCACTCCAAAGAAGACTCCCAAGAAGGCACCAGCGAAGAAACCCAAGGCATCCAAGCCCAAGAAACCCGCTGCAAAGAAAGCTGCAAAGTCCAAGTGATTTGCAGGCCAACTTTCATAAACTAACGGCTCTTTTTAGAGCCACCACACAGTCACGAAAGAATGCCTATCAATGAAAAAGAAATGAACATGATTACAGTAGGTGGAGTGTATAATACCCTGAAAATCAGTTCCAGTATAGAAACTGGACGGAGGGAGGGGGTGGGGATATAAAGCACGTGTGCTATGAGTGCTGTATGAGTAGGTAGTAGAACAGGTATAATACAGTTGGGTTCTATTTATTATTCTTATTAACGTTGAAGTTGTTATCACTATCATCATCATTATTATTATTATCATTATTATTATTATTATTATTATTATTATTATTATTATTATTATTATTATTATTATTATTATTATCATTATTATCATTATTATCATTATTATTATCATCATCATCATCATCATCATCATCATCATCAACATCATCATCATTAGGTTCATTAATGGAGAGGGTTCGGATAGTGGAAGGTTACATGGGAGACTAAAGGTCGGTATTTAGTCTTACTTTTACATTTCGTCACCCTAGTGTTAAAGGTAGATCAAGAATGTTTTTCGTCACCCCTTTTGTATAAAACCTCGTAGATGCAGGAGATGTAATAATTGATGGATGAATGAATATTTTATTTTGAGCTGTCGAAGAAAAAGGCAAGGGAAGTGGGAAGTGGGAAGTTCATGAATGTATGTTTGTTCCATGATGCAAAATTTGCAAGGGTTGACGTTCCCCGAAAGGCGAAAGTGCGGTGATTGGTAGGTTGGCATACATTCGGCGAGTTATGCCACGTCGAGCGAGTATCTGCGTCACAAGGGGGCGCACTTGACCGTGGGATTACGCCGACGCCGAATATCGTCACCCAAGTCCGCATTAGGGTAACAATACCGCTGCGATCCGTGTTGGAGTTCATTCGTTCACCGCAACGTCCAGTCTTCAAGTACACACAGAACTCGCTCTCTCTCACTCATCATGTCAGGCCGCGGAAAAGGAGGAAAGGGACTCGGAAAGGGGGGTGCCAAACGTCACCGCAAGGTTCTCCGTGACAACATCCAAGGCATCACCAAGCCAGCCATTCGTCGACTTGCAAGAAGGGGTGGCGTCAAGAGGATCTCGGGTCTAATCTACGAAGAAACACGAGGAGTACTCAAGGTCTTCCTGGAGAATGTTATTCGTGATGCAGTCACCTACTGCGAGCATGCCAAGCGCAAAACTGTCACTGCCATGGACGTGGTGTATGCACTGAAGAGGCAGGGCCGCACCCTGTACGGCTTTGGCGGCTAGGCGAAACTGACCTCGTCTGATCAGAATAACGGCTCTTTTCAGAGCCACCAAATATCCACGAAAGAATGTCCGATACTTGATATTATGTGATTTTGAACTTGATAACATTACGCCTTTGTAATGAGTAAGAATACAAACTCCTTTTGGCATCTACGCTTTCAATCTTGATGCAAGTGGAAGCTATGGAAGTGTTGACGAAATTAAAAAAAAAGAAGAAAGAAACGAAAAGAAAAGAAACGAAAAGGGACTGCCATGATACGGGGGTGGGGGTGAAATAACGTTTATACCAAACATGTGCTAGTGTAGATTACAAAATTTGTTTTAAAAAAAGGGGTGATTGTCATGTATGGCAATACATTTGCTTCTTTTTTTTTTTTTCTAACAAGGATTGGGGTGGGGTGAGCGAAGGTCCTTATGACACATGGCGAGTTTACTCATATTCATGTATAGGTTTATTATGATGGAGCACCATTTATACCATAAATGAAGCGAAATTGGTACGCATGAATTGAAATTATTCTTGTCGACGTCAAATGCCGTCTCGGGTTCCGTTATTTTTTCCTCCTTTCTCATTTTTCTTTTCTGTCGGGAAAGTCGGTAAACGTGCACTGCACTGGTCATGAAATAATTTTTATTTATTTTATCTTATTTATTGATTGCTCAGTGATCTGAATAAAGGAGTTACGGCTGATTATTCCATCCCTCCTTCCCACATCCTACTCCCCGGCCTTTTCTCTCACTCTCTAACTGGACGATACATTTAGTATCTCCGTCATACTTTGAATTATGATTCGATGATAATGCAAATAGGGCCATTGAGAAATGTCGCTTACTACCCTGTTGTTCTGACAATCAAGACAGTTTTAAGGATTCATTTATTTATTCATGTATTTATTTATTTATTTATTTATTGATTGATTGATTGATTGATTGATTGATTGATTGATTGATTGATTTGTTTGTTTGTTTGACTGATTGCTCTATTCATCTATGTGCCTCTTCATTTTGTATTCTTTTATTCATTTGTTTATTTATTTTTTGATAATTCGATTATCATTTCTTCTTCTTCTTCTTCTTCTTCTTCTTCTTCTTCTTCTTCTTCTTCTTCTTCTCCCTCTTCTTCTTTCTACTTCTTTCTACTTGATACATGGAATTTATAAGGCGCTTTCAAGGGGTGTTTCAGCGTTGTATAGGCAAAAGCAAAACAATTAAATAGCAATAAGCAGTTACAATTATAAGCAATTAC
>CM057157.1:1129764-1147845 GCA_029962745.1 Echinometra lucunter | reverse complement strand
AGCAATTTGGTGGAAGTACCGTTATATTCAGCTTAAGATTCATTTGCATAATCCCTTGCTCAGAGTTCTTAAACGGTTTGCACGCAAGGCGACGGAGCAATCAAATATATCGATCGCTTGTGGCCAAGCCGGATGTAGACTTGTACTTGTAACTCACTAGCGATAGCGCTTGCTAAGCTCCTGCCTGGATCGGGGCACAGGATATAGAGTGTATGTACGTCCATATTTCGTGCACAGGGTCATATCACACAAAATAGAAAAAAAAAACGAAATTCTGATAGCACCAACGATAGAAGAGTCTAATATTACCTACATTCCCTTAGAAATTGGGAAACGAATTTAGAAATTATAGACAAAATATCGGCAGATTTTGCTATCTTTTGCGTTCGTTCCGACAACCATAAACTATCGATGAATCTCTGTTTTGGATCAATTATTTATAACCTGGCGAACGCGAAGTTTTGACTAATTTTTGTAGGCTGTTGCAGCGAGCTTACGACGACGACATCGAATATTGCGTTCGCGGTATCTCAGGAATTCCTTGTCAATTTGAAATTCTGATAGAACCAACGGATAGAGGAGCCTAATATTACCTTAGGACTAAAGCTTCTTTGAAATTAAGAGACGGATTTTGAAGTTATTTACAAATTATCGGCAGATTTTTCAATATTTTGCGTTCGTTCCGAAAATCATAAACTTACCGACAAGGGTCTAGAAATCTTTCTTTGGAGAGAAGGTATTAAAGCCAAAAGTAAAAAGTGGTATCAAATGATTTTATGGTATTTGCCTTGCTCGTGATGCATTTATCTTACCTTTGATAGATCTCTCTTTAGGATGAATCACTTGTAAACTTGCGTGCGTGAAGTTGGGACTAATTTTTGTAGACTGTTGCAGCGAGCTTTACGACGATGACATCGAATATTGCGATTGCAGTATCTCAGGAATTCTTTGTCAGTAATTTCTTTCTTGCACCCATTCTTACCAAAAAATTTTGCTTTCCCTTGTGTATCCTTCACTTTGAATAATTTTTGGTGGAATTAAAGAAATTTTGCATGAAATATTGCGATCCTTAAAAATAAAATATGCGCGAAATTGGTCACCCCATCATACAAATGCCTCATTAGCTACCCCAACATTTGTTTTGGGGCACTTTTCACCGATATTTTCAATTCAATGCACTAGCCGCTCTCCACTACAATGAATAAAACGAAATGACAAGACGCATATCTACAACCGGCTTGCGTCAAATATGTGTGTGTGTGTTTGATTTATCCCAACGAAACCAAGATTTAGGCCCTTGTCCAGCACTCATAATTTACTTTACTGTCCTAGTAAACCAATAAATCGAAGGCTGCCAAGACCATTTCCATTTATCGGCCATTAAAGGCAATGCGGCGGGCGGTCCCCCCCCCCCCCCCCCCGAAAAAAAGCAAACAAGAAAGTAGCTTGAGCGAGAAGAGAAATACCAGATTGAAATGAAAGAACGAGAGAGAGACAAAGAGAGGAAGATCGAGAGAGATAAAAAAAAAGAAGAAAAAAAGAAATGAAGGAGGGGGTCGGGGGTCTATCTAAATTCATGTTCATGATAATTGGAGCGTGATTGAACCGAATAGTAAAAAAAAAGGGGGGCGAAGCATGTCGAAACGGCATCGTTGTCTTGGTGTTGGCATGGCTGGTATAGAAATGTCTCTCTTCAACATTCGCCAGAATTGTAAAATAAACGGATGACAGTACTGAACAAGGAATCCATGGGCAGGGGTGTGTGTGGGGGATGGGGCCAGGACGAAGATAGACGTCTGAATAAGAAAGTGAAACGCTATACAGTAAAAAGAAGGAAAGAAGTTTTCAAAAAGCACGAGTCTTGTATGACTTATAAAAGCTAAAAAACGAGGACAAAGAAAGGATAAACCAAAATGAGCTATCCCTCTTCTCCCCCTTCCGCGCTTTAGAAAGACAGAACAAAGGTACAGTCAAATAATAATAAAGCGTTGCCTTACGTTCACAAACGGGCAGAGAATTCTATAGCTAGGGTGGGGGTGGCCGGGGATTGATGAGGGATAATAGATGAGTGCCGGCTAAAAGAAGGTAAGGAAAAAAAGTTTTCAAAAGGCGGTTGACTTTAGCGATTAATTTTATTAAAAGTTGAAATAAAGAATGGCGTAGTGAAGATAAGTTCAGGATCATGCTCATTTCACTTCGCATCAGTGTCTACTGAAAAGCAGATCTATTAGCAGTTCAAAAGAAAGATCGATTTAGATATAGTACAAAATGGGTTGTCAGTGAATAAGACTATTTGACAGAAAAGAACAAACAAAACGCTAAAAGCAATCATTTCATCATCGAAGCTTCCAAGTTCACAAACCGGCTGCGACTTAACACTTGGCTGCCAGAACTTAGACCGGAGGACGATTGTTTCATGGAACCTCGTAGCATAAGTCTGAATTAGACTAAACTTCAATCAGCACGCGCGGTGAAATTCCTTAGATAAGATGTTAATTTATTACCCCCTGGGGATCCAGAGAAATAATTTTGACGCAATGGAGAGGGGAGAGACAGAACGAGAGTGATGCTGTGCAGAGGTTCACTGATCAGAAGCAACCCTTCTCTTTCTACTTCACAGTGTAAATGTTATAGACCAGCTGCTGTATACATAGTCGTTTTAAACTGTAACTAATTCTCGAGCATGCGTGCGCACGCGCTGATATGGTACGAATTCACCTTCCCCGTACGTGCACTTCCCCAGTCTTGCTCACTTGCGCCCTTCTCTCTACCCTCCGACCCCTTGCTGTCTCTCTTGCCCATAGTCTTACAAAATACAAAGGAATGTACCATGTCCCCTCGCCTCCCTCTCCCCATACCCTAGCCTATAATCTAGGCGGAGGGTGCAGCTATTGTCTTTGCTGTTACGTAAACGTCTTATGCGGCGAGAATATTGTTTTTGCTAAGCGATACGTCTGATGCGGCGAAACTACGTGCATCCACCGCCGCGCCTACTATATCACCGATCTCTCCACTCGGCTATTCAAAATGGCGGACTATGAATAATTCAACAGCCGCACCAAATACGGCATCTTAATGTTACGTTTGACCAATCAGATGTAAGAAGCCTAGAAAAAGATTCGCTCGTCCATTAGTAGACGGGGGTAGTAAATCGGGAGATAGGGAGATAAACCTGAAAGCCTTGTTTTTCTTGAACAGAACAATCGTCGAATCAAATAATTTAATATGTAATTGACAAAGAAAACTTTGTTGGAATTTTAAAGAAATAACGTTATCAAATTTACGATGACAAATTAGCATTTCCCTTCCCCTATGTTTCAAATTAATTAAATGGCCATCGTTCACGTAGAATCCGTGATCACAGGGACTCTTCTTATGTGAAAATGTACATGGATTTATTTGCTTTGTGTATCCAGGTGGGGAAGAAAGATGAAAAATGCGTGAATGAAAGACGTGGGAGAGGGGCCTCTACAGAAACTGCATTTCGTCGCTCTGTAATCTTCCACTGACTTATCTTCCATTCCCATTCATAACTATGGTGACCGCGCGCAGACAACCGGATCTTGAAGTTCGGCTTACGTAATTGTTTTGTTTTCGTTTCAGATGGTTGGTCTAATTATGAGAGTAATATTGACCAAGACCTTTGTTGATCTTTGCCAAAAATATCACGGAATAATGGGTAGATGTTGGAAGTACAGATACCGGGACATATCGGGACACTGATGATAACTGCACACAGTAAAAACGCCGTTTAAAGTCGTTTACGAAATACAACACCCCCCCCCCCCCCCCCCCCCCGTTATACACAATGACGTACAGGGCAAGCGCCCCGGGCATGCGGGAAGATTTGGTTAAACATTTGGGCAATGGTCACAATCATATTCGGGCAGGATCGATTTTCTTCAGTGCTTTACTCATTTGACAAATTCATAACTATTATTTTTAAAACTTCTCATCAAATAGGACAGTGAAGGACAAAGTGTTTGCAAAGCAGTTCTGATCTTTAATTTCTCAACTTTTTCCACGCGAGCGAAGTGAGCGCTCATATTTCTTACAATTCAGGTGGTGAAAATGTAGACCTGCAGAGATTTCATATTCCGGCACTACCAAATTATGACTGGCTTATACCTCATGTCATGGACAGAGGTATTCTTTATACAAAGAATTTAAGCAAGCCATACACATCGGGGGGGGGGGGGGGGGGGGCAATATTTTGTGTAATAATTTAACTTGAAATAATGATATTGTAATGACCCAGGAGACTAATGGTTTATTCCGAAACTATAGAAATCAAGTTGATCGAAATATTCTTGCATGACAGAGTTTAAATAATTTCTACTTCTATCGTGCGTCTGTTTTTAAACATGACGGAGTTTAAATAATTCCTACTTCTATCGTGTGTTTGTTTTTTATGACGGAGTTTAATTAATTTTTATGCCTCCGCCCACCGTAGGTGGTTGCCGGAGGCATTATGTTTTCTGTTCATCCGTCCGTCCGTCCCGTTTTAGTTCTCGCGATAACTTACGAACCGTTTGACGGATCAACTTCAAAGACAAAACCAAAATGTAACATAATAAAAGACAAAGAGTAAGATAGAAAAAATAAATAATTTGGAGAAGGAAAAGACAAAAATGTATGGGAACCGTGGAAACGAGTTCCGATAGGCGCTGCTGTCACTGGAAGTCGGATGACCCGTGGGGATCAAAAGGCATTTCGATCCGGACTTCCATTCGCTTTGGCTGTTAAGTTCAAGCTCAGTCGCGAATTGTGCTACTTTTATCTCGTCTGGTGTGAGTCTTTCCTTCATTCTTTTCACTTTTAATATGATGTGATGACCAAACTTCTCCCACATTCTTGTTTTCCTAAAGAACGCTACATTTTAATCCATAATTACTCAAATTACACCCAAATTATTCCGATTAACAGAAGCTAAAGGAAAATGATGATCATAATTGCTGCGAATAGGTGCAAGAAAACTTGTTGAAAAAGAATGCCGGAGATATTGCGATCGGAAAATTCGGTGTCGTATTGTAATGCGCTAGAACTGGAAAAGGTTTACATAAACAACGAGTCTAAACCAACTTCGTCCAGTTTACACATGAGCACAGGCACAGGCCGGCGAGGCAAGATGCAATAGAATCATTTGGTATCATATTTCCCTTACGAGTTTGATGATACCTTCTCTCAAAATGAAGATTTTCTACAAGCTTGTCGGTAGACGGTAAGTTAATATTTTTTTCGGAACGGCCGATAAATATAGGAAAATCTGTAGATCTTTTGAATATTTTCAAAATTTCTTACCCAATTTTAAAGAAAATTTAACATGCCCTAAGGTAACTCCAAGTTCCTCTATTTAGTGATGCTAATTGACTTCAGAAATCTTTTCTAGTTTTAATCCCTGTGCACGAAATACGGACATTTGCAAAGTTTGGACACACAGCCATACATCATATAGCGACGATGGAAATCTCATAAATATGATTTAAAAAAAAAAGAGAGAGAGACGGTGCGCCGTGTCACCTTCAATTATCTGTCACTGAAAACTCTGATTTTAGTCTTTCCTTCACATCAATGCAATCAACTTCCACAACAGAGAAAACAAAACAAACAAAATCATGAACAACCAAAATTCATTCGTGACAAGTCCGTCTGGTCTACATACATCGTCACACGGCATTCCGGATGTGGTTTTCATGACCTCCCATCCATTATCGATCGGTCTCCTGGAGGCGGCAAACATCAAACAACAAAGCGGTACGCGTTTGCACACCCCCATTAAGGCCTTCTCGGCCATGTCGGCGGTGTGCTATTGTTATGCAAATTCAAGCTCATTATCTGGCCTGGCGTGCAGGGCCGTTCCAAGCAATTAAGAGGCACAGACTAATCCGTCGGAACCCGTCGGAACGGCAGTAAAGGGTTTCGCCGCGCTCCCTTAGTTAAGTTCAATGGGGCTCTAAAATTCTTTAGATGTTTGTTTTTATGTATGAGAGGAAAAGATTGTTGAGAATGTTTGAGATGGGAGTTTTGAATAGGTGAAATTAAAGCTTGGATAGTTAAGTAGTTTTAATTGGATAAGTTCAGCGTGGAAGAGTAAAGCAGAGGAATATTGAGAATGTTAATGACTTTGTCTTTGTGAGAGTCAAGATGGAGTGGTGTTTGAGTAAAAGCAAATCAGAAATCGTTTGATTCTCGGGAGAGGAAGACCCTTCCACATTTGGTCTTAACTCGGAGTGTGAGGGTGTGGTTCTCGTAGGCCATTACTTTGGGTGAATGTTGCAGGCTGTGTAGTGCAGGCACAGCTGAGTCTTAATCCCCATCGTTGGCAGGCTGGATCCAGGCAGCACAGGCCAGGTAAAGCCACCACATCTGCCCTCATCTCACCAGGCACGACTGTTCCAAAGAACTGTAAGTTCACTATTTATTGGTATAATTAATTATTGTAATTAAAAGCAAAACTTAGTGTTTTCAAAGAAAACAGAAATTCAGTAATTATTTTGCTTATGATTAATGTTGGAGTATTGAACACTAAAGTGCAAAGAATATTAAATGCTTTGTTGTATTGTATAGTAAATCATATTTCATAAATGAAAACTTTGTGAAATTAAACCAAGGAGAAACCAACTAAACATGAAGTAATGATATAAAGATGAAGTAATTAAATGTTATTAAAGTAGACATTTTATTATGGAAGAATTGTTGGTTTATACGCTCAATGACAATGACGATTCCCATATATTTTAAACTGATAGTTATGTGATATATGGCTTGTGAACTGAACAAGAGTAATAGCCAGGATCAGTTTATTGATGTTGTATATGATATAGTTGATGTAAATATTCATTGAACTGAGGAGTTATACTTCTATGAGAAGAGAGATTTCCTTTTGCTATTTAGGGATAAAAGATACCGTAGTTCCTTTTTACATTATTTTCCGTAAGTAGCTCAGTGAATTCAAGCTAGTATATCGTAACTGACTTGTGAAGATTTATAGTGTTATTACTGGACCTTGTCTATTAGGAGATGGTTATTTATTTACTCTCTTTAGGGACGAGCTGGGCTCGTACTTCATCCTCGAACTCAGAGTTCGTGACTTGTGATTCATCGTAGCAATCTTCGTACTGTGGCTCTCAGCCCTCATCATTTCGTCCGCGAATCTGGACTGGCTTTTCGTCGAGAGTTCGCTCGCTTTACTTCGCGTCGTCGAAGCCACCGCCGCTCGCTCTTAGACGACTATATTCATCGGACCAATCCGACCAACGATAGTCATTGACGATGTCGAAGGGGTCCTTATTTTGAACTATATAAATTATAACCAGATTAGATATACTACGGTCCAGTGTAGGTATTCATCCAAGTATAAACCCGCTTTTGATGAAACTTAATTGGTGGAATTAATAACCAAAATTATTGTCACGTTTGGATGCCAAATTATTAGGCCTTGATTAAATATAAATAAATCACTCTCATTAGATACATATTGCAACATATTCAGTATAGGTTAATTCATGCTGATGCTAACTGCTAAATACAGTTTGATGTTATGTTGATATGCATGTGAATCATGATTTAATTCTGATTGTTCAATTTATTTAACTATATGTACATTTATAGAGCTGGTCGCTCTGAATTAAATTTATGTTACATATAGATATTGAATGATTGTGTGATTATTGCAAGTGGTAACTACTTTCGTTTCAAACAGAACCAAATCTATTACCAGACTGGGAATTTCAGTCCCAAGATCTGACAAGGACCTATGACGTCTGTTTTAAAAATATGTATTTCTTCATGACTACTGGACTACTGGACCGAATCAGATGGGGTCTTCAGTGACTGGTAGAGGACTAGTTATAGTTTCATAATCTACAATGACTTTCCATATTGCAAAATGACTTCTTTCACAATCAATACTTATGGGCAAATCAGAATTTTTTTGTCAATGAAAATTGGAGAATAATAATTGCGTACATGTAGCTCCCTCAATGTTCCCCAGAGCTGTCATCCATTTTGAATCAAGGGTTGAAAAAATGCCTCCGCTGGGAATCGAACCCGGGTCACTGGCTTGGAACGCCAATGCCTTACCACTAGACCACTTTCTCTTCCATGCACAGATTGCACATTCCGCTTTTTCTTATTTTAAGGTTTGATTTCTTGAATATGTCCCATCTTAAACTGTAGTTTGTTTGCTTCCTTTTGAGTCCCCAAATATATTTTGAAAGATCAGTTTCATTGTCATATTTTTCGTGTCGAAATGATGTGGTGTGGTTCCTGTACCTTTCCTTGAAGGACACCCCCCCCCCCCCAAGAGTCCGAAATAGAACACATCACTTTGGCCATGGGTGATAGTGACCTTGTAGACGATCGTGTTGACCAGACAATTGCCACGTAGAGGGCAATCTTCCTTCACTCTACAGTTACAAGTTTTCTCACGAGGGGGCAACCCAATCTTTGAGGTATGTCTAATATGCTCTGCTGTATTGTATTGAGCACTATAGCTGAACTTGCTATAACCTCTGTACTATATATTTCATATATATATATATATATATGAAATATATATAATTTGATGAAAGTGTGTTACCCATGGTAACGTGCTTTCATCAAATTATTATTATTGTTCATCTGCTCATATCCGTACTCCACTTGAGAAAGGAAGAGGCTTCAGAAAATTTGTGGACATTTTAATAAACTTAAGTTGGATCAAAGCATGATATTCGTCTCGATTTTGTCATGTATACATAAATACATATATATACATATATATATATATATATAGATATATAGTAAACAAATCATGAAAGTTCTGCGTCGGTGTGATAAAATAAATAGAAAAACAAAGAGGTAAAATAAAGACGCCGCGAGACAAAGAAATCAACTGACGTTTCGGTCAAAGACCTTTATCAAAGTGAGACTGAAAATAAACAATCTGATGCAAGAAATCAAGAAGACGCATTTGTTGCCAAGAAACAAATACATAAGCTGGACGCCTGATTAGAGCGCTAGGAAATGACGCCACAAAGGAAAGAAAAAAAATGTATTGTCACGCAATTAAAACAATGATATGCAAATTAAGATGACGCATGATAAGTAGGATGCAGAAAAAAAAACCCAAACACACACGCTTAACGTGAGCGCTAGGAGATGACATCACAAAAGAAAACATGAATAGTTACGCAATCAACTAGTTCAATGATATACAAATTGAAATGTGCATGATTAGTTAAAGTGAGCGCAAGGAATGACGCCACAAAGGAAAGAAAAACTAGATGAATCCTCGACCGCACGCGGTCGAAATTTATGCCTCCGCAATTGCCAGATCGCAAATATATGGCACATTCATGTTGATTTTTTTTATTTTCATGTATATAATGACATCTTTGACCTTGACCTTTGACCTTGTGACCCTCAAATCTAATGAGACCATTATGAGACTTTCCATATGCATACATGAGCCAAATTCCAAGTTGAACTGTCACAGAGTTGTTATCACAATAGCAAGCAATTTTAATATATATAATGACCTCTATGACCTTTGACCTTTAACCTTCAGACCCAAAAATCTAATCAGATCATCGTCCCTCCCATATGCATACATGAGCCAAGTTTGAAGTTGATCCGTCAAATGGTTATCGTGAGAACGAACAATTTCTATGTACATAATGACCTCTGTGACCTTTGACCTTTGACCTTGAGACCCCAAAATCGAATCAGATCACAGTCCCTCCCATATGCATACATGAACCAAGTCTGAAGTTGATCCATCAAATGGTTGTTGAGTTATCGCAAGAACGAACCATTTCTATGTACATAATGACCTCTATGACCTTTGACCTTTGATCTTGAGACCCCAAAATCTAATCACATCATTGTCCCTTCCATATGCATAGATGTGCTAAGTTTGGGGTTGATCGGTCAAATGGTTGTTGAGTTATGGTGAAAATGAACCATTTCTATGTACATAATGACCTCTATGACCTTTGACCTTTGACCTTGTGACCCCAAAATCTAATCAGATCATTGTCCCTTCCATGTGCATGCATGAGCCAAATTTGAAGCCAATCTGTCAAATGGTTCTTAAGTTATCGTGAGAACGAGCCATTTTTATGTGTATTATTACCTATATGACCTTGACCTTTGACCTTGAGACTCCAAAATCTAATCAGATCATTGTCCCTCCCATATGCATACATGAGCCAAGTTTGAAGTTGATCTGTCAAACGGTTCTTAATTTATCGCGAGAACGAAAACGGGACGGACGGATGGACGGACGACCTGAAAACATAATGCCTCCGGCAACCACCTACGGTGGGCGGAGACATAAAAATCTCATTTTGTTACTTGAAAATGGGATAAACATAGTGGTTATAGTGTAAAAATACCAGTCTGAAAGTTTCAGAGTATAATATCCACAGGAAGTATTTTTAAGTAATAGATATGTGAACCAATGTTTGAAAAATATACGAGGGTCTGTTGCACAGACCAGGCATAAGGAGTGCGCATGCGCGGATGGCTCAACGGACTGCACTGTGTGTATTGGCGTATCACACGGCGGAAGGTGCATAACAGTATTTTTTAATTCATGCACACGGTCCTCTTAATTCATTGTCTCTCGAGACGAAAGCTAGAAATTCCCTACTTTAGAAGTGTTGCCTTTCAAGTGAAGACCAACATTCAACAGAGAAGAAAGAATTCAGAAATGAGAAATCTTTCATCTAGTTATAAGAGTTTACCTGCAGTGAGACACAACATTGATTTAGAAAGAAATATTTCATAAAGTGTTGGCTTACAAGTGAAGCCTAACTTTAATTAGAGCAGGAAAAGTTAAAAGACGAGGAATAGTTCATCTCGTTCAACCAGTCTGCCTGTAGTGAAGAAGAACATTGATTTAGAAGGAAGAAATAGAATTTACCTATTTCAGAAGTGTTGGCTTCCAAATGAAGCCGTTCAGTAAGAAGAGAAGAGGGAATTCAGAAACAAGAAATCCTTCCTCTTATTATGTGAGTTTCCCTGTTTTGAAGCAAGATATCTATTTCAGAAAAGGGAGAATGATAGAATTTACCTTCTTTAGAAATGTTGCCTTTCAAGTGAAGACCAACATTCAACAGAGAAGAAAGAATTCAGAAATGAGAAATCTTTCATCTCGTTCAACCAGTTTGCCTGCAGTGTAGCACAACATTGATTTTGAGAGAAGAGATAGAATTTACCTATTTCAGAAGTGTTGGCTTGCAAATGAAGCCCAACATTTTCAAAAGAAGAGAGATTTCAGAAATGAGAAATCTTTTATCTCGTTCCAAGAGTTTGCCTGCTTAGAAGCAAGATATTTAATATTAGAAAATAGGAGTATTGGCTTGCAAATGAAGCCCAAAATTCAAAAGAAATGAGGGAGTGAAGAAATGGGAAATCTAGTTATAAGAGTTTGCCAGTAGTGAGGCATAACATTCATTTAGAAAGAAGAAATAGAATAGACCTATTTCAGGAGTGCTGGCTTGCAAGTGAAGCCCAAAATTCATAAGAAAGAGAGAGTTCAGAAACAAGAAATCCTTTCTCTTCTTCCAAGAGTTTGCCAGCTTTGAAGCAAGATATTGATATCAGAAAAAAGTTATAGAAATTCCCTACTTTAGAAGTGTTGCCTTTCAAGTGAAGACCAACATTCAACACAGAAGAAAGAATTCAGAAATGAGAAATCTTTCCTCTAGATATAAGAGTTTGCCTGCAGTGAAACACAACATTGATTTGGAAAGAAGAAATAGAATTTAACTCCTTTAGAAGTGTTGACTTGCAAGTGAAGCTCACATTAAAAAAAAAGAAGAGTAAAGAAACAAGAAATTGTTTATCTTGTTCCAAGAGTTTGCCCGCTTTGAAGCAAGATATTTAATATTAGAAAATAGGAGTGTTGGCTTGCAAATGAAGCCCAAAATTCAAAAGAAATGAGGGAGTGAAGAAACGGGAAATCTTTCATCTACTTATTAAAGCGTTTGCCAGTATTGAAGCACAATATTCATTTAGAAAGAAGAAATAGAATAGACCTATTTCAGTAGTGTTGGCTTGCAAGTGAAGCCCAAAATTCATAAGAAAGAGAGAGTTCAGAAACAAGAAATCCTTTCTCTTCTTCCAAGAGTTTGCCTGCTTTGAAGCAAGATATTGATATCAGAAAAAAGTGATAGAAATTCCCTACTTTAGAAGTGTTGCCTTTCAAGTGAAGACCAACATTCAACAGAGAAGAAAGAATTCAGAAATGAGAAATCTTTCATCTAGTTATAAGAGTTTGCCTGCAGTGAGACACAACATTGATTTAGAAAGAAATATTTCATAAAGTGTTGGCTTACAAGTGAAGCCTAACTTTAATTAGAG
This sequence comes from Echinometra lucunter, assembly GCA_029962745.1. NCBI lineage: Eukaryota > Metazoa > Echinodermata > Echinoidea > Camarodonta > Echinometridae > Echinometra > Echinometra lucunter. Next base: position 1,135,494 of record CM057157.1, on the reverse strand, counting down.
CAGGAAAAGTTAAAAGACGAGGAATAGTTCATCTCGTTCAACCAGTCTGCCTGTAGTGAAGAAGAACATTGATTTAGAAGGAAGAAATAGAATTTACCTATTTCAGAAGTGTTGGCTTCCAAATGAAGCCGTTCAGTAAGAAGAGAAGAGGGAATTCAGAAACAAGAAATCCTTCCTCTTATTATGTGAGTTTCCCTGTTTTGAAGCAAGATATCTATTTCAGAAAAGGGAGAATGATAGAATTTACCTTCTTTAGAAATGTTGCCTTTCAAGTGAAGACCAACATTCAACAGAGAAGAAAGAATTCAGAAATGAGAAATCTTTCATCTCGTTCAACCAGTTTGCCTGCAGTGTAGCACAACATTGATTTTGAGAGAAGAGATAGAATTTACCTATTTCAGAAGTGTTGGCTTGCAAATGAAGCCCAACATTTTCAAAAGAAGAGAGATTTCAGAAATGAGAAATCTTTTATCTCGTTCTCAGAGTGTGCCCGCTTTGAAGCAAGATATTGATATCACAAAATAGACATAGAATTTTCCTTGTTTAAAAGTGTTGGCTTACAAGTGACGCCCAACATTCATAAGAGAAGAGAGTTCAGAAACAAGAAATATTTCCTCTCGTTCAATCAGTTTGCCTGCAGTGAGGTACAACACCGATTTGGAGAGAAGAAATAGAATTTAACTCCTTTAGAAGTGTTGGCTTGCAAGTGAAGCTCACATTCAAAAAAAGAAGAGTTAAGAAACAAGAAAATTGTTTATCTCGTTCCAAGAGTTTGCCTGCTTAGAAGTAAGATATTTAATATTAGAAAATAGGAGTATTGGCTTGCAAATGAAGCCCAAAATTCAAAGAAATGAGGGAGTGAAGAAAAGGGAAATCTAGTTATAAGAGTTTGCCAGTAGTGAAGCACAACATTCATTTAGAAAGAAGAAATAGAATAGACCTATTTCAGGAGTGTTGGCTTGCAAGTGAAGCCCAAAATTCATAAGAAAGAGAGAGTTCAGAAACAAGAAATCCTTTCTCTTCTTCCAAGAGTTTGCCAGCTTTGAAGCAAGATATTGATATCAGAAAAAAGTGATAGAAATTCCCTACTTTAGAAGTGTTGCCTTTCAAGTGAAGACCAACATTCAACACAGAAGAAAGAATTCAGAAATGAGAAATCTTTCCTCTAGATATAAGAGTTTGCCTGCAGTAAAACACAACATTGATTTGGAAAGAAGAAATAGAATTTAACTCCTTTAGAAGTGTTGACTTGCCAGTGAAGCTCACATTAAAAAAAAAGAAGAGTTCAGAAACAAGAAATTCTTTCTCTTCTTCCAAGAGTTTGCCAGCTTTGAAGCAAGATATTGATATCAGAAAAAAGTGATAGAAATTCCCTACTTTAGAAGTGTTGCCTTTCAAGTGAAGACCAACATTCAACAGAGAAGAAAGAATTCAGAAATGAGAAATCTTTCATCTAGATATAAGAGTTTGCCTTGCAGTGAGACACAACATTGATTTAGAAAGAAATATTTCACAAAGTGTTGGCTTACAAGTGAAGCCTAACTTTAATTAGAGAACAGAGTTCAGAAGCAAGAAATATTTCCTCTCGTTCAATCAGTTTGCCTGTAGTGAAGCACAACATTGATTTAGAAAGAATAGAATAGACCTATTTCAGAAGTGTTGGCTTACAAATGAAGCCGTTCAGTAAGAAGAGAAGAGGGAATTCAGAAACAAGAAATCCTTCCTCTTATTATGTAAGTTTCCCTGTTTTGAAGCAAGATATTGATATCAGAAAAAAGTGATAGAAATTCCCTACTTTAGAAGTGTTGCCTTTCAAGTGAAGACCAACATTCAACAGAGAAGAAAGAATTCAGAAATGAGAAATCTTTCATCTAGATATAAGAGTTTGCCTGCAGTGAGACACAACATTGATTTGGAAAGCAGAAATAGAATTTAACTCCTTTAGAAGTGTTGACTTGCAAGTGAAGCTCACATTAAAAAAAAAGAAGAGTAAAGAAACAAGAAATTGTTTATCTTGTTCCAAGAGTTTGCCCGCTTTGAAGCAAGATATTTAATATTAGAAAATAGGAGTGTTGGCTTGCAAATGAAGCCCAAAATTCAAAAGAAATGAGGGAGTGAAGAAACGGGAAATCTTTCATCTAGTTATTAAAGCGTTTGCCAGTAGTGAAGCACAATATTCATTTAGAAAGAAGAAATAGAATAGACCTATTTCAGTAGTGTTGGCTTGCAAGTGAAGCCCAAAATTCATAAGAAAGAGAGAGTTCAGAAACAAGAAATCCTTTCTCTTCTTCCAAGAGTTTGCCTGCTTTGAAGCAAGATATTGATATCAGAAAAAAGTGAAAGAAATTCCCTACTTTAGAAGTGTTGCCTTTCAAGTGAAGACCAACATTCAACAGAGAAGAAAGAATTCAGAAATGAGAAATCTTTCATCTAGATATAAGAGTTTGCCTGCAGTGAGACACAACATTGATTTAGAAAGAAATATTTCACAAAGTGTTGGCTTACAAGTGAAGCCTAACTTTAATTAGAGAACAGAGTTCAGAAGCAAGAAATCTTTCCTCTCGTTCAATCAGTTTGCCTGTAGTGAAGCACAACATTGATTTAGAAAGAATAGAATAGAATAGACCTATTTCAGAAGTGTTGGCTTACAAATGAAGCCGTTCAGTAAGAAGAGAAGAGGGAATTCAGAAACAAGAAATCCTTCCTCTTATTATGTAAGTTTCCCTGTTTTGAAGCAAGATATCTATTTCAGAAAAGGGATAATGATAGAATTTACCTTCTTTAGAAGTGTTGCCTTTCAAGTGAAGACCAGCATTCAACAGAGAAGAAAGAATTCAGAAATGAAAAAATCTTTCATCTAGTTATAAGGGTTTGCCTGCAGTGAGGCACAACACTGATTTAGAAAGAAATATTTCATAAAGTGTTGGCTTTCAAGTGAAGCCTAACATTAATTACAGCAGGAAGAGTTAAAAGACAAGGAATAGTTCATCTCGTTCAACCAGTTTGCCTGAAGTGTAGCACAACATTGATTTTGAGAGAAGAGATAGAATTTACCTATTTCAGAAGTGTTGGCTTGCAAATGAAGCCCAACATTTTCAAAAGAAGAGAGATTTCAGAAAAAAGAAATCTTTTATCTCGTTCTAAGAGTTTGCCCGCTTTGAAGTAAGATATTGATATCAGAGAAGAGACATAGAATTTGCCTTGTTTAAAAGTGTTGGCTTACAAGTTACGCCCAACATTCATAAGAGAAGAGAGTTCAGAAACAAGAAATCTTTCCTCTCATTCAATCAGTTTGCCTGCAGTGAGGTACAACACCGATTTTGAGAGATGAAATAGAATTTAAGTCCTTTAGAAGTGTTGGCTTGCAAGTGAAGCTCACATTTAAAAAAAAGAAGAGTAAAGAAACAATAAATTCTTTATCTTGTTCCAAGAGTTTGCCCGCTTTGAAGCAAGATATTTAATATTAGAAAATAGGAGTGTTGGCTTGCAAATGAAGCCCAAAATTCAAAAGAAATGAGGGAGTGAAGAAACAGGAAATCTAGTTATAAGAGTTTGCCAGTAGTGAAGCACAACATTCATTTAGAAAGAAGAAATAGAATAGACCTATTTCGGTAGTGTTGGCTTGCAAGTGAAGCCCAAAATTCATAAGAAAGAGAGAGTTCAGAAACAAGAAATCCTTTCTCTTCTTCCAAGAGTTTGCCTGCTTTGAAGTGTAGTATTCTGGAATTTTGGTGGGGGAAGTTGGTGGGGGAAGTTGTCAGGACACTCCAGAAACACAAAGGACACGATACGACGAGAGTTGTAGGTTGTGAGCGGAATTTAATTTCCCACTTGAGCACAACAGCAAATAACAAAAAAAGGAAAAAAAAACCTCTGCAAGCAGAAAAGAGAGAAACAATAAAGAACATGAGTAGAATGATCAAAATATCATTACAGCATGTAATTCAAGACTGTATATCCTCTTAATTACGAGTACACGTTTTGATCATTGAGCAGGTCACTGTACTGTGTGTATTTTTCTAAATAATTGAAAATAACATGAGTATTACAGTCTGCGCTTGATAATAATCGATTGATAATCGAAAAGTAATAATGTTTATAACAAGTTATTAACTCAGCTATCGACAATTAAATAGTCACAAGTATCATATATATTATATGTTTCTAAAGCTTGATTGACCTCCTTTGAAATCATTTTCTTTCAATGTAAAATATATGAATTCACAATTTATATAGAAAATATTGGAAACATTCATCCAAATATATCAATCTTTTATATATCTCACACGAATTCAAACTGTCGTAATCGATCACAAAAACCGTTAATTTTTGTAAAAATACTGCACGTCTCAATCTTTTAAGAGGCATGGCCAAAAATAATGCATTTCTTTTAAGTACGGCCATCTTGACTCACCCGACTAGGGCAGATACAGGTTAAAAACCATACCAGGGACCAAAACAATCGCTCTCTAAGGTCAGATTCCTGTACCCAACACTGCAATCTAGAATAAATAATTACATACATTTGCATGAGTAGCTACTCCACTATATCATAATACCCTTTAGAATTCTATAGATCTTACAGGGAAATTCAGCGTATTGACAGACATTTTTACAATCGATTAACTATCAATGTCCTATACATCATATTGACAAAAAAATAGAATTATTAATTCAACATCTTGATCTGATCTAAGAAAGAAAATATCATTAAACCCTTCAATGCTCGAAGGAAAAATGCAAATTCACCAATCATTTTTATACAAATATTATAAGATATCGCTTCGAACAACACAGTCATTAAATTTGAAGAAAAATTCATAACTTTTCGTACCTTCGTAGAAAACCCAGAAATCTTTCATCACAATCCAGCGAGTTCCATCAACAAATGAACATAGTTCCATTCGAACTCCTAAATAAATAAACGATACACCAATCCTAAATATATATGATTGTATAATATAGATTGATCACGTATCATTCTAAAATCTAAAATATATAACCAAACTGGCGAAAGTACTAAGTTAAATCGATAATTAATCGAAACCATTTGTACGAAACGATTTGACCTTGCCTGACCTTGAGGCTACCATTTACCAAATCTCCAAATCTCCCGGTTTACGAATGATTCACATTGATAAATTCTACTTATCGTCTATTCATATACACCAGGTAAATAATTTATCGAGCGTTGAAGAAAAACATCTACATAAATATATTCCTCTAATTTGGCAATTCCAAGACAAAAAGGAAAGAGTGCTATCATCTTGAGTCGATAGGTACCCGATACATAGATACACACATCGATTGTTACGTAACATGCCACGTAGTAGGCATCCTTGACCTAACAGAAAAATACGATTCAATGCTCTAATTTTAGTTCATGATTTAGAGATAATATATTCCCAAACATAGATATTCTTCTCTTATAAAATAGCACATATCAATCAACGTACCTCGACAGGATTGTGATATAAATTATCTGGATCCTACAGAACTCGCTGACTGATCGCTCTCCTCACTGAGTAGCTTGACCAATGACCTCAAAACAATCGATCTCTAATGACTAAACGGGTTTCCTTCCCGCGTAACATAATCACTTTCACAAGATCCTTCCTCTTTACTGAATTATAACACCATTTTGTACTATAATTTCATTAAAAAAAGAAGTACACTTTAATCCAAGCAGTTTACATAATTACATATAATTTTCATTTCTAATAACAGTCC
>CM057157.1:1111869-1129264 GCA_029962745.1 Echinometra lucunter | reverse complement strand
TATACACCAACATCCCACATAGAGAAGGAATTGTAGCATGTCGTGAGGCCCTCAACCAAAGAAAGGAACAAAACCCCCCAACCTCCCAACTCATTCGCCTTTTGGAACTGATCCTCAAACTGAATAACTTCACGTTCAACGGAAACCATTATATACAAACAGAGGGTACGGCTATGGGCACACCTGTTGCTCCTACATACGCTAATATATTCATGGGACAACTCGAGAAGAAGATCATAACATCCACACACTCACAAATCTTCAAGACATCATGGAAACGCTACATAGACGACATATTCTTCATATGGAACGGCTCACCCAGAACCCTCTCCACCATCCAGAACTCCATGAACGACATGCACCCAACCATCAAATTCACATTTGAGTCATCCAATGACACCGTCCATTTCCTTGATGTCTCACTCCAACTCTCCAATAATCAAATAGAAACTGAACTATACACAAAACCTACAGATACACACACGTACCTCTTACCATCGTCCTGTCACCCTAAGCACTCATTCAAAGGCATCACATACAGTCAGGCTCTACGGGTTAGGAGAATTTGCTCAGACACCTCACGCACAAGCCATCACCTCAAGCAACTAGAACAACACTTCAAAGAACGCAACTACGACATCGGCATGGTCAGACAACAAATTGAACGTGCAAGTGACAAACCCAGGTCAGACCTTCTAAAATACAAACCTAGTGAGACAACCGACTCAAAGAAAGTGTACTTTCCCATCACATATGCCCCACCCACTGCTACCGTTCCTCGAATCATTCACAAACACCTTCCCCTCCTACACCAATCAACAGAAATGGCAAGTGTTTTCCCCAATGCCCCCACTACCTCCTACCGTCGAGGGCGTACACTGAGAGATTTGCTTGTACGAGCAAAGAACCCATCCCCCTAGCTACACAACCACAAATGGACCCCCGGGCTTCTCCAAATGTACATCACCCAAGTGCATTCTTCATCAACACATCACAGAAACCAAAACCTTCAAAAGCACAGTCACCGGACAACAATTCACAATCAAATCCACCATCACATGCAAATCATCTTGGGTTATATATCTAATAACATGTTCACACTGCGACAAACAATACGTCGGCAAAACAGAAAACTACATTATACACCAGATTCAATAACACACGATCAGAAATCCGAAACCAACACAAAACACTACCCTACACAATCCACTTCAACCTCCCCTCACACACAGTTGATAATGCAAAAATAACAGGCATAGAACTCATCCACAATAAATCTCACCAAACGATCCTACACAGGGAATCATATTGGATCGACAAACTCAAAACACTCCATCCACAAGGCATCAATGTCGACCAATAGATTCTGGCCCTTCCATCGCCGACCCTCTGTTGATCGCACATGACAACCCCCCCCCCCCCCCCCCCCCCCCCCCCCCCCCCCCCCCCCCCCCCCCCCCCCCCCCCCCCCCCCCCCCCCCCCCCCGTTGGGTGAGCGCGACCAGCGACTTCCTAAATAGTAGAGGACATGTTGTCGGTCTTCCCATCAAGCACTCTTGTTTTGTTGCCATTTGGTAGGTTAACACCTTATTTGAGACTTTATATTATCCTTAGCTTTTTCTCATTCACCTACAACTGCTTATTATTGCCACCTGCATTGCTCCTTCCTATGTGTATCTTATGTGGCTTCCCTGCCTACACCACTCTAGGTGGCGTCCGAGCGCATTCCCTGGTTCAGTGACTCCTGCTCTTGTGACGTACCACATCACGTGACCATACACACGAGCAGGAATCACTGAACCACTCCCACAACCTCACCAGGTAATAATTAAAAACGTTTATTTCTTTTCATTTTGATTTTATTAGTTTTCATATTCTTTTTGTTATTTTCCCTACAACTTTTTACTGTTTAGTTATGCTTGTCAATCCGTTTGTTTCTGTTTTCTGTTGTAGAACCCTTGATAAAGGCATGTAGCCGAAAGCTCGGGACAATAAAGTGGAATTATACAGCTACGTCCGCTGTCTTGCGTGTTTCATTCATTATGTATATATATATATATATATATATATATATATATATTCAATTCAATTCAATTCCATTTATTTCATTCTCATAAAAAATACAATAAAATCAAATACAATATAAGTGATAAACAAAATTAGAAAATGAAAAAGGGAACTACATGAATCCCTTGGGCCTTGTCTTAGCATAGTTCCCTAGTATAAATTCATAACATAAAATGAATTTAATACACAAATGAAAATAGAAACATAAAAAAATTGTTTTAAAAATAAAATGTAAACATGAACAAAATATAATATAAACAACGGAAAATCAACTATAGATATTTATTGGAAAGAAAATGCTTCAGCATTTTTTAAAAGGAATTCACTGACTTGCATTTTGAGATATATATGGGAATTGAGTTTCAAATTACAGGAAAATTATGACGAACTGATTTCATTATGTTATTAGTTTTTAAGTGCCATAAGTCAAAGGAATCCTTATAACGTGTATTATGAATATGAATTTGGTAATTTAGGGTGAACATTTGAGAAATATTAAAGGGCAATATATTTTGAAAGTGAAAGAAACCAAGGAGAGCAAGGAATAAAAGTACAAATCAAATATGTTAAGGGTTTTCAATTTTCTAAACAATGGGGCAAAATGGGCACGGTAAGGGCATCCTAAGCATATGCGAAGGGCTTTTTTCTGTAGTTTGAACAATTTATCTAATTTAGTTTGACTACAATTGTTCCAAACAGCAACACAATAATTAAGGTATGAAAGCATAAATGAATTGTAAAGTAGTATTAATGCAGAAGGGGGAAGTGACTCTTTTAATCTATACAATATACCAATACATTTAGATACCTTTTGAGTGACCTTATTGAGTGACCTTATTGACATGTGTGTCCCAGCGCATATTATAATCAATATGAACCCCAAGAAAATTAACACTAATAACCTTATTCATTGGAACATTATATCTGCTTGGCATCTAGATAATACAAGAATCAGAGTCATAGATTTAAAAAGAAAACGGTGCACTGACGAAGAGTGTGACTTCGCCTTTTATTTTTGAGAGCTATGCTCCGTTTTCTTTTTAAATCTATGATTTTATTTTTTATGGCATTCTACCACCAACTCTGATTCTTATATATATATATATGTATGTGTATATATATACAGTTTGTCCCCCCAAAAAAAATTACAATGAGCCTATAAGTAGTGCTGTAACATCACAGTTATTTTCAATTCCGCTTAACAGGGAGTCAAAACCGAACGGTTTTCGGATAAACGAAAACATCACACCTTTGCCAAAGTTGCCGCCTATTGAAAGTAGTGTTGTCAGCCAGTCCGGGATCGGGATCAAATCCCGGCGGTCTCAGGCCCCGAGACGGTTCTGGTATCAATCGATTGAGACCGTATCACGGCAGAAAAATATAAATAAACAACTTATATATTTAGGTTGTAAACTTTAGTAATTGTACTTACAAAATACCGTGCGAGGGAGCTAATGCATAGATCTATTTGGCTTTCACTGCAATTGTATTGCGCAATGATTCACTGCGCCGTATTCGTGTTTGCTTTCTACACAAAATCCCATAGACTAGTACAGCATTTTCTCTCGCGGAACCATTCTTTTATACATGCTAAAGGTATCTATCATTTTTTAATTCTCAATTTGAAGAGTGTGTACTTTTGCTGCACATTGAAAGTACATATACCGATAGGACATATCAATGATTAATGAGGCAATCTCTGTGGGCGATTTCCGATCTTCAAATTGGATTCGAAAGCTCTGCTCATGGTGCTTTTGCGGAACGTACGTATTTTTGTGTTGGCGGGCGATCGCGAGCTAGTAAAAAATCAAGTGCATGTTAAATACATCCGAGTGTATCGCTTGCCAAATACATTACGGAGGTGCTGCATCACCCGCCCGCGCCGCGACATACGAGTGACGTGAGGGACCAATTTTCCGGTGAGTTTATCAATGGTTAGCTGACGTAGTTTAAGAACTTTGCGTGAAGAAAGATCACTAGTAAAGAAGTCTTGGAGTTGATTTATGATGACAATTAAGTCAGAAAACCTTGAAATATTACATGTGGCTACACAAACAATATGTAATCCCTGGCTGACATTAAATCTACGTTTATCCGAAACCGTCAAATTGTAAACGGTTAGTGGCATGGGCGGTCGTTTACCGAATGGAAAAACGTTTGACTACAGCACTACCTATAAGTATCAATTATGACAGAAATCAATTTGCAATATGAAAAGGCATTGTAGATTAAGAAGCCATAAATATGTCTCTACCAGTCAGTGAAGACCCTGTCTTACTCAGTCCAGTAGTCTCAAAGAAATATGGACTTTGTAAACAATGTCAAAAGTACCTACTGTCCAAGCTTGAAGAAAAGAGACCCTCAAATCAATATGGACAAATCACACTCCTTTTTTAATTGTTTGCAAAGGAAATCAGAATTTTCTCTTTATTTTTGCTTTGGTTGTGATGAAAATAATTTATTTTTAGTCATAGTTATCATCATTCTTGATGTTTATACTGATGTTGCTGTTGCTGTTGCTAATGAAGGGAATATGGATATGATTTTCCATATCAAAATAAATCATAAGACAAGATGAGCAGTTTTCAGAGTTTTTAAGATGTTGGTCATTTGTAAGTAATAAAATTCAGTGATTATAAAACAAATTTATGAGACTATTTTTAATTTGTCTTGATCTTTGAAGTGAGTCTTTTTTGTGTGTGTATTTTTAAAATAATCTGGAGCAATCTTTGCTGAAATAGTATGCATAAATATGAATAAATTTTTAAACTAGTCTCCTGTGAACAAGATACTTTCAATTTGTGGATGCCAAGGACATTATTGATAAAAGATGGAGTAAAGTGACCAATGACGCGCTTTACTAAACTCCCTGATCCTTCGACTATTGGACTACAGAAAGAATGATTACCTATATGATGTAATAACAATCATAACATATTAAAACAAAACACCAATTTCCTTTGTAAACAATGGGATTGTCCATTGTGCTCTGAGATCTCCATCCGTTCAAACTTGCACAGGAAGGACCTATGACGTCTGTTTTAAAAATATGTATTTCTTCATGACTACTGGACCGAATCAGATGGGGTCTTCAGTGACTGGTAGAGGACTATTTATAGTTTCATAATCTACAATAACTTTCCATATTGCAAAATGACTTCTTTCACAATCAATACTTATGGGCCAATCAGAATTTTTTTGTCAACCTGTATATATATGTGTGTGTGTATATATATATATATATATATATATATATATATATATATATACTGAATGAAATGAAAATTGGAGAATAATAATTGGGTAGCTCCCTCAATGTTCCTCAGAGCTGTCATCCATTTTGAATCAAGGGTTGAAAAAATGCCTCCGCCGGGAATCGAACCCGGGTCACTGGCTTAGAACGCCAATGCCTTACCACTAGACCACAGAGGTGGGCCAGCAGTGAGGCGTGACCGAATCCAATTGACCGACAGACAGATTTCCAACCCTTTTTGATCCTTTATTTTGGTGCAGATGGTCTAGTGGTAAGGCATTGGTGTTCTAAGCCAGTGACCCGGGTTCGATTCCCGGCGGAGGCATTTTTTCAACCCTTGATTCAAAATAGATGACAGCTCTGGGGAACATTGAGGGAGCTACGCAATTATTATTCTCCAATTTTCATTTCTTTCAGTGTTTATTATTTACAAGGGAGTTGCCAAAGTTGTTTGCATTTGTCAAAAATTTCTTTCAATGTATTGTCCCCTTATTCTGACTTATGCATGTATCCAGGCTTCTAGCTGAGATCCAACTGCGGCACGCCGCTTCTCATTGTTCATTAACTCATCTGCACCAAAATAAAGGATCAAAAAGGGTTGGAAGTTTGTCTGTCAGTCAATTGGATTCGGTCACGCCTAACTGCTGGCCCGCCTCTGTGGCAGGGGAAAAAATACACGAGGGCTCGGGGCGAATTCGCCCCCGAAATGCCAAAAAGAGCCCCTGAAATTCTCCTAGGTTGCAATGTAAACTGTAGTACAATGCAGAAAATTCGGGCAAGTGAACTCAAAAAGTAGCCCCGGAAAAAAAATAATTAATTTTTTCCCTGCTCTGTGGTCTAGTGGTAAGGCATTGGCGTTCTAAGCCAGTGACCCGGGTACGATTCCCGGGAGAGGCATTTTTTCAACTCTTGATTCAAAATGGATGACAGCTCTGGGGAACATTGAGGGAGCTACGCAATTATCATTCTCCAATTTTCATTTCTTTCAGTGTTTATTATTTACAAGGGAGTTGCCAAAGTTGTTTGCATTTGTCAAATTTCTTTCAATATATATATATATATATATATATATATATATATATATATAGTTGTGACTGAAATAAGAGGCATGCAACAAAACGAAATGAAAACAGTATTATAACACAAATACAAACATAAATAACAGAAAACTGTCTTTTCAAGTTTCAGTTAAATTAAATTCAAAGTGATAAATCAACATGTTTTGTTGCATGCTTGCAATTGGTTAATTTTTGTTTTGTATCTCAAGCCCTGAGGAAGACTTGTCACAAGGTCGAAAGCTCGGCATGATAAAGGCAAAGTGAACATACTCGCAACGTCCCGCCGCCTCTTTCTTCAGTCACAACTATAATTTTCATACGATGCAGCACCCATCACGTACGTGGCTGAAGCACTTTCACATTATATATATTGACGGAGCTACGCAATTATTATTCTCCCATTTTCATTTCTTTCGGTGTGTATATATATATATATATATATATATATATATATATATATATATATGTATATACATATCCATATATATATGCGTATATGAATATAAATATATATACATATATATATATATCTCCTCAGAAGGAGACAGCAGCGGTCGGAACGACAAGCCTACCCGTGACAAACACCCGCAAACCCACAACAAAAAAACGGGCAGACCCATCCGCATCCAAGACCTGATGGACGCCACCTTGAGGCAAAATCTCTGCATTGACAGGTATACATCTAACGTGGAACGTCATCTCAACGACTTTCTGCGAGACTTCGACGACCACCACCACGACAAACCTGACCCCAACCAGTGCCAAGCCATAAAGAGTCAGCAAAACAACGTAAACATCATCATCAAACCAGCAGACAAAGGTGGAGCTGTAGTGATCCACAACAAGGACTACATCACTGAAGCTACACAACAACTATCTGACGAGGAGTACTACGCACACCTTGATGCCGACCCTACAACCGATTACGTCAAGCAAGCAATGAACTGTGTGCATAAGTTAAATAGTGTAAGTGAGAGTCATATGCTTGTGCCAGAAGCCCAGGGTAAGTGAATTTTACATGCTTCCTAAAATTCACGAACTACCTAAGTTAGTAGCAAATGTTACTGAATGTGACGAGAATGACGCGCAAGAAGTTGTATCCAAAGCCAAAGACCACAACATCATTTCTCCAGGAAGACCAATAACATCTAGTGTCGAATGTCTTACAGAAACTATGTCAGAGTACGTCGACAAGAAACTTCAAGAGTGCCTCCCAAAAATCAGAATTTACGTCAAAGACACCACTGACTTCTTAAACAAGATCAACTCGGCCGAAATCCCTCATGGCTGCATGCTCGCAACTATGGACGTCAAAAGACTGTATAGTAATATACCTCACGAAGAAGGTATACAGGCTCTACGATCCTTCTTGCGCCGTCATTCTGAGTACTCAAATACTGAAATTGACGATTTAGCATCAATAACAGAGTTCATCCTGAAGCATAAATACTTCAAATTTGACAATGGATACTTTCTACAAAAGAAAGGCACAGCCATGGGTACTAAAATGGCACAGGCGTACGCCAACATCTTCATGGCCACTCTGGAAGAAGACTTCCTCTCGAAATCTTAACTCCAACCTACTATGTACCTAACGTACATCGACGATATTTTCATGACCTGGCCACATAATGTCAATGAGCTCAAATCTTTTCACCACAGATTTGAGTCACAGAATACTAACATCAAGTTTACAATGGAGAGCTCACGAGAGAAAGTCCACTTCCTTGACGTCACTCTTTCTACCAATGGGCGCAAACTTGAAACGTCGGTATACATAAAGCCGACCGACTCCTTCATGTATCTCAATTACAATTCCTTCAATCCTAGGCACATCAAGGAGTCAATTGTGTAAAGTCAGCTACTTAGATACAAAGGAATAACATCTGATCCTCAGACCTACGAATCTGATGCCCTTCAACTCGGCAGGCACTTCATTGAAACGGGACTATCCCGTCAGCATGATCAAGAAAGCCATGAAAAAGGTCAAACAAAAAAGCAGAGAGGAAGAAATTCCTTCAATGCTCGAGCGCCTGATCAGGGTAGCCGTGCTACAGCCCGGGTAATGATATGCAGCGCTTAGAAACATTTGTATTAAGCGCTACATAGATATTGCATATTATTATTATTATTATCTATTAAGTCAAGAAAAGAAAAATAAAGACAAAGCGGCAATCCCCTTCGTTCTACTTTCAATCCAAAAGCTCGACACCTTGCCCATACGGTTAAGAAAGAGTGGTCAATAATCACGGCAGACGAGTCATGCCCAGGGTCCCTTTGCATGCTCAGAGGCAACCTCCTAAACTAAAAAGACTGCTTGTGAAGAATCGGCTACCGGGGCCCCTTCAACCCAAAGGTAACCAGCCCTGCGGTAAAGCCCGTTGCCAAATCTGCCCTCATATCATCAAAGATAACTCAGTACATCTCTCCTCTGGCTATACAATTAACCCCCTAAACCACAACTGTGATTCTAGCAACATCCTGTATTGCTTTCTTTGTGCAAAATGCCCAGACATGTCATATATATTTCATAAAGTGTTGGCTTGCAAGTGAAGCCTAACTTTAATTAGAGCAGGGAGAGTTAAAAGATGAGGAATAGTTCATCTCGTTCAACTAGTTCTGCCTGTAGTGAAGAAGAACATTGATTTAGAAGGAAGAAATAGAATTTACCTACGTGTATTTAAGAAGGGTTGGCGTCCAAATGAAGCCGTTGAGTAAGAAGAGAAGAGGGAATTCAGAAATGAGAAATCCTTCCTCTTATTATGTGAGTTTCCCTGGTTTGAAGCAAGATATCTATTTTAGAAAAGGGAGAATGATAGAATTTACCTTCTTCAGAAGTGTTGCCTTTCAAGTGAAGACCAACATTCAACAGAGAAGAAAGAATTCAGAAATGAGAAATTTTTCATCTAGTTATAAGAGTTTGCCTGCAGTGAGGCACAACATTGATTTAGAAAGAAATATTTCATAAAGTGTTGGCTTGCAAGTGAAGCCTAACTTTAATTAGAGCAGGGAGAGTTAGAAGACGAGGAATAGTTCATCTTGTTCAACCAGTCTGCCTGTAGTGAAGAAGAACATTGATTTAGAAGGAAGAAATAGAATTTACCTATTTCAGAAGTGTTGGCTTGCAAATGAAGCCCAACATTTTCAAAAGAGAGATTTCAGAAATGAGAAATCTTTTATCTCGTTCTAAGAGTTTGCCCACTTTGAAGCAAGATATTGATATCAGAGAAGAGACATAGAATTTGCCTTGTTTAAAAGTGTTGGCTTACAAGTTACGCCCAACATTCATAAGAGAAGAGAGTTCAGAAACAAGAAATCTTTCCTCTCGTTCAATCAGTTTGCCTGCAGTGAGGTACAACACCGATTTTGAGAGAAGAAATAGAATTTAACTCCTTTGGAAGTGTTGGCTTGCAAGTGAAGCTCACATTAAAAAAAAAAGAAGAGTAAAGAAACAAGATCTTGTTCCAAGAGTTTGCCTGCTTTGAAGCAAGATATTTAATATTAGAAAATAGGAGTGTTGGCTTGCAAATGAAGCCCAAAATTCAAAAGAAATGAGGGAGTGAAGAAACGGGAAATCTTTCATCTAGTTATAAGAGTTTGCCAGTAGAGAAGCACAACATTCACTTAGAAAGAAGAAATAGAATAGACCTATTTCAGTAGTGTTGGCTTGCAAGTGAAGACCAAAATTCATAAGAAAGAGAGAGTTCAGAAACAAGAAATCCTTTCTCTTGTTCCAAGAGTTTGCCTGCTTTGAAGCAAGATATTGATATCAGAAAAAAGTGATAGAAATTCCCTACTTTAGAAGTGTTGCCTTTCAAGTGAAGACCAACATTCAACAGAGAAGAAAGAATTCAGAAATGAGAAATCTTTCACCTAGTTATAAGAGTTTATCTGCAGTGAGGTAGAACATTGATTTAGAAAGAAATATATCATAAAGTGTTGGCTTGCAAGTGAAGCCTAACTTTAATTAGAGCAGGAAGAGTTAAAAAGATGAGGAATAAGTTCATCTTGTTCAACCAGTCTGCCTGTAGTGAAGAAGAACATTGATTTAGAAGGAAGAAATAGAATTTTCCTATTTCAGAAGTGTTGGCTTCCAAATGACGCCGTTCAGTAAGAAGAGAAGAGGGAATTCAGAAACAAAAAATCCTTCCTCTTATTATGTGAGTTTCCCTGTTTTGAAGCAAGATATCTATTTCAGAAAAGGGACAATGAAAGAATTTACCTTCTTTAGAAGTGTTGCCTTTCAAGTGAAGACCAACATTCAACACAGAAGAAAGAATTTAGAAATGAGAAATCTTTCATCTAGTTATAAGAGTTTGCCTGCAGTGAGGCACAACACTCATTTAGAAAGAAATATTTCATAAAGTGTTGGCTTGCAAGTGAAGCCTAACTTTAATTAGAGCAGGAAGAGTTAAAAGACGAGGAATAGTTCATCTCGTTCAACCAGTTTGCCTGCAGTGTAGCACAACATTGATTTTGAGAGAAGAGATAGAATTTACCTATTTCAGAAGTGTTGGCTTGCAAATGAAGCCCAAAATTCAAAAGAAATGAGGGAGTGAAGAAACGGGAAATCTTTCATCTAGTTATAAGAGTTTCCCTGCAGTGAGGCACAATAATCATTTAGAAAGAAATATTTCATAAAGTGTTGGCTTGCAAGTGAAGCCTAACTTTAATTAGAGCAGGAAGAGTTAAAAGACGAGGAATAGTTCATCTCGTTCAACCAGTTTGCCTGCAGTGTAGCACAACATTGATTTTGAGAGAAGAGATAGAATTTACCTATTTCAGAAGTGTTGGCTTGCAAATGAAGCCCAAAATTCAAAAGAAATGAGGGAGTGAAGAAACGGGAAATCTTTCATCTAGTTATAAGAGTTTGCCAGTAGAGAAGCACAACATTCACTTAGAAAGATGAAATAGAATAGACCTATTTCAGTAGTGTTGGCTTGCAAGTGAAGACCAAAATTCATAAGAAAGAGAGAGTTCAGAAACAAGAAATCCTTTCTCTTGTTCCAAGAGTTTGCCTGCTTTGAAGCAAGATATTGATATCAGAAAAAAAGTGATAGAAATTCCCTACTTTAGAAGTGTTTCCTTTCAAGTGAAGACCAACATTCAACAGAGAAGAAAGAATTCAGAAATGAGAAATCTTTCACCTAGTTATAAGAGTTTATCTGCAGTGAGGCAGAACATTGATTTAGAAAGAAATATTTCATAAAGTGTTGGCTTGCAAGTGAAGCCTAACTTTAATTAGAGCAGGAAGAGTTAAAAGATGAGGAATAGTTCATCTTGTTCAACCAGTCTGCCTGTAGTGAAGAAGAACATTGATTTAGAAGGAAGAATTAGAATTTTCCTATTTCAGAAGTGTTGGCTTCCAAATGACGCCGTTCAGTAAGAAGAGAAGAGGGAATTCAGAAACAAAAAATCCTTCCTCTTATTATGTGAGTTTCCCTGTTTTGAAGCAAGATATCTATTTCAGAAAAGGGACAATGATAGAATTTACCTTCTTTAGAAGTGTTGCCTTTCAAGTGAAGACCAACAATCAACACAGAAGACAGAATTCAGAAATGAGAAATCTTTCATCTAGTTATAAGAGTTTGCCTGCAGTGAGGCACAACACTCATTTAGAAAGAAATATTTCATAAAGTGTTGGCTTGCAAGTGAAGCCTAACTTTAATTAGAGCAGGAAGAGTTAAAAGACGAGGAATAGTTCATCTCGTTCAACCAGTTTGCCTGCAGTGTAGCACAACATTGATTTTGAGAGAAGAGATAGAATTTACCTATTTCAGAAGTGTTGGCTTGCAAATGAAGCCCAACATTTTCAAAAGAAGAGAGATTTCAGAAATGAGAAATCTTTCCTCTCGTTCAATCAGTTTGCCTGCAGTGAGGTAAAACACTGATTTTGAGAGAAGAAATAGAATTGAACTCCTTTAGAAGTGTTGGCTTGCAAGTGAAGCTCACATTCAAAAAAAAGAAGAGTAAAGAAACAAGATCTTGTTCCAAGAGTTTGCCTACTTTGAAGCAAGATATTTAATATTAGAAAATAGGAGTGTTGGCTTGCAACTGAAGCCCAAAATTCAAAAGAAATGAGGGAGTGAAGAAACGGGAAATCTTTCATCTAGTTATAAGAGTTTGCCTGCAGTGAGGCACAATAATCATTTAGAAAGAAATATTTCATAAAGTGTTGGCTTGCAAGTGAAGCCTAACTTTAATTAGAGCAGGAAGAGTTAAAAGACGAGGAATAGTTCATCTCGTTCAACCAGTTTGCCTGCAGTGTAGCACAACATTGATTTTGAGAGAAGAGATAGAATTTACCTATTTCAG
This sequence comes from Echinometra lucunter, assembly GCA_029962745.1. Taxonomy (NCBI): domain Eukaryota; kingdom Metazoa; phylum Echinodermata; class Echinoidea; order Camarodonta; family Echinometridae; genus Echinometra; species Echinometra lucunter. Next base: position 1,116,571 of record CM057157.1, on the reverse strand, counting down.
AAGTGTTGGCTTGCAAATGAAGCCCAAAATTCAAAAGAAATGAGGGAGTGAAGAAACGGGAAATCTTTCATCTAGTTATAAGAGTTTGCCAGTAGAGAAGCACAACATTCACTTAGAAAGACGAAATAGAATAGACCTATTTCAGTAGTGTTGGCTTGCAAGTGAAGACCAAAATTCATAAGAAAGAGAGAGTTCAGAAACAAGAAATCCTTTCTCTTGTTCCAAGAGTTTGCCTGCTTTGAAGCAAGATATTGATATCAGAAAAAAGTGATAGAAATTCCCTACTTTAGAAGTGTTGCCTTTCAAGTGAAGACCAACATTCAACAGAGAAGAAAGAATTCAGAAATGAGAAATCTTTCACCTAGTTATAAGAGTTTATCTGCAGTGAGGCAGAACATTGATTTAGAAAGAAATATTTCATAAAGTGTTGGCTTGCAAGTGAAGCCTAACTTTAATTAGAGCAGGAAGAGTTAAAAAGATGAGGAATAAGTTCATCTTGTTCAACCAGTCTGCCTGTAGTGAAGAAGAACATTGATTTAGAAGGAAGAATTAGAATTTTCCTATTTCAGAAGTGTTGGCTTCCAAATGACGCCGTTCAGTAAGAAGAGAAGAGGGAATTCAGAAACAAAAAATCCTTCCTCTTATTATGTGAGTTTCCCTGTTTTGAAGCAAGATATCTATTTCAGAAAAGGGACAATGATAGAATTTACCTTCTTTAGAAGTGTTGCCTTTCAAGTGAAGACCAACAATCAACACAGAAGACAGAATTCAGAAATGAGAAATCTTTCATCTAGTTATAAGAGTTTGCCTGCAGTGAGGCACAACACTCATTTAGAAAGAAATATTTCATAAAGTGTTGGCTTGCAAGTGAAGCCTAACTTTAATTAGAGCAGGAAGAGTTAAAAGACGAGGAATAGTTCATCTCGTTCAACCAGTTTGCCTGCAGTGTAGCACAACATTGATTTTGAGAGAAGAGATAGAATTTACCTATTTCAGAAGTGTTGGCTTGCAAATGAAGCCCAACATTTTCAAAAGAAGAGAGATTTCAGAAATGAGAAATCTTTCCTCTCGTTCAATCAGTTTGCCTGCAGTGAGGTAAAACACTGATTTTGAGAGAAGAAATAGAATTGAACTCCTTTAGAAGTGTTGGCTTGCAAGTGAAGCTCACATTAAAAAAAAAAGAAGAGTAAAGAAACAAGATCTTGTTCCAAGAGTTTGCCTGCTTTGAAGCAAGATATTTAATATTAGAAAATAGGAGTGTTGGCTTGCAACTGAAGCCCAAAATTCAAAAGAAATGAGGGAGTGAAGAAACGGGAAATCTTTCATCTAGTTATAAGAGTTTGCCTGCAGTGAGGCACAATAATCATTTAGAAAGAAATATTTCATAAAGTGTTGGCTTGCAAGTGAAGCCTAACTTTAATTAGAGCAGGAAGAGTTAAAAGACGAGGAATAGTTCATCTCGTTCAACCAGTTTGCCTGCAGTGTAGCACAACATTGATTTTGAGAGAAGAGATAGAATTTACCTATTTCAGAAGTGTTGGCTTGCAAATGAAGCCCAAAATTCAAAAGAAATGAGGGAGTGAAGAAACGGGAAATCTTTCATCTAGTTATAAGAGTTTGCCAGTAGAGAAGCACAACATTCACTTAGAAAGACGAAATAGAATAGACCTATTTCAGTAGTGTTGGCTTGCAAGTGAAGACCAAAATTCATAAGAAAGAGAGAGTTCAGAAACAAGAAATCCTTTCTCTTGTTCCAAGAGTTTGCCTGCTTTGAAGCAAGATATTGATATCAGAAAAAAGTGATAGAAATTCCCTACTTTAGAAGTGTTGCCTTTCAAGTGAAGACCAACATTCAACAGAGAAGAAAGAATTCAGAAATGAGAAATCTTTCACCTAGTTATAAGAGTTTATCTGCAGTGAGGCAGAACATTGATTTAGAAAGAAATATTTCATAAAGTGTTGGCTTGCAAGTGAAGCCTAACTTTAATTAGAGCAGGAAGAGTTAAAAGACGAGGAATAGTTCATCTCGTTCAACCAGTTTGCCTGCAGTGTAGCACAACATTGATTTTGAGAGAAGAGATAGAATTTACCTATTTCAGAAGTGTTGGCTTGCAAATGAAGCCCAACATTTTCAAAAGAAGAGAGATTTCAGAAATGAGAAATCTTTCCTCTCGTTCAATCAGTTTGCCTGCAGTGAGGTAAAACACTGATTTTGAGAGAAGAAATAGAATTGAACTCCTTTAGAAGTGTTGGCTTGCAAGTGAAGCTCACATTAAAAAAAAAAGAAGAGTAAAGAAACAAGATCTTGTTCCAAGAGTTTGCCTGCTTTGAAGCAAGATATTTAATATTAGAAAATAGGAGTGTTGGCTTGCAACTGAAGCCCAAAATTCAAAAGAAATGAGGGAGTGAAGAAACGGGAAATCTTTCATCTAGTTATAAGAGTTTGCCTGCAGTGAGGCACAATAATCATTTAGAAAGAAATATTTCATAAAGTGTTGGCTTGCAAGTGAAGCCTAACTTTAATTAGAGCAGGAAGAGTTAAAAGACGAGGAATAGTTCATCTCGTTCAACCAGTTTGCCTGCAGTGTAGCACAACATTGATTTTGAGAGAAGAGATAGAATTTACCTATTTCAGAAGTGTTGGCTTGCAAATGAAGCCCAAAATTCAAAAGAAATGAGGGAGTGAAGAAACGGGAAATCTTTCATCTAGTTATAAGAGTTTGCCAGTAGAGAAGCACAACATTCACTTAGAAAGACGAAATAGAATAGACCTATTTCAGTAGTGTTGGCTTGCAAGTGAAGACCAAAATTCATAAGAAAGAGAGAGTTCAGAAACAAGAAATCCTTTCTCTTGTTCCAAGAGTTTGCCTGCTTTGAAGCAAGATATTGATATCAGAAAAAAGTGATAGAAATTCCCTACTTTAGAAGTGTTGCCTTTCAAGTGAAGACCAACATTCAACAGAGAAGAAAGAATTCAGAAATGAGAAATCTTTCACCTAGTTATAAGAGTTTATCTGCAGTGAGGCAGAACATTGATTTAGAAAGAAATATTTCATAAAGTGTTGGCTTGCAAGTGAAGCCTAACTTTAATTAGAGCAGGAAGAGTTAAAAAGATGAGGAATAAGTTCATCTTGTTCAACCAGTCTGCCTGTAGTGAAGAAGAACATTGATTTAGAAGGAAGAATTAGAATTTTCCTATTTCAGAAGTGTTGGCTTCCAAATGACGCCGTTCAGTAAGAAGAGAAGAGGGAATTCAGAAACAAAAAATCCTTCCTCTTATTATGTGAGTTTCCCTGTTTTGAAGCAAGATATCTATGTCAGAAAAGGGACAATGATAGAATTTACCTTCTTTAGAAGTGTTGCCTTTCAAGTGAAGACCAACATTCAACACAGAAGACAGAATTCAGAAATGAGAAATCTTTCATCTAGTTATAAGAGTTTGCCTGCAGTGAGGCACAACACTCATTTAGAAAGAAATATTTCATAAAGTGTTGGCTTGCAAGTGAAGCCTAACTTTAATTAGAGCAGGAAGAGTTAAAAGACGAGGAATAGTTCATCTCGTTCAACCAGTTTGCCTGCAGTGTAGCACAACATTGATTTTGAGAGAAGAGATAGAATTTACCTATTTCAGAAGTGTTGGCTTGCAAATGAAGCCCAACATTTTCAAAAGAAGAGAGATTTCAGAAATGAGAAATCTTTCCTCTCGTTCAATCAGTTTGCCTGCAGTGAGGTAAAACACTGATTTTGAGAGAAGAAATAGAATTGAACTCCTTTAGAAGTGTTGGCTTGCAAGTGAAGCTCACATTCAAAAAAAAGAAGAGTAAAGAAACAAGATCTTGTTCCAAGAGTTTGCCTGCTTTGAAGCAAGATATTTAATATTAGAAAATAGGAGTGTTGGCTTGCAACTGAAGCCCAAAATTCAAAAGAAATGAGGGAGTGAAGAAACGGGAAATCTTTCATCTAGTTATAAGAGTTTGCCTGCAGTGAGGCACAATAATCATTTAGAAAGAAATATTTCATAAAGTGTTGGCTTGCAAGTGAAGCCTAACTTTAATTAGAGCAGGAAGAGTTAAAAGACGAGGAATAGTTCATCTCGTTCAACCAGTTTGCCTGCAGTGTAGCACAACATTGATTTTGAGAGAAGAGATAGAATTTACCTATTTCAGAAGTGTTGGCTTGCAAATGAAGCCCAAAATTCAAAGAAATGAGGGAGTGAAGAAACGGGAAATCTTTCATCTAGTTATAAGAGTTTGCCAGTAGAGAAGCACAACATTCACTTAGAAAGACGAAATAGAATAGACCTATTTCAGTAGTGTTGGCTTGCAAGTGAAGACCAAAATTCATAAGAAAGAGAGAGTTCAGAAACAAGAAATCCTTTCTCTTGTTCCAAGAGTTTGCCTGCTTTGAAGCAAGATATTGATATCAGAAAAAAGTGATAGAAATTCCCTACTTTAGAAGTGTTGCCTTTCAAGTGAAGACCAACATTCAACAGAGAAGAAAGAATTCAGAAATGAGAAATCTTTCACCTAGTTATAAGAGTTTATCTGCAGTGAGGCAGAACATTGATTTAGAAAGAAATATTTCATAAAGTGTTGGCTTGCAAGTGAAGCCTAACTTTAATTAGAGCAGGAAGAGTTAAAAAGATGAGGAATAAGTTCATCTTGTTCAACCACTCTGCCTGTAGTGAAGAAGAACATTGATT
>CM057157.1:1044116-1111369 GCA_029962745.1 Echinometra lucunter | reverse complement strand
GTATTTGGCACGTTGCTTCCGGTCTGTCAGGAAGTTGGCTATGCAAGCGACAGGTGAAGACTCCACCCTAATGTCGAGGAGTTTAGCAACGGCAATGGAGTGATCAACGTGATCGAATGCTTTTGCAAAGTCAGTGAGAAGGATTTTGGAGACAGACTGAAGACTATCTGAATGCTTAGCAAGGGTATTCACATGTATGATGTCAACTAGGCAGTGAGATGTGGAGACCCCCTTTAGACTTCCAAACTGAGAGGAGTCCAGTTGGATAAGCATCATCTTAAAGATGTCTCGGGCGATGAATTGTTTAGCAATCTTGGTAGTGAATGGTCCATCAAGGCAATGGGGTGGAGGTTATCAAATGATTTAGGGGAAGATTTAGGCACTGGTATGATACATGTACATGAATGTGCTCCCTTCCACAGGGATGGTACCACTTGCTGTTCATACGATGCATTGATGATGCTGGTAAGAGGCATGGGTATCTCATATGCAAACAATCGAATGAGTCGTGCGAACATTATGTCAGGACCACTGGATTTGCTTTCAGTTTTTTTAGTTCACTGAATACTTCCCACGCAGGGATGGTACAGGGTGGCCTAGATGGTAGATAGGCTGGTAATTGCCTCCTGTTTAAAGGTAGAGGGTCAGCAGCACCAATGGAGGCGAAATGTCCACATATCGCATCTGCTATCGCTGTACTGTCGTTCGGGTTAATGTCAGGTACCATAATGCTTGTGCTTGATAACCCTTGTCCAGTCAAACACTCAGCAGGGTTGGACTTCTTGGTAAGTTGGACGTGATTCATATAGTCAGAATTCTTTGCAGCAGTGATCTCATGTTTCATTTTGTTACTCAGATGCTTCCTCAAGAATTTGTGTTTGTTATGAAGGCCTTTTGTCATCTGCAGATCAATGACTTAATCCTTGGGGTCTTCCATGGTCTGTCATTTGAATGCAGTTTGACAGTGTTTTTTTTGGAAGTACCTTTCTGTGGAGGCGTATAAGCTGTCGTAGAACATTTGGCACTTGGTCTCTACGTCATCCATGTCATAAACTTTGGCCCAATCATGTTCAGATATCCAACACCCGAAATCCCGAATTTTACTATTGGGCATAGGATGAACTATAGGTTTCCTCGAGCCTTGATCTAGGGTCATGTGTTCCAAAGGTTTCATGGTAACACACTTGTGGTTACTCAAGCCCAGTGGCGCAATGATCGTGGGATGATGGTAATATCCAGAAAGATTAGTGAAAATCATATCAAGGGTTGCTTTGTTCCAAGTGGAGGAATGAAGTATATCAAATACATGAATGACATTATCCTAAATACAAAGGTAAAACATGATGTAAGCATGGATCCACATATCTACATCCACTCATACCTACATGTACATGTACTTGCAAACCTTGGAAACTTTGTTGAGGTCTTGAGTTTGTATAAATGAGATACATTTTAAACCTTCCCTTTACAGCGAATCATTTTGTTGCTTAGATCTCTTCAGGAATAAGACTCTATCTTCATTGAAAGAGAAACAACAATTATAATTTATAAATAAATATGAAAAAAACTTCTAATTACATATAACCTTATACACAACATTTATTCACATGTGGGTGTAAACATAATGCATCAGACTACTTACATAATATGTAATATCAAGTTTACTTTTATAACGAATACCTTTAATTTTTCTATTCTCAAGAGAAATAGGAATCTGTCTCCACTGAAATTGAAACATCTACCAAAAACAATTGTTTCCTTTCTAAACAAATAAATTTCCTTTTAAACATTTATTAACTTAAATTAAAGGGGTGTTGGTACCTGGGGGGTGTTTCATAAAGCTGTTCGTAAGTTACGCATGACTTTACGCACGACTGGTGTTATGTTCTTGTGCTAAAGGTAAATGATTGAGAATCTGATTAGCACCAAAGAACATGTTCCAGTTGTGCATAAAGTCATGCGTAACTTATGAACAGCTTTATGAAACACCCCCCTGGTCCTACTTTACATAATATTAGATCATATCAACTTTAAAACCTAATTACACCCCCACCCCCCAATTTTCTTACCACCACTAAAAGGCAATGAAACATGTACTCATAAATGGTCTGGTTAGAATATAAACATGACTTACGTGCCCCAAAGTTGATTGCTCCAATGGATTCCAGATACCCATGAATCAGTCCAATAGAATTGACATCTCCACCACTCTTCAAACCATTCCTTGCTGCTGTTTTATTCAGATATGTGGGCTTTATCTTAAGCCTTGCATAGAAAAAGAATGATATTGAGAATGATAATAATAATGAGAAAAGGTGAAAAGATGAAAAGATATGGCAACAATTCATTACTTCAGAAAAGGCTAACTTTTTTTCCCTAAAATAAAAAAAAAAAAATTGCCATCAAATATACAAACTAAAACAATAACTCACTGCATGCCTAGGGTGCCTCTTAAGGCAGGTTTGAGTGTTATATTAAAATCTGTCCAATATTTTTCAAGTTATCGCCCAGAAACCAATTCATATATTATAATGAGCTTTGACCTTTGACCTGCGGACTCCGAATTCGAACTTGACCTGTATTTTAGTATCATCTACCAACCCATCAAAAATCATAATCTGTCCAATATTTTTCAAATTATTGCACAGAAACCAATTCGCATATATGAGCTGTGACCTTTGCCCTTTGCTCTATGGACTATGAATTCAAACCTGACCTGTATTTTAGTGTCATCTACCAATACACCCCTAATCATTAAAATCTGTCCAATATTTTTCCAATTACTGTGTAGAAACCAATTCGCATATATGAGCTGTGACCTTTGACCTTTGACCTTCGAACTGCAGACTCCAAAATACGAACCTGACCTGTATTTTAGTATCATCTACCAACACACCAAAAATCATTAAAATCTGTCCAATATTTTTAAAGTTATCAGGCAGAAACGAATTTGGGGAACAGAAAAAAGAAAGAAGGAAGGACGGACGGATGGAGAGGTACAACGTTTTTTAAGGTCCTGTCCCATACTACTATTTAACAATTCCGTCTGAGAAATGAACGCATGCGTTTACTGGACTTTTTGAAATTGTTCTTCAGCTGGTTTAGAGATGTATCTAGATGTTGACAGACAGCGTTAGTTCACTGCAACAATTTTTTTAATTTGTCTCCGTCTGACACCGTCTGACATAAATATTTAGACGGAGGCAGACGGAATCATTAAACGGTAGTATGGTACAAGGCCTTTAATGCCCTCTCCAGACTTCGTCTGTGGGGGCATCAAAAATAGTTCATCTCGTGCTTAGAGATTGCCTACTTTGAAAGCAAAACAATGATTTCATAAAAGAGAGATAGAATTTGCGTAGTTTAGAAGTGTTGACTTGCAAATGAAGCCCAACATTCACAACAAAAATGAATTCAGAAAAGAGGAATAGTTTATCTCCTTCAACCAGTCTGCTTGCAGCAAGGCACAACATTGATTTAGAAAGAAGAAATAGAATTTACCTATTTCATAAAGTGTTGGCTTGCAAGTGAAGCCTAACTTTAATTAGAGCAGGAAGAGTTAAAAGACGAGGAATAGTTCATCTCGTTCAACCAGTTTGCCTGCAGTGTAGCACAACATTGATTTAGAAAGAAAAAATAGAATTTACCTATTTCAGAAGTGTTGGCTTGCAAATGAACCCCAAAATTCAAAGGAAAAGAGAGAATTCAGAAACAAGAAATCTTTCATGTTGTTATAAGAGTTTACCAGCTTTTAAGCATGATATTGATTTCGGAAAAGAAGAAATAGAATTTACCTATTTCAGAAGTGTTGGCTTGCAAATGAACCCCAAAATTCAAAGGAAAAGAGAGAATTCAGAAACGAGAAATCTTTTATCTTGTTATAAGAGTTTGCCTGCAGTGCGGTAGATTATTGATTTCGAAAGAAGAAATAGAATTTACCTATTTCAGAAGTGTTGGCTTGCAAGTGAAACGAGAAATCTTTCCTCAAATCTTGCCTGCTTTGAAGCAAGATATTGATATCAGAAAAGAGAGATAGAATTTGCCTTGCTTAGAAGTGCTGGCTTGCAAGTGAAGCCCAACATTTAAAAAAGAAGAGAGAGTTCAGAAACGAGAAATCTTTCCTCTTGTTCTATGAGTTTGCCTGCTATGACGCATGATATCCCTTTCGGAAAAGGGAGATAGAATTTCTGGGTTGCAAGTGAAGCCTAACTGTAAGAAGAGCAGCAAAAGTTATAAAACGAGGAATAGCTCATTTTGTGCTAAGAGTTTTCCTGTTATGAAACAAGATATTGATTTCAGAAATGGCAGATAGAATTCACCTACTTTAAAAGTGTTGGCTTCCAAGTGAACCTCAACATTAAGAAGACAAGAGAGGGTTCAAGACCGAGCATAAGTTCATCTCGTTAAAAAAACTTGCCTGCATTGAAGGAACAACACTGATTTAAAAAGAAGAGATAGAATCCGCCTATTTCAGAAGTGTTGGCTTGCAAGTGAAGCCAAAAATTCACAAGAAAAGAGTACAACAATGAGAAATCTTCCATCTCGTTCTAAGAGTTTGCCTGATTTGAAGCAAGATATTTGATATCAGAAAAGAGGGATAGAATCTGCCTTGTTCAGAAATGTTGGCTTGCAAATGAAGCCCAAAATCAAGAAGAGAAAAGAGAGTTCATCTCATTCAACCAGTCTGCCTGCAGTGAGGTACATCACTAATTCTGAGAGAAGAAATAGAATTCACCTACTTTAAAAGTGTTGGCTTCCAAGTGAACATCAATATCCCGGGGGATATATCTCATTGAGGCCTGTACACCATCCTCGTAAATCACTTTCTGAAAACAGGGATTAAAGCAGGATGAAAGTAGGAGTGATTTCAATACCCAAAACAGAGAAATAATGTATTATATCTCTGATCTTTATACCCTTAACGGGGATTTTATGCAAGAATTGCATTATAATCTCCTAACTGAATAACATCTTCCCTGATTTTCCTGATTTTGATACCCTAACTGGATCCTAGGGTTCCCGGCCCTGTGATGAAAAATAACCTTTTTTTCTACAATTTTGTTTACGCGAATGATCTACAGGCTTCAGTGAGACACATTCCCTGGGCTCAACATTCAGAAGACAAGAGATGGTTCAGAAATGAGGATTAGTTCATCTCGTTAAAACATCTTGCCTGCATTGAAGTACAACACTGATTTAGAAAGAAGAGATAGAATTCTCATAGTTCACAAGTGGTGACTTGCAAGTGAAGCCCAAAATTCAAAAGAAAAGAGAGAGTTTAGAAACGAGAAAACTTTCATATCGTTACAAGAGTTTGCCTGCTGTGAGGCACAACACTGATTTAGAAAGAAGAAACAGAATTTACCTACTTCAGAAGTGTTGGCTTGCAAGTGAAACGAGAAATCTTTCCTCACGTCTTGCCTGCTTTGAAGACAGATATTTGATATCAGAAAAGAGAGATAGAATTTGTCTTGTTCAGAAGTGCTGGCTTGCAAGTGAAACCTAACTATAATAAGAGCAGGAAGAGTTAAAAGACGAGGAATAGTTCATCTCATTCAACCCGTTTGCCTGCAGTGAGGCACAACATTGATTTAGAAAGAAGAGAAAGAATTTACCTATTTCAGAAGTGTTGGCTTGCAAATGAAGCCCAACATTTTCAAAAGAAGAGAGATTTCCGAAATGAGAAATCTTTTATCTCGTTCTAAGAGTTTGCCCGCTTTGAAGCAAGATATTGATATCAGAAAAGAGACATAGAATTTGCCTTGTGTTGGCTTACAAGTTACGCCCAATATTCACAAGAGAAGAGAGTTCAGAAACAGGAAATCTTTCCTCTCATTCAATCGGTTTGCCTGCAGTGAGGTACAACACCGATTTGGAGAGAAGAAATAGAATTTAACTCCTTTAGAAGTGTTGGCTTGCAAGTGAAGCTCACATTCATAAAAAAGAAGAGTTAAGAAACAAGAAATTGTTTATCTCGTTCCAAGAGTTTGCCTGCTTTGAAGAAAGATATTTAATATTAGAAAATAGGAGTGTTGGCTTGCAAATGAAGCATAAAATTCAAAAGAAATGAGGGAGTGCAGAAACAGAAAATCTTTCATCTAGTTATAAGAGTTTGCTTGCAGTGAGGCACAACATTGATTTAGAAAGAAGATATAGAATAGACCTATTTCAGTAGTGTTGACTTGCAAGTGAAGCCCAAAATTCATAAGAAAGAGACAGTTCAGAAACAAGAAGTCCTTTCTCTTGTTCCAAGAGTTTGCCTGCTTTGACGCAAGACACTAATATCAGAAAAAAGTGATAGAAATTCCCTACTTTAGAAGTGCTGGCTTTCAAGAGAAGCCTTACAATGAGGAGAGCACCAAGAGTTAAAGAACGAAGAATAGTTCATCTAGTTATAAGAGTTTGCCTGCAGTGAGGCAAAACATTGATTTAGAAATAAATATTTCATAAAGTGTTGGCTTGCAAGTGAAGCCTAACTTTAATTAGAGCAGGAAGAGTTAAAAGACGAGGAATAGTTCATCTCGTTCAACCAGTCTGCCTGTAGTGAAGAAGAACATTGATTTAGAAGGAAGAAATAGAATTTACCTATATCAGAAGTGTTGGCTACCAAATGAAGCCCTTCATTAAGAAGAGAAGAGGGAATTCAGAAACAAGAAATCCTTCCTCTTAATATGTGAGTCTCCCTGTTTTGAAGCAAGATATAAGGGAGAATGATAGAATTTACCTTCTTTAGAAGTGTTGTCTTTCAAGTGAAGACCAACATTCAACAGAGAAGAAAGAATTCAGAAATGAGAAATCTTTCATCTAGTTCTAAGAGTTTGCCTGCAGTGAGGCAAAACATTGATTTAGAAAGAAGAAATAGAATTTACCTATTTCATAAAGGGTTGGTTGCAAATGAAGCCCAACATTTTCAAAAGAAGAGAGACTTCCGAAATGAGAAATCTTTTATCTCGTTCTAAGAGTTTGCCCACTTTGAAGCAAGATATTGATACCAGAAAAGAGACATAGAATTTGCCTTGTTTAAAAGTGTTGGCTTACAAGTTACGCCCAACATTCACAAGAGAAGAGAGTTCAGAAACAAGAAATCTTTCCTCTCGTTCAATCAGTTTGCCTGCAGTGAGGTACAACACCGATTTGGAGAGAAGAAATAGAATTTAACTCCTTTAGAAGTGTTGGCTTGCAAGTGAAGCTCACATTCATAAAACAGAAGAGTTAAGAAACAAGAAATTGTTTATCTCGTTCCAAGAGTTTGCCTGCTTTGAAGCAAGACATTTAATATTAGAAAATAGGAGTGTTGGCTTGCAAATGAAGACCAACATTCAACAGAGAAGAAAGAATTCAGAAATGAGAAATCTTTCATCTAGTTATAAGAGTTTGCCTGCAGTGAGGCACAACATTGATATAGAAAGGAGATACAGAATTTACCTATTTCATAAAGTGTTGGCTTGCAAGTGAAGCCTAACTTTAATTAGAGCAGGAAGAGTTAAAAGACGAGGAATAGTTCATCTCATTCAACCAGCTTGCCTGCAGTGTAGCACAACATTGATTTTGAGAAAAGAGAAAGAATTTACCTATTTCAGAAGTGTTGGCTTGCAAATGAAGCCCAACATTTTCAATAGAAGAGAGATTTCCGAAATGAGAAATCTTTTATCTCGCTCTAAGAGTTTGCCCACTTTGAAGCAAGATATTGATATCAGAAAAGGGACAAAGAATTTGCCTTGTTTAAAAGTGTTGGCTTACAAGTTACGCCCAACATTCATAAGAGAAGAGAGTTCAGAAACAAGAAATCTTTCCTCTCGTTCAATCAGTTTGCCTGCAGTGAGGTACAACACCGATTTGGAGAGAAGAAATAGAATTTAACTCCTTTAGAAGTGTTGGCTTGCAAGTGAAGCTCACATTCATAAAAAAGAAGAGTTAAGAAACAAGAAATTGTTTATCTCGTTCCAAGAGTTTGCCTGCTTTGAAGCAAGATATTTAATATTAGAAAATAGGAGTGTTGGCTTGCAAATGCTGCCCAAAATTCAAAAGAAATGAGGGAGTGCAGAAACAGAAAATCTTTCATCTAGTTATAAGAGTTTGCCTGCAGTGAAGCACAACATTGATTTAGAAAGTAGAAATAGAATAGACCTATTTCAGTAGGGTTGGCTTGCAAGTGAAGCCCAAAATTCATAAGAAAGAGAGAGTTCAGAAACAAGAAATCCTTTCACTTGTTCCAAGAGTTTGCCTGCTTTGAAGCAAGATACTGATATCAGAAAAAAGTGATAGAAATTCCCTACTTTAGAAGTGTTGCCTTTCAAGTGAAGACCAACATTTAACAGAGAAGAAAGAATTCAGAAATGAGAAATCTTTCATCTAGTTATAAGGGTTTGCCTGCAGTGAGGCACAATATTGATTTAGAAAGAAGAAACAGAATTTACCTATTTCATAAAGTGTTGGCTTGCAAGTGAAGCCTAACTTTAATTAGAGCAGGAAGAGTTAAAAAACGAGGAGTAGTTCATCTCACCTCAACCAGTTTGCCTGCAGTGTAGCACAACATTGATTTTGAGAGAAGAGATAGAATTTACCTATTTCAGTAGGGTTGGCTTGCAAATGAAGCCCAAAATTCATAAGAGAGAGTTCAGAAACAAGAAATCCTTTCTCTTGTTCCAAGAGTTTGCCCGCTTTGAAGCAAGATATTGATATCAGAAAAAAGTGATAGAAATTCCCTACTTTAGAAGTGCTGGCTTTCAAGTGAAGCCTTACAATGAGGAGAACACCATGAGTTAAAGAACGAAGAATAGTTCATCTCATTCAACCAGTCTGCCTGTAGTGAAGAAGAACATTGATTTAGAAGGAAGAAATAGAATTTACCTATTTCAGAAGTGTTGGCTTCCAAATGAAGCCGTTCATTAAGAAGAGAAGAGGGAATTCAGAAACAAGAAATCCTTCCTCTTAATATGTGAGTCTCCCTGTTTTGAAGCAAGATATCTATTTCAGAAAAGGGAGAATGATAGAATTTACCTTCTTTAGAAGTGTTGCCTTTCAAGTGAAGACCAACATTCAACAGAGAAGAAAGAATTCAGAATTGAGAAATCTTTCATATAGTTATAAGAGTTTGCCTGCAGTGAGGAACAACATTGATTTAGAAAGAAGAAATAGAATTTACCTATTTCATAAAGTGTTGGCTTGCAAGTGAAGCCCAACTTTAATTAGAGCAGGAAGAATTAAAAGACGAGAAATAGTTCATCTCATTCAACCCGTTTGCCTGCAGTGTAGCACAACATTGATTTTGAAAGAAGAGATAGAATTTACCTATTTCAGAAGTGTTGGCTTGCAAATGAAGCCCAACATTTTCAAAAGAAGAGAGATTTCACAATTGAGAAATCTTTTATTTCATTCTAAGGGTTTGCCTGCTTTGAAGCAAGATATTGATATCAGAAAAGAGACATAGAATTTGCCCTGTTTAAAAGTGTTGGCTTACAAGTTACGCCCAACATTCATATTAAGAGAAGAGAGTTCAGAAACAAGAAATCTTTCCTCTCGTTCAATCAGTTTGCCTGCAGTGAGGTACAACACCGATTTGGAGAGAAGAAATAGAATTTAACTCCTTTAGAAGTGTTGGCTTGCAAGTGAAGCTCACATTAAAAAAAAGAAGAGTTAAGAAACAAGAAAATTGTTTATCTCGTTCCAAGAGTTTGCCTGCTTTGAAGCAAGACATTTAATATTAGAAAATAGGAGTGTTGGCTTGCAAATGAAGACCAACATTCAACAGAGAAGAAAGAATTCAGAAATGAGAAATCTTTCATCTAGTTATAAGGGTTTGCCTGCAGTGAGGCACAATATTGATTTAGAAAGAAGAGATAGAATTTACCTATTTCAGAAGTGTTGGCTTGCAAATGAAGCCCAACATTTTCAAAAGAAGAGAGATTTCCGAAATGAGAAATCTTTTATCTCGTTCTAAGAGTTTTCCCGCTTTGAAGCAAGATATTGATATCAGAAAAGAGACATGATAAAATTTGCCTTGTTTAAAAGTGTTGGCTTACAAGTTACGCCCAACATTCATAAGAGAAGAGAGTTCAGAAACAAGAAATCTTTCCTCTCGTTCAATCAGTTTGCCTGCAGTTAGGTACAACACCGATTTTGAGAGAAGAAATAGAATTGAACTCCTTTAGAAGTGTTGGCTTGCAAGTGAAGCTCACATAAAAAAAAGGGGGAGTTAAGAAACAAGAAATTGTTTATCTCGTTCCAAGAGTTTGCCTGCTTTGAAGCAAGATTTTAATATTAGAAAATAGGAGTGTTGGCTTGCAAATGAAGCCCAAAATTCAAAGAGAGAGTTCAGAAACAAGAAATCCTTTCTCTTGTTCCAAGAGTTTGCCTGCTTTGAAGCAAGATATTGATATCAGAAAAAAGTGATAGAAATTCCCTACTTTAGAATTGTTGCCTTTCAAGTGAAGACCAACATTCAACAGAGAAGAAAGAATTCAGAAATTAGAAATCTTTCATCTAGTTATAAGGGTTTGCCTGCAGTGAGGCACAATATTGATTTTGAGAGAAGAGATAGAATTTACCTATTTCAGAAGTGTTGGCTTGCAAATGAAGCCCAAGATTTTAAAAAGAAGAGAGATTTCTGAAATGAGAAATCTTTTATCTCATTCTCAGAGTTTGCCCGCTTTGAAGCAAGATATTGATATCAGAAAAGAGACATAGAATTTGCCTTGTTTAAAAGTGTTGGCTTACAAGTTACGCCCAACATTCTTAAGAGAAGAGAGTTCAGAAACAAGAAATCTTTCCTCTCGTTCAATCAGTTTGCCTGCAGTGAGGTACAACACCGATTTTGAGAGAAGAAATAGAATTTAACTCCTTTAGAACTGTTGGCTTGCAAGTGAAGCTCACATTCAAAAAAAGAGAAGAGTTAAGAAACAAGAAATTGTTTATCTCGTTCCAAGAGTTTGCCTGCTTTGAAGCAAGACATTTAATATTAGAAAATAGGTGTGTTGGCTTGCAAATGAAGCCCAAAATTCAAAAGAAATGAGGGAGTGCAGAAATGGGAAATCGTTCATCTAGTTATAAAAGTTTGCCTGTAGTGAAGCACAACATTGATTTAGAAAGAAGAAATAGAATAGTCCTATTTCAGTTGTGTTGGCTTGCAAGTGAAGCCCAAAATTCATAAGAAAGAGAGAATTCAGAAACAAGAAATCCTTTCTCTTGTTCCAAGAGTTTACCTGGTTTGAAGCAAGATATTGATATCAGAAAAAAGTGATAGAAATTCCCTACTTTAGAAGTGCTGGCTTTCAAGTGAAGCCTTACAATAAGGAGAGCACCAAGAGTTAAAGAACGAAGAATAGTTCATCTCGTTCAACCAGTCTGCCTGTAGTGAAGAAGAACATTGATTTAGAAGGAAGAAATAGAATTTACCTATTTCAGAAGTGTTGGCTTCCAAATGAAGCCGTTCATTAAGAAGAGAAGAGGGAATTCAGAAACAAGAAATCCTTCCTCTTATTATGTGAGTTTCCCTGTTTTGAAGCAAGATATCTATTTCAGAAAAGGGAGAATGATAGAATTTACCTTCTTTAGAGGTGTTGCCTTTCAAGTGAAGACTAACATTCAACAGAGAAGAAAGAATTCAGAAATCAGAAATCTTTCATCTAGTTAAAAGGGTTTGCCTGCAGTGAGGCACAATATTGATTTAGAAAGGAGATACAGAATTTACCTATTTCATAAAGTGTTGGCTTGCAAGTGAAGCCTAACTTTAATTAGAGCAGGAAGAGTTAAAAGACGAGGAATAGTTCATCTCGTTCAACCAGTTTGCCTGCAGTGTAGCACAACATTGATTTAGAAGAAATAGAATTTACCTATTTCAGAAGTGTTGGCTTCAAAATGAAGCCCATCATTAAGAAAAGAAGAGGGAGTTCAGAAACAAGAAATCTTCATCTTGTTACAAGAGTTTGCCTGCTTTTAAGCATGATATTGATTTCGCAAAAGAAGAAATAGAATTCACCTATTTCAGAAGTGCTGTCTTGCAAGTGAAACAAGAAATCTTTCATCTTGTTCTAAGAGTTTGCCTGCTTTGAAGCAAGATATCCATTTCAGAAAAGGGAGATAGAATTCACACAATACACAAATGTTGGCTTGCAAGTGAAGCCCAACATAAAAAAACCCAGAAAGTTCAGAAACAAGAAATCTTTCATCTCGTTCTAAGAGTTTGCATGCAGTGAGGCACAATGTTGATTAAGAAAGAAATGAAGAAATAGAATTTACTATTTCAGAAGTGTTTGTTTGCTAGTGAAAAGAGAAATTTTTCATCTCATTCTAAGCGTTTGCCAGTTTTAAATCAAGATATTGATTTCAGAAAAGGAAGATAGAATGTACCAACTTTACAAGTGTTGGTTTCTAAATGAAGCCCAACATTAAGAAGAGAAAAGGGAGTTCAAAAACAAGAAATCTTTCCTCTCGATCCAAGAGTCTGCCTGCTTTTAAGCAAGATATTGAATTCAGTAGGAGATACATGTAGAATTATCTACTACAGAAAGTGTTGGCTTGCAAGTGAAGCCACACATTAATAAGAGAAGAGATGGTTCAGAAATGAGGAATAGTTCATATTGTTCAAACATTTTGCTTCAAACATTTTGCATGCAGTGAAGCACAATATTCATTTTAGGAAGGAGAGAGGATTAGCCTAAGATTTAAATGTTGGCAGGCCAAGCACAACAACAACATTACAAAAGAGAAAAGAGAGTTTAAGAATAATGAATTGTTGAACGCTTTCAAACAGTTTGTCTCCTTTGGAGCAAGACAGTGATTTTAGAAAAGAGAGTTCAAATTTGCCAACTTTAAAAGTGCTGGCTTGCAAGTGAAGCCCAACAATAAGAAAAGAATGGATAGTTCAAAAAGAGATCATTCACTTCGTGCAAACAGTTCGCAAACTGTAGAGCACAGCATTAATTTTAGAAAACACAGCGAGAATTTTGCCTAGTGTCGAAGTATTGGCTTAATTTAGAAATGTCGCCTTGAAATTAAGGCACAATATTAAAGAAGAGAACAAAGTGTTGAAAATTAAGGAATTGTTCACTTTGCTGAAACAAAACTTGCTTGCTGTGAATAAGAACATGGACTAAAGATGAAAAAGATCAAATTTGCCTAGTTTATGGTTTAGAAATAAAGCACAACTGTAAAAAAGAGACCAGATAGTTTTAAAACGAGGAATTTTTCATCCCATTCAGTTAGCCTGCTGTGAAGCAAGAGATCAAATTTGCCTAGTTTATGGTTTAGAAATAAAGCACAACTGTAAAAAAGAGACCAGATACATGTAGTTTTAAAATGAGGTATTTTTCATCCCATTCAGTTAGCCTGCTGTGAAGCAAGACAATGATTTCAGAAAAGAGAATTTGCCTAGATTAGAAGTGTTTGATTGGAAGCCCAACATTAAAAAGAGAAGAGATACATGTACATGTATTTCCAAAAGCAACAAATCGTTCATCTCATTCAAAGAGTTTGCTTTCCTGTGAAAAGCTGTACATGTAAGCACTGTACTTTGGAACTGTAGCTTAACCCTAAAAAGACTGGGCTATTTTGGAGCAGTGAGGGCTGTGGGTGGGGGGGGGGGGGGGGGGGGGGGGGCTTAAAGGGGTTCCCTCCTCAATATCTTGGCTGCAACATGATCAATTGCTGTGAAATTTGGCATGGACCTCATTGCTACATGTAGATATCTCTGGTGTTCTAGCACTGTTGTTGAAATAAAATACATTTTACAGCTAGATATCTCTCTGGTGTTTTAGCACTGCTGTTGAAATCAAATACTTCTTTACCAACATTTGATGATATGATTCCTTATAGCTAAATATCTCTCTGGTGTTTTAGCACTGCTGTTGAAATCAAAGAAGGTTGGATGAGCTTGCTTCTCTCCGTACGTCACCTGACTGGGGTCAAGGGTCACTTCTTCCTTTGGAAGTTTTATAGTCTCCTCATCAGACTCTAGATATAAAGAAATCAAATGAATTCAGAAGAAACAAGGCATTAGATGTTAGATTTCTATAATCTATAAACATTGTGACGAAACTACAGCTATCAATACCTGAGCCGGTATTCAATTCAATACTTGGATTAAGTAAAACTTTTAATAAGTATTTTACTCGGCTAAGAAACTTGCTTAAGTAGTATTCAATTCAATACTTTGAACTTTACTTTAGTAAGCCAACTTTAAGCCAAAATACTTACTGATAAGCATTGTGACATCATACTCTCAATGCTCAATTAACATGTCGCATCAAATACCCTCGAACTTGCTATGATATAAATCAGTGCAGCTCATGATGACTGCGTATAAAAACCTATGCCTGCCAATCAAGGCCTCCAAAGTGATTGGTTCAAGCCTCTTAGGTAGATGTCTTAGATTTTGAGTAAAATCCTTAGCCAAAATATTGAATAGCCAATTTTGCTAAGTATTTTATCTAAGTAAACAACTAAGTAAAATACCCATATACTGGGCCCTGATCTAGACAAGTCATTTATCAAATCAAAGCCCTCATTTAGATCAATAAGAATCTAGTACAAAATAACAATCAATTGTCTTAGGGAAGAGAGTATCTGCAAAAAAAACTGTCTAAAACGTGAACAAATCATCCTTCCGAAACGAACAAACTACTGTAGCAATGACGGCAGACAGCAATATCGATTGTAAGCACAATTACGCATGAAGTAAAGCCCATTTCATGACATTAACCCAGACAAGATGAATGTGATTGTATCTTCTACATGTACACCCCTGCACATGTCTCTGCTGATATCTGAATATGTATGATCATATTTTATCCCCAAATCTTTGTGAAACTTGTCTTCCAAGTTCAAGACCGATTGAATTCAGTACATGTACATGTGCAATGTTGTAAAGGTGCTTTCAGATTTGAGGCGACTTTGTGGCGCCACTTTGTGAGCACACATTCTTTGTGTACAGGTCTATGGGGTAAAGTGCGACAAAAAAAAAATTTGCCGAGGTAGGACACATTTTTCTTTGCTGCCTGGCTACAAAAAAATGTGCACAATTCAAATTCCTAAAAAGTTAGTGCAAAAACTGTTTCCAAGAGATTGATTGTTTTTGCAAGTTTTGACAAAATGCTCTCTTATTTGAGAGTTGATGCATAAATGCACATTATTCATTAGCATAAGCCGAGGTAGGACACATTTTTCGTTTGCTGCCTGGCTACAAAAAAATGTGCACAATTCAAATTCCTAAAGAGTTAGTGCAAAAATTGTTGCCAAGAGATTGATTGTTTTTGCAAGTTTTGACAAAATGCTCTCTTATTTGAGAGTTGATGCATAAATGCACATTATTCATTAGCATAAGCCGAGGTAGGACACATTTTTCGTTTGCTGCCTGGCTACAAAAAATGTGCACATTTGAAATTCCTAAAAAGTTAGTGCAAAAATTGTTGCCAAGAGATTGATTGTTTGTGCAAGTTTTGACAAAATGCTCTCTTATTTGAGAGTTGATGCATAAATGCACGTTATTCATTAGTATAAGTGGCGACACAAAGTCACCTCATATCTGAACACAAAAATGTGTGTGCACACAAAGTGGCGCCACCAATTTGCCTCATATCTGAAAGCGCCTGAATTGAACAGGTACAGGTTATGTTAAAGGCATTGGCTAACTTTGTGAGCATCTGATTTAAAAAATTCTCAAACTAGGATGAAACATGTGTATGAGTACTTGTATTTATACTCAAAAACCCTGAAACCAACCATAATGTGGAAGGAAAAGCTGTAAATTAGACGCAAACCGCGATTTTATTAGCTTTCGTCTCGAGAGACACTGAACTAAGAGGACCGTTTGCGCGAATTCAAAAATACCGTTACTTGCCTTCCGCCGCGTGATACGTCAATACACACAGTGCTGTCCGTTGAGTCATGTGCGCATGCGCACTCCTTACGTTGGGTCTATGCAACCGACCCTCGTATATTTTTCCAACATTGGTTCACATTTCTAATATTTAAAAATACTTCCCGTGGATATTATGCTCTGAAACTTTCACACTGGTATTTTTACACTATAACCCTAATGTTTATCCCATTTTTAAGTAACAAAATGAGATTTTTTTAAAATCATAACAATGTTAGCCAATGCCTTTAAGATTCTACCTTCATAAATCTGACCTCTGGTATGCTCACACTTGGTGCTGTCATCATCATCACTTCCATCTCCTTCATTCGTTTCTTCAGAATGGCTTGACCATTGATCTCCTCCAGCAGTCTTGCAACCATCTTCATGTTCCTTGGTCCTCTCAGGGTCTACAATCTGACAATCATTTCTATTCTGAGAATCTTCACTTGTAAAAGTTGGCAATTCACGAGAATTAGATGCATTACTACTGATTTGTCGAAAATATGATTTCAGATTTTTATTCTCATGTTCCATTAAATTATGACCTCTAGAGGAGCACTCACATCCATCTGGTTTGTTTTCCCTGTCTGTTATATGCTGGGTTGCAGTAGAGGACATGATATCTAGTTCGGATTTACATATTCTTTCATCCACAGATTCTGTACCAAGATTGCCTTTGCATAATGTGGAATAATCTTTGTTCCTGACAAAAACAGTCTGTATTTCAGATGTCACATTTTCTTTGTCATCACAAACTTCCTGTTCTATCTTGATTTCTACTTCCAGGAATGCGTCAGAATCACGATTAACTTCCTCTGGTTTAGTCTCATTCTGTATTTTTCCTTTGGCTTTCACAAGGAATGGTTCTCTCCTTCCTTCCCTTGAGTTCCATCTGAGTTCATCTACTTGTATGTTTCTTTCATTTAGGTTTGATTGTTCTCGACCTGATCTCATATTCCCTGGAAGACTTGATCCCTGAGTTGTTTCCACACTCTCAATCACTAATGCTACGTTGCTTCTATCCTCTGAACATTCCTCGTCTGAATTTTTTTTCATTCCCTTTCTTCCTCCCTTCCTAACTCTCTTCTTCTCCTTCAAATGACTGTCATTCCTAGCAGTTGTCGTCACCTGCTCTGTAAGATCCTTGGTTGGTCCTTCATCTTCCTCTGAAGATAAATTTTCAGTCTTTATATTCACTGGACCATTGGAATCTGTCACATCTGCAACATAAGAAGTAATGACTGCATCCATGTTATCGGCTCCAATCTCTGTTTTCATCACCCTACTACAACAATTGGGTTCAGTGTCCTCCAACTTAACCCCCGTCTTCTTCATGGCAGTTCTTGATTGTTTATCCAGACTACTTTGCTCAGTGTTTCCTGATAAGATGTTTGCTTCATGTTCCTGACTGTCTGAGTTTGTATGGTCTGAAGGAAGAGAATGTTTCAGGATGTCACCAAAGAGCATTGCAGACTGTAGACCATGTCCTGAATGAGAGTAAAGATGGAAACACTTTATAATATGACAGATAACACTTACATAGTTATGTGTCACCAAATGATTTATCTGCATGGTTTTTTTTAACTTTAAATTTCTTTACCAATGTGTACAGCCACTTGAGGCACTTATTTACAATGGGCGATTTCAAGTACAGTGTTGGAGGCTGGTGTTGGTGTTGTTAGAACTTGAAATCAGGCTGGTGTTGGAATTGACCCCGCAAAATTTGACGTATTTCCGGTAGTCTGTGTTTTCCGCTGGTGTTAATGTCGTCTGCTGAACCGAGCATAAGCTCATGTTGACGATTTACATGCCATTTTTCCTTTCACCAACACCAGCCCTTAGAGATTGGGAAATTCATGATTTCAAGTATGGTGTTGGTGTTGTAATCATACATGTTATTGTTACTTGTCCTTCGCGCAGCAGCGGCACTCTTTGCTACGACCACTTGTCACATGTTGGTGGTTAAACCAATTTTGCAGTCAAAACACCTAGGTATAATAAAAACCATATATTTTCGATAGAAGAGTATTATTTCTCCTCTTGGATTTTTCAAATGATTATGTAATTTGAATCCAATAAGATGTATATTAATTAGAAATACACAGGGAAATGATTTTATGCGATTGGATACATTCATATCAAGGTATATTTACCATTTTGTTCGCTGTCGGATGTTTCTTCAACATCAATATCGACATCCTCCTCCTCATCATCCATCAATAGATGATGATGTTGGTTTCCCGTGGATACTCCTCCCTCCTCATCCAGGCAACGATGTTGATCAGTGTCTTCATCTCTCTCTAGTCTCTCAGAAACTTTCACAGAACACTTGCTGGAAAAATCCTGCCCATCTTTGGAAGCCTGTCATGGATGCACATGAAGTTCATCAACTCTTAATTTTATGATAAAACATAAATACTTTGACCATCATCAAGCACCTGCTGACTACACCTTGCATTACAATATAAACCCATTCAATTCAATTCAATTCAATTCAAAATGGTTTATTAAAATACTTTCATGGCGGCACAGCCGAATTGCGAAAGTTTACAAGACAGAAAACAGAGACATTGTAAATACATAGACATTGTAAATATGAGAAATTAAACTTATAACAAGGTAAAAAATAAAATATATATTAAAAATTAGACTACTAATATTATTTCTTAGTGATTGTGATAAAAACGTAAGAGTATAAGCAATCACGGAAAAAGAAAAGTGGACAGGTATGTGTGAGCGTGTGGGAGTAATAGAGAAAGAAAGGAAGAGAGATGGAGAGAAAGAAGTAGTAAGGTGGAGGGAAAGAATAGCAGTAATGAAGATGAGATGGGAAAAGAGGGGCAGAGAGAGAGAGAGAGAGATGGAGAAAGGAAGGAGCTAGAAGATGGAGACAACACACGCAAAATAAGCTACACTTAAATGAGGTAACATGTAAAAGAGAAAGAGTAGTAACCTAGTGCTCAAACAATTATTCATTAACAAAAAGTGTAATCAGGATAGATAAACAAAACAGAAATTGGAAAGAGAGAGAAAGAGATTGAGAAAGATGGAAAAAGAACTGGGATGTAGAAATACAAGGAGAAGTGGTCCAAAACACGGAAAGATTAAAGATAGAGAAAGAAAGATGAGAAGAAAGAATAAAAGAAGGAACCAGCATAAAGAGAAGAAAGAGAGAGGAAAGGAAAAGAAGTAGTGAAACACACGAAAAAAGAATTATAATACAATAGATTACACTACCTTAGCATTAATATCCACAGACTGTAACATCTTAGCTAATTTATAGTTTCAACTGAATTTATGTACTACATTGTTGTGAATTGAATTGAAGGGAGAACAATTTGATCAGTAGGAAAAAAGAAATGGAGTTTGGATTTGCAAACATGTAACTAAAACCTAATATTTCATGTATTTATAATCGTATCTGAAAAGTAATTTTGAAAAAAAAAAGATCATGATGTTAAGAGCTACTCATAAATCCACACATTGCCAATCTTCTTTTAATATGATGTTGCTTCTCATGAAATAATATTGATGAAAAACTGATTTAAACGCTTAAAACAAAACTATTCCTTATAATCAATCCTCTTAGTATTAAAATGCCGAATCAGAGAAGGCACAGGGCTGTTTCTAAATCGGGAAGTTCTACATCGTAACTCTACGGTGGTTGTTGAGTGTCTAGTTTGATAGCTAGTAGTCCTACTTTTCGGTAGAAGATGATGCAGTTTGCATGAGGGAAGTTGCATGGACTTTGCGAACGAGAGGCAGAGTTTTACCCGTCTATCTTCCAGAGATACTAGCTTAGACTGGAATAATGCATTCTTATACGAAGAATATTCTGCACCAAGAATAATTCTAAGGGCACGCTTTTGTACTTGCTCCATAATTCTAACTTGTTGCTTTGTCAGACTTCCTGACCACACAGGTACAGCATATTCGACAACTGGTCTGATGAAACTAGTATAAACAACAATAAGGTCCTGAACTGTAAGTCTATAATGCTTCAGGGTGCGAAGAACATACAAACGACTATTTGCACGCTTGACCATATACTCAACATGTGCATTCCATTTCAAATCTGACTGGATAAAAATTCCAAGTAGTTTCAAAGTTTTGCTGCGTTGCAGCGATGCATCCTGAAGGGTAAGTACTGTCGCAAAGCAAAGGCTTTAAATGCTCTTATTGAAATCTTTGCTCACAGGTAGTAATATATCTTGATACTTTCAAGAAGGTCCCATCACCTACAGTATTCAACAGAAGTTTTACACCCTTTAAAGAATGTTAAAATTCAAAAGTAAATTCTTTCAATTATGACAGAGAAGAACAAAATTCTGTGACTGGTGTATTGATAGGAATTATCTCTTCCATAACAATAATGTAATAGCTGAAGGATTTTGTTTAAATTTGTGGCAACAAAAGTTAGGAACACCCTCAAGGGTATACTCACTTTTGTTGGATACTGTAACAGTTTAATGCACATAAAATTACATAGCAGTCATCAAATAATTCTGATCAGTGGTGTATCTAGGGGGTGCTAGGGGGTGCTAGGGGGTGCAAGGGGGGTGCTAGGGGGTGCTAGGGGGTGCAAGGGGGTGCTAGGGGTGCTAGGGGTGCTAGGGGGTGCAAGGGGGTGCAAGGGGGGTGCTAGGGGGTGCAAGGGGGTGCTAGGGGGTGCAAGGGGGTGCTAGGGGGTGCTAGGGGGTGCTAGGGGGTGCTAAGGGGTGCTAGGGGGTGCTAGGGGGTGCTAGGGGGTGCTAGGGGGTGCTAGGGGGTGCTAGGGGGTGCTAGGGGGTGCAAGGGGGGCAAGTGCCCAGGGCGGCACTTTGAGGGGGGGGGGAGGCACAAAACACACAAAAGAGAGAAAGGAAAAAAAACAGGGAATGAAGAAAAAAGCATAACCTTTAAGGATTCTTTGCCCCATCAACAGACTGTGTAAATGCAGCAAAAAATCTTAAGCTTGGTTACTTTGCTCCCTCGCATAATTATTTTCTTTCAGGATCACGTTATTTCGAGAACCCAGTACATATATATAGTTCTTAAACAGCATTTTTTCAAGGGTTCCAAATTCGAAAATTTATACGATTTGTTGTTGCAGTATTTGCAGAGGCTCAGCATTAAAAAGAAATTCCAACTTTCAATTATGCGCCCCTTCCCCCCCCCCCCCCACATTGGCTGGGTAAATGCACTAGAAATGCAGTTCTTGAGGGCCTAGAATACAAAAATTTCTAAAGCTCGATCGCTCTGCTCCCTCGCATAATTAGTTTCTTTCAGGATCCCGTAATTTCCCCCCCTCCCAATACCGTATAGTTCTTTATTAAACTACGTTTTTAAAGGGTTCAAAATTTGAAATACATGTACATTTTTAAAGATGTAATTTGCCTGCAGGCTATCATGGAAGTTTATCTCCCTTCCAATATTGGGCCCCTACATATAGGATAAAGTGCATAAAACAGCATTTGAGAAATTCAACATTTACAAGGAATCTCAATATCCAGTTGACTTACCAAATCTCCTTCTAAGATCTATTTCGTTTCATTTTACTCTCAATTTTGGAAGGGAGTGAATAGAAAACCGTTTATTAATGTATAAACTTTGAACTTCTCAACCGCTCGATTGCAGTGGTCAGTTGCAAAATTTCCTTGGTAAAATATGCAAGAAATTGTGTATGGTACAGTTAATAACGAAAGAAAAAGAAAAAATCTGCCTGTTCACTTTGCTCCTTCGATTATACAATAAAGTATATACTAGGTTTGGGTACTTTGGGCGAGGTGCAGTGGAGGGGATTGTATTGCCCTAGATACGCCACTGATACTGATCTCATCTCAGCGACATAAAATGACACATTGCCTGCATACTCTTAGAACAAATGAGAAGTATAACAAAGCTCTGTAATCACTAAGTGGGGATCCGAGTGGTAAATGTTCCTAGCATGGGGTAGAGTGTGGTTATAGTTCGTTATTCTGAAGGTTCCCTTATCCTAAAGGCTGGTTTATTCCGAAGGTTTGTTTATTGCGAAGGTTCGTTATTCTGAAGGTTCGTTATTCCGAAGGTTCGTTAGTCTGAAAATGAAATAAGGTTTGTTACTTTATTAGTTATTTTTGGACTCACGAACCTTATTTCATTTTCGGACTGTCGAACCTTCAGAATAATGAACCTTATTTCATTTTCGGATTTACGAACCTTTTGATTTTCGGACTAACAAATCTTCGGGAATAACACCACAAATGTTCAGATGAACGAACATTTTTTTTTTTCATTTTCGGACTAAAGAACATCTAGGTATATATATGCAATTTGCATGTTTTGGAATAACGAACCTTCAGAGTAATAAACCTTTGGAGTAATGAACCTTTGGAATAACGTACATCACCCCGGAGTGTAGCAGTAGTATTGTAGTTATTGCAGATATTCACACTAAAATTCACTGGAAATGAAGAATAGAATATGACACAATCTCATCAAGGTATGCAAGATGGACAAAGGTTTACGCTTGAAGTGTCTTGCACTATTCATGCGTATGTCATGAAATGCACTTAAATACCCCCTCAGAAAAACCCTGCAGTTTCTGTCTCATATTTGAACAGGCCTTTTATCAGTTTAATGCCAATATTCATTCTGCCATCAAGATGACAAGAGTGCTTCATGTCAATAATCCCAAGATAGCTTTGATCAGACAACATATCAAGGAAAATGTAACTACATGTACTTAGTAGCATTTTTCATTTTGTTCCTTTCTCCAAGACTAGAGATGATACCATGGTTTTCGCCAGTACATAGCACCCATGGTTCCAATACCATGCGTAAAGGATTTCAGACAAGGAAGAACCATGTGTGAAATTGCTGCACCATGCGTGGCAACAAGGGTAAAAATATATTGGAGTATATATTCCTATCAATAATGATAAATGCCACAGATTGTTTTGCTTTTTGGCAATGTATTTTTACTATGATGCCATTAGTAGACAACTCCTGTTTACCAAGAAGTATTTTTCATCATTTTGCTATAGCACATACTGCTGCCACACCTAACTTTAGGTGTTATTCCGTAAAACTTCCGACAATTACGCGCTTTGCGCAGAGGGGAAACCATGTGTGGAGTTTTTTCTAGTGAGAACCCTGGATGATACATACCTGATTTTGGAGGTAATTTCTGGCAAAGTTTTTAACTTGAATGCGAGTCCTTGTCTTCATCATGTCAGCAATTTCCTTCCAACTGTGACCATACTCATCCTACAGTCAAATTAATTTTTTGAAAATAAAAATTGTTGCAATGAATTAGGAATGCAACAATAAATCAACAAATACATATCATCATAGACCCAATTTACACTGCAGGGCCGAGCTGGCCCAAATTGCATTACTCACATTCACAATTTCGTGTGTTTATACATCTACGAACTCAGGCCGGCCTGAAGACATTTGAATGTTTGATATGGCGCATGCAGGATTGAATGAGCATATCTGGAGTTTTATTTAGTGATTTAGAGCAAAAAGTGTAATTTCATACATAAATCAGCATAATCAATGAAACGAATGAAGAAAAATTAACTACACAATTTAGTAGATATGTCGCGGGTGACTTGCATGTCGATTTTCATCACTATCGGGCATTCAACGGCCAACATCTCGTCCCCCTCAGCAGAGCATAGACCAAAAAGCCTGGCTCTTTAGGGTTAAGCTGAATGAATAGAATAACACCAGATAACATAATGAATTAAGGAAAGGAAAACTAATCCAAAGCAATACAATATAAATGTAGTTATAGGAATGTAGCTTTCATATTGTTTAGAATGAAAACAGACTATGAATAACTGGCATTTATGATAATGAACAGGGGGGTGTTTCACAAAGACTAAGAGTGACTAAAATTGCACTAACTATGGCTGGCCATTCATGCCACTATTTTCTTTCACCATGGATCTCTCACAGAATTTGCAATTCATGGTCACAAGTCTGAAGAATTGACAATTCTTTTATCGTTCATTGATTAAGAAAACATAAATGATTTGCGCATCCGTAGACAGATCAATGGTGAAAGCA
Organism: Echinometra lucunter; assembly: GCA_029962745.1. Lineage (NCBI taxonomy): Eukaryota > Metazoa > Echinodermata > Echinoidea > Camarodonta > Echinometridae > Echinometra > Echinometra lucunter. The sequence continues at coordinate 1,087,476 of CM057157.1, read as the reverse complement.
AACAGTGGCATGAATGTCCTGCCATACATGTACTTAACCCATTCGTAACAGGAATTATTTAAAGCCTAATTTGATCAGCTTTTATTCTTCAAATTGGCAACACCAACATTCTTATTTTATTGCTACATTTTTCTTGTAAAACTTCATGTATCTGAAATGAATATAAATTGACAGAAATTATGATGAGAAGTCAAAAAGTTGCCAATTTGCAGGGGAAAACGGTGATTTTAAACTATCTATCCCATTGCCAATTTAAGGATTTTAATGCTTATTTTCCTTTGAAAATTTTTTAGCATCAAACAACGAATATTGACGCAACCACAATGGGCAGAGTTTGTGTAGAATTTTTTGCTCTTTCTGCTCATGTATTTGGTATGATTTTTAGGGCTTTGCATCAAAAGATATTAGGCCAAACCACAAAATGTGGACCTCTGTCACGAATGGGTTAAGAGCGATTTGAGTCAATCTTATGCTCTGTGAAACACCCCCGTGTCCTTCAAAGCAAACAGATAGAGAATACTCACAATTCCCTTCTTAAAAAGATCTTTTTCTTCTTCTGTCCATCTTGTGTTGTAAGAGGATAACTGCTTTGGTTTCCTGTAAAATAAAACCAAATAAATCTATGGATGACAAATGCAGGTCTCAGAGCAGCAATCATCTGCAATGATTTAATGAACTTGTGATATTTACTGCCTACTGAATAATAGGAAAAAGGGCTTAAATCAAACACATATTAAATTGTACACAATAAAGGGTGTGAAGAGATCTTACAATAAGAACAGCTTCTTGTATAGCACACAATACATACATAAGTCTCTATGCACTTCACATTATAACTAAAACTTAGTATAAAGAACAATAATAGAATATAAATAGGTACATATAAAATTCCCGCAAGGACAAATTCAATCACATATTGGGATGTACATTGCATGTACATACCGGTATAACACAAACAGTAAAGAACATACATGTACAGGTAGTACAATAACGAAATAAAGTGAGGAAATATAAGAAAAAAACTATCACTGAACTGCAAAACAGTACATGTTTTCTATTCTCTTCAAGAAACTAGTACAAATAAATACAGCTCTGAAAAAAATATAGGTTTTATATTACATCATTACTGGAAGTTTTCAAATAATTTTTACTGGCTATTTAGGAGTGGACATCTACTCCTCCCTACAGGTATCCCCTACATTTAATAACTCCCAGAACAATTATTCCCCCCCCCCCCAACAATGACCTCTAGGACAAGTACCCCAGGACATGTGTCCCCAAAGGGCAACTACATCACATGGTATATCAGAAGGATAGATACTTTAGAACCATTTACAGAACATGAATGCCCCAGATGGTACTTGTCCTAGGGATGCTTTCAAAGGGTAGGGGGGAGGGGGGAGAGGGGGGGTCTTCAATAGATTATCTACTAGCCTACTGGTCTGGGGATGCTATTTTTCACTTTTCTATGGGTATTCTGTTCATTTCATGGGGGCAAATCGCTACTTCTGATAATTCTATGGTTCTTGGGTTGCTTTCCAAACCATGTTGAAAAATTCCCCTTTACAGTGGTCCTCATCTTGCAAGAAACTTTTGTTGTTTGATGATTTAAATTTTCTATCGTCTCTGATTCTCATGTCATCAGAGATGCCAAGGTCAAAGATCAGCAATGCGAGAGATTTTAGGCAGGGAACCGTGAGATAGCCAGAGTTATGTATAATATATATGGGGATAGGCTGTGACGTAGGCGTGAGAAACAGATTTTGGGGGATGAGCAAGAGCCCCCAATGCAGGAGTCTCACGCCTAATGCGTGAGATTTGACATGTCTGTGTCATTAAAAATGTCCTTACTGGCATTAGAATAATGAGAGGGCCATAGTGTACAAAGAAAGTAACATTAGCAATTCATCATTCATCATTGGACATTTATAGTTTATTAGGTGGTCAAAAACTGTCTTACAAAGAAGAAATGAAGGGAGGGAGTAATATTCTGGGGAAATTCGTCCAGGGCAATTTGTCCTGGTGGTAATTGTCCTGGGGTAAACGTCATAAGGGTTATTGTCTCAGGCAAGTATTAGTCCATTTATCTCGAATTAGCTTGTGATAATCATTTTCAAGTTCCACAAATAATGGAATTAACACCGCTCATACACCCAAAAATAGAGCTAGTCTGATATTTTTTTCCAGGGCTGTGTATCATGTTGACAGCTGAACCAGGCCGTAGAGAGGCAAAAGAATTTAACCCAAAATATCAGAAAAACAAGATTGAAATTTCAATCCTTTACCATTTTTCTGTCCTTTGAATGTGACATTCCAAAATGGCAGACTTCTTCATATATTGCACAGAATATTTCACAAAGTTTCAGCAAAAAAGGGTTTGTTGTTTGGGAGTAAATTCCACTTTTAAAATGGATACAGCTTTTTACCAAATCGAAGCACCTTTCTGAGGAGCAGTTCTAATAAGACAAAAGAAGGTATCTAAGTTACGTCGCAAAATCATCCTCCCGTGAAGTCATATTAGTTTGGCAAAAGAATGTATCTTATCTCACAGCACACATACACTTTGTCAAAAAAACATATCTTGAGAGATACATTCTTTTCATTCATTTGGCAAACTAATTTTCTCCTCTTGAGGATGCTTGTGCGCCATAAGTTGAGATACAGTCTTCTGCCACATAACTTTCTTTTGTCAAATTAGAACTGCTCACAAGAAAGGTGCTTCGATTTGGTCAAAAAGCTGGATTTTAAAAGTGGAATATACTCTAAAACAACAAATCCTTTTTTCTATATTTTGTGAAAATATTTTCATAGGAATATCTTAAGTATGCCATTTCTAAAATGTCACACTCAAAAGGACAGAATAGGAAAGGATTACATTCTCAATTCAATTCAATTCAATACTTTATTGTCCATAAATACAATGGAAATTTGATTTGTTTACATGTGTATCACATGATTGTACAAAAAGTCACACCAAATGAATAAACAAACAAAATATTACAAACATAAGCAAAAGTAAAACACGAGAAAAAGAACATACAAGGGAGAGTCATGAATGACTGTAATACATGAAACATGCAAATTATTGTAGGTTTGTGCAATTGTACAATTTCGCTAATGACAAGACTATCAGCAGGAAAGGAAGAAAGGAAAAGAAGGAAATAAGAGGAAGAGGAATATAGAAGAAGAAGAGGAAGAAGAAGAGAAAAAAGAAGAGAAAGGAGAAGAAGAAGAAGAAAGAGAAGAAAAAGAAAAGAAAAAGAAAGAAAGAAGAAAGAAGAAGAAGAAAGAAGAAAGAAGAAAGAAGAAAGAAGAAAGAAGAAAGAAGAAGAAAAAAGGAAGAAGGAAGAAGGAAGAAGAAGGAAGAAGAAGAAGAAGAAGAAGAAGAAGAAGAAGAAGAAAGAAGAAGAAGAAGAAGAAGAAACGCATAAGAAGAAGAGAGAGAAAAAAAAATACAGACTGGCACACCAACTTGAAGTAAATTATACAAATAATGCACAGATGTAAGTGTGTTAGTGGCAATGCAGCACACTCGAGGGTATTTACAATGTGCGACAAGCACGAGGCGCTTGTGCCGAGTGCTTTTGCATAATAATGTTAATACCTGAGATGCCAGCATTGCCACTAACATCACAAATTTAAATCTGTGCATTATTTGTTTTATAAAACGGGTCGGCACTATGACTTTATAGTGGAATGTTTATTTAAAAATCCTCCAAATTTCCTCTGATCGCACAGACAAAGAGGCAACATCTGCTTTCTATTATGACATCACAAGCGTAGCCAGTGTGATACACCCGTGAGTAAGCGCGTCAAAATCCTTGTGATAGACTTCTAGAAAGAACGCGTATTTCATGGCGCGCGTCAGAGTTTTTACGTGCTAGGGATAAAGTGATGCATCCAAAATGCACAGTGCTGCACAAAAAATGCACAGCTGGAAGGTTGCATAGAATTAAAGCATGAACACGAGACATGCATACGCACTTGCTATTGGCTACATCCTTGAACCCGTTTTATAAAAACAAATATTACAGGCACTAAAACCTGAGAAATACATACAGGAAGCATCGTAAATAACTGGAGGTACGTAACACATGTATCAAATTATAATTGAAACAACTGCCAGAAAGAAAAACTTCCAGCAGGAAAAAAAAATTGAAAAAGAAAGAAGAGGAATAGGGAAAAGTAAGAGAAGAGAAAGAAGAAAAGGAGGAGGAAGAGGAAGAAGAGGAGAAGAAGAAGACAAGCCAATAGGAAGATTGTGTCTCGCCCACCCGTGGCTAAATAACACGAAAGTTTCCCCAAGTACATCCCTTGCCCTAACCAAGTTTGATGTCACAAGAAAGTCTTGCAGGTCGTAAAGTTTGACCTAAAATGACCTTTCACCTTACCATGTGACCTGACAGCACAATAGCATGAATGTACCCCTAGTGCATCTATCACCCAAATTTGGTTGCTATTGCAGCAACATGTGCCAAGTTATGCGTCATAAGAGAGTCTTGCAGGTAAACTTTAACGTTTGAAATACAAGAAATGACAGAGGAAAAGCAAATTCAAGAATTTGAAAACATCTGTAACATATGACCTCCAATGACCTTTCACCTTATCATGTGAAGTCCAACAGAATGATAACATGCACTTCCCCTTAGTGATCTGCAACCCAAGTTTGACTGAAAAGTGTGACACGGTTGCAAAGTTTTGTGTCATAAGAGAGTCTTGCACGTAAACTTTAACCGTTCAACGTTTGACCTGTAATGACCTTTGACCTGACCATGTGACCTCTGACTGGACCATAACATGCAGGTCCCCTTAGTGCATCTACAACCCAAGTTTGATAGATAAGTGTCACATGGTTGCAGAGTTTTGTGTCATAAGAGAGTCTTGCACGTAAACTTTAACATTTGACCTGAAATGACCTTTGACCTTACCATGTGACCTATGACTGGACCATAACATGCAGGTCCCCTTAGTGCATCGACAACCCAAGTTTGATAGATAAGTGTCACACGGTTGCAGAGTTTTGAGTCATAAGAGAGTCTTGCACGTAAACTTCAACGTTTGACCTGAAATGACCTTTGACCTTACCATGTGACCTCTGACTGGACCATAACATGCAGGTCCCCTCAGTGCATCTACAACCCAAGTTTGGTTGAAAAGTGAGTCACGGTTGCAAAGTTATGTGTGATAAGAGAGTCTTGCACGTCAACTTTAACATTTGACCTGAAATGACCTTTGACCTTACCATGTGACCTCTGACTGGACAATAAGATGCAGGTCCCCTTAGTGCATCTACAACCCAAGTTTGATTGAACAGTGTCACACAGTTGCAGAGTTTTGTGTCATAAGAGAGTCTTGCACGTAAATTTTAACGTTTGACCTAAAATGACCTTTGACCTTACCATGTGACCTCTGACTAGAGCATAACATGCAGGTCCGCTTAGGGCATCTACAACCCAAGTTTGGTTGAAAAGTGAGTCACGGTTGCAGAGTTTTGTGTCATAAGAGAGTCTTGCACGTAAACTTTAACGTTTGACCTGAAATGACCTTTGACCTTACCATGTGACCTCTGACTGGACCATAACATGCAGGTCCCCTTAGTGCATCTACAACCCAAGTTTGGTTGAAAAGTGAGTCACGGTTGCCAAGTTATCTTTCATAACGTTTGTGACGGACGGACGACGGACGGACGACGGACGGACGACGGACGGACGACATTTGGATCCCTTAGTCTCGCCTTCACCTCTGGTGGGCGAGACAAAAAGGAAAAGAGGAAGCAATAAAATAGATAGATACATGTAAGAGAATACAATAACTTTGATAACATATGCTTTGAGAGAAAAGTACAAATCGTGTGAAGAGCTGAAGAAAAAATATGTAAAGTTTAACATGGAATTTGTTCACTAGTATAATGATAGGTACATTTCAAAATATAGGTTAGAATTAAGTTATTTGTGTGATAAACGTGCCTATAACATTGTATCGTTTCTTCATTCATTAAGAACAGACAGTGGGATAAATGAGTTTCGATAGCGGTTTGTATTTTTTTTGATGGACCGCCATCTCCTACCACTGCACAACATATTGAAATGAACATTGAGAGGGTGGGTTACGTCTTTTGGAAATTTCTTTAGCCTTGTTTAGAGTTATTCCTTCGCAGATTTTGTCTAATCTATTTGTCTATCCAAAATCTTACTGGCTAACTTCACAGTTCTTCTCAGCTTTCCTTTGTCTACTTGCCTGGCATTGTTATACCAGACACAACTCCCGAAGGTAATTACACTCTCTACAAACGACTTATAGAACATCGTCATTATGGTTCTGTCAACATTGAAGGAGAGTAATTTACGAAGAAAGTACATTCTTTGGTTGCTTTTTGTGGCTACTTCCTTCGTTTGATCAACCCAAGTCAACTGACTGTCAATGACTGTGCCTAAGTATTTGTACATTGAAGCTACTTTGATTTCTTGACCGTCAATTAATACAGGACGATCTAGAGGGTCGGGATTTCTCTTTACACGGAAATCGAAAACCATTTCTTGTGTTTTGGATGCACTAAGCCTTAGATAATTGTCTTTGCACCAATTAGCAGAGTAGTCAACACAAGACCTATATTCAGTTTCGTTATCCCTTATCAATTCTAAGATGACCATGTCATCAGCAAATAATATTACTTTAACACAATCAGAATCAACTGTACAATTGTTTGTGTACAAAATGACGAGGCTGGGCGAGAGTACACAGCCCTGGGCAGTTCCAGTGTTGGTAGTGATTTCCTCAGACAAACAGCCAAGTACTCTAACTCTCTGGGTTCTTTATCTCAATAAATTACTTATCCATAGAATTACATGTAAAAGTTTGACCTTCAAGTCCCTTAACTTTTCAATAAGACGGTGGGGTTGGATGGTATTAAACGCTGAGGAAAAGTCAATGAAGGTCGCTCGGGCGTAACTCCTCACTCAGAGTGTCCAGGTGCCGATAGATGGCATCTGTCAGGATAAGTGTAGTGTAGTGTCATGAATGGAGTGGTTCGATTGATATGCATATTGGTGTCGGTCAATTTGCGCTCTGATTGGGTGAATGAGGTGCTTTAGAATAATTCGTTCAAGGCACTTCATTACCAGGGAGGTCAACGCGATTGGTCAAAAGTCGTTATTCGTACATGGGCGGGCTGATTTAGGTACAGGTAAGATTGTGGATGCTTTCCAACATGCTGGAATTGTTGCCTTATTTAACGTTGGAAAAGTGCACCGAAGGGAATTGCGAGCTCAGATGAGCAGTTTTTCAAGATCTGTCCGCTAATGCCATCTGGACCAGCTGACTTTCTAGAGTGTATGCATTTGAACCTATATCACACTACTTCCTCTGCAATAGTAATAGGCTGATCAAGGCACTCCCTTAACTCTTCTTCCTATGCTTCTATATACTCGCGATAGTCATCGTTCTTGAATCTGCCATAAAAGGAGTTCATTTCGTCTGCCTGTAAAATGGCACCTGGCTGGAATGCTCCCTCGGGAGTGGAGATGGTGCAAACAATGTGCACTGACAAGTCTGAATCCTATGACCAGGGTAATAATATTTCTGGAAAGTATTTAGACACATCTCAGGGAGAGGTGCTAGGCCCTGTATAAATGCAGAATGTCATCATTATTATTACAGCATTCAAGGGTTGGGTTTGTTATGGCAAAGGATGTAAGATGGCAAATGTTCTTCTGCTGTATTTTTCATATCATATAGTTCTCACTTCTAGCATGGTAAAATAGTTTAGGCTGGCATGCATTCCTTTGACATCACTTTCACTTTCTTTTACTTTCAAAACCCCCACAAAAAACATTGTATGTGTATGTAAAGATACACACGGTTTACGATCGTTTGCCTGACTAAAGATGACAAAGTTGTGAAAAAACTTGTAAGATATGTCATTCTATTTCTACAATTATTACTTATTGTGATTTGGGACTTTTACCATTAGAAAGAGCGCATGCTATTTATCAGGATTACATGTATGTTCTTAACAAAAAATGCCAATATTCTGGGTCACATTCTTCCTTATCACAGCCAAACCAATAGCTTTAAAGACATTCAGTCATGGGCTTTCACGGGGAGTGAATCATAATTTGCTGACACCAGACTTTGTGAAAAGCACTGGAAACACCTGTAATGACACTAAATTTCTGGAGCACAGTAAAAAAAAAGCTGTCCTCAGTAAATATTCTTCGGCCTGCTTCGGGCATTGTTGGGCAAGGGAAAGTGAGACGCTGACTTTGCCAAATGGGGCAAAGGGTGGAATATGCAGAGCATTACATAAGGTCTGTTGGTCATAAAAACTCATGGTGATGGACAACACCTGTTACTGGGTAAGCACCCATGATGTCAATTTTCCCATGGAAGCCCACGACTAAGTGTCTTAAAAAGGTTCAATCCACTCGACTGCTATCATAGTATAATACAAAGGTACATGTAAAACTTACTTTTGTATGAAGAGTGTCTTTAATCCTTTTTTCTTGCGCCTGTGGAGAAGACAAATTATGATAACAATATTCTGTAACAGACCCGTTTACTTAATGCATACTTGTAGAATAACATCTCTTTTGACAATTAAAAAGCTTGCCAGAGACCACATGTTTGTGCTACTCACTTCGAAAGCAGGGCCAGTTTGATCCACAGTAAAATCATGACATACAGGTGTAGCAAAAGTTGAGATACTTTAAGTTTTTTTTTGTTTTTTTTTCATGCACTGAACACAGATACACTTAAAGTAAAAGGCTAACATTGTGAGAATTTAAAAAAATCTCATTTTGCTACTCGACAATGGTATAAACACAAGAGTTATAGTTTTAAAATACCTGTCTGAAAGTTTCAAAGTATAATGTCGATGGAAAGTATTTTTAAATATTACAAATGTAAACCAATGTTTGAAGAAAATATAGTGGTCGGTTGCACAGACAGGACATGTGCACAGAGTTCACCTGCACAGTGTATGCATATCATGTACAGCACAGAAGGTGAAATGTACTGTACAGTTTCTTAAATATGTTCAATTCAATTCAATTCATTTATTTCACAAAATAGAATTAAAATACATAATAATATTACAATAACATAAAATGCATATATACAATATTCTGCGGGGCTTTCCTCGAAGGTTTAAAACCTGTAATTTAGGATCGCCCATGTACAGTACAATGAAAAATATACAGATATTATACAGCAAGAAAACAATTTGAAAAAGAGACACATAAATCACATTTTAAACGAGAAAGGAAAAAAAAGGGGGCAAGGGGATGGGGGGGGGGAGATACATGTATGTAACATAACATTGTGACATGACAATGCAGCCATCAGATATTTGGGATGCCATCTGAAGGAATCTCATTATAAATTGTAAACTTTTACATTTCTGGCAGATGTTAAAAAGATATATACAGTAGCAAAAAGAACACTTGCATTATTTTAGTAATTTTCATGATTGAGACCAGCTGGTAGCAAGCCTAATTCTGTTTATCCCGTCAGCCAATCAAAGTTTGTCATTTCTGTGTGTATTGTTGCCTCATTTCCATCTATACATTGTTTGAATTTTCGTCTTTCTGTCATGTGATTTTACTCTGATGAGTGCATGTTGAAAAGCTTAAAGGCATTAGCTATTTTTGTGAGCAGCTCATTTAAAAAATTCTCAAACTAAGATGAAACATGTGGTGTGTGTATGTGTGTATGCATATCGTGTATAGTACAGGGAGAGAGGGGTGCAGCCAACGGTTTTTCTTTTGAATTGGTTGAAAATGCTCCTCTAGCTAAAGTGTCTTATGAGACCAACACTAATAAAATCAGCATTTGCATCTTATTGACTATTTTTAATTTAAAATTATGGTTGGTTTCAGGGTTTCTGAGTGCAAATACAAGTACTAATCAGATCATTGTCCCTCCCATATGCATACCTGTGCCAAGTTTGAGGTTGATCGGTCAAATGGTTGTTGGGATATGGTGAAAACGAACCATTTCTATGTACATAATGACCTCTATGACCTTTGACCTTTGACCTTGTGACCCCAAAATCTAATCAGATCATTGCCCCTTCCATGTGCATACATGAGCCAAGTTTGAAGCCAATCTGTCAAATGGTTCTTAAGTTATCGCGAGAACGAGCCATTTTTATGTGTATTATTATTACCTCTTTGACCTTGCCCTTTGACCGTGAGACTCCAAAATCTAATCAGATCATTGTCCCTCCCATATGCATACACGAGCCAAGTTTGAAGTTGATCTGTCAAACGGTTCTTAGGTTATCGCGAGAACGAAACGAAGTACGCCAAAATATGCTGCGTACTCATAAATGCTGTGCGCAGGATCGGCGTACTCAGAGGGAGAAGGAAACAAGCTATCGCAAGAATAAGAAGTCTGGATTTTTCGTAGGACTGGCGTAGTCAATAAGCAACACTACCCACGACCGATGTGAAACCCTCTTTACATCAAATTCTCACAGTACTTAAACCTACCTCATAAACTTCTTGGTCTGCAAATAAGAGCTGCAATAATTAGAGGTTAAGGGTAAATCCCGTTTACTTGGACTATCAACTGCTTCTGGTAAACTCCCCAGTTTTCTGGTTTTTAAAATGCAAATTCTGTTTCTTCGGTGTTCTTATCTTCTAATTCTGTGTTCTTTGGTGACATGTAAAAAACATACATGTACATGTATGATAAAGCAATTGTAAATAGTGAAAATCTCAGAAAAACGTAAGTTTCAATGATATACATGTACACGCACTGCAGAATGCATATAAAGCTTGGCGAACACATGCTAAACACTGCAAACAGGTCTGATCAGAGTGACTGCCCACCTGACCACCCGACCGCACCGATTCCTATACCCCTTCAAACTTTGTTTGGAAGGAGTACGAAAATGATAAAAATCCCAGTGTGCCTTTCCATACATGACATGTGAAAGTGAGTGTAATACAATAGAAATCCTATACATACACACACAAAAGATAAGTTACAAGATAAAAAATGTGAAATACGGTATGCTTAAAAACCCTGGATGTTGGTTACTTTGCTTTGCTTTCTTTTCCTTTTTATACATTTGCAATAAACATGTTGGCCCGAATTCATAAAGGTGGTTTTGAAACCATGGTAGCGCCCTTTGACATAAACGTGCATAAATGCCAACAAAGCGAATTTCCTTAAAGGTAGGAGATCCCATTCGCAGCTCTAAAATATTAAGATGTGTGAATATGTGTTCAATTATAAGAGAATGATAATTAAAAACTTCTGTGAAAGAAAAATGGATTGTAGATGGCTAATTAACTGAATAATTAACTCTTTGGATAACTCTGTAATTATTTTTGACCAAAAATTTTAGCAGATTTTTTTTTTAGATAGCGCACAACGAAAGAATTCACGTTACATACAGTACAGCGCTGCTATTATGCGGTACGTGTGGTGGCTGCGAGCTGCCCGTGGCTGAGCTAGCTAGCTAGCTGGCTTCGCTTCTGCCGGTGAGCTGATCCGACTTGCTTATTCAAGGATGGTAGCAAGATTTTCATTTTTGTATGACCACAAAATTAAATAAACAGTTTATCAGAAGGGCATATCCTAAACTCCTGCCAAGTTGTATGGATTTTCGAAGATTTTGCAAAAGGGATCTCTTACCTTTAATGGACCAATAAAATTAATCTGAATCTGAATCTGAATTATTGGACCTTTCCCAAAGTATGCATGAAATCTGCATAAACCATAGTTTCAAAACCACCTTGTGAATTTGGGCCGCTGAGTATCTCAATATAAATTGCAACTTCTATAGACCCTAGCCTATTTATCTCATGCATAGTGTTCAACGGGTTAATTGTGCCTCTATGTGAACAAGCTCATGAACCCACACATGAAAGTTAATGGGTAAAAGGATACTGCTCTTCTGTAATCATCTGATGAATAGTAGCTCTACTGCTTTCATCCATGTCATCATGTAGAATCACAGTAGGAAGGTGAGAATTCAACTAAAAAAATTAAATAACCAAAACAAAGTCATAAACAGTCAATGAGTCTATATACCATTAAATCTGAAACAGCAATATTGAATATATCATTATCAAAACACATTCACCATTTTGAGCTGATGTTTGAAATATACTCAATTCATAATATGGTCTCAACCCCCCTCCCCTTAAAAAAAAAAAAGAATATTCTCAAAATGGAAACATTCTCTGAAGAGAATATACAATTCCGAACCAAAATCTAAGTCACAAACACTCAATGAGTCCATATGACTATTCCATAGGACTTAATCGCTTCTGAAACAAGGTTAGCAAACATGAATCATTATAACAACAATTTAAAGAGTAATGAAGATTTCCCTCCCTCAATGTTTGAAATAAACTTAATTCATAGCATTCAATATTATTGCTTTGGAAAAAAAAAAACTTTCAAATGAAATCATTTCTAAAAACTGCAATTCCAAACCTGAATCATTAACACTAAGAAAATCATACTACATTCCTATCATAAATATTTGTTGAGTTGAAAAGCCCATATTTTGATTGTTGATAAGCTACAAAAATTTTTCACAATTTCATACCACTTCTACATGGGTTGACAGTAGAGTGGTACTGATAGAGCATTAGGAAACTCAGATCATATCACTTCTACATGGGTTGACAGTAGAGTGGTACCGATAGAGCATTAGGAAACTCAGATCATATCACTTCTACATGGGTTGACAGTAGAGTGGTACCGATAGAGCATTAGGAAACTCAGATCATATCACTTCTACATGGGTTGACAGTAGAGTGGTACCGATAGAGCATTAGGAAACTCAGATCATATCACTTCTACATGGGTTGACAGTAGAGTGGTACCGATAGAGCATTAGGAAACTCAGATCATATCACTTCTACATGGGTTGACAGTAGAGTGATACTGATAGAGCATTAGGAAACTCAGATCATATCACTTCTACATGGGTTGACAGTAGAGTGATACTGATAGAGCATTAGGAAACTCAGATCATATCACTTCTACATGGGTTGACAGTAGAGTGGTACCGATAGAGCATTAGGAAACTCAGATCATATCACTTCTACATGGGTTGACAGTAGAGTGGTACTGATAGAGCATTAGGAAACTCAGATTATTTTCAGAGGATTGACCAGGGTTAGCATGTTTAAAAACGGCCCATATATGTATATGTATGTGATTAGATTTTTGTGGATGTGATTTTTCAATAAGTCATTATATTTTCATAATTAAATTTCTTTAGTTCTATAATTTTTTTCTTGCATCTACCCGAATCCATATTTACTTCTTGGGAAAGCTTTTTAAAATTTATTTTTCTTTTGAAAATCCATTCATTATTTTAGTCATCGGTTCAATGTCTGTTCTATATAAAAGGATATAATGACCTGATACAAACATTAAAGGGCCTGTTATAAATGTCAGAAAAATTTGAGAAAATTACATTGAAAGCATTATCAGTTTAATCAAAACATCTTTAAACAATGTGATACATTTTAAAATAAGAAACATCTTTTTCTGTGGTTTATTTCAATAAAAGCATTTTTATCACAATCCTGGGATTGGTAAATTGCTGGTTGGTCTACTCCCACTTTGACTACTGCCCGTTTGGTCTTGTCCCACATGGTCTAATTCCGTTTTGTTTACAACCAGTTCGTCTAATGACCTTTTGGTCTAACTGCCTCTTTTCCTTTTTTTTTACCATTTTGTCTAATTCTCATTTTGTCTAATTAATGCCCATTTCATCAAATATCCACTTGGTCTAACACCACTTATGGGGTGTTGGAAGAAAGTTGCGATTGATTGCAAGTTGCAATTGATTGCCGCTGGCCAATCAAAATCATTGTTGCATGCATGCCTCCTTAAAAGGGCAGACCTTGAGGTAATCAGAATGGTTGTTTCAAAATTAGCAATTAATTGCAATCGATTGCAACTTTTTTGCAACACCCCATTAGTCTATTACCTGTAATAAACTGGTAATAGACCAAATATGCATTTGGGAATTAGATGAAAATGGAATTAGACAAGTTGGTTATTAGACAAATAGACCAGCAATTGGACCAAATTGATAGCAGACCAAATGGGTTTAGCCTATGTGGTATTAGGCAATGAGATAATTAGACCATCTGCTGGTAGACCAAGTGGATATAAACCCTGGGACTAAGTGATAATGATCAAATAACTTACTTGTTCATCAAATGTTAGCCATGGATGTTGAGATAGCTCTGGTGAGAGATGAGAACTAATAGAAGGCAGCTCATTCGGATCTATACCAAGACCTAATGATGATGGCCTGTAGGAAAGACAATTATATGACATAAGATTTAGCATCTACAGTGTGTCCCAGAAAAAAATGTTCATAGGTGGAAAAAGTCATGTTGAGAAAGAATGGAACTAGTGGAAGGCAGCTTATTATGATCTATACCAAGACCTAATGATGATGGCCTGTTGGAAAGACAATTATGTGACATAAGATTTAGCATCTACAGTGTGTCCCAGAAAAAAATGTTCATAGGTGGAAAAAGTCATGTTGAGAAAGCTCTGGTAAGAATGGAACTAATAGAAGGCAGCTCATTCGGATCTATACCAAGACCTAATGATGATGGGCTGTAGGAAAGACAATTATGTGACATAAGATTTAGCATCTACAGTGTGTCCCAGTAAAAAATGTTCATACACCATGTAGGTGGAAAAAGTCATGTTGAGAAAGCTCTGGTAAGAATGGAACTAGTGGAAGGCAGCTCATTCGGATCTATACCAAGACCTAATGATGATGGCCTGTAGGAAAGACAATTATGTGACATAAGATTTAGCATCTACAGTGTGTCCCAGAAAAAAATGTTCATAGGTGGAAAAAGTCATGTTGAGAAAGAATGGAACTAGTGGAAGGCAGCTTATTATGATCTATACCAAGACCTAATGATGATGGCCTGTTGGAAAGACAATTATGTGACATAAGATTTAGCATCTACAGTGTGTCCCAGAAAAAAATGTTCATAGGTGGAAAAAGTCATGTTGAGAAAGAATGGAACTAGTGGAAGGCAGCTTATTATGATCTATACCAAGACCTAATGATGATGGCCTGTTGGAAAGACAATTATGTGACATAAGATTTAGCATCTACAGTGTGTCCCAGAAAAAAATGTTCATAGGTGGAAAAAGTCATGTTGAGAAAGCTCTGGTAAGAATGGAACTAATAGAAGGCAGCTCATTCGGATCTATACCAAGACCTAATGATGATGGGCTGTAGGAAAGACAATTATGTGACATAAGATTTAGCATCTACAGTGTGTCCCAGTAAAAAATGTTCATACACCATGTAGGTGGAAAAAGTCATGTTGAGAAAGCTCTGGTAAGAATGGAACTAGTGGAAGGCAGCTCATTCGGATCTATACCAAGACCTAATGATGATGGCCTGTAGGAAAGACAATTATGTGACATAAGATTTAGCATCTACAGTGTGTCCCAGAAAAAAATGTTCATACACCATGTAGGTGGAAAAAGTCATGTTGAGAAAGCTCTGGTAAGAATGGAACTAGTGGAAGGCAGCTCATTCGGATCTATACCAAGACCTAATGATGATGGCCTGTAGGAAAGACAATTATGTGACATAAGATTTAGCATCTACAGTGTGTTCCAGAAAAAAATGTTCATAGGTGGAAAAAGTCATGTTGAGAAAGCTCTGGTAAGAATGGAACTAGTGGAAGGCAGCTTATTAGGATCTATACCAAGACCTAATGATGATGGGCTGTAGGAAAGACATGTATGTGACATAGGATTTAGCATCTACAGTGTGTCCCAGAAAAAGATCATAGTTGGAAAAGTCCTCCCAACTAAATAATCCAAGATACATGTATTTGCAGTACATTTTAATGTGTTTTCCTTTGTTTTGGTTTTGTTACAATACTGTGTGTCCCCCAAAAAAACTTTACACTTTTGAAATGGCTGCCAAATAAAAAATATATGATTCTGGCAGAAAAGGTTTGTATTTATGGATAGCTCATGGACTCAACTTTCACATGATACCAAAAAGGCTGAAAATAATTCATGCTTGGGTGAGCACTGCTCACTTTTGTAAAGGGTATGAAAATTAGGTTGCGCAGGAATTGCGCCTTCCAATTTGTGAGAGGTAAGTCCTTTGGAGGTTACAAAATTGAGGGTGATATGATAAATTCATGATCAGTTGTGGTTAGTTTAGGTTTGCTGAGTGAATCTTATGGTTTATTAAATCTAAATTTTATGCATGAGTGAACGGGCACTGCATTCATTATTGTAGGAATGTACCATTTTTCTTGGTAGACTCAGTGGTGTGTTCATGGGAGTCAGGATTGGATGATGTACATGGTGCAGGGGAGGTGAGATGTAAGGTAGGACTTTGTTGGGTAGATGGGATAAGGGTTAAGAGGACATGCATGCTCCCCCCCCCCTCTCTCTCTCTCTCTCTCTCTCTCTCTCTCTCTCTCTCTCTCTCTTCCTGGGTGTGCTTGTGCATGTCTTGACAATTCACATCCGTTGGTCTCCTCTCCAAAATATCCCGACCACATTCCCCTATCCCGAATTCTACCTGCATTTCCAAAATTGGACTGGGACTGGCATCACCCATTGACACCTGAAGTCAATCGCATTCTATCGGTCAATCAATCAATACCATAAGTTAGACAATCAACATTTAGGTATCATTCGACTAATCAATGTATCAGTCAATCAATCAATCAAGCATTCAATCACCATTCAGCTGTTTCAATCAATAAATTATTCAATAAATCAATCATAATTAATCAATAACTCAGTCAATCACTCAATCAATGTTTATCCAACCAACCAGTCATTTTAGCAGTTGAGTTTCGGACAAGAAAAACGGTACACAAATTGGTAAAATGAACATGTCAGTCTTTGTTTTCAGTTGATATTGATTCATTTCAATTTCACAACTGTTTCATCCATCTTGTAAGAGAGAAAAGGAGGGAAAATAAATGATAATGGAAACTAAAAATCAAAGTTTGCTAGTTCAGTGGTCCACATGTCCACCTCCTCCTTCAATGCACAATCTTGCTCTCTTTATAATGGATAAGGGAATGTGGTTTGGATATTTTGGAGTGGAGACCAAAGAATGTGAATTGTCAAGATATGCACCAGCACACAGGATGCAAGAGAGAGAGAGAGAGAGAGAGAGAGAGAGAGAGGGGGGGGGCATACTGCCCTCTTGACCCTTATCCCATCTACCCAACAAAGTCTTACCCTATCTCACCTCCCCTGCAACATGTACCACCACCCAATCCTGACTCCCATGAACACACCACTGAGTCTACCAGGGAAAGGTACAATGCTAAAATATTGAATGCAATTCCCGTTCACTCATGCATAAACTTTTGATTTAATAAACCATAAGATTCACTCAGCAAACCTAAACTGTTGCAACTGATCATGAATTCATCATATCACCCTCAATTCTGTAACCTCCAAAGGACTCATCTCTCACAAATTGAAAGGTGCAATTCCTGCACAACCTAATTTTCATACCCTTTACAAAAGTGAGCAGTGCTCACCCAGGCATGAATTATTTTCGGCCTTTTTGATCTCATATGAAAGTTGAGTCCGTGAGCTATCCATACATATAAACCTTTTCTTCCAGAATCATGTATTTTTCACTTGGCAGCCATTTCAAAAGTGTAAAGTTTGGGGGGGGGGGCACGCAGGGTATAGAAAACCATTTCCTTGTACGTGTATGTTATCTGTCTGTAAATTTTGTTAATTTCATAATTTTTTTTTCTTTTGTTTTCTTTTCTATATACTGTTTTGTTCATTATGACTACAGTATGTATTGTAAACAGAATATTCATATACAGATGTGAATGTTTTCAAATAAATTCAAATACATACCTGTAGATAAGCCCCTTGTGTCTTCTATCAAATGACACAGAAAATAAATCTTTAAAATATTGAATGCTTGAGTCATCAATAGTAACTTTAATGTCAAAGGATGCAAAATCAGTCTTGACAAGAATTGGTATTCATTCTTGTGTATTATTGAGGTTTAGTATGGTGTAAACTCTAAAGGCTTAGAATTTTTGATTTACTAATAGCTTCATGACAATTTATGAATTGAAGGAATACCCTTTGTTGTGAATATGTTTTATATGTACCTTATTCTAAGATATTATGCCTCTGATTGGTCAAGAGGCTGTCATGGAAACCACCAGCTGACTGAATTATGTTCTAATACATGTATCTCATTCACATGTCATGCCAGAGTGAGCAACTGAATACTTTACTGATCATTTTGAAGTAATAACTTTTGGTTAAAGGCATTGGCTAACTTTGTGAGTAGCTGATTTAAAAAGTTCTCAAACTAAGATGAAACATGTGTATGAGTACTTGTATTTGTACTCAAAAACCCTGAAACCAACCATAATTTGAAATGAAAAAGTGTAAGTTAGACGCAAATAGTGATTTTATTTTCCTTCGTCTCACGAGACAATCACTAAGAGGACCACTTTGCTTGAATTTGAAAATGCCGTTATGTGCCTCCCGCCGCGTGATATGCCAATACACACAGTACGGTAAGGTGACTCATACGCGCATGCGCACTCCTTATGTCTATTCTGTGCAACTGACCCTCGTATATTTTTCAAACATTGGTTCACATTTTTTATATTTAAAAATACTTCCTGTGGATATTATACTTTGAAACTTTCAGACTGATATTTTTACACTATAACCCTTATGTTTATCCCATTTTCAAGTAACAAAACAAGAATTTTTTAAAATCATAACAATGTTAGCCAATACCTTTAAGTTTTGACATGTAATCTGGCATACTTTGGATTTCAGAAAAAGAACAGTACACCCATGTAGTCACGTAGAACAAAACATGAGTCCAACAAGATAGAGAAACTGAACGTGCTGATGACAACCATGAGTAAAGATCTGCTGATGTTTCTGATGACAACCATGAGTAAAGATCTGCTAATGTTTCTTTTCATACGCTAGAAATAATGCACCAAAATATCACACTTGAACAAAAGACATAGAAAAATTTCTCAAGGAAGCCCAGTTTTGCTTAAAATTAATCCAAGAAGAGCTGGAAGCCATGAGACACCATGGAGTACGTCACTGAAGCAATAACCTTCATGGCGGCACTACCATACTCCAATGGAATGCCCAAGGGTTGATGGGGACACGGTGATGAGCTAAACCAATTACTACAGGAACGGTAGGAACAACCCTTATCACTTAGTACATGTATGTATTCAGGAAACATGGTTTATCGAAAATCGAGTATTCCAAATACCAAACTACACAAGCATTCCACGAAACAAGAAAAACGGGCAAAAGGGGTCACCGTGGTTGCGCCTTCTTTGTCCATAATTCAGTGTAATTTAATAAAATTATAACTTCCCACGATACTTTGGAAGTGCAGAGTATAACAGTGCACCTTAATACTTCCCGTGTGACAGTAGTGAATTATTACAACCCATGCCAATGACTGTCTAAACACATTAGTAGAATTATGTGAAAAGAGAAAAACCAAAAGAAACATTTATGTGCTTCCAAAATGACTGTAGACTGGAAGGAATTCCAGCAGCTACATGTATGTGATAAAGAATTTTGGAATATGATCCCCCCCCCAAAAAAAAAAAACCCAGATGATTTCTATAATGGCTTTATAAATGTTATCAACTTATCAAGCATGCTACAAAGGAAACAATACCCACTGTAACCAAACACCAACCATCAAATGATGGAATGAAGAATAAACAATGTAAAAAGGAATTAAAGAAAGGAACACTGCCAAATATAAAGCCATTAAATACATGACCAAAGATCATATATATGAATACCTGATTATGAAAGCTCTAACAAAGAGAAGATAAGAAGGCAAAAAGAGCCCACTGGGAAAACTCTAAACTTAATAGACTTTTTTCCACCTTTGATGTTTGGAAGAAAATAAAAAGATACAATAACATGGTGCCTCCAAAGGAAAACATACGACGATACGAGAAAACAATGTTGAATATAATCTTATATATAATTACCATTACATTCCATGTAAAAATTAGATGTCTCCCATTCTGACATATGCACTAATGAATGTTGCAGCAGTCAAAACAGACAACAAAATTGCCTTGTCCTGTCTTGTAAATACTGCACCAATCGCCGCTACTGAGCTATAAACGTGCAGTCCCTCATGCATGCACCTGCATTTAGAATTTGGTGTCCGAGTCTGAAGTGAGACTTAAGAGGTTTTGTTGTAGGGGGCAGATTTTATATTTGAATTTGGTGACAGCATGGACCTAGTAGACATGGACATTCATCATTTTGTTAATGAATTCAAGCACATGTCCCTAACAAAGCCGTCTCAATAACATTCTGTACACGTTTCTCCACTTTGATCTCAGGATTGTCACTGCCAATTTAATAGCCAGAGAGAAGCAAGGCAGTGATTTGATAGTGTATAACCACATGCGCAGAAGATAATAAATCGTTTAAATCATGAAAAGTCGAAGTGCAGTTCCCGCTTATAATCGGAAATTGCTGTTTCTTATGTTTTATTTTGAAAAACATATTGATATTAGAAGATAGAGGTTATATTTTGAATGATTGTGATTAAAAATCCAGTTTTCCGCATTTTCCTCATGATATTCCAGAGTTACGACGCACAGGGCTTGTAAAGATCATGGCCTTCTAATTGTTATATAAGGTTATATGGGTGTGCGAAAGTGAGCGGATCAGTAATAATAAATTTCCTATCACAAAAATCGTCTGTTTATAAACTTTGCTGCTCTCAATCAGAAGTGTTTTGATTAAGACATATTCTGAAAAACATAACCCAAGTGAGGGAAACTTCTCCTTTGTCAGGAAGCGAACATGCTCATGCCATCATTATTGTGCAAACACCTGAATTTTCTCATTAAGATGCACATAATCAGAAGGCGGTCATGATCATCGGATCAAAGGAAGGCTCCCGTTAACATTCCATTTCTAGTAGTTCCATGGTGACAGTAGTTCCGGGTTGGGATAGTTCTTGGGTAGAGTGAATAAATCTTGCCTTAAGCAAGATTTATGTTTTTCACAAATTTGTTAGATATCTGGTTCAGGGACTCTTCAAATCTTGATCAGATATTCAACAAATTTGGGGGTTCAGAGTTGAAAATGGAATTTAAACAATTATTTTCCTCTTAAAGTAGATATAAGAAGGGAAATAAATGTCCATGAATTTGGTATCTATGCAAAGCATATGCTATTCATAAGGTGTTTATTCACATGGCAAATCACAAAAGTGTTCTTGCTCCTGGATATCCTTAACTGAAATGTCGAGAAATACCCTCCTCCGTCAGCCTGGAAAACCAGTCGCGGAACAAGTCCACTATGCGTGACGTCATGAAAGGGGATAAGTACTTTTACATACCCGGATGTTCCATACAAAACATGTGCAGAGAGAGAGAGATTTCTTGAGTTTTTTTTTCCAAAGCCTGAAAAGTCAAATGATTCAGAACTCTATGATCAACGCTTTCCCTTCTCCTTATAGTTCATAGTGTGAATATCAATTATCTGGTTTAGAATTATGATATATGCATGCTAACAATGTGAAATTAATTGATATTTTTCACCATTATTTTTTGGTGTGTGTCGAATTTGGTGAGATTACGAGAGAGCTTGCTCTGAAAGTGGATCCGGCCAGCCGGACAGAAAGTGCATGAAGAACGTAGGAAGCTCGTGTGTGTATAGTATAGCATGGTGTTACCATGTGTTAATAGCGCGTGTGTTGAAAACAAAAAGGTGCTGCGTATAGTAAGTGTGTGTACCCGGCCAGCGAGCTTTGGGTTGGTGGCT
Organism: Echinometra lucunter; assembly: GCA_029962745.1. Lineage (NCBI taxonomy): Eukaryota > Metazoa > Echinodermata > Echinoidea > Camarodonta > Echinometridae > Echinometra > Echinometra lucunter. Next base: position 1,065,642 of record CM057157.1, on the reverse strand, counting down.
TGCATAAGCCAGCGCAATATCTATCAAGCTGCTCTCTGCAAAAATGTCCAGGCAGGAGTCGAATCACTCGTGGATGAATATCGTTCAACAACGACGTCGTCAGCTGGAGATCTCTGTATCAAGTTTGACATATTTTTGGAATGTTTTGCTGTTTTTTAGGCTTACTGCATCCTTTTGAGGCAGTCACACATATGAATGATAAGTATGATCATAGTTCTAGGAATTACTGATTCACATAATTGATCCTGCAGACCAACGAAACCCATCTAACATTTACTATTCGTACGTGTAGGTTCGATGGTGATTGCACCTTGTTTTCCGAGACAGTAAACTCGCCTTAAAACTCTCCAAAAAGGAAACTGTGACCATATGAAAAAAAAATCAGCTACTGAATATGTTGCTTTGTGTTTCTTCATTCAAATAAAAACGTAAAGTCTTTCAAATTATCCCATTTACGAATTTACAATGACAATCTAAGCTCGTCATAAGAAGGCACTTTTACATAGGCACAGCATTGCCACTACTTCCACAGGCGCATGCAATCCCCTTTCGTGACGTCACCATCGAGGCCCTTGGTTTCTGTATGTGACCCAGCGTTTCTGACTTCGTGATTTTGTTGAAGTTTAGTCGCTTAAATTCACCATTCTGAACTTTTTTGTGGTTGAACACCACTCAATATTATTTTGGGGGTTGATAGCTTTCCATTGATGTAATTATCTCAATATTTGTGATCGCTTTCTTATATCAACTTTGATGTGTGATTTTCTACAAAGCCCCAATGCCTGGGAATACACCCAAAAGTTACAGAGGCTTTCTTCCGCAATGAAGACTATAGAGTACAAGCTAGCTCAGATAAGCTTGTACATGAATTGCACTTCTCTCTCAATATATAGATCTACTTATGATATTTATGAATTTGAATTGTGTGTATTGTCTATTGAACATCATCATTGATATCTTTTATCAATATTCTGTTCTGACATAAGACTTCTAAACATGAACATAATCATAAATCAACCTAGATAACGTTAAGCTTTTAAACAGAAAAAAGAATAAACAGATACAAAGTAGAATATAGACCTAGATCTATATTGTAAATAATATTAATAGTAGATCTAGGCCTATTTCTATGAAAGACTATATAGCAGTTTGAGTATATATGACTATGAGTAGGCTAGGCCTTACCTTTCATGTTTACCTTTGATATTTCCGACCAATGATTTCTGTATTTATTTATATCTGTTTGGTTTTTCTTGAATAAAACTTGAACTTGAATTGAACTTGACTAGTAAGTTAGACCTAGTGTGAGTGGTATTTACCAGACATTATTTTCTATGCATGGGACCGAGATTCGGCCTTGTTCAAAAAAACATAGCTGCTATGTGTACGCCTTTCTGCAACATAACGGATGATCAAATAGAATCATAAGAGACATTATTCACCCAAAATCATCCACGCCTTCAACATCCAGCTCCAAGTCTTCATTTTCCATTGTTAAGATTGGCAGAACTAGCTCGTAGCTCTAGATCTAGTCTCGGACGTCTTTCAACTAAAACAAAATTTCTCTTTAACTTTGTAGATGACGATGTCGCTTAGAAACAAATAAAAAAGGGAAAAACAACCTGATATGCCGTTTAGGGTTTTTTTTTCTGAGTTAGTTAGTTAGTTAGTTAGTTTGTTTGTTTGTTTGTTTGTTGTTTTTTTTTTGCTTGTTTTTTTGCTTGTTTTTTTATGCAAGCAAAATAAGGACTTATGAGATTGGTGGTCAGGGTAGAGTGATCCAAGAGAGAGCGAAATTGTAACGTGTGTTCAGGTTCTTTGAACTTGCTGATCTGAAGCAATTGCAAGGCTAGACCTACAGACCCACTTCTATTTCTGTGGCTAGACTCCGGCGCCGCGGGGCCGGGGGAGGGGGGGGGGGGGGGGACACGTGATCAAACGTGTGGAGGAGCCCCCTATTTTTATACTGAAATTATGGCGCGATGCATTTTTTTGTGTGTGTGCTGTTGTTGTTGGAATTGAAGACAGAAAATTGTTCCAAAGGACCGCATTCTTCTTCTTCTTCTTTCATTTTTTTTTTTTTTTTTCATGCCGTCGTTCCGGCCGCCGCTTCTCCATTCCAAACAATATCATTTTTGGTAAGAAGTTGAAAAAGAGTTTCATTCCAACCGTGCTATCTAGGCTCGCACGTACGTACCCCATGCAGGCCAGCATTACCAAAACACCAAAACTGACAAAATTTTCTGTCGGGAGGGGTTGTCAGACGGCCCTAAAAAATGGGGAAAATTTTTCCACATAAGGCCCGTTTACCAAATTTTGTCAGAACGAAGAGCTATGGCTACACATTCCAAAAATATAAAAACCAACCAATATTTCCTTCAGGAAGGGGGTCAAACACTTCTCAGGAAAAAAAAAACCACCAAAGTGCCCTTCAGCTCTAGGCTTTACTGCCCCAAGGTGCTCTCATGATTGGTAAGTGAGAAACGGATTTTTTTTTTCTATCTATGAGAGCACTTAGGGGCAGTAAAGCCTGTGGCTTTACTGCTTTTGTGTTTTGGTAATGTCATACAAATTCCTCCTGCCAAGGTTTGGTGCACATGTTAGATGGAGTTAAATCAACTTAACTTTGGGGCTCTTTTGTGGAGGCCCTGGGGCTACCCCACCGGATATGTTTGGTCTGACAAGCAGTTTGGAATGGGATGTATGGTCCAACTAACTTTAAGGGGTCCAATTTCATATGTAAAATGGGTTGACTATTTCGGGACAGGCTCCCAGACTAAAAGGCCATCCTTTTCATAGGCTTGTTCCGAAGCCCCCTTTTCGTCTTCGCAGCGTTGAACGATGTACAATTGGGGCCAAAAATGGCAAAAATTAAAAATTCAGAATTGAAATTAAAAACCATTTTCAGCTGGTAGCCCTTTCTTTCAGCTTCCATACACACCCGATTATACTGGGATTTTCCGAGCAGTTCCATTTTTATTCACGGTAGAAGGAAACCATGTCCAACTGCCAAACGTCTCTGATTTAAAAACGTAGATTCTCACTAGATGTTCTTAGATATGGTAAATGTTTCATTGGAGGGAAGTCATTTGTGCGGCTAGGGATTGTATGGGAGTTTTCATCTCTATGGGAAAAACTTAAGATTTCGTTTGTAAAGCTAAAACAAGTGGCCGAGCACTGAAGTTGGACCAAACTGTGTATATGTTTTTCCAGTCACAGAACTTTTCAAAACTATTTCGTCACTTCTCTCTCATTCTCCAAAACATGTCAGACTGAGTTGCTCTTTCAGTATGTTAAGATCAAGAGATGGGAGGACTGGATTATATACACAGTGCTCTGACAGAGAACCATAATAGACCTCAGTGGCACATGAAAGAGAGCCTTGTTTTAATCAGGGACGTTCTGTTTTCATTCAGAGACGTTTGTTACAAGCAATGATTTCAATTATACAGTTCTGATCTTCAATTGTTGCCGTTTATTGATGAAGAACACTTTTTCTCAATGAAACAAGTTTTTAATTTGTTGCAAACAGTGAAAAAATAAGTACTTTTGAAAACAATCATCCTGTCATATACCTCACTCTTAATAAAGAATTTAAAATTTTAAACATCATTACAAATTAATATCCGGACGCAACACTTAAACTGCATTTTTAACACAGTTAATGACATTTATGTAGCAATACCCCTATTCTGCAATATAAGAGAGAAGCACACAATTATTATCGCCTTTTTGGCCTCAACATTACTTCCATAAACTCAGATCGAAGTACCCCTGATCGAGTTTCATTCATCGGCTCTGCACCACGTCCAAGAATGTACTTATTCATACCCTGTTAATGATAAGCAACCTTTAATGATAAAGTTACGTTAAGGAAAAATAATGGTAGATACCTTTTGTAACGTAACACATTTATTATAAACACATTAATTCATATTCAGTTATGAAATCATCTATCGCTAATTCACATGGGGGGGGGGGGGTAGTCTATCATTACACTGTAATAAAAACGACGTTTAAATTTGCACTGCTTAAAACAAAGTTGTTTAAAATATAAAATATGATGCTTAAAATTCAAACAATGTTGTTTAAAAGACAGATTTTGTATTTTAAACAAATATTTCTTGAAACATGAAGGAATTATTATACTAATTTTTAAATGCTGTTAAAAAAACAACTTGTGAATATTCAAGAGTATCAAAATTACTGTGTTTGCAACTCACAAGTCAACTTTTTCTTCTTTGTTTTATGCGAATTTTACATCATTATAACTTTTTAATCTTACTCGCTAGTTGGTGGATTTGCTTCGTCCTGCACATTTTGGAGTTGTGTTGGTGGTTGGAGGTATGGCAAGTGCAGACGAGGTTGTGGCAGTAGAAATAAAAGATTGCTACCATTCTCCAATATCTCTGAAGTGCTGGCGGTGTCTAAACTTGAATCCCTTATTCTCTATTTGGCTCAATACACTTCATTTTGAGCTGCAGTGTACCTTTTCCAGCACCGGACTCGTGACGCGGCCCATTGCTTGGCCCTCTTAGCCTTGTATTCCTTTTCACTCATTAATTTTTCTGCCTTTCTTCATATGCTGATTGGATCTGTGCGCGACTTTTCTTTTCACTGGATCTGATCTGGGTATTCACATGCTCTTCACAATTCACCATAGGATATGACTGGTGATGATATTAGTGATATGTAATCATTATTATCTCTCCCAAAGAACCTATATGGCAAAACGAACGTCTCTGATTGATATCCAAAAATCATCATCTTCGTTTTTTCTTAGAAAGTAACCAAAAAGATGTTAATGCACAAGGGGCATATACTATGAACATACGGAGATGGTACCCCAACAGAAAAATATATATTTTTTACAATTTGTGCCCAACAAACGTCTATGACAAAAATAATTTTGACCCATAATATAAAATGACAGACATTTCAACAAGAAACTGACATAGCTTATGAACTGGGATGGTAATGGGTTATAATTAAACACACCAGTTAGTTTGTACAGGCTCGCAATATAGTTCCACCAATGAAAATTTATTAACACGCGAACGTCTCTGACAAAAACGACGTAATCCTCATCAATAGGTCTAGCACAAAAAATTTGGAACATATTGTTAAAGTAATTAGATAATTTAAGTGTATACATTTAATACTAACCTTACAAATTGGTTTCTGCCCTGTCAACTAGTTTGCACCACTTTTACAGACTATCAAAGTGAAATTTTAAGTTCAATTTTGTGTTTTATCAGATTCAAACATCTGAATTTCTTACTTTTCTTAAAGCAATTATTTCTAAATCATATTATAAATACTTGGAAACTATGTGTGCTTTATCAGCCACAGTTAATTTCGGCTAAAGAGGCTTTACAAACAACAATGGATAGTGTTTGTTGACACCTTCATAATGGTCAGAGACGTCCGTTGTTTTCAACAGAGACGTTCGCTATGTTAACTTTCTTGAATTACGTCGGCCAAGGCATGCCAACTTTATTCTAAACAGCTTTAAACCAAAGTTCATACATCTCCTCTTCAAAAAGTATCAACTAATCCCGCAACTAATCCGTCCACACCTCACGTAGCAATCAGTTTCACAACAACAATCTGGTGAAGTTATTTTTTGTACTTATATTTTTAGGATTTTTGACAGATTTCCTAGGGCCAGCTGTCAAAGATTGAATCTATATTGGCGATTGAGCTTCCTGCTGAAACGGGCGAATGCATTGATACGCAGCGCGTGCGCAAACGATGCCGGGATTCCCCACAAAGATTTCAAACAGAGACGTTCATTTTTATGCGAGACGTTCGTGATTATCAGAAATGTTTCTAGAAACAAATGTTTACAGCCAATATGCCACTCAAATATAGAATAGTCTTGTTTGTATGTTACATTCGGACATGTAGGTGGCCAATATTTCAACCGAAACACATTACACTCAAAGCAGTGACAGTAAATACGGAATGAACATCTCTGACAGAAATCCAGTATAATTTTACTTGAGTTGCTCTCAAGTCACAACCAAAGAGAATTGGCTAACAATTTTTGGGGGATGGATAGGGTTTATGGGACACTAAAGGTACGTAACTTTGGGAACATCCATATTTGAATAAAGCTTGTACTGGTAGACAAAGAAGTATCGATCAGAGACATTCGTTTTTTATACATGAATTCACTTAGGCTTGCCCCTTGTAGGCGGTATTGCATCAAGGCATTTCAAAGTCCATTGATATTTTTGAGGACATGTGTGTGGTTACCCACAAAAAGGGAATGAGCTGTGGGACGGGATTCAAAGGCAGGAGAAATGTTTGTTTTTATGAAAATTTTGCAAAAACAGCCGTTTTGGCTGATTTTTAAGCTTTGAAGGCCTCTAGTTCCTAGGAAAATCAGTTAACATCTATAAAAGTATATATTTTTTAAAAGTCCAACTCGTAACCTTTGCATTGGTACCAGAAACTTAGAAAATAATTCCTTTAGGGGAAAGTTACAAGCATTTGACGTGCTCAAGGTCTGAAAATAGCCAATTGTACATCGTTCAACGATTTGACCCATCTACCACTTCTGAGTGCTCCCCGCCCGAGGCTATTGTAAGGACGTAAGATTGACATTAACAAACATTTTGTCTTTTTCGCATCCAAAGGCACCGTAATCTATAGAACCAACTGAATGATTTCTTCAAGAAATGGAAACACGCCTCATTCTAAATCCCTAAATCCCAATGCAATAACTAAAAAAAATAATACAAGAAGAATTTTTAATTAATGGACATATTTTTGAAAGAATTTGAATATCTCTAGGAATTTATTCAAGCAATAGTCATTTGGACAATTTACAAACCTAGAAATGTTCTTTCCGTTATTTTTTAAACTTGATTTAGGTTCCTGTGTGGTTTATGAACATTTTCAGCTTGGTTGCCCATTGGCAAACAGCAACTTTGAGCAATATGCATAATTTGCATAAATGTATTATGAATACAGGATATGCCATCCAAGACAACTTACACATCTGAATGTGTCAACTACACCACGTACTGATATTGTATGTGCTTTCACTGTGGTGATATGCCATCCAAGACAACTTACACATCTGAATGTGTCAACTACACGACGTACTAATTTTGTATGTGCTTTTACTGTGGTGATACGGAACTTTACTAGCGTTGTCAATCTCATGAAATGAAATAGGGGTTATGTAGGGATGTAGAATAAAGTTGAAACGAATTTTTGCAATTACAGGTCAGGGTTTATTACTAAAAAGCAAGGAAATGTAAACTTCGATATCTATAGACGATCGAAAATTTAGTCTCACATTCATTAAGAATGGTACTAACAGAGGTAGGCCTATATTCTTCATTTAGTCCTATATCTTGAAAAAATGTTTAGTGCAGGAATATTCTAATCAAGCACAGAATCACATATCTGTGGTTGAAAATATTTGGGCTCTAGTATTTTAACAAACTACAAAGTCTTATAATTGAATAGGTACACAATGCCCCTCCCCACATAATAACTGCAACAAGCGCATCATATTTTTTTTTTAAAGTGAAAGAGTGCTATTGCATTAGAAACATACTTGTGGTTTTAGGATGTTCAAAAATATAAATTCAATAATTCATACGGCTAATATTACACGAAGATGTACCCAAGAAGGAACTAAAACAATAGAGTATAAAAAAGCTGCCAACCTGCATGCGCACATAAATACCGGTGCATTATTAGGAGCAGGCTTATTATACTAAAATAACACTAAAATGATTTCCATGTCCCAGAAACCCCTAAATGCATGTGCAAACATATCTGATTGATGGTGTGCACATGACCGTACGCACATAGGGGGTTAGGGGGCAGTTGCCCCCCTAGAAATTTGCAAAACCGCACTTTTTTCTATTTTGCCTTACCTTTTTATTGAGAATTTTCCCCAAATTCCACCCAAAATGTGCACCAGATCGTTCACTTTCAGTTCTAAAAATGCAAAAGCTCCCGCTCGGTCGCTTCACTCCCTCGCTTGAGTGTTCCCTCAAATACTGAAAATATTCTTGCCCCCCCCCCCCAGGAAAAAGTTCCTGCGTACGGCCTTGGGTGTGCATTAAGGTCATTTTGTTGTATCACAGGATGCATTCGCGAGATGGGCAATTAACATAATATTAGTTCCGTATGATCAGCGCACATACACAATTAGCATGTAGTTCAGTTTGAACCATGGGTTTGAACGTTCTGTGTAAGTTGTCTTTACGCTGTATAACCTGTACGCATACAGATTAATGAAAATTTTATGCAAATTGCTCAAAGTTGCTGTTTGGGCAACCAAACTGAAAATGTTCATAGACCACCTAGGATATCAGCCAAAAAACTTGAACGGAAAGAACTTTTCTAGGTTACACTGTTAGGGTTGTCAAACCGATTAAAAGCTAAAAAACTAGTAGAAACTGTTTGAAGGGGGTACTTGAATCTTAACAAGAAATAAACTGACAACTTGAAGTCAGCTTATGGTTCGCACATGGTTACTTCAAATTAGCAAATCAAAAACAACTTTGACAAAGGATGGATCAATTACATTTCTGTACCAGGTCCCTTCCATTCACCCTTTCATCTGTTCATTAACTTCATTTGTAATTTGTTTTTGGAAATGACCAAAAAAAAATAACTCTGAACTCTTGAACTCTTGATACTCATAAAATGGAAAAGATATATATAATGGCAATGTTAACTTAAAGAAATCTGTTTGTTCTGAAAATAACTCTAGGTCATTTTGACGCAAGATGTACCCTCCCCCCCCCCCACACACACACACAAAATATGAAAACAAAAATGAAAATTATGAAAATAAAGAGAGAGAGAGAAAGAACAGAGAGGGAGAGAGAAGAGATGAGAGAGAGAGGGAGAGAGAGAAGACAGAGAGAAAGAGAGAGAGAGAGAGGAGAAAGAGAGAAAGAGAGGAGAGAGAGAGAAAGAGAAGAAAAGAGAGAGAGAGGAGAGAGAGAGAGAGAGAGAAGAAAGTGGGACACTTTAGATTTAATCTAAACCCAAAATATGACAACTTGAAATTAACTTATGGGCATATGACGGTTATCACGTGGTATAATGGGCCGATTGTCATTTTGTCTTATGATCAAATGCTGTGTGTATATAATTGCCATTCCATCTGCTTAGTTTTCCTTATTAGACGAACTGATCTATTACCAGTTTGTCCAGTCACATAGATTATTGGTGTCAGACCAATTGGACGAAATGGGCATAGCCTTACTAGAAAGTAGACGAAATGGTAAATGGACTGAGTGACAATTAGACCAAACTGGTTGTAGACGAAATGGGATCAGACAGTGTGGGATGAGACCGAACGGGCAACAGACGAAGTGTGAGTAGACCAAGTGACAATTCACCAACTCTAACCTCAACTGAGCTAAGCTCCAGCTTAACTCCCCGGCTTAAATCATATGGACGTTCAAACTAACATTTTACTTACCTTAACCCTCTTAACTCTTATTATTGGCTTTAGCTTCATCGGAAACTCAACTCTATGGCAAAGCAAAGCCATATTAAACGCAATATGTTTGTGAAAACAAAATCCCGAGGAAATGACGCTGGACCATGCAAACGAAGGAAAACCGTTGTAGAAATGTTATTTTATGAGAGACGAAAAAGAGACGTTAGCGTTCATTGAGATCTTTAAAAAAAACTGTTTCAGAACTTACCTACAGTGAAAGAAAGTAAGAAACCCCACTCTTTTGCAATCTGGATGCCCAGCAGAATTTAGTTGAAAATAGGTATTTGTCATAACGATAAGGATAGTACTGGTAGTAATGACCAAAGAATAAGCCAGTTCGTAGATACAATCTGGGCATGAGCAGATAGAGGTCCTTTGTACCAAAAATCTAAAACCCACTGACATGAATTCTTGATAATGGGCTAACTATTGTGCACCTATGGTGCATTCGGTGATACCAAGGTGGTGATACCCAGGTGGAAGCATTCTTTTCAAAAGGGAAAATAAAAGCCATTCTTGAGACACGTCAGTCACTTTGGGAGTGATTATTCAAGTGTATAAAAAGGACCTCCCCATGTTTACAATATCTGTGGATATTTGGGGGTCATTTGTGACATGAGCAACTCCAAACTGGCCTATTCATTTCAGAGCACAATGTGTCTAAAGCTCATCGGGTATCTATAAAGGTGAGCGTCAATTTTCAGTGCACGGACCCCCCCCCCCCCCCCCCCCCCTCCCGGAAAAAAAAGAGAAATTGAAGTAGCCTCATCATTACACATTCCTAATTGAATACACCGCATTCTTTTCAGGAATTCACAAGTATCCGGAGTAGCCAGGTGATGCGGGCTTGTAATCGCTAATTACGAGCTCAATGAAATACCGAGAATGTCAAACAATAAAGCTGCACAGGCATGACAGGCGCATCTGGTATTACCTGCACTTGCGGGCATGAACTTCTCTCAGTATAATTGATGGAAAACATGTGGAGGCTGACTTTTCTGGTCATCATATAACATGAAAAGGAAATGCATCATTGAATAACTGTGTGCCGAATGTGAACATTTAATTTTCTTTAAATGGTGCACTTGAATAGCCAAGTATGAACAGAGACATAAAAATACTGCGATTCATGTAAAGGCCCTGTTCCGTACCGTTTAACGATTCCGTTAGAGAAACGAACGCATACGTTTATTTGACTTTTTAAATTCGTTCTTCAGCTGGTTTACAGACTTAACTAGACGTTGGTAGACGGCGCTAGTTCATGGCCACAATGTTTTGATAATGCCTCCGTCTGACACCGTCTAACATAAACTTTTAGACGGAGGCAGACGGAATCACTAACCGGTAGTATGGGCATGGCCGTAAGTAGCTACCTCCCCCCCCCCCCCCCCCCCGAAATTTTGAAAACTCACATTTTTTAAACTGAAAATGTTCGTAAAACGGCACCAAATCATTCAATTTCACCGTTGCAAAAGCGCCCTCGTGACCAGCTCGGTCGCTTTGCTCCCTCGCTTTAGAGTTTCTTCTAAAATTTGTACGCGTCTTGCCCCTACCCTGAAAAAAAAATTCTGCGTACAGCCCTGAGTATGGGGCAGGGCCCGTTAAGGAATGAAATCATCAAGTTCAAAATGATGTACACTTTAGATGCAATTCACCTACTAACTGGCTCACTTGCTAACTTACTTTCAGCTTTATTCATTAATGGATTTTATTTTAAGAAGCATACATATGGGCAAACTCGGAAAGCTTCAGTCTCTCATATCGGCCGTTGTTACCGAGAGACTACGTCTGGCTCCACAAGGATGGCAAACGTCAGTTTCATTAAAAAAAAAATCTCAATACCCGACAATTTTGTTATCCATGCTTATATTAATTTCGCACTACCATGCCAAATGATCATGGTATGACAACTCTAGCAATATGTGGTATACTTCAAAAAAAGCGACTGAGAAAGATACATTAATATGCTTTTACCATTATGCTGTTAGCGAAAAGATATACAGAGAAAATAAACAAAAAACTGTTGATGTAGAAAATGGAATTATAAGGTTCATTTGAAAAGGCCTCTCATTTGGGAACATTCATGTTTCTTTCAACCAAACCATGAAAACAGGGGGCATTAACAAACAAAGAGAGAGAAATTATGACAATGGACACATTCATATACAGATAGGAACACGCAAGGAAATGATTATTTTCGACATCATATGAAACAAAACGAGAAAAATCACTGAGGCCTTCAGAATTCACTTCGTATGACATTGTACGATACTTTGAAAACTGATCAGTATATTTTTTCTTCTAGTTTCATAAGTTTTACAAATTGTTCTGCCTTGTTTTAATCTTGAAATCCTCTTCATATCTCATGCATTTTAACCCATTCATGACAGAGGGTCCACATTTTGTGGTTTGGCCTAATATCTTTTGATGCAAAGCCCTAAAAATCATACCAAATACATGAGCAGAAAGAGCAAAAAATTCTACATATTATACTGTGCCCATTTTGGTTGCGTCAATATTCGTTGTTTGATGCTGATTTTCTTTAGAGGAAAATAAGCATTAAATCCTTAAATTGGCAATGTGATAGAAGTTTAAAATCACCGTTTTCTCCTGTAAATTGGCAACTTTTTGACTTCTCATCATAATTTCTGTCAATTTATATTCATTTCAGAGACATGACATTTTATAAGAAAAATGTAGCAATAAAATAAATATGTTGATGTTGCCAATTTGAAGAATAAAAGCTGATCAAATTAGGCTTTAAATAATTCTTGTCACGAATGGTGTTCTCCTTTCTGCTTGATATCTGCAACCTGTCTGCAACTATCTAGTATAATGTGAAATTCATCTCACATGTTTCCCATATTGCAATCACTACAAATTCGAAAGTGTGTGGGATTTTTACTGGGCGTATGCCTTCCCGCTTCTATTGATAGGTTTTGTGAGAGCCGATTCTCAGTCGACATATGTATTTATCATGTTTATTCGCAGTTTACGGTTTCTAGAATGGAATAAATACTTCTCTGTTTGAATATCCTGTTTAAACAATCTATATGATCTCAATTTATTTTGCTCGTTAGCATTTCAATGCACAGGTCCATTTTGAAATGACAATAGCATATAAATCTCTCATCTTGTTTGTGATTACTTCTCCAATGATTTTCGAACTATTGACAATTTCGTCTATTTCTAAGCATTCAGTATTTCCATCTACAGATAATGTATTTTTCTGAGGAGCCGGTGAATGTTCTGTAGCCAACAAGTAGATCTGTTATTACACATTTTCCCCCGTTTTTTGGAAAGAATCATAATGAATCTACATTTTATATCTCATGCTGTTCTTACTAACACCTAGTACATTTTCTTGTGGCCTCATATCGGGTCCCCATGAGCCGATTCGCATAAAATTTGGGCTGTTGATGTTTTTCAACATCCTCCATCAAGACATGGTATCCGAAATTCTGAAATTAAAAAAAGAAAAAAATTGTGACGTCATCGCTTTGGTGCTCTATAGCTTACAAAAGTCGTTGATGATTAAGAAGGTCTATGAAATAACAAAATCATCTAGATATGGTCATGGTATTGAGGTAGAGTGCTTTCATGGATGTAGGAGGGGTTTTATATTGTGTTTTATAAATCATGGGTTTGGTCATAGACGAAACATGAGAAGGACACTCATCGTAACCATTGGTAACGTTAATTCATGCAATTGTGAGTGTCAAAGCCATCTCAACAACATTCTGTACATATTTCTCCACTTTGATCTTACGAGATCCGTCGCTAATTAGTTGAGAGAAAATAGAGACTGTGATTTTGAAATGGGCTGCAGCTACATGCGCATAAAATATAACAAATCGCTTAATTTATGGAAAATTAATGTGCAGTTCTTAAGAGTTTGAATTCACTTATCTGTGTGTTTCATCTCAAAAACTGTATGAATGTAGGGGTAGGGTTAATAGATAGGGGTAATATTTCAATCGAACGCTTAAAATTTATAATCCTGTTTTCCCCAGTCTCTTAGTTTTCCAGAGGTATAATGCACGGATCTTGTGAAGATAATATCCTTCTCGTTGTTAAATAGTAGCCCCCCCCCCCCCCATGATAAATTTGGTATCACAAAATTAGCATAATGCTGCTCCCCTATCCATGCTAACAGTGTTCTGAATCAAAGACATTCTGCATGAGCACACCAGCCAAACAAAACCGAAATAAGGTATCTTCTCCTTTGACATGTTTGACGATGAATGAACATGCTTACGCAATTATTATTGTCAAAACATCTGTTTTCATTAAGCTGCACATGATCAAATCGCAGTGCATATGTAAATTTAACCTTGCGGCGGAACTGGTACTTTAAAGGGCCCATGACCGTCGGTATTCTATTCATAATGGTTTGGGCAGGGGCTTTGCAGAATAATGACGTAAAAATGGACAAATCGTAGCAAGTCGTGAAATATAATTGCAAACTGGAGTTTCCGCTGGCTACTACTTGGTTTCAGAAATTCGTATTCAATCATGCTTATTGGGGTACACATTAATGAATATGGGAAATAACAATGATCATTACTGTAATGTAATCAATTACTTACTTATATCTTACCTTCTAAGCTACTTGACATTACTTGTCCGCTATCATGACTACAGTAACTTGCATTGGGAGGGTCGATACAAGGTGTAATGATACATTCTGGGAAGTGTTTGGAGTTTGAACATTTACCTATACCATGACAAATTTGACGGGACTTGTTATCTTGATGACTTTCAAGGACTAGATGTGATGGTCTAACACACTCTGGTTTACCACACAGGTGTGATGCTTGAAGGTGTGATGATAAATCCCATGATCCATGGATAGTCGTCATATAGGCAAGTCTATGAGCCGATCTTACAGTTTTGCCTTTCCCGGGTATGACTACATCTACCATTCCATGACCCGATAGAGACTTTCTGCCAGTAAAAAGCCAGCATCCGTCTTCCCTGTCGCTCTTATCTGTTTTGTTTTCTAATATGCGACGGTAATGCGAGCACCATTCACGTTTTGTGAAATGAAATCGTGACATGACTGTTAGGACAGACTAGTTGTGAATTAGCCAGGTAGACCCGACGGCGTTGCAAGCGACATCGCTGTGTATATAGCCAAGGAGTTTTAAGAGCTGAAGTCACATCTAATTCAATCCCTTTGACCAATGTTCGATGCCGCCAGGCAAAAATATGTGAGGCATGTGCTTAATTGGATCTTCATTGTAATAGTCAAAAGATTCCTGCCAGGCTGTAAATTTACGGCCATTTTCAAAGGAAAATGTGCTTTTGTAATAATAATTACTTTTAGCTACCACTACTCGTCTGATAATACAAGCAGTACGCAGTGCTTACCTTACAGGAGGCAAGCGAAAGGAAATGGTGCAAAATTTCCTGAAATATGATTCAAATTACTCGACTGGGCAAGTGTGGGCACTAATCTGACATAGAACATAAGAAATAACAGTACTGTATACTTGAACAAAATCACTTTTTATCACTATGAACATGACGCACTATGAACATGACAGACAAAGAAAGCTGACAAAATAATCAACCCCTCATTCTACCCTTCACAATGGTTCTGGTAGTCAAAAGAACATCCCTTCACTGCTATTATCTAAAATATGTGGAACAGGTGTAACATGCATATTCACCTGGAACTACTGATTAAACATAAAAGCAGTGAAGGGATGTTCTTTTGACTACCAGAACCCACTGTGAAGGGTAGAATGAGAGATTGTTTATTTTGTCCACTTTCTTTGTCAGTCATGTTCATAGTGTACTGTCATTTGCCTAGGAACTTGGGAAGTAATCGGGAATGTGTCAAATTGCGGGGCTAGGGTTGTAGAATTTTAATTCACAAATCAAAACTGCTATCATGCGACATACGCAAATTTCTAGACACAATTAGGCTTTTGTAATCAAATTTATCATCTGTTCGATTTTTCTCTCTATTAATTCAAATAAGAAGTGAAATATGAACTATATTTCATCTGTGACAAAATCACTTCTCTAACTTTCCCATAATATTGGCAGCATCGAACATGGACATCATAGGCAACAGGATGCCTGTAGATTCTATTGTGCAACATTAGAAAAGGTCAGCTGCTTGAATAATTGGTTGTTAGTTGGGACTCCAGCTCTTAAAACTCCTTGGTATAGACCAATTCGGTTTGGGTGCTGTTTTTTATGGTAATTTCTAACTGGGGAGCTTCAAGTATGCCTAACAAAAGATAATTTATGCACTGGCATAGCAACGCACCTGACTCATTGCACAACCCATTGAATCAGATTTTATTCTTCTTTGGAAGCCCCCCCCCCCCCCCCCCCCCCCCCCGTTATAGCCGACATGAGTTACAATGTTTTGAAACCGGATTCATCTATACTAGCCAGTTGTGAATAGACATGCTTAAGACAAAGAGTCGCAGTGTGCATGGTGTGTTGCGTCGGTTTAACGATGGTGTGGCGAATGGAAGATTAAGAGAATGGAAAACAATCTGTCTCAAGCGGCCATGGAACATTTCTTGAGCATTGCCAGCAGGGGCGCAGTCAGTGGGGGGATGAGGGGTATGCATCCCCCAGGTTTTAGGGAAGGATGTTTGCTTACAATTAAACTGAATTAACATGTTTAGAAATGATAGGAATAGCAATAATGACAACAATGATTATTAACATTTTAAGAACAATAATAATAACAACAATGATAATAATAATGATAATAATGAATGATGATTAGTAATGTATTATTATTATTATGCTTATGATAATAATCATTATTCTGATTTATGTAGTTGTTTATATTACTTTTGGGTAAATTCGTTTTTTTTTTCAACCCTATGGTGTAACAAAAAAAAATGAAGATAAATAGTGTGATGCAAATATGCAGTAATATGTGTCAGTCCATATTCTATATTCGTTTGTCACGGTGCGTATATCTTCTATTTATGTCTGTGCATCATTGGCGTAAATCGGGGGGGGGGGGGGGATATATCCCCCACTTTTTTGAGAGGGGGATGGCGTGTACAAATACCCCCACACTTTTTAAGGAAGAAATGATATTTGAATTAATCTGTTAATAATCTGTCATAAACAACCATCATATTTTAGAACTTCTATGTGAAAATGTGATTTAAAACAAGAAAAGCGCTTATTTTGGGCTTGCTCGCTTCACTCGCTGATCATATTTCAGAATTTTTGTTGGAAAATGCGAGTGAAAGCCAGAAAAGTGGTTCGTTTTGGCTCGTTTACTTTGCTCGCCCATAATATAGAATTTCTATTTGAGAATGCGATTGAAAATCAGACAAATGGTAATTTTTTGCTCGCTCACTTCGCTCGCTCGCAAGATAATAATCAAAATGTGTGTAAGGGGGTCTGTGCAGATGGGTGAGGGCGTGTGTTTATACTTAAGTAAGTGTGAGTTCGACAGAAAAAAAAAAATCTTCTTGTGAACGGCATATGATTCCCCCCCCCCCCCCCCAGGTGTAAGAACCTGTCTGCGCCACTGATTTATTGCCAGCCTACCAGTGTTCATTGAAGTCTTTTATCAATATCGTTAAAGTCAGCACATAGAATAGAAATAATCATTGTACAAGCTATGCATTATTCCGTGTGAATGTGATTCTGGCAGGTAGAGTTCCAGGCATCGAAAATGGTCACGCATTACAAATCACCTATTCCAGACTTAATAGAAATATATGTTGGGTATATACGTCCTGTTTTAGAGTATTGTGTACCTGTTTTAATGGAGGTCTTACTGTAGAACAAAGTCAAACTTTAGAAAGAATCCAGAAAAGAGTATGTAAAATTATTTTAGGTACAAGTTATATAGATAATGAAAATGCTCTCAAAAGATGTCAACTTGAACGATTGGAAGTAAGGCGAGAAAAAAAATATGTCTTGATTTTGCTGAATCTCTAACAAAAAAACCCACACTGTTACAGGCTGGATTCCTGAACGAAAATATTTTGGTATGATTTTACGAAATATGCAAAAGTTGAGCCAATATAAATGCAAGACCTCCCGTTTCAAACAAAGTGCAATACCCTATTCCATTCACCTTCTTAATCATCAATGACCTTCATAACCCATTTGTTAATCTCAATGTCAATTTTATCTTGTATACTAGTAGTTTTAAAATTGTATTTTTGTAACCAGGCCAGCTTTTTAAACTTTTTAACTTTGTAACTATTTAACTTTATAAATGGTTGTAAACCACTGATTTGTTCTATTTTCACATGTTCTACTTTATACTGTGAGCACATACATTTCAGCCCTCTGGCATGTGCATTTTTTTTTTTTTTTTTTGTATTTTGCCATGTCTGTTTTTTTTTTCAAAATAAACCATGAATTGAATTGAATTGAATTGAATTGAATTGAATTGGAAATTGAAATAATCGTGAATGAAAACGTTTAAAGCCGTGATTTGGCGGGCTCCTGTCAGTGGAGGTTTATTCTTCTGCAAATATCAACATGTTTTGTAAAGAACTTCATTCATATAAATCAATATTCTATTCTGTGTTTTAACCCTAAAGTATATTGAAAATATAAGAGCAGCAAGTCTACAAGAATTAAAACACTTTGGAGGCATATGCGGTGCATTAGAATCAATTTCAAAAACTGATATTTCCTGCGAATAAAGAATTTGACAAGTTACATACATTCTTCCATAAAGACATTGGACATTGCAAGTGCTTCTGTCTACGAAAGAAGAATACTTAATAATGTTTGATTTCGTGCACATATACTGAGCTCTTTTACTTTTGTGATTTTTTTTTAAAGATATCTGAACTGCACCTATACAATCTTGGAATAATAGTAATAAAATGATAATATATTACATTTATATAGCGCATTACGTGAATATTTCCATGTACGAATCTCAAGAGGTAATTCAGCAGATGCTTTTACCACTTTATTCTGGACAACGGTGCTGTATATTCCTATCCAAAGAGATAGACAAATCATTTCCACCTCCCCAACTCGCACCGTTTTTATTTATTTATTTATTTATTTGTTTGCTTGTTTGTTTGTTTGTTTGTTTGTTTTTGTTTTGTTTTGTTTTGTTTTGTTTTGTTTTGGGGGGTTTTGCCAACAATCACATGTACTGGACCGAAATTCTGAAACAGCCTGAATGACGAAATTATTGATTGCTCCTCCATGAATTCTTTCAAACGAAAGCTAAAGTGTTACATTTTGGAGAAGTACATGTAATGTACTTGCTGTAAGCTACATTACTTAGTGAATAGTCTTGTAATCTTGGATCGTACAGGTGGGTTGCATGGAAATATGTTCCTGTTACACTCCTACCTGCCTCTTCTTCTTCTTTATGTTCTTTTTTTCTTTCTTCTTCTTATTAATTATCTCTTTCCTTTTCTCTTTTTTGCTTTTATCCTTCTTCTTCCTCTTTTTACATTTTTTCTTTCTTCTCCCTTTTCTCTTTTACTTTTCTTCCCTTTCTTTCCCTCTCTCTTCCTTTTCTACGCTACCTTCTTACTTTTTGCTCTTCTTACCTGACACTTCTATTCTTCTATTCCATTTCGCATTATATCGCACATTTATTAGAATTACCCATGCCTCTCTTAATGGGAGCCTAATCGGTTACAAACCACTTTTCATTTTATAGGCTCCCCACAATTTACATTATCTTCTTATTGTGCCAATCCTTCATGTATCCCAAACTTTCGATCTATTTACCGTACATCCATTTGATTCGAGTTCTTAAACTTTACTCTCAGACTGTGAAATTGGCACTTTTGTAAAATCTGAATTGTTTCTTTGTTGTAAAAAGTGGAAGAAATAAACTTCAAACTTCAAACTACTGAAATATACCACTAAATATGGAAGACACTCCGGTTTGTATTAATTTAAATTGAAATTGAAATTCACATTTATATCCTTCTGACTCAACAGCAAAAGGAACATCAGCATTTACAGAGAAGGTGGCGAACACCCGGGAAGCGAAGCTTGTGTTGGGGACAAGATGACAGTATTGATAAGAACATGTAATGTACACAAACATTATATAGAATAGGTCGTTGTGATCATATGAAATAAGCTGCTTAGATACAGATTTAGTAACCAACGAGAAATATGATTCACAAATTCACACCCACCAACCCGCTCCTCTCTCTCCCTCTAACAATGTCTAAACTGTTTGTAAACATTCCTAAAAAGTAAAAGTATGAAAGAAACAAACGTCAAATCTTTGCTTACCTGAAATTTAAATTGTAATTTGTACATCCGAAGATTACTGAAATCCTCTGGATGAGTTATGATGTAAATTCCTGAGAAGTATCAAACTCCACGTAAAATAGTAGTAAAGCTGGTGAAGCACGCTCCTGAGAAGGGGCTCACACGCTCACAGTCCCACGTGCTGGAAAAAAGATTCCATCAAATTCGTGACAAAACATGACAAAAAGTCTGATTTTAGAATCATAATTCATAATTCATCTGTGGCTGTAGTGATGAGGGGAAATAAATACAGAGCTTACTCCTCTATTACCATAGTTAAGTCTACGAAATTGCTGTAGACTCTATAGATTGATAGTGGAAACGCTTGTTGAACTCGGTGACATTTGGGAGCAGGTGTTTGAGAGATTCCTGAATTGACGTGAGGTGGCGCAGCAAGTTTTCGTGAGATGAAATTTCATTACCACTGAGCTCAATTAATAAGTCTGGATTGCAGTCGTCTATTTCACCACTGAACACTGTACGTTATAGGTATAGGGAAATGCAGAGTACACCAGTACTTTGGGAATTCGAAATGCATGCTGGACAGGCGTATGAAAGATGATATCATTTTCTACTTTTAGAAACTGCATACTATACGTTAAACTAATGGTTATCCGCTCACTAGTCATAATTACCGCTATTCATAAAAGGCTCATTATTCTTAAGGACTGCTATTCATAATAGGAGAATTTAGAAGAGGGTCGTTATTTATAATACGGAAGGAGAGTCGCTGATCATAATACAAAATCGGGGTCGTTGACAACAATACGAGAAAAGGGTCGCTATCCATAATATAAAAGGAGGATCGCTATTCACAATAGGAGAAGAGGGTCGCCATTCATAAAATGATATAAGATTTAAGCAAACAAAATAATATTGGATGGGGACACACGCAGGACTGTCGTGGCTATGGGGGCGATCGAATAATAAAGGAAAAGGCGTGCCCAAATAATATACGCGACCCAGCCTCCCCTCCCCCTTACCCCCTCTCCCCATCAGTCTGACCATACTGTGCCATTCGAGCCACCTACCCTTGTTACAAGTGCATATTACAGACAAATTTCGTCAAAGTAGCTTATAGATGACATAGCCTATGTGTGTGCTTGTGTGCGCGTGTGTGAGGGGGGAGGGGGGCTGCTGTTGCCATCAGGGGCTGTTCTACCACGTCCATAACCCTCGGTAAAAGGAAAGAAGAAACGGAGAGGGACTTGTAGGTCAGGGGCGGCGCTACAGGGGCATGGGCGACCGCGCCCATGATTTTTCAAGTGACAAAAATAAAAATAAAAAACAATAGGAGAAAAAATAATAAAAAGAGCAGAGGGAAAATGAACACTATCGGAAAAGAGAGGGTTTGGTCATGTAACTATGTAATAGGCCTCCATTTTTTTGCATTTGAAACGTAAATAAACTCACCTTTTGGGCCATCCCCCCCCCCCCCATCAAAATACTCTGGCGCCGCCCCTGGTTGTAGTGACGTAAGGGGTTTTTTTTGTAAATATACAGTACTGCACGATATATTTTCAATGTAAGTTAATATATATATATAATATATAAGTTAAAAAGGAAAAAAAAAACATATGCAGTTCGCTAAAGTGCTATGTGTCTTTTCATCTTTGTTTTTAAACTTACATTTTACCTTTTAGACTATCTATGATACATATATAAAGATCAGGCGCTGTTCTACAAGGAAGGGGGCCTTTTGAGGCTGAAGGCCCCCCCCCCCCCCAATTTTTTACGATATAAGTGCAATTTTAATCTCTTATAGATTCTAATATACATGTACATAAA
>CM057157.1:1028147-1043616 GCA_029962745.1 Echinometra lucunter | reverse complement strand
GCCGGTGTCAGGATGAACCTGCTTGAGAACTTTGTAGAATGTAGATGCCGTAGCTCTCCTTTCCTTCTCCTGTGCCTCTTCTTTCCAGCGCTGGGGCGAGGGCCTTGACTGCTTTCTTAGAGCCTTTCTTGGCAACTTGACCGGTTGGAGCCATGATGAAGTGCAATTTCAAAACAGAGATGCGGGAAACGTAACAGGTCGATGAACGCTTTTCAAGGGTGTGAGAATCCCTTGGGAGACCGTCCCCTTTTATACACGGGGTGGGATCCGCCACGGTCCATATGCAAATGAGCTAGGCCCTCAACGGGGATCTCATCCTTTCATTGGTCGCAGCGTCGCAAGGACCGTGCCTGTGCTGTCTCCTGCCGAGAGATGGCGATATTCCTCTAATGAGTGCACGATGCATATGAAATACGCAAAAGAAGCAAGAAGAAAAAGAAGAAAAATTACATATAATTGCTGATAATTGTAATTGCTTATAATTGTAACTGCTTATTGCTATTTAATTGTTTTGCTTTTGCCTATACAACGCTGAAACACCCCTTGAAAGCGCCTTATAAATTCCATGTATCAAGTAGAAAGAAGTAGAAAGAAGAAGAGGAGAGAAGAAGAAGAAGAAGAAGAAAGAAGAAGAAGAAGAAGAAATGATAATCGAATTATCAAAAATAAATAAACAAATGAATAAAAGAATACAAAATGAAGAGGCACATAGATGAATAGAGCAATCAGTCAAACAAACATCAATCAATCAATCAATCAATCAATCAATCAATCAATCAATCAATCAATCAATCAATCAATCAATCAATAAATAAATAAATAAATACATGAATAAATAAATGAATCCTTAAAACTGTCTTGATTGTCAGAACAACAGGGTAGTAAGCGACATTTCTCAATGGCCCTATTTGCATTATCATCGAATCATAATTCAAAGTATGACGGAGATACTAAATGTATCGTCCAGTTAGAGAGTGAGAGAAAAGGCCGGGGAGTAGGATGTGGGAAGGAGGGATGGAATAATCAGCCGTAACTCCTTTATTCAGATCACTGAGCAATCAATAAATAAGATAAAATAAATAAAAATTATTTCATGACCAGTGCAGTGCACGTTTACCGACTTTCCCGACAGAAAAGAAAAAATGAGAAAGGTAGGAGAAAAATAACGGAACCCGAGACGGCATATTGACGTCGACAGAATAATGTCAATTCATGCGTACCAATTTCGCTTCATTTATGGTATAAATGGTGCTCATCATAATAAACCTATACATGATATGAGTAAACTCGCCATGTGTCATAAGGACCTTCGCTCACCCCACCCCAATCCTTGTTAGAAAAAAAAAAAAAGAAGCAAATGTATTGCCATACAGGACAATCACCCCTTTTTTTAAAACAAATTTTTGTAATCTACACTAGCACATGTTTGGTATAAACGTTATTTCACCCCACCCCCCGTATCATGGCAGTCCCTTTCGTTTCTTTTCTTTTCGTTTCTTTCTTCTTTTTTTTTTAATTTCGTCAAACACTTCCATAGCTTCCACTTGCACAAGATTGAAAGCGTAGATGCCAAAAGGAGTTTGTATTCTTACTCATTACAAAGGCGTAATGTTATCAAAGTTCAAAATCACATAATATCAAGTATCGGACATTCTTTCGTGGATATTTGGTGGCTCTGAAAAGAGCCGTTATTCTGATCAGACGAGGTCAGTTTCGCCTAGCGCCAAAGCCGTACAGGGTGCGGCCCGGCCTCTTCAGTGCATACACCACGTCCATGGCAGTTGAACAGTTTTGCGCTTGGCATGCTCGCAGTAGGTGACTGCATCACGAATAACATTCTCCAGGAAGACCTTGAGTACTCCTCGTGGTCTTCGTAGATTAGACCCGAGATCCTCTTGACGCCACCCCTTCTTGCAAGTCGACGAATGGCTGGCTTGGTGATTGCCTGGATGTGTCACGGAGAACCTTGCGGTGACGTTTGGCCACCCCCTTTCCGAGTCCCTTTCCTCCTTTTCCTCGGCCTGACATGATGAGTGAGAGAGAGCGAAGTTCTGTTGTGTACTTGAAGACTGGACGTTGCGGTGAAACGAATGAACTCCAACCACGGATCGCAGCGGTATTGTTACCCTAATGCGGACTTGGGTGACGATATTCGGCGTCGGCGTAATCCCACGGTCAAGTGCGCCCCCTTTGTGACGCAGATACTCGCTCGACGTGGCATAACTCGCCGAATGTATGCCAACCTACCAATCACCGCAACTTTCGCCTTTCGGGGAACGTCAACCCTTGCAAATTTTGCATCATGGAACAAACATACATTCATGAACTTCCCACTTCCCACTTCCCTTGCCTTTTTTCTTCGACAGCTCAAAATAAAATATTCATTCATCCATCAATTATACATCTCCTGCATCTACGAGGTTTTATACAAAAGGGGTGACGAAAAACATTCTTGATCTACCTTTAACACTAGGGTGACGAAATGTAAAAGTAAGACTAAATACCGACCTTTAGTCTCCCATGTAACCTTCCACTATCCGAACCCTCTCCATTAATGAACCTAATGATGATGATGTGGATGATGATGATGATGATGATGATGATAATAATCTACTGATAATAATGATGATAAATAATAATAATAATAATAATACATAATAATACCTAACTAATCATAATATAATAATAATAATAATAATAATGATAATAATAAATGATGATGATAGTGATAACAACTTCAACGTTAATAAGAATAATAAATAGAACCCACTGTATTATACCTGTTCTACTACCTACTCATACAGCACTCATTAGCACACGTGCTTATATCCCACCCCCCCCTCCCTCCGTCCAGTTTCTATACTGGAACTGACTTTTCAGGGTATTATACACTCCACCTACTGTAATCATGTTCATTTCTTTTTCATTGATAGGCATTCTTTCGTGACTGTGTGGTGGCTCTAAAAAGAGCCGTTAGTTATGAAAGTTGGCCTGCAAATCACTTGGACTTTGCAGCTTTCTTTGGCAGCGGGTTTCTTGGGCTTGGATGCCTTGGGTTTCTTCGCTGGTGCCTTCTTGGGAGTCTTCTTTGGAGTGGATTTCTTGGATGCTACTTTCTTCTTGGGTGTCTTCTTCTTCTCTTTCTTGTCCCGTGGTTTTTCTTTGCTGGCTTTTTCACCTTCTTGGTGGTTGCCTTGGCCTTCTTTGCCGCAGCTGCTTTCTGTTGTTTCTCCCTTCTTGGCTGGCAGCCTTCGCCTTGGCCTTCTCACGTTGTGCTTGCAGTTTCGCTTTCTCCTTCTCCTTCTTGGCCTTCTCCGCCGCCTGTGCCTTGGCCGCTTGCATATCAGCTTGAAAGAGCCCGATGCTCCTTTCCCCTTCGTCTGCAACAGCTTGCCTTTTTCCAACACCAGACTTCAGGGCCCGCTTTATGAAGATCAGCTGTCGGTCCATCTGCACATCGTAGTTGGTCTCGATGTATTTCTTGATTGCCTGAAGCGAAGAGCCGTTTCGGGTCCTTCAACTCAGTGATTGCTGCGGTGACCATCTCGGCAGCAGGTGGGTGGGTTGCCGCGCTTCTTCTTGGTGACTTTCTTGGCGCTATCCTTCTCAGCCTCTTGGTGTACGTTAACGTCGCGAGGTGAACAAAACAAGTACGCACACCTCTCGGCAGACTCCGCCGATATACAGCATGTTGCGTACGTGTAGGAAACACTCCTGAGTCGAGTCGCATGCTCCGTGGATGTTGGGCTAGTTCGTGTCTCATTATCATTTTCTTATCATTTCTTATATTTCTTGAGTTACTAACCATACCACCACAACTTCTTGTCTTCTTCTTCTTCTTCTTCTTGCTTCTTTTCTTTTCTTCTTCTTCTTCTTCTCTTCTTCTTCTTCTTCTAATTATTCTTCCTGTGCAAATATTCTCTTTTGGGGCGTTCTCCTACATATAAAACCAATGAAAAGGCTTCCAGAAATAGATTGCTGTCAGACGAAACAAGATTTTATATAGCAGCATTTGTATTTATACTTGTCTAACCGCCTTTTATATATCAATCGCTATATGTGCTGGAGCTGGCGGGGTGAAAAAAAAAAGAGTAATTATAAGACCAAAATTCTTTTTTCTTCCCCCCCCCCCCCACCATTTCCTAACCCTGTCGGACATGGAGCAACATTTCCTTATTTTAAACCCCCTTTTCACATATACCTTGTTTTTCTTGGCACTTGTTCAGAACCACTAGTACTACATTATTATAATCAATCATTTTCCATGCGTGTATCGTTCTAAATGCTATCTTTTATAATATCTGCACGTACAACTTTTTCATTGGCTTCTCCTTTTCTACAAAAACACCAATTAAAATATAAAAAAATATTTATATTTCGTATTTATCTTGCTATTACCATTTACAATATTAAGGGAGAGAGAGAGAGAGAGAGAGAGAGAGATGCATGCGTAAGACGATTCTTTCGTGAACATTTGGTGGCCCTGATAAGGGCCGTTGAGTTTCAAGGGTTGCGTAGAGCAACACTCTAGCTTGATTTGGCGGTCTTCTTAGGAAGGAGCACTGCTTGGATGTTAGGCAGCACACCACCTTGAGCGATCGTCACCCCACCGAGAAGCTTGTTGAGTTCTTCGTCATTGCGCACGGCGAGTTGCAGGTGGCGAGGGATGATTCTGGATTTCTTGTTATCGCGGGCAGCGTTGCCAGCCAGCTCCAAGATTTCGGCAGTCAGGTACTCTAGGACAGCGGCCATATAAACTGGGGCTCCAGCGCCGACTCTCTGTGCGTAGTTGCCCTTGCGAAGAAACCGATGAACAACGGCCCACTGGAAACTGAAGGCCGGCACGGGATGAACGGGACTTGGCCTTGGTGCGGGGCCTTTCCACTTTTTCCTCTACCAGACATGATGCTTTCCTGAGTTGAGAGCGAAGTGATGTTCTTGACTGTGCGAAGTGCGTCGACAATGAGTGAACGCCCTGGTTTTTTGTGGCTTTTTATACGCCGCGTTAGGATCGCGGTGACCGCCAGGGTATTATGACTATTGGCCAATCAGCGGATCGCTGTTCGCGAGTGCCTGCTCCGCAACAGTGAATGCCGCCATCTGGCGGTCACTTCCTCTTAACGAGGCCCTGCGTTTTCTCCAGCGTTCTACGGTCGTCACTATAAGCAAATCATGTTCAGCGCGTCTAACTCCTCAAAACCAAACAACCAACCAACCAACCAGCCAACCTACAGGATTTCTCAGATTACACACATTCTGTCAGATTGATCATTTTAAGTTGTCAGGAAGGCGGTGCATGAATATACAAGACAACCAGGTCATATCACTCATGACATCGCTTAGCTATTTGATGCATTTTGCTTTCTCAATATTACAGTTTTATTTGCTACTCTGGACCACACAACTAAAATTCAATGGTTGAAATCTTACACGAAACGCACCTCTTTCTCATAAACGTCTTTATTATTCTACATGATTTTCTTTACCCTCTACTCTTTTGCTAATTTTGGATCTGCCCTTCCCTTTCCTCTCTTTCCTCCCTTTCCTTATCCTAGCTATGCACACTGACGAAGAGTGTGTGTGTGACTTTCGCCTTTCATTTCATGCTCCGTTTCTATTTTATTTTTTATGGCATTTCTACTACCAACTCTGATTCTATTTTATACTCTCTGTCTTTATAATCTTATTTATGAAGTTATCGATTCATGACATTTATTGTGTTATTGATTCATTAATGGGGATCTTTCTTGAGTTGTGGTGGCTCTGAAAAGAGCCGTTTGTGTATGCGGTGCATCCGCCGATCGCTCTAGGCGCGTTCTCCACGGATTCGGCGAGCGAGCTGGATGTCTTTGGGCATGATGGTAACCCTCTTGGCGTGGATCGCACACAGGTTGGTGTCCTCGAAGAGACCGACCAGATATGCCTCACTGGCTTCTTGTAGTGCCATCACAGCAGAACTCTGGAAACGGAGCTCCGTCTTGAAGTCCTGGGCAATCTCTCGCACAAGACGCTGGAAAGGCAGTTTTCTGATCAGAAGCTCGGTACTCTTCTGGTAGCGGCGAATCTCTCTCAAGGCGACTGTGCCTGGCCTGTACCGATGAGGCTTCTTGACTCCTCCGGTGGCAGGGGCGCTCTTCCTTGCAGCCTTGGTTGCCAGCTGCTTGCGGGGAGCCTTCCCTCCTGTTGATTTGCGAGCTGTCTGCTTGGTGCGTGCCATGGTTGCTTCAGAGACAAGTGGGTCGAGTGCTGCGAACAAGGGTGACGATGAGAATGTTAATTTCTCGCAGTTCACAACTATTTATATGAGATGCGAAGGATCCTGGTGCCACTGTAAAGCTCTTTTGATTGGTCAACCGCGTTGCCTCCTTTGTTAGAGCGGGGCGGGCGATACGTGAGTTGGGGAAGCCGTTTGTGCTCGCAGGTGGCGCTATCCAGCTAAAGGCGAGCAATTCGGCATTAGCAGAGTTGCCGGTATCCAGAATTAAGGAAAAGATGTACCATGAGAGAATAATGTAGTATGACAAATTATCGGTATTCTTGTCCAAGTTTAACTGACATTATACTCGAATGAGAGGGAGAGAGAGAGGGTTGCTTGTTTGAGAAAGCAAACCAATTCTTCAAGTAAATCATTTCGAAATCGCCCTTAGTATCTCGTCAACCTAAAATCCAGACGACACGGGCAGATTTATACTGTTCATATGGTGCATTCTCAGCTCTGATCTACATTATATTCCCACACATGTCCATTACATTCCCATTTCTTTAGATTTCACTCTTACTCCAGACTGGCTTTGACATGCCCACGTACTAGTCAGTGTCATCACGAACTACATGTTTTGCTTTGTTTTTGTTTTCGTTTGTTGCCCTACTTCCACTAAGTCTGTAAGTTAGCCTACCTA
Organism: Echinometra lucunter; assembly: GCA_029962745.1. Taxonomy (NCBI): domain Eukaryota; kingdom Metazoa; phylum Echinodermata; class Echinoidea; order Camarodonta; family Echinometridae; genus Echinometra; species Echinometra lucunter. The sequence goes on along the minus strand of CM057157.1, from coordinate 1,036,717 downwards.
CTTAGTTGATTAATCTGATCCTTTGCCCTACTTGTTCGTTCAGTTAATCTAATATTTGTTCATTTCACTTTCTTCACTAAATGCCCGATTTGTGACATGCCTATCATAATCTCAGCTCATTAATGATACCTATCATACTTTTACTCTACCAAATCTAGTATCCATGACTCATTCTTTCTTGGGTATTTGTGTGGCCCTGAAAAGGGCCGTTGTCTATCCGACTGCGTCGGGATTGGACCTCTCTACTTAGAGGTGGTGTACTTTGTCACCGCCTTGGTGCCCTCGCTCACGGCATGCTTTGCCAGCTCTCCTGGGAGAAGAAGACGGACGGCGGTCTGAACCTCGCGACTGCTGATGGTTGACTTCTTGTTGTACTGGGCGAGGCGGGAAGCTTCACCGGCAATGCGCTCGAAGATGTCGTTGACGAAGCTGTTCATGATCGTCATGGCCCGACTAGAGATGCCGGTGTCAGGATGAACCTGCTTGAGAACTTTGTAGATGTAGATGCCGTAGCTCTCCTTCCTTCTCCTGTGCCTCTTCTTTCCAGCGCTGGGGCGAGGGGCCTTGACTGCTTTCTTAGAGCCTTTCTTGGCAACTTGACCGGTTGGAGCCATGATGAAGTGCAATTTTCAAAACAGAGATGCGGGAAACGTAACAGGTCGATGAACGCTTTTCAAGGGTGTGAGAATCCCTTGGGAGACCGTCCCCTTTTATACACCGGGGTGGGATCCGCCACGGTCCATATGCAAATGAGCTAGGCCCTCAACGGGGATCTCATCCTTTCATTGGTCGCAGCGTCGCAAGGACCGTGCCTGTGCTGTCTCCTGCCGAGAGATGGCGATATTCCTCTAATGAGTGCACGATGCATATGAAATACGCAAAAGAAGCAAGAAGAAAAAGAAGAAAAATTACATATAATTGCTGATAATTGTAATTGCTTATAATTGTAACTGCTTATTGCTATTTAATTGTTTTGCTTTTGCCTATACAACGCTGAAACACCCCTTGAAAGCGCCTTATAAATTCCATGTATCAAGTAGAAAGAAGTAGAAGAAGAAGAGGGAGAAGAAGAAGAAGAAGAAGAAGAAGAAGAAGAAGAAGAAGAAGAAATGATAATCGAATTATCAAAAAATAAATAAACAAATGAATAAAAGAATACAAAATGAAGAGGCACATAGATGAATAGAGCAATCAGTCAAACAAACAAACAAATCAATCAATCAATCAATCAATCAATCAATCAATCAATCAATCAATCAATCAATAAATAAATAAATAAATAAATACATGAATAAATAAATGAATCCTTAAAACTGTCTTGATTGTCAGAACAACAGGGTAGTAAGCGACATTTCTCAATGGCCCTATTTGCATTATCATCGAATCATAATTCAAAGTATGACGGAGATACTAATGTATCGTCCAGTTAGAGAGTGAGAGAAAAGGCCGGGGAGTAGGATGTGGGAAGGAGGGATGGAATAATCAGCCGTAACTCCTTTATTCAGATCACTGAGCAATCAATAAATAAGATAAAATAAATAAAAATTATTTCATGACCAGTGCAGTGCACGTTTACCGACTTTCCCGACAGAAAAGAAAAATGAGAAAGGAGGAAAAAATAACGGAACCCGAGACGGCATTTGACGTCGACAAGAATAATTTCAATTCATGCGTACCAATTTCGCTTCATTTATGGTATAAATGGTGCTCCATCATAATAAACCTATACATGAATATGAGTAAACTCGCCATGTGTCATAAGGACCTTCGCTCACCCCACCCCAATCCTTGTTAGAAAAAAAAAAAAAAGAAGCAAATGTATTGCCATACATGACAATCACCCCTTTTTTTAAAACAAATTTTGTAATCTACACTAGCACATGTTTGGTATAAACGTTATTTCACCCCCACCCCCGTATCATGGCAGTCCCTTTTCGTTTCTTTTCTTTTCGTTTCTTTCTTCTTTTTTTTTAATTTCGTCAACACTTCCATAGCTTCCACTTGCATCAAGATTGAAAGCGTAGATGCCAAAAGGAGTTTGTATTCTTACTCATTACAAAGGCGTAATGTTATCAAGTTCAAAATCACATAATATCAAGTATCGGACATTCTTTCGTGGATATTTGGTGGCTCTGAAAAGAGCCGTTATTCTGATCAGACGAGGTCAGTTTCGCCTAGCCGCCAAAGCCGTACAGGGTGCGGCCCTGCCTCTTCAGTGCATACACCACGTCCATGGCAGTGACAGTTTTGCGCTTGGCATGCTCGCAGTAGGTGACTGCATCACGAATAACATTCTCCAGGAAGACCTTGAGTACTCCTCGTGTTTCTTCGTAGATTAGACCCGAGATCCTCTTGACGCCACCCCTTCTTGCAAGTCGACGAATGGCTGGCTTGGTGATGCCTTGGATGTTGTCACGGAGAACCTTGCGGTGACGTTTGGCACCCCCCTTTCCGAGTCCCTTTCCTCCTTTTCCGCGGCCTGACATGATGAGTGAGAGAGAGCGAGTTCTGTGTGTACTTGAAGACTGGACGTTGCGGTGAACGAATGAACTCCAACACGGATCGCAGCGGTATTGTTACCCTAATGCGGACTTGGGTGAGGATATTCGGCGTCGGCGTAATCCCACGGTCAAGTGCGCCCCCTTGTGACGCAGATACTCGCTCGACGTGGCATAACTCGCCGAATGTATGCCAACCTACCAATCACCGCACTTTCGCCTTTCGGGGAACGTCAACCCTTGCAAATTTTGCATCATGGAACAAACATACATTCATGAACTTCCCACTTCCCACTTCCCTTGCCTTTTTTCTTCGACAGCTCAAAATAAAATATTCATTCATCCATCAATTATTACATCTCCTGCATCTACGAGGTTTTATACAAAAGGGGTGACGAAAAACATTCTTGATCTACCTTTAACACTAGGGTGACGAAATGTAAAAGTAAGACTAAATACCGACCTTTAGTCTCCCATGTAACCTTCCACTATCCGAACCCTCTCCATTAATGAACCTAATGATGATGATGTTGATGATGATGATGATGATGATGATGATGATAATAATAATGATAATAATGATAATAATGATAATAATAATAATAATAATAATAATAATAATAATAATAATAATAATAATAATAATAATAATAATAATAATAATAATGATAATAATAATAATGATGATGATAGTGATAACAACTTCAACGTTAATAAGAATAATAAATAGAACCCAACTGTATTATACCTGTTCTACTACCTACTCATACAGCACTCATAGCACACGTGCTTTATATCCCCACCCCCTCCCTCCGTCCAGTTTCTATACTGGAACTGATTTTCAGGGTATTATACACTCCACCTACTGTAATCATGTTCATTTCTTTTTCATTGATAGGCATTCTTTCGTGACTGTGTGGTGGCTCTAAAAAGAGCCGTTAGTTTATGAAAGTTGGCCTGCAAATCACTTGGACTTTGCAGCTTTCTTTGCAGCGGGTTTCTTGGGCTTGGATGCCTTGGGTTTCTTCGCTGGTGCCTTCTTGGGAGTCTTCTTTGGAGTGGATTTCTTGGATGCTACTTTCTTCTTGGGTGTCTTCTTCTTCTCTTTCTTGTCCGTGGTTTTCTTTGCTGGCTTTTTCACCTTCTTGGTGGTTGCCTTGGCCTTCTTTGCCGCAGCTGCTTTCTGTTGTTTCTCCTTCTTGGCTGCAGCCTTCGCCTTGGCCTTCTCACGTTGTGCTTGCAGTTTCGCTTTCTCCTTCTCCTTCTTGGCCTTCTCCGCCGCCTGTGCCTTGGCCGCTTGCATATTCAGCTTGAAAGAGCCCGATGCTCCTTTCCCCTTCGTCTGCAACAGCTTGCCTTTTTCCACACCAGACTTCAGGGCCCGCTTTATGAAGATCAGCTGTCGGTCCATCTGCACATCGTAGTTGGTCTCGATGTATTTCTTGATTGCCTGAAGCGAAGAGCCGTTTCGGTCCTTCAACTCAGTGATTGCTGCGGTGACCATCTCGGCAGCAGGTGGGTGGGTTGCCGGCTTCTTCTTGGTGACTTTCTTGGCGCTATCCTTCTCAGCCATCTTGGTGTACGTTAACGTCGCGAGGTGAACAAAACAAGTACGCACACCTCTCGGCAGACTCGCCGATATACAGCATGGTTGCGTACGTGGTAGGAAACACTCCTGAGTCGAGTCGCATGCTCCGTGGATGTGGGCTAGTTCGTGTCTCATTATCATTTTCTTATTCATTTTCTTATATTTCTTGAGTTACTAACCATACCACCACAACTTCTTGTCTTCTTCTTCTTCTTCTTCTTCTTCTTCTTCTTCTTCTTCTTCTTCTTCTTCTTCTTCTTCTTCTTCTTCTTCTAATTATTCTTCCTGTGCAAATATTCTCTTTTGGGGCGTTCTCCTACATAATAAAACACAATGAAAAGGCTTCAGAAATAGATGCTGTCAGACGAAACAAGATTTTATATAGCAGCATTTGTATTTATACTTGTCTAACCGCCTTTTATATATCAATCGCTATATGTGCTGGAGCTGGCGGGGTGAAAAAAAAGAGTAATTATAAGACCAAAATTCTTTTTTTCTTCCCCCCCCCCCACCATTTCCTAACCCTGTCGGACATGGAGCAACATTTCCTTATTTTAAACCCCCTTTTCACATATACCTTGTTTTCTTGGCACTTGTTCAGAACCACTAGTACTACATTATTATAATCAATCATTTTCCATGCGTGTATCGTTCTAAATGCTATCTTTTATAATATCTGCACGTACAACTTTTTCATTGGCTTCTCCTTTTCTACAAAAACACCAATTAAAATATAAAAAAAATATTTATATTTCGTATTTATCTTGCTATTACCATTTACAATATTAAGGGAGAGAGAGAGAGAGAGAGAGAGAGATGCATGCGTAAGACGATTCTTTCGTGAACATTTGGTGGCCCTGATAAGGGCCGTTGAGTTTCAAGGGTTGCGTAGAGCAACACTCTAGCTTGATTTGGCGGTCTTCTTAGGAAGGAGCACTGCTTGGATGTTAGGCAGCACACCACCTTGAGCGATCGTCACCCCACCGAGAAGCTTGTTGAGTTCTTCGTCATTGCGCACGGCGAGTTGCAGGTGGCGAGGGATGATTCTGGATTTCTTGTTATCGCGGGCAGCGTTGCCAGCCAGCTCCAAGATTTCGGCAGTCAGGTACTCTAGGACAGCGGCCATATAAACTGGGGCTCCAGCGCCGACTCTCTGTGCGTAGTTGCCCTTGCGAAGAAACCGATGAACACGGCCCACTGGAAACTGAAGGCCGGCACGGGATGAACGGGACTTGGCCTTGGTGCGGGCCTTTCCACTTTTTCCTCTACCAGACATGATGCTTTCCTGAGTTGAGAGCGAAGTGATGTTCTTGACTGTGCGAAGTGCGTCGACAATGAGTGAACGCCCTGGTTTTTTGTGGCTTTTTATACGCCGCGTTAGGATCGCGGTGACCGCCAGGGTATTATGACTATTGGCCAATCAGCGGATCGCTGTTCGCGAGTGCCTGCTCCGCAACAGTGAATGCCGCCATCTGGCGGTCACTTCCTCTTAACGAGGCCCTGCGTTTTCTCCAGCGTCTACGTCGTCACTATAAGCAAATCATGTTCAGCGCGTCTAACTCCTCAAAACCAAACAACCAACCAACCAACCAGCCAACCTACAGGATTTCTCAGATTACACACATTTCTGTCAGATTGATCATTTTAAGTTGTCAGGAAGGCGGTGCATGAATATACAAGACAACCAGGTCATATCACTCATGACATCGCTTAGCTATTTGATGCATTTTGCTTTCTCAATATTACAGTTTTATTTGCTACTCTGGACCACACAACTAAAATTCAATGGTTGAAATCTTACACGAAACGCACCTCTTTCTCATAAACGTCTTTATTATTCTACATGATTTTCTTTACCCTCTACTCTTTTGCTAATTTTGGATCTGCCCTTCCCTTTCCTCTCTTTTCCTCCCTTTCCTTATCCTAGCTATGCACACTGACGAAGAGTGTGTGTGTGACTTCGCCTTTCATTTCATGCTCCGTTTTCTATTTTATTTTTTATGGCATTCTACTACCAACTCTGATTCTATTTTATACTCTCTGTCTTTATAATCTTATTTATGAAGTTATCGATTCATGACATTTATTGTGTTATTGATTCATTAATGGGGATCTTTCTTGGAGTTGTGGTGGCTCTGAAAAGAGCCGTTTGTGTATGCGGTGCATCCGCCGATCGCTCTAGGCGCGTTCTCCACGGATTCGGCGAGCGAGCTGGATGTCTTTGGGCATGATGGTAACCCTCTTGGCGTGGATCGCACACAGGTTGGTGTCCTCGAAGAGACCGACCAGATATGCCTCACTGGCTTCTTGTAGTGCCATCACAGCAGAACTCTGGAAACGGAGCTCCGTCTTGAAGTCCTGGGCAATCTCTCGCACAAGACGCTGGAAAGGCAGTTTTCTGATCAGAAGCTCGGTACTCTTCTGGTAGCGGCGAATCTCTCTCAAGGCGACTGTGCCTGGCCTGTACCGATGAGGCTTCTTGACTCCTCCGGTGGCAGGGGCGCTCTTCCTTGCAGCCTTGGTTGCCAGCTGCTTGCGGGGAGCCTTCCCTCCTGTTGATTTGCGAGCTGTCTGCTTGGTGCGTGCCATGGTTGCTTCAGAGACAAGTGGGTCGAGTGCTGCGAACAAGGGTGACGATGAGAATGTTAATTTCTCGCAGTTCACAACTATTTATATGAGATGCGAAGGATCCTGGTGCCACTGTAAAGCTCTTTTGATTGGTCAACCGCGTTGCTCCTTTGTTTAGAGCGGGGCGGGCGATACGTGAGTTGGGGAAGCCGTTTGTGCTCGCAGGTGGCGCTATCCAGCTAAAGGCGAGCAATTCGGCATTAGCAGAGTTGCCGGTATCCAGAATTAAGGAAAAGATGTACCATGAGAGAATAATGTAGTATGACAAATTATCGGTATTCTTGTCCAAGTTTAACTGACATTATACTCGAATGAGAGGGAGAGAGAGAGGGTTGCTTGTTTGAGAAAGCAAACCAATTCTTCAAGTAAATCATTTCGAAATCGCCCTTAGTATCTCGTCAACCTAAAATCCAGACGACACGGGCAGATTTATACTGTTCATATGGTGCATTCTCAGCTCTGATCTACATTATATTCCCACACATGTCCATTACATTCCCATTTCTTTTAGATTTCACTCTTACTCCAGACTGGCTTTGACATGCCCACGTACTAGTCAGTGTCATCACGAACTACATGTTTTGCTTTGTTTTTGTTTTCGTTTGTTGCCCTACTTCCACTAAGTCTGTAAGTTAGCCTACCTACTTAGTTGATTAATCTGATCCTTTGCCCTACTTGTTCGTTCAGTTAATCTAATATTTGTTCATTTCACTTTCTTCACTAAATGCCCGATTTGTGACATGCCTATCATAATCTCAGCTCATTAATGATACCTATCATACTTTTACTCTACCAAATCTAGTATCCATGACTCATTCTTTCTTGGGTATTTGTGTGGCCCTGAAAAGGGCCGTTGTCTATCCGACTGCGTCGGGATTGGACCTCTCTACTTAGAGGTGGTGTACTTTGTCACCGCCTTGGTGCCCTCGCTCACGGCATGCTTTGCCAGCTCTCCTGGGAGAAGAAGACGGACGGCGGTCTGAACCTCGCGACTGCTGATGGTTGACTTCTTGTTGTACTGGGCGAGGCGGGAAGCTTCACCGGCAATGCGCTCGAAGATGTCGTTGACGAAGCTGTTCATGATCGTCATGGCCCGACTAGAGATGCCGGTGTCAGGATGAACCTGCTTGAGAACTTTGTAGATGTAGATGCCGTAGCTCTCCTTCCTTCTCCTGTGCCTCTTCTTTCCAGCGCTGGGGCGAGGGGCCTTGACTGCTTTCTTAGAGCCTTTCTTGGCAACTTGACCGGTTGGAGCCATGATGAAGTGCAATTTTCAAAACAGAGATGCGGGAAACGTAACAGGTCGATGAACGCTTTTCAAGGGTGTGAGAATCCCTGGTTGGTTGGTTTTTGAATTTAGAGGCGCCTATCACTTCTAAATTAGAATATTTGCGCCTGTATTCGTACTGACATTTTGAAGTCATTTTGGTTCATTAATATTTTCTTTTGGGGGGGGGGGGGCGGGGATTTTGGGGAGTAAGGTCAGGTCCTGATTGCGGTGTGCATGTGCTGGTTAGTAGTTTTGTTATGATAAGTTGTTAGTTAGATGTTAGAGTATCATTACTGATACTTAGAGTTATATTTTTAAGCATTTTGTTTAATTTGTGTTGGATACTGCAGATTTAGTTTTTATTTATAGTCAATTTTGATTTATTTTGAGAGTAGCGAAATTGAGGTATAGATTTAGGAAAATGGGTTTTCCCCACCATCAGGCCAAATACTCTGCACCCTGCCAGAGCATTTGGATGCGATAACTCCCTGAGTAACTGAGTAACTGACCCACTGAGAGAGATAGGGCTCCTCCCAAGGATCAGCCGCGAAGGATCACACGCCAACCACCGACCACCAGGAGAGTC
>CM057157.1:1009752-1027647 GCA_029962745.1 Echinometra lucunter | reverse complement strand
ACACCAACTAAATCTTACACGAAACGCACCTCTTTCCCAATAAACGTCTTTATTATTCTACATGATTTTCTTTACCCTCTACTCTTAGTACCCGTCCTTTTAATTTCAATCAATTTTAAGTTTGATTTTGCTAATTTTGGATCTGCCCTTCCCCTTCCCTCTTTCCTTATCCTAGCTATGCACACCGTGGGCACTGCGAAGAGTGTGACTTCGCCTTCATTTCATTTTTATTTTTTATGGCATTCTACTACCAACTCTGATTCTATTTTATACTCTTATCTTTATAATCTTATTTATGAAGTTATCGATTCATGACCTTTATTGTGGTATTGATTCAGTAATGGGGATCTTTCTTGGAGTTGTGGTGGCTCTGAAAAGAGCCGTTTGTGTATGCGGTGGCATCCGCCGATCGCTCTAGGCGCGTTCTCCACGGATTCGGCGAAGCGAGCTGGATGTCTTTGGGCATGATGGTAACCCCTCTTGGCGGGATCGCAAACAGGTTGGTGTCCTCGAAGAAGAGACCGACCAGATATGCCTCACTGGCTTCTTGTAGTGCCATCACAGCAGAACTCTGGAAACGGAGCTCCGTCTTGAAGTCCTGGGCAATCTCTCGCACAAGACGCTGGAAAGGCAGTTTTCTGATCAGAAGCTCGGTACTCTTCTGGTAGCGGCGAATCTCTCTCAAGGCGACTGTGCCTGGCCTGTACCGATGAGGCTTCTTGACTCCTCCGGTGGCAGGGGCGCTCTTCCTTGCAGCCTTGGTTGCCAGCTGCTTGCGGGGAGCCTTCCCTCCTGTTGATTTGCGAGCTGTCTGCTTGGTGCGTGCCATGGTTGCTTCAGAGACAAGTGGGGTCGAGTGCTGCGAACAAGGGTGACGATGAGAATGTTAATTTCTCGCAGTTCACAACTATTTATATGAGATGCGAAGGATCCTGTGCCACTGTAAGCTCTTTTGATTGGTCAACCGCGTTGCTCCTTTGTTTAGAGCGGGGCGGGCGATACGTGAGTTGGGGAAGCCGTTTTGTGCTCGCAGGTGGCTCTATCCAGCTAAAGGCGAGCAATTCGGCATTAGCAGAGTTGCCGGTATCCAGAATTAGGAAAAGATGTACCATGAGAGAAATAATGTAGTATGACAATTATCGGTATTCTTGTCCAAGTTAACTGACATTATACTCGAATGAGAGGGAGAGAGAGAGGGTTGCTTGTTGAGAAAGCAAACAATTCTTCAAGTAAATCATTTTCGAAATCGCCCTTAGTATCTCGTCAACCTAAAATCCAGACGACACGGGCAGATTTATACTGTTCATATGGTGCATTCTCAGCTCTGATCTACATTATATTCCCACACATGTCCATTACATTCCCATTTCTTTTAGATTTCACTCTTACTCCAGACTGGCTTTGACATGCCCACGTACTAGTCAGTGTCATCACGAACTACATGTTTTGCTTTGTTTTTGTTTTCGTTTGTTGCCCTACTTCCACTAAGTCTGTAAGTTAGCCTACCTACTTAGTTGATTAATCTGATCCTTTGCCCTACTTGTTCGTTCAGTTAATCTAATATTTGTTCATTTCACTTTCTTCACTAAATGCCCGATTTGTGACATGCCTATCATAATCTCAGCTCATTAATGATACCTATCATACTTTTACTCTACCAAATCTAGTATCCATGACTCATTCTTTCTTGGGTATTTGTGTGGCCCTGAAAAGGGCCGTTGTCTATCCGACTGCGTCGGGATTGGACCTCTCTACTTAGAGGGTGGTGTACTTTGTCACCGCCTTGGTGCCCTCGCTCACGGCATGCTTTGCCAGCTCTCCTGGGAGAAGAAGACGGACGGCGGTCTGAACCTCGCGACTGCTGATGGTTGACTTCTTGTTGTACTGGGCGAGGCGGGAAGCTTCACCGGCAATGCGCTCGAAGATGTCGTTGACGAAGCTGTTCATGATCGTCATGGCCCGACTAGAGATGCCGGTGTCAGGATGAACCTGCTTGAGAACTTTGTAGATGTAGATGCCGTAGCTCTCCTTCCTTCTCCTGTTGCCTCTTCTTTCCAGCGCTGGGGCGAGGGGCCTTGACTGCTTTCTTAGAGCCTTTCTTGGCAACTTGACCGGTTGGAGCCATGATGAAGTGCAATTTTCAAAACAGAGATGCGGGGAAACGTAACAGGTCGATGAACGCTTTTTCAAGGGGTGTGAGAATCCCTTGGGAGACCGTCCCCTTTTATACACCGGGGTGGGATCCGCCACGGTCCATATGCAAATGAGCTAGGCCCTCAACGGGGATCTCATCCTTTCATTGGTCGCAGCGTCGCAAGGACCGTTGCCTGTGCTGTCTCCTGCCGAGAGATGGCGATATTCCTCTAATGAGTGCACGATGCATATGAAATACGCAAAAGAAGCAAGAAGAAAAAGAAGAAAAATTACATATAATTGCTGATAATTGAAATTGCTTATAATTGTAACTGCTTATTGCTATTTAATTGTTTTGCTTTTGCCTATACAACGCTGAAACACCCCTTGAAAGCGCCTTATAATTCCATGTATCAAGTAGAAAGAAGTAGAAAGAAGAAGAGGGAGAAGAAGAAGAAGAAGAAGAAGAAGAAGAAGAAGAAGAAGAAGAAGAAGAAGAAATGATAATCGAATAATCAAAAAATAAATAAAAAAATGAATAAAAGAATACAAAATGAAGAGGCACATAGATGAATAGAGCAATCAGTCAAACAAACAAACAAATCAATCAATCAATCAATCAATCAATCAATCAATCAATCAATCAATCAATAAATAAATACATGAATAAATAAATGAATCCTTAAAACTGTCTTGATTGTCAGAACAACAGGGTAGTAAGCGACATTTCTCAATGGCCCTATTTGCATTATCATCGAATCATAATTCAAAGTATGACGGAGATACTAAATGTATCGTCCAGTTAGAGAGTGAGAGAAAAGGCCGGGGAGTAGGATGTGGGAAGGAGGGATGGAATAATCAGCCGTAACTCCTTTATTCAGATCACTGAGCAATCAATAAATAAGATAAAATAAATAAAATTATTTCATGACCAGTGCAGTGCACGTTTACCGACTTTCCCGACAGAAAAGAAAAATGAGAAAGGAGGGAAAAAATAACGGAACCCGAGACGGCATTTGACGTCGACAAGAATAATTTCAATTCATGCGTACCAATTTCGCTTCATTTATGGTATAAATGGTGCTCCATCATAATAAACCTATACATGAATATGAGTAAACTCGCCATGTGTCATAAGGACCTTCGCTCACCCCACCCCCAATCCTTGTTAGAAAAAAAAAAAAAGAAGCAAATGTATTGCCATACATGACAATCACCCCTTTTTTTAAAACAAATTTTGTAATCTACACTAGCACATGTTTGGTATAAACGTTATTTCACCCCCACCCCCGTATCATGGCAGTCCCTTTTCGTTTCTTTTCTTTTCGTTTCTTTCTTCTTTTTTTTTAATTTCGTCAACACTTCCACTTGCATCAAGATTGAAAGCGTAGATGCCAAAAGGAGTTTGTATTCTTACTCATTACAAAGGCGTAATGTTATCAAGTTAAAAATCACATAATATCAAGTATCGGACATTCTTTCGTGGATATTTGGTGGCTCTGAAAAGAGCCGTTATTCTGATCAGACGAGGTCAGTTTCGCCTAGCCGCCAAAGCCGTACAGGGTGCGGCCCTGCCTCTTCAGTGCATACACCACGTCCATGGCAGTGACAGTTTTGCGCTTGGCATGCTCGCAGTAGGTGACTGCATCACGGATAACATTCTCCAGGAAGACCTTGAGTACTCCTCGTGTTTCTTCGTAGATTAGACCCGAGATCCTCTTGACGCCACCCCTTCTTGCAAGTCGACGAATGGCTGGCTTGGTGATGCCTTGGATGTTGTCACGGAGAACCTTGCGGTGACGTTTGGCACCCCCCTTTCCGAGTCCCTTTCCTCCTTTTCCGCGGCCTGACATGATGAGTGAGAGAGAGCGAGTTCTGTGTGTACTTGAAGACTGGACGTTGCGGTGAACGAATGAAACTCCAACACGGATCGCAGCGGTATTGTTACCCTAATGCGGACTTGGGTGACGAGATTCGGCGTCGGCGTAATCCCACGGTCAAGTGCGCCCCCTTGTGACGCAGATACTCGCTCGACGTGGCATAACTCGCCGAATGTATGCCAACCTACCAATCACCGCACTTTCGCCTTTCGGGGAACGTCAACCCTTGCAAATTTTGCATCATGGAACAAACATACACTCATGAACTTCCCACTTCCCACTTCCCTTGCCTTTTTTCTTCGACAGCTCAAAATAAAAATATTCATTCATCCATCAATTATTACATCTCCTGCATCTACGAGGTTTTATACAAAAGGGGTGACGAAAAACATTCTTGATCTACCTTTAACACTAGGGTGACGAAATGTAAAAGTAAGACTAAATACCGACCTTTAGTCTCCCATGTAACCTTCCACTATCCGAACCCTCTCCATTAATGAACCTAATGATGATGATGTTGATGATGATGATGATGATGATGATGATGATGATGATGATAATAATGATAATAATGATAATAATGATAATAATAATAATGATAATAATCATAATAATAATAATAATAATAATAATAATGATAATAATAATAATAATAATAATGATAATAATAATAATAATAATGATAATAATAATAATAATAATAATAATGATAATAATAATAATGATGATGATAGTGATAACAACTTCAACGTTAATAAGAATAATAAATAGAACCCAACTGTATTATACCTGTTCTACTACCTACTCATACAGCACTCATAGCACACGTGCTTTATATCCCCACCCCCTCCCTCCGTCCAGTTTCTATACTGGAACTGATTTTCAGGGTATTATACACTCCACCTACTGTAATCATGTTCATTTCTTTTTCATTGATAGGCATTCTTTCGTGACTGTGTGGTGGCTCTAAAAAGAGCCGTTAGTTTATGAAAGTTGGCCTGCAAATCACTTGGACTTTGCAGCTTTCTTTGCAGCGGGTTTCTTGGGCTTGGATGCCTTGGGTTTCTTCGCTGGTGCCTTCTTGGGAGTCTTCTTTGGAGTGGATTTCTTGGATGCTACTTTCTTCTTGGGTGTCTTCTTCTTCTCTTTCTTGTCCGTGGTTTTCTTTGCTGGCCTTTCACCTTCTTGGTGGTTGCCTTGGCCTTCTTTGCCGCAGCTGCTTTCTGTTGTTTCTCCTTCTTGGCTGCAGCCTTCGCCTTGGCCTTCTCACGTTGTGCTTGCAGTTTCGCTTTCTCCTTCTCCTTCTTGGCCTTCTCCGCCGCCTGTGCCTTGGCCGCTTGCATATTCAGCTTGAAAGAGCCCGATGCTCCTTTCCCCTTCGTCTGCAACAGCTTGCCTTTTTCCACACCAGACTTCAGGGCCCGCTTTATGAAGATCAGCTGTCGGTCCATCTGCACATCGTAGTTGGTCTCGATGTATTTCTTGATTGCCTGAAGCGAAGAGCCGTTTCGGTCCTTCAACTCAGTGATTGCTGCGGTGACCATCTCGGCAGCAGGTGGGTGGGTTGCCGGCTTCTTCTTGGTGACTTTCTTGGCGCTATCCTTCTCAGCCATCTTGGTGTACGTTAACGTCGCGAGGTGAACAAAACAAGTACGCACACCTCTCGGCAGACTCGCCGATATACAGCATGGTTGCGTACGTGGTAGGAAACACTCCTGAGTCGAGTCGCATGCTCCGTGGATGTGGGCTAGTTCGTGTTTGTTCCTCTCATTATCATTTTCTTATTCATTTTCTTATATTTCTTGAGTTACTAACCATACCACCACAATTTCTTGTCTTCTTCTTCTTCTTCTTCTTCTTCTTCTTCTTCTTCTTCTTCTTCTTCTTCTTCTTCTTCTAATTATTCTTCCTGTGCAAATATTCTCTTTTGGGGCGTTCTCCTACATAATAAAACACAATGAAAAGGCTTCAGAAATACATGCTGTCAGACGAAACAAGATTTTATATAGCAGCATTTGTATTTATACTTGTCTAACCGCCTTTTATATATCAATCGCTATATGTGCTGGAGCTGGCGGGGTGAAAAAAAGAGTAATTATAAGACCAAATTCTTTTTTTCTTCCCCCCCCCCCCCCCACCATTTCCTAACCCTGTCGGACATGGAGCAACATTTCCTTATTTTAAACCCCCTTTTCACATATACCTTGTTTTTCTTGGCACTTGTTCAGAACCACTAGTACTACATTATTATAATCAATCATTTTCCATGCGTGTATCGTTCTAAATGCTATCTTTTATAATATCTGCACGTACAAATTTTTCATTGGCTTCTCCTTTTCTACAAAAACACCAATTAAAATATAAAAAAAATATTTATATTTCGTATTTATCTTGCTATTACCATTTACAATATTAAGGGAGAGAGAGAGAGAGAGAGAGAGAGAGAGAGATGCATGCGTAAGACGATTCTTTCGTGAACATTTGGTGGCCCTGATAAGGGCCGTTGAGTTTCAAGGGTTGCGTAGAGCAACACTCTAGCTTGATTTGGCGGTCTTCTTAGGAAGGAGCACTGCTTGGATGTTAGGCAGCACACCACCTTGAGCGATCGTCACCCCACCGAGAAGCTTGTTGAGTTCTTCGTCATTGCGCACGGCGAGTTGCAGGTGGCGAGGGATGATTCTGGATTTCTTGTTATCGCGGGCAGCGTTGCCAGCCAGCTCCAAGATTTCGGCAGTCAGGTACTCTAGGACAGCGGCCATATAAACTGGGGCTCCAGCGCCGACTCTCTGTGCGTAGTTGCCCTTGCGAAGAAACCGATGAACACGGCCCACTGGAAACTGAAGGCCGGCACGGGATGAACGGGACTTGGCCTTGGTGCGGGCCTTTCCACTTTTTCCTCTACCAGACATGATGCTTTCCTGAGTTGAGAGCGAAGTGATGTTCTTGACTGTGCGAAGTGCGTCGACAATGAGTGAACGCCCTGGTTTTTTGTGGCTTTTTATACGCCGCGTTAGGATCGCGGTGACCGCCAGGGTATTATGACTATTGGCCAATCAGCGGATCGCTGTTCGCGAGTGCCTGCTCCGCAACAGTGAATGCCGCCATCTGGCGGTCACTTCCTCTTAACGAGGCCCTGCGTTTTCTCCAGCGTCTACGTCGTCACTATAAGCAAATCATGTTAAGCGCGTCTAACTCCTCAAAACCAAACAACCAACCAACCAACCAGCCAACCTACAGGATTTCTCAGATTACACACATTTCTGTCAGATTGATCATTTTAAGTTGTCAGGAAGGCGGTGCATGAATATACAAGACAACCAGGTCATATCACTCATGACATCGCTTAGCTATTTGATGCATTTTGCTTTCTCAATATTTCAGTTTTATTTGCTACTCTGGACCACACAACTAAAATTCAATGGTTGAAATCTTACACGAAACGCACCTCTTTCTCATAAACGTCTTTATTATTCTACATGATTTTCTTTACCCTCTACTCTTAGTACCCGTCCTTTTAATTTCAATCAATTTTAAGTTTGATTTTGCTAATTTTGGATCTGCCCTTCCCTTTCCTCTCTTTTCCTCCCTTTCCTTATCCTAGCTATGCACACTGACGAAGAGTGTGACTTCGCCTTTCATTTCATGCTCCGTTTTCTATTTTATTTTTTATGGCATTCTACTACCAACTCTGATTCTATTTTATACTCTCTTATCTTTATAATCTTATTTATGAAGTTATCGATTCATGACATTTATTGTGTTATTGATTCATTAATGGGGATCTTTCTTGGAGTTGTGGTGGCTCTGAAAAGAGCCGTTTGTGTATGCGGTGCATCCGCCGATCGCTCTAGGCGCGTTCTCCACGGATTCGGCGAGCGAGCTGGATGTCTTTGGGCATGATGGTAACCCTCTTGGCGTGGATCGCACACAGGTTGGTGTCCTCGAAGAGACCGACCAGATATGCCTCACTGGCTTCTTGTAGTGCCATCACAGCAGAACTCTGGAAACGGAGCTCCGTCTTGAAGTCCTGGGCAATCTCTCGCACAAGACGCTGGAAAGGCAGTTTTCTGATCAGAAGCTCGGTACTCTTCTGGTAGCGGCGAATCTCTCTCAAGGCGACTGTGCCTGGCCTGTACCGATGAGGCTTCTTGACTCCTCCGGTGGCAGGGGCGCTCTTCCTTGCAGCCTTGGTTGCCAGCTGCTTGCGGGGAGCCTTCCCTCCTGTTGATTTGCGAGCTGTCTGCTTGGTGCGTGCCATGGTTGCTTCAGAGACAAGTGGGTCGAGTGCTGCGAACAAGGGTGACGATGAGAATGTTAATTTCTCGCAGTTCACAACTATTTATATGAGATGCGAAGGATCCTGGTGCCACTGTAAAGCTCTTTTGATTGGTCAACCGCGTTGCTCCTTTGTTTAGAGCGGGGCGGGCGATACGTGAGTTGGGGAAGCCGTTTGTGCTCGCAGGTGGCGCTATCCAGCTAAAGGCGAGCAATTCGGCATTAGCAGAGTTGCCGGTATCCAGAATTAAGGAAAAGATGTACCATGAGAGAATAATGTAGTATGACAAATTATCGGTATTCTTGTCCAAGTTTAACTGACATTATACTCGAATGAGAGGGAGAGAGAGAGGGTTGCTTGTTTGGGAAAGCAAACCAATTCTTCAAGTAAATCATTTCGAAATCGCCCTTAGTATCTCGTCAACCTAAAATCCAGACGACACGGGCAGATTTATACTGTTCATATGGTGCATTCTCAGCTCTGATCTACATTATATTCCCACACATGTCCATTACATTCCCATTTCTTTTAGATTTCACTCTTACTCCAGACTGGCTTTGACATGCCCACGTACTAGTCAGTGTCATCACGAACTACATGTTTTGCTTTGTTTTTGTTTTCGTTTGTTGCCCTACTTCCACTAAGTCTGTAAGTTAGCCTACCTACTTAGTTGATTAATCTGATCCTTTGCCCTACTTGTTCGTTCAGTTAATCTAATATTTGTTCATTTCACTTTCTTCACTAAATGCCCGATTTGTGACATGCCTATCATAATCTCAGCTCATTAATGATACCTATCATACTTTTACTCTACCAAATCTAGTATCCATGACTCATTCTTTCTTGGGGTATTTGTGTGGCCCTGAAAAGGGCCGTTGTCTATCCGACTGCGTCGGGATTGGACCTCTCTACTTAGAGGTGGTGTACTTTGTCACCGCCTTGGTGCCCTCGCTCACGGCATGCTTTGCCAGCTCTCCTGGGAGAAGAAGACGGACGGCGGTCTGAACCTCGCGACTGCTGATGGTTGACTTCTTGTTGTACTGGGCGAGGCGGGAAGCTTCACCGGCAATGCGCTCGAAGATGTCGTTGACGAAGCTGTTCATGATCGTCATGGCCCGACTAGAGATGCCGGTGTCAGGATGAACCTGCTTGAGAACTTTGTAGATGTAGATGCCGTAGCTCTCCTTCCTTCTCCTGTGCCTCTTCTTTCCAGCGCTGGGGCGAGGGGCCTTGACTGCTTTCTTAGAGCCTTTCTTGGCAACTTGACCGGTTGGAGCCATGATGAAGTGCAATTTTCAAAACAGAGATGCGGGAAACGTAACAGGTCGATGAACGCTTTTCAAGGGTGTGAGAATCCCTGGTTGGTTGGTTTTTTAATTTAGAGGCGCCTATCACTTCTAAATTAGAATATTTGCGCCTGTATTCGTACTGACATTTTGAAGTCATTTTGGTTCATTAATATTTTCTTTTTGGGGGGCGGGGATTTTGGGGAGTAAGGTCAGGTCCTGATTGCGGTGTGCATGTGCTGGTTAGTAGTTTTGTTATGATAAGTTGTTAGTTAGATGTTAGAGTATCATCACTGATACTTAGAGTTATATTTTTAACCATTTTGTTTAATTTGTGTTGGATACTGCAAATTTAGTTTTTATTTATAGTCAATTTTGATTTATTTTGAGAGTAGCGAAATTGAGGTATAGATTTAGGAAAATGGGTTTTCCCCACCATCATATGTGCTGGAGCTGGCGGGGTGACGGGGTGACCAAAATTCTTTTTTTCTTCCCCCCACCATTTCCTAACCCTGTCGGACATGGAGCAACATTTCCTTATTTTAAACCCCCTTTTCACATATACCTTGTTTTTCTTGGCACTTGTTCAGAACCACTACATTATTATTCAGAACCACTACATTATTATAATTTTCCATGCGTGTATCGTTCTAAATGCTATCTTTTATAATATCTGCACGTACAATTTTTTCATTGGCTTCTCCTTTTCTACAAAAACATCAATTAAAATATAAAAAAAATATTTATATTTCGTATTTATCTTGCTATTACCATTTACAATATTAAGAGAGAGAGAGAGAGAGAGAGAGATGCATGCGTAAGACGATTCTTTCGTGAACATTTGGTGGCCCTGATAAGGGCCGTTGAGTTTCAAGGGTTGCGTAGAGCAACACTCTAGCTTGATTTGGCGGTCTTCTTAGGAAGGAGCACTGCTTGGATGTTAGGCAGCACACCACCTTGAGCGATCGTCACCCCACCGAGAAGCTTGTTGAGTTCTTCGTCATTGCGCACGGCGAGTTGCAGGTGGCGAGGGATGATTCTGGATTTCTTGTTATCGCGGGCAGCGTTGCCAGCCAGCTCCAAGATTTCGGCGGTCAGGTACTCTAGGACAGCGGCCATATAAACTGGGGCTCCAGCGCCGACTCTCTGTGCGTAGTTGCCCTTGCGAAGAAACCGATGAACACGGCCCACTGGAAACTGAAGGCCGGCACGGGATGAACGGGACTTGGCCTTGGTGCGGGCCTTTCCACTTTTTCCTCTGCCAGACATGATGCTTTCCTGAGTTGAGAGCGAAGTGATGTTCTTGACTGTGCGAAGTGCGTCGACAATGAGTGAACGCCCTGGTTGGTTGGTTGGTTTTTGAATTTAGAGGCGCCTATCACTTCTAAATTAGAATATTTGCGCCTGTATTCGTACTGACATTTTGAAGTCATTTTGGTTCATTAATATTTTCTTTTTTTTGGGGGGGGGGGGGCGGGGATTTTGGGGAGTAAGGTCAGGTCCTGATTGCGGTGTGCATGTGCTGGTTAGTAGTTTTGTTATGATAAGTTGTTAGTTAGATGTTAGAGTATCATTACTGATACTTAGAGTTATATTTTTAAGCATTTTGTTTAATTTGTGTTGGATACTGCAGATTTAGTTTTTATTTATAGTCAATTTTGATTTATTTTGAGAGTAGCGAAATTGAGGTATAGATTTAGGAAAATGGGTTTTCCCCACCATCAGGCCAAATACTCTGCACCCTGCCAGAGCATTTGGATGCGATAACTCCCTGAGTAACTGAGTAACTGACCCACTGAGAGAGATAGGGCTCCTCCCAAGGATCAGCCGCGAAGGATCACACGCCAACCACCGACCACCAGGAGAGTCATACCGGCTCCTCCCAGATGGCCTAAGTGGAAAGGAATGAGCATCCCACCGTTGACCAGCCTCAGGATATGCATCCTTTGGTGGCCTCAGCACCCAGTTTGTTACGCATATTACTCGTTTTAGCCTTAGGTGGGGTCCTCCCGTTATTTTGGGTCACAAGTTTTAATCCACAGAATACACAATTCAGTGGACAGTATAGGAAGTTTACTAAACACTATTAACATTTGAAATCTACGCGTGAATTTGCATTATTGAATTTTTGGGGGCTTTGAAACGAGATGTTCGGCTATCCAAGAGGTCAAACAACCCTAGCCCTGTGAATGTGCCTTCTTACCTGCTTTTACACGGTACATTGTGTTGTAGCTTTTCGGGGGCTCAGAGCCCCCTAGGTCACTCGGGCACGGACCAGGGTGCCGCCAGCCTGATCAACCTACTTGTATCGTGTTCGCCAGAGGGCGATGTAGTAGAAAAAGATGGACCAGATAGAGATAATAAAGGAAATGTAACTATGAAAAACGGGATCAAAACAAATGTAGGTATGTTTTGATATTATGTGTGTTAATTTGGGGTTCATATGTTGCGAGATGTATAGTAATATACTTCTACGAATCGTGTTCCTGTGACTAAAATTCTAAATGTTATGAAATATCATGAAAAGTTATTATTTTCAAGGTGGTGAGATGGTCATGTAATACCCAAATTGAATGCATCTTGTATTTAGGCATGACTGTTATGTCTTGAACCTTCCGGTTCTGTTGACGTATGTCAGCAAAGGTTTGATTTTTGTTTCCCTGTGGAGAATATCCTTAAGTCGTACAGGATGATTCAAACCACGCAGCATTTGCCTTCTTTCTTGTTCATATTTATTGCATTCTAATAAATAATGTTGTATTGTCTCTTGCTGCAAGCAATGATCACATAATCCATTTTCGTGCTGATTTATTGTAAAAAGATAGTGGTTTAATCGGCACTTACCTAACCTAAATTGGTGTAGGAGTGTTTCTTCCTTTCGGCGTAAACCTTTTGGTTTAAAAGTGTGTGTGATTGGGAGACCGTCCCCTTTCATACACCGGGGTGGGATCCATATGCAAATGAGCTAGGCCCTCAACGGGAATCTCATCCTTTCATTGGTCGCAGCGTCGCAAGGACCGTGCCTGTGCTGTCTCCTGCCGAGAGATGGCGATATTCCTCTAATGAGTGCACGATGCATATGAAATACGCAAAAGAAGCAAGAAGAAAAAGAAGAAAAATTACATATAATTGCTGATAATTGTAATTGCTTATAATTGTAACTGCTTATTGCTATTTAATTGTTTTGCTTTTGCCTATACAACGCTGAAACACCCCTTGAAAGCGCCTTATAAATTCCATGTATCAAGTAGAAAGAAGTAGAAAGAAGAAGAGGGAGAAGAAGAAGAAGAAGAAGAAGAAGAAGAAGAAATGATAATC
The DNA here is from genome assembly GCA_029962745.1 of Echinometra lucunter. NCBI lineage: Eukaryota > Metazoa > Echinodermata > Echinoidea > Camarodonta > Echinometridae > Echinometra > Echinometra lucunter. The sequence continues at coordinate 1,014,754 of CM057157.1, read as the reverse complement.
GAATAATCAAAAAATAAATAAACAAATGAATAAAAGAATACAAAATGAAGAGGCACATAGATGAATAGAGCAATCAGTCAAACAAACAAACGAATCAATCAATCAATCAATCAATCAATCAATCAATCAATCAATCAATCAATCAATCAATCAATCAATCAATAAATAAATACATGAATAAATAAATGAATCCTTAAAACTGTCTTGATTGTCAGAACAACAGGGTAGTAAGCGACATTTCTCAATGGCCCTATTTGCATTATCATCGAATCATAATTCAAAGTATGACGGAGATACTAAATGTATCGTCCAGTTAGAGAGTGAGAGAAAAGGCCGGGGAGTAGGATGTGGGAAGGAGGGATGGAATAATCAGCCGTAACTCCTTTATTCAGATCACTGAGCAATCAATAAATAAGATAAAATAAATAAAAATTATTTCATGACCAGTGCAGTGCACGTTTACCGACTTTCCCGACAGAAAAGAAAAATGAGAAAGGAGGAAAAAATAACGGAACCCGAGACGGCATTTGACGTCGACAAGAGTAATTTCAATTCATGCGTACCAATTTCGCTTCATTTATGGTATAAATGGTGCTCCATCATAATAAACCTATACATGAATTTGAAGGGGAAACATACATTCCCCATTTGTCAAACCATCGTGCAATATTGTTTAATTCATTTTGTATTTTTGTCCTCGCATATTCGAGGTTTCGACTGGAGTACCAGATGGCTATATCATCCGCGTACATTGATAATTTGATTTGTTTATCCGATACGCTTATGTCATTTATCATTAAATTAAAGAGGGTTTGGCTAATGCAGCTACCTTGCGGAGTTCCGTTAGTGAGGATATACGGGTTTGAGTATGTATTGTTTATTTTGACTATACATTTCCTGTTCTTAAGAAATCTATTTATCCATCTGAGAATCTTGCCATCAATGCCTGTGCGGAATACTTTATAGATTAATACCTTTTTCCATAGTAAATTGTATGCTTTTTCCAAATCAAGGAAAACAGCAACTGTATGTTGTTTGTTGCGTATTCCTTTATGTACTTCCGTTTCTAGCCGGAGTAGCTGGTCTATGGTTCTTCTATTGGGTCTGAAGCCTGCTTGGTAAGGAGTAAGGATATTGTTTTTTTCTAGATACCAGTTCAGTCTATTTTTTATCATTTTTTCCATTATTTTGCAGAGAATTGGTGTCAGTGAGATTGGTCTGTAGGAAGCCGGGTTTGTTGGATCTTTGCCCGGTTTTAGTACTGGAATGATGACAGAATTGTACCAATCTTCAGGGAAGACGGCTTCTTTCCATATGTTGTTGTATAGCTGTAACAGAGAGATAATTGCAATATCAGGCAGATTCTTTATCATAATGGCCTTGATTCCATCTTTTCCAGGTGCAGTATTATTCATATCGTTGATGGCGTTTTTTAATTCGTATAGGGTGAGGTTTTCATTTAAACTGTTGCTCGATTCTGTTTCTAGATTTATTTCTTTATCGATAACTTCATCTTCAAATATTTTTCTTTTTTCTATTTCTTCTCCACTTAATCTCCTGTCAACAGATTGAAAGTACTTACCCAAAAGATTTGTTTTATCGGTAGTGTCCTCGACGCTTACATTGTTTGAGTCTCTCAGATTCGACATGTTCTTTTTCCTGTTATGGGTTTGTTGCATACTTTTTATCTTTTCCCAAACTTTATTAAGCTGCGTTGTCCTGTTAATTGAGGTACAGTATTTCCTCCAGTAATTTTGTTTAGCTTGTCTAATAACTTTTTGAGCCAGTGCTTTTTTCTTTTTGTATTCTATCATATCATTCATACTTAGTTTCCTTCCGAGTCTATTCTTTGCTCTGTTTCGCTCTTTTATTGCTTCGCCGCATTCTTTTGTCCACCATGGTATTGGGTTTAAATCTTGCTTCTTTCTTCTATTTGTTAACATTATTTCATCTGCAGTACTAGTAATAGAATTGGTAAAAAAGTTGTATTGTTCTTGTATATTGCTATTATTTTCTAATATCGGCGAGTCATTGTTTATTAGTTTATCGGCTATACCTTGTTTGTATAGTTGCCAATTAACATTTTTAAATGACCACACTGGTTCAGTATCATTGGTTTGTGATTTTCGTGCTGTTTTAGTGCTGTTGATAAATATTTTTAATAGTATGACATAATGGTCACTTCCAAAGAGGTGGGGTAGTTTTTCCCAGTTCATTTTAGGGGCTAATTGCATAGATGAGAGGGCCAAATCTATGTGTGTATTTTTCCCAATGTGTGGATCTATGCTTGTGGGTGAACCATCATTTAGGATAATAATGTTATATTTTTCTATAAAATCCTCAACGATGTTTATTGCTACAATTTGCAACCAGTTTGTCAAGTTTCTGTATTTCAAGTTTTATACAGGGATTATAAGAACTTGTGTTATTGTTTGATTTTGGATAAAAATATCGATTCGTTGGTATTACTCCTCTCTTGGTGTTTCTATAGCTTTAAAGGTTTTTTGTTTTAAAAAAAAGTGATCTTGTTATGGATGTATAAAGCTAAACCACCCTTCCCCCTTTTTATCTATTTTTAATGACTGGTTCATAGCTGGGTATCGGAAAAATATTGTAGTCATGAAACCAGGTCTCTTGAATAACTAATATGTCCGGGGAGTGTTTTAATATTCTCTTTTGAAATACAACGTTATAAAAATCCGGACCGTGCGTATTAAAACTTTGCGCATTCCATTGTAATATCTTTATGTGAGTCGTTTATGAAGCATCTCCGGTTGAATTCAATTCAATTCAATTCAATTCAATTTTATTTCGTCCAAATTTACATGGAAATTCATTCCGGGAATTTACAAAGATATTACAGAGTTCATATAAAAAACGTGAGTTAAAACATCAAAAAGTGAAATGAAAAATTACAAATAATTACATTCAAAATGTAAAAGATCTGGCACTTAAAAATTTTAGTAAAACCTGAGAACAGAGTACCCCCATCCCTGTATTCCCCCCCCCCCCCCACCCCGATTCAAACCCGAAGAGAATAAAAGAGAGAGAGAGAGAGAGAGAAATAGATAAAGAAATAAAGAGAGAGAAAAGGCGGAGAAAAGGGAAAAGAAAGAGACAGAGAAGAAATAGATAAAGAAATAAAGAGAGAGAAAAGGCGGAGAAAAGGGAAAAGAAAGAGACAGAGAAGAAATAGAGAGGTAAAAAGACAGAGAGAGAGAGATAGAGGGGGGGGGGGGGGGGTGGAGGTGAGAAGGGAACGGGGAAAAGAAAGAAGGAACCCAAATACATAGTACGGGTAAATACGAATTCAGAGATATTGCACTATCATGATGAAATAACTATGGAATAACTATGAAGCTCTACAAAATGGTGAATTCATTCAGTAAATTCAGTAAATGTCCATTTCCCATTCCCTACACTGAAAAAAAAAACCTGCAATTGAAAGCCATGGATATTGCACAAAGTTTGAAATATTGATATGTTTCTACGCATAATTATTAACAAAAGTTTCATGCTGTTGATGCAAGTAGATTTTGATTTTTCCATTCTGACATGACAACGAACTGAGTGGCTTAAAACACTACAATGAATATAGCAAATTGCAACATGCATACATGAAGAGGAGACCAAGAAGAAAAGAAGAAAAGGAAAAGGAGAAAAAAGGGGAAGAAGAGGGAGAGGAAGAAGAAGAAGAAGAAGAAGAAGAAGAAGAAGAAGAAGAAGAAGAAGAAGAAGAAGAAGAAGGAGAAAAAGAAGATAAAAAAGGAACAAGAAGAAAAAGAGGAAGAATAGGCAGAAGAAAAAAAATAAGATGAAAAAAAAATGATGAAGAGTAAAAAGGAGCACAAGAAGAAGAAGAAGAAGAGAAAGTAAGGAGAATGGAGTTTGCATGCTGCATGATAATGCTAATGATAATGCTACATAATAGTCATCAGTGGAGTGAACGAGACCAACCGGTACATAAATCACAATATCATACACAGTTACTTCTAATTAAAAAGTTCCATTCAAGTCAAACTGCATCTTCATGAGAATTACAGTCATATCAGGTCAATCAGAAATTACATTCAACAGTTCACATTAACATAACAACAGTTGAATTTATAGATATCATACTGCTTTCACACCAAGGTACGGTCGCTGCGAGCGGTCGCTGCGACCGATGAAATCATAATGTGAAAGCATTTCATCGGTCGCTGAGTACGGTCGGTGAGGTACTTCAGCGACCTATCGCGACCGATGCAAGCTAGATGTGAAAGCACATCGTACTCAGTGACCGATCGAAATGCAATGACCCCCCATACATGCCTACGCACTATCTCTACTTCCGCTTCCGGCTAGGTCAGCTATACAGCTACCGATCGCTCTGGGCCTGACCAAATTTTGACGGAGGTGTGAAAGCACGTTCGATCGGTCGTTGGGTACGGTCGCAGCGACCGTACCTTGATGTGAAAGCAGTATTAGTTAGCATGTCTTGTCAAAGGCTGTAATACTAGTAATAGCATAAGTCATTTATATGTAGACATCGCCGGGCAGCATCTACTACAAGTCTTATTCTATTAGAGTGTGTGTTTTCTTGATCTAGGTTGTTTATAATGAATATAATGAAGGATAGAAATTCTGCTGGCTTAAATGTAAGGGTAGACTGGTTGCCTTTTTTGGTTGGGATGGGGATTTTAGAGTTCTGGGTCGTAGTAGGTTTATCATTGGGCTTCTCAGAAGAGTTCCTTTGGCCATTGTGTGCCTTTTGTTCTTGTTTGGGTGTAGTCGCTTGTAAGTTGGGCATTATTCTTTTCTGGGTGGGTGTGGGTTCTTTCTTCTGGGTTTTGTCCTGTTTACTGGTGTTGTTGGCATTGTTGGTATTGTTTGTATTGTTGGCCTTATTGGTCTTGTGCTGCTTGTATTGTTTTGCAGCCTCAGCGTAGGAGAGTTTTTCTTTTGCCTTAATAATTTGTATGCCTGTTGCCTCTTTGTACAATGGGCAGCCTTTGAATGCTGC
>CM057157.1:997791-1009252 GCA_029962745.1 Echinometra lucunter | reverse complement strand
CCCAAAGATAAACCCAATGATAAACCTACTACGACCCAGAACTCTAAAATCCCCATCCCAACCAAAAAAGGCAACCAGTCTACCCTTACATTTAAGCCAGCAGAATTTTTATCCTTCATTATATTCATTATAAACAACCTGGATCAAGAAAACACACACTCTAATAGAATAAGACTTGTAGTAGATGCTGCCCGGCGATGTCTAAATATAAACGACATTCAACCGGAGATGCTCCATGACCGACTCATATAAAGATAATCTAACAATAATACAATGGAATGCGCAAAGTTTTAATGCGCACGGTCCGGATTTTTATAACGCTGTATTTCAAAAGAGAATATTAAAACACTCCCCGGACATATTAGTTATTCAAGAGACCTGGTTTCATGACTACAATATTTTTTCGATACCCAACTATGAACCAGTCATTAAAAATAGAGAAAAAGGGGGAAGGGGTGGTTTAGCTTTATACATTCATAACAATATCACCTTTAAAGCTTTAGAAACACCAAAAGATGAGGAATATCAACGAATCGATATGTTTATCCAAAATCAAACAATAACACTTATGAATTTTTATAATCCCTGTATAAAACTTGAAATCCAGAAACTTGACAAACTGGTTGCAAATTGTAGCAATAAGCATATCATTATAGGAGATTTCAACAGTCACAGTACACTGTGGGGTAGCAACAAATGCGATTATAACGGGAAAATCGTTGAGGATTTTATAGAAAAACATAACCTTATTATCCTAAATGATGGTTCACCCACAAGAATAGATTCACACACTGGGACCCATACACACATAGATTTGGCCCTCTCATCTATGCAATTAGCCCCTAAAATGAACTGGGAAAAACTACCCCACCTCTTTGGAAGTGACCATTATGTCATACTATTAAAAATATTTATCAACAGCACTAAAACAGCACAAAAATCAGAAACCAGTGATACTGAAGCAGTGTGGTCATTTAGAAATGTTAATTGGCAGCTATACAAACAAGGTATAGCCGATAAACTAATAAACAATGACTCGCCGATAATAGATAATAATAGTAATATACAAGAACAATACAACTTTTTTACCAATTCTATTACTAGTACTGCAGATGAAATAATGTTAACAATTAGAAGAAAGAAGCAAGATTTAAACCCAATACCATGGTGGACAAAAGAATGCGCAGAAGCAATAAAAGAACGAAACAGAGCAAAGAATAGACTCGGAAGGAAACTAAGTATGAATGATATGATAGAATACAAAAAGAAAAAAGCACTGGCTCAAAAAGTTATTAGACAAGCTAAACAAAATTACTGGAGAAAATATTGTACCTCAATTAACAGGACAACGCAGCTTAATAAAGTTTGGGAAAAGATAAAAAGTATGCAACACACCCATAACAGGAAAAAGAACATAGCGAATCTGATAGACTCAAACAATGTAAGCGTCGAGGACACTACCGATAAAGCAAATCTTTTGGGTAAGTACTTTCAATCTGTTGACAGGAGATTAAGTGAAGAAGAAATAGAAAAAAGAAAAATATTTGAAGATGAAGTTATCGATAAAGAAATAAATCTAGAAGCAGAATCGAGCAACAGTTTAAATGAAAACCTCACCCTATACGAATTAAAAAACGCCATCAACGATATGAATAATACTGCACCTGGAAAAGATGGAATCAAGGCCATCATGATAAAGAATCTGCCTGATATTGCAATTATCTCTCTGTTACAGCTATACAACAACATATGGAAAGAAGCCGTCTTCCCTGAAGATTGGTACAATTCTGTCATCATTCCAGTACTAAAACCGGGCAAAGATCCAACAAACCCGGCTTCCTACAGACCAATCTCACTGACACCAATTCTCTGCAAAATAATGGAAAAAATGATAAAAAATAGACTGAACTGGTATCTAGAAAAAAACAATATCCTTACTCCTTACCAAGCAGGCTTCAGACCCAATAGAAGCACCATAGACCAGTTACTCCGGCTAGAAACGGAAGTACATAAAGGAATACGCAACAAACAACATACAGTTGCTGTTTTCCTTGATTTGGAAAAGGCATACGATTTACTATGGAAAAAGGGATTAGTCTATAAACTATTCTGCACAGGCATTGATGGCAAGATCCTCAGATGGATAAATACATTTCTCAAGAACAGGAAATGTATAGTCAAAATAAACAATACATGCTCAAATCCGTATATCCTCACTAACGGAACTCCGCAAGGTAGCTGCATTAGCCCTACCCTCTTTAATTTAATGATAAATGACATAAGCGTATCGGATAAACAAATCAAATTATCAATGTACGCGGATGATATAGCCATCTGGTACTCCAGTCGAAACCTCGATTATGCGAGGACAAAAATACAAAATGAATTAAACAATATTGCACGATGGTTTGACAAATGGGGAATGTATGTTTCCCCGTCAAAATCAGCTGTCATAGTTTTCACCAATAAACATAAAAATGATGTGAAGCTGACTTTAAATAATCAAGAAATTAAACAACAGAACGAATATAGATTTTTAGGAATTTGGCTTGACCAAAAACTGACCTGGAATAAACACATAAATGAGACCACTGAGAGATGTAACAAACGCATTAATCTACTTAGATATATTGCCTCAACGACCTGGGGAAATAAAAGTGAAATTCTTTATTTGATCTATAAAGGATTAATTAGATCCATCATCGACTATGGTTGCGAACTCTACGACTCCGCGTCTTGTTCCAACAAAAGGAAAATTGATTCGATACAATATAAGTCATTAAAAGTAATATGCGGTGCAATACACCAGACCTCCTTAGAATCTTTGCAAGTAGAATGCGGAGACCTTCCCTTATCGCTGAGGCGAAAATACTTCTTAGAAAAATACGTAGCATATCTAAACTATGTAAGTGATCATCCCACACAGGAAATTCTAAAAGACTGTTGGCAGTACAAGTCTAAATGGAAAGAAGGAGAGGGACCTTTTCTCAAAAGAATAAATAACACAGTAACTAAGGACATTGAGAAACAAGTTAACTGCATACCCATAACCCCATTTTGGCATCCCCCCGTGCCACAGGTATCTTTTCAGATACATGATAAATTAAATAAACGAAACGCAAGTAACTTTGAATTAAAAGAATATACCCTAGAAACAATTTCAACGTGCTATAAAGACCATCTTAGGGTATATACAGATGGGTCAAAACAAATAGACAATACGACGGGAGCAGCCTTTTACATACCGGAATTGAATATCAAGAAATGTGTCAAACTATCACCGGTATCTATAATGAGGGCAGAACTAACTGCCATTGTTCTGGGTCTGGAATGGTTAGATAATCTAATATCCACCAACGTCGTTTTCTTAACAGACTCGCTGTCAGCGCTACAATCTATATTAAAGCCACAAAACGAAAACAGTTTAGTCCAAGAAATACTACACATTCTGCGACACTTAGAAACAAAACGAATTAATGTATTCTTTGAATGGATACCCTCTCATTGTGGAATAAAGGGAAATGAAATAGCCGATGAAATAGCAAACAAAGCAACCAAAAAACAATATATCGACATTCACATTCCTCAAAGTAGACAAGAGGTAGAAAGAAACAGCTATAAATCATGTATGAGCAAATGGCAGAACCAATGGGTGTACTCCATTAAAGGAAGACACTTGTACGACATACAAGAAAATATCACACACACTTTTAAACCAAAAGGTTTAAGCCGAAAGGAAGAAAACACTCCTACACCAATTTAGGTTAGGTAAGTGCCGATTAAACCACTATCTTTTTACAATAAATCAGCACGAAAATGGATTATGTGATCATTGCTTGCAGCAAGAGACAATACAACATTATTTATTAGAATGCAATAAATATGAACAAGATAGAAGGCAAATGCTGCGTGGTTTGAATCATCCTGTACGACTTAAGGATATTCTCCACAAGGAAACAAAAATCAAACCTTTGCTGACATACGTCAACAGAACCGGAAGGTTCAAGACATAACAGTCATGCCTAAATACAAGATGCATTCAATTTGGGTATTACATGACCATCTCACCACCTTGAAAATAATAACTTTTCAGGATATTTCATAACATTTAGAATTTTAGTCACAGGAACACGATTCGTAGAAGTATATTACTATACATCTCGCAACATATGAACCCCAAATTAACACACATAATATCAAAACATACCTACATTTGTTTTGATCCCGTTTTCATAGTTACATTTCCTTTATTATCTCTATCTGGTCCATCTTTTTCTACTATATCGCCCTCTGGCGAACACGATACAAGTAGGTTGATCAGGCTGGCGGCACCCTGGTCCGTGCCCGAGTGACCTAGGGGGCTCTGAGCCCCCGAAAAGCTACAACACAATGTACCGTGTAAAAGCAGGTAAGAAGGCACATTCACAGGGCTAGGGTTGTTTGACCTCTTGGATAGCCGAACATCTCGTTTCAAAGCCCCCCCAAAAATTCAATAATGCAAATTCACGCGTAGATTTCAAATGTTAATAGTGTTTAGTAAACTTCCTATACTGTCCACTGAATTGTGTATTCTGTGGATTAAAACTTGTGACCCAAAAGTAACGGGAGGACCCCACCTAAGGCTAAAACGAGTAATATGCGTAACAAACTGGGTGCTGAGGCCACCAAAGGATGCATATCCTGAGGCTGGTCAACGGTGGGATGCTCATTCCTTTCCACTTAGGCCATCTGGGAGGAGCCGGTATGACTCTCCTGGTGGTCGGTGGTTGGCGTGTGATCCTTCGCGGCTGATCCTTGGGAGGAGCCCTATCTCTCTCAGTGGGTCAGTTACTCAGTTACTCAGGGAGTTATCGCATCCAAATGCTCTGGCAGGGTGCAGAGTATTTGGCCTGATGGTGGGGAAAACCCATTTTCCTAAATCTATACCTCAATTTCGCTACTCTCAAAATAAATCAAAATTGACTATAAATAAAAACTAAATTTGCAGTATCCAACACAAATTAAACAAAATGCTTAAAAATATAACTCTAAGTATCAGTAATGATACTCTAACATCTAACTAACAACTTATCATAACAAAACTACTAACCAGCACATGCACGCCGCAATCAGGACCTGACCTTACTCCCCAAAATCCCCGCCCCCCCCAAAAAAAAAGAAAATATTAATGAACCAAAATGACTTCAAAATGTCAGTACGAATACAGGCGCAAATATTCTAATTTAGAAGTGATAGGCGCCTCTAAATTCAAAAACCAACCAACCAGATATAAATAGGATACTGATACTGATACTGCGATACTACGATTTGATATCATCTGATAGAATAATCATATTATACTACATTTTTCGATCATCTTGTTCGAACCCTATTTCATCTATACCGTCTATTCGATCTGGATCAAAATCGGGAAGTTTATTTTCCTAATTTTCATTCTGGAATTTCGATTTCGGCTGTGGTGTATGCTCTGGAGCCATCCCTTGGACTCTATTCACATTACTGGAAAAACAAATTTAAGGTAGGCCTGGTTGGCGGATACTTTCTGCACTAATTTAATCTCTATACTAACCTGCACATATACCCAGTAGCCTTAACACAGAGAGAAATATCTTACAGGCTTAGGCAACATGGCCGAGGCCCTTCTAAACGGCAAGGAGGCGAACGCCCAGGCCGTAGACGAAATGGAAATAGATTTAGGTGATGAATCATGGACAGAAGTCCGTAAGAAAACTAATAAAAGCAGAAAACGACCACGAATAAGCGATAATGATGACAGCGAATCATCAACTCCAAAAACCAAATACGATCCCAAACTGAACGTATTTATCAAAGGTACAGAGGGAAAGAATATTTGTTCTATAAACCCGGTTGCCCTCATCAAACAGATCAATGAAAAGGTTGGCCAGGTGGCCAAAATGAGAAAAGAAAAGGGCACCTTACACATTACCTGTATTAATGAGGAACAAGCCCAAAAAGTCCTCAACATATCTGAATTAGTAGGTGTACCAGTTAAAGGTACACAGCAAAAAGCTGTTCCCACCCTAAACAGAGGTGTCATTCACAAGGTAGACAAGACCATACCAGAAAATGACCTCCTAGAACTCCTAAAAGACCAAAATGTAAAAGAAGTAAGACGTTTTAAAAAGAAAATAGACGGCCAACTTGTAGACACGCCGTCCGTCCTTCTAACTTTTAACAATGATACTCCCGTAAAATCGGTATCATTCCTTTTCGAAAAATACAACGTTGACACTTATACCCCACAGGTGGTGAGATGTCATAAATGCCAGCAATTTGGACATGTACAGAAGTACTGTAGAAACCAAATTAGGTGTGTAAGGTGTGGTGAAAACCATGAATTCACTACATGTAAAAAGAAAGAAACACCTACATGCTTTAGATGCAAGCAGAACCACTCTGCAGCATTCAAAGGCTGCCCATTGTACAAAGAGGCAACAAGCATACAAATTATTAAGGCAAAAGAAAAACTCTCCTACGCTGAGGCTGCAAAACAATACAAGCAGCACAAGACCAACAAGGCCAATAATACCATCAGTGCCAACAATAAAAACAATACCAACAATGCCAACAACACCAGTAAAGAGGACAAAACCCAGAAGAAAGAACCTACACCCAACCAAGAAAAGAATAATCCCCAACAAGCGACTACACCCAAACAAGAACAAAAGGCACACAATAGCCAAAAGAACTCTTCTGAGAAGCCCAAAGATAAACCCAATGATAAACCTACTACGACCCAGAACTCTAAAATCCCCATCCCAACCAAAAAAGGCAACCAGCCTACCCTTACATTTAAGCCAGCAGAATTTTTATCCTTCATTATATTCATTATAAACAACCTGGATCAAGAAAACACACACTCTAATAGAATAAGACTTGTAGTAGATGCTGCCCGGCGATGTCTAAATATAAACGACATTCAACCGGAGATGCTTCATGACCGACTCATATAAAGATAATCTAACAATAATACAATGGAATGCGCAAAGTTTTAATGCGCACGGTCCGGATTTTTATAACGCTGTATTTCAAAAGAGAATATTAAAACACTCCCCGGACATATTAGTTATTCAAGAGACCTGGTTTCATGACTACAATATTTTTTCGATACCCAACTATGAACCAGTCATTAAAAATAGAGAAAAAGGGGGAAGGGGTGGTTTAGCTTTATACATCCATAACAATATTACCTTTAAAGCTTTAGAAACACCAAAAGATGAGGAATATCAACGAATCGATATGCTTATCCAAAATCAAACAATAACACTTATAAATTTTTATAATCCCTGTAAAAAACTTGAAATCCAGAAACTTGACAAACTGGTTGCAAATTGTAGCAATAAGCATATCATTATAGGAGATTTCAACAGTCACAGTACACTGTGGGGTAGCAACAAATGCGATTATAACGGGAAAATCGTTGAGGATTTTATAGAAAAACATAACCTTATTATCCTAAATGATGGTTCACCCACAAGAATAGATCCACACACTGGGACCCATACACACATAGATTTGGCCCTCTCATCTATGCAATTAGCCCCTAAAATGAACTGGGAAAAACTACCCCACCTCTTTGGAAGTGACCATTATGTCATACTATTAAAAATATTTATCAACAGCACTAAAACAGCACAAAAATCAGAAACCAGTGATACTGAAGCAGTGTGGTCATTTAGAAATGTTAATTGGCAGCTATACAAACAAGGTATAGCAGATAAACTAATAAACAATGACTCGCCGATATTAGATAATAATAGTAATATACAAGAACAATACAACTTTTTTACCAATTCTATTACTAGTACTGCAGATGAAATAATGTTAACAATTAGAAGAAAGAAGCAAGAGTTAAACCCAATACCATGGTGGACAAAAGAATGCGCAGAAGCAATAAAAGAACGAAACAGAGCAAAGAATAGACTCGGAAGGAAACTAAGTATGAATGATATGATAGAATACAAAAAGAAAAAAGCACTGGCTCAAAAAGTTATTAGACAAGCTAAACAAAATTACTGGAGAAAATATTGTACCTCAATTAACAGGACAACGCAGCTTAATAAAGTTTGGGAAAAGATAAAAAGTATGCAACACACCCATAACAGGAAAAAGAACATAGCGAATCTGATAGACTCAAACAATGTAAGCGTCGAGGACACTACCGATAAAGCAAATCTTTTGGGTAAGTACTTCCAATCTGTTGACAGGAGATTAAGTGAAGAAGAAATAGAAAAAAGAAAAATATTTGAAGATGAAGTTATCGATAAAGAAATAAATCTAGAAACAGAATCGAGCAACAGTTTAAATGAAAACCTCACCCTATACGAATTAAAAAACGCCATTAACGATATGAATAATACTGCACCTGGAAAAGATGGAATCAAGGCCATCATGATAAAGAATCTGCCTGATATTGCAATTATCTCTCTGTTACAGCTATACAACAACATATGGAAAGAAGCCGTCTTCCCTGAAGAATGGTACAATTCTGTCATCATTCCAGTACTAAAACCGGGCAAAGATCCAACAAACCCGGCTTCCTACAGACCAATCTCACTGACACCAATTCTCTGTAAAATAATGGAAAAAATGATAAAAAATAGACTGAACTGGTATCTAGAAAAAAACAATATCCTTACTCCTTACCAAGCAGGCTTCAGACCCAATAGAAGCACCATAGACCAGCTACTCCGGCTAGAAACGGAAGTACATAAAGGAATACGCAACAAACAACATACAGTTGCTGTTTTCCTTGATTTGGAAAAGCATACGATTTACTATGGAAAAAGGGATTAGTCTATAAACTATTCTGCACAGGCATTGATGGCAAGATCCTCAGATGGATAAATACATTTCTTAAGAACAGGAAATGTATAGTCAAAATAAACAATACATACTCAAACCCGTATATCCTCACTAACGGAACTCCGCAAGGTAGCTGCATTAGCCCTACCCTCTTTAATTTAATGATAAATGACATAAGCGTATCGGATAAACAAATCAAATTATCAATGTACGCGGATGATATAGCCATCTGGTACTCCAGTCGAAACCTCGAATATGCGAGGACAAAAATACAAAATGAATTAAACAATATTGCACGATGGTTTGACAAATGGGGAATGTATGTTTCCCCTTCAAAATCAGCTGTCATAGTTTTCACCAATAAACATAAAAATGATGTGAAGCTGACTTTAAATAATCAAGAAATTAAACAGCAGAACGAATATAGATTTTTAGGAATTTGGCTTGACCAAAAACTGACCTGGAATAAACACATAAATGAGACCACTGAGAGATGTAACAAACGCATTAATCTACTTAGATATATTGCCTCAACGACCTGGGGAAATAAAAGTGAAATTCTTTATTTGATCTATAAAGGATTAATTAGATCCATCATCGACTATGGTTGCGAACTCTACGACTCCGCGTCTTGTTCCAACAAAAGGAAAATTGATTCGATACAATATAAGTCATTAAAAGTAATATGCGGTGCAATACACCAGACCTCCTTAGAATCTTTGCAAGTAGAATGCGGAGACCTTCCCTTATCGCTGAGGCGAAAATACTTCTTAGAAAAATACGTAGCATATCTAAACTATGTAAGTAATCATCCCACACAGGAAATTCTAAAAGACTGTTGGCAGTACAAGTCTAAATGGAAAGAAGGAGAGGGACCTTTTCTCAAAAGAATAAATAACACAGTAACTAAGGACATTGAGAAACAAGTTAACTGCATACCCATAACCCCATTTTGGCATCCCCCCGTGCCACAGGTATCTTTTCAGATACATGATAAATTAAATAAACGAAACGCAAGTAACTTTGAATTAAAAGAATATACCCTAGAAACAATTTCAACGTGCTATAAAGACCATCTTAGGGTATATACAGATGGGTCAAAACAAACAGACAATACGACGGGAGCAGCCTTTTACATACCGGAAATCAATATCGAAAATGTGTCAAACTATCACCGGTATCTATAATGAGGGCAGAACTAACTGCCATTGTTCTGGGTCTGGAATGGTTAGATAATCTAATATCCACCAACGTCGTTTTCTTAACAGACTCGCTGTCAGCGCTACAATCTATATTAAAGCCACAAAACGAAAACAGTTTAGTCCAAGAAATACTACACATTCTGCGACACTTAGAAACAAAACGAATTAATGTATTCTTTGAATGGATACCCTCTCATTGTGGAATAAAGGGAAATGAAATAGCCGATGAAATAGCAAACAAAGCAACCAAAAAACAATATATCGACATTCACATTCCTCAAAGTAGACAAGAGGTAGAAAGAAACAGCTATAAATCATGTATGAGCAAATGGCAGAACCAATGGGTGTACTCCATTAAAGGAAGACACTTGTACGACATACAAGAAAATATCACACACACTTTTAAACCAAAAGGTTTATGCCGAAAGGAAGAAACGCTCCTACACCAATTTAGGTTAGGTAAGTGCCGATTAAACCACTATCTTTTTACAATAAATCAGCACGAAAATGGATTATGTGATCATTGCTTGCAGCAAGAGACAATACAACATTATTTATTAGAATGCAATAAATATGAACAAGAAAGAAGGCAAATGCTGCGTGGTTTGAATCATCCTGTACGACTTAAGGATATTCTCCACAAGGAAACAAAAATCAAACCTTTGCTGACATACGTCAACAGAACCGGAAGGTTCAAGACATAACAGTCATGCCTAAATACAAGATGCATTCAATTTGGGTATTACATGACCATCTCACCACCTTGAAAATAATAACTTTTCATGATATTTCATAACATTTAGATTTTAGTCACAGGAACACGATTCGTAGAAGTATATTACTATACATCTCGCAACATATGAACCCCAAATTAACACACATAATATCAAAACATACCTACATTTGTTTTGATCCCGTTTTCATAGTTACATTTCCTTTATTATCTCTATCTGGTCCATCTTTTTCTACTACATCGCCCTCTGGCGAACACGATACAAGTAGGTTGATCAGGCTGGCGGCACCCTGGTCCGTGCCCGAGTGACCTAGGGGGCTCTGAGCCCCCGAAAAGCTACAACACAATGTACCGTGTAAAAGCAGGTAAGAAGGCACATTCACAGGGCTAGGGTTGTTTGACCTCTTGGATAGCCGAACATCTCGTTTCAAAGCCCCCCAAAAATTCAATAATGCAAATTCACGCGTAGATTTCAAATGTTAATAGTGTTTAGTAAACTTCCTATACTGTCCACTGAATTGTGTATTCTGTGGATTAAAACTTGTGACCCAAAATAACGGGAGGACCCCACCTAAGGCTAAAACGAGTAATATGCGTAACAAACTGGGTGCTGAGGCCACCAAAGGATGCATATCCTGAGGCTGGTCAACGGTGGGATGCTCATTCCTTTCCACTTAGGCCATCTGGGAGGAGCCGGTAT
>CM057157.1:977848-997291 GCA_029962745.1 Echinometra lucunter | reverse complement strand
CCTAAACCCTAACCCTAACCCTAACCCTAACCCTAACCCTAAACCCTAAACCCTAACCCTAACCCTAACCCTAACCCTAACCCTAACCCTCACCCTAATTCTTCAGGTATCATAGTGTTAACGCACACATGATAATGACCGATGAAGTCCATGCATTCTTTCAATCCATTTTTCCTAAGCCTATTGTTAGGAAAATGCATTATTTCGAAGAATTACCTACAAAAGGAATATATGCAGATAGATCGATGGATAGAAAGATGTGAATGTGTGTATATCACAGGAGTAAATAGATTGATGAATATGAGACAGATGGATGGATAAACAGAAAGATACCTATAGATATGTGGATGAATAGGATAGATAGATATAAGAATACTATACGGATATGGATGGATAGACAGAGAAGGATACGTGTAGATAGATAGGTAGATGAAAAGATAAACCGATCGAATCAATCAATCATGAGCTCAACACCTTGAACCATGTGTTTTCTTTTAAATGCTACTGGAATGATGACAGATAAGGAAAAAGGAAACTAAACGTATATAATTAAGCAACTAAGAAAGGGTTTCAGTTGTATGAAAAATTGCATGAAATAAATATTATAAAATAATTAATGAATTAGTTTTAGGAATTCATACCGTGAATCGTCACCTTTTAGCTGTGAAGTGTAGAATCGAAATCATGTACCATACATCATATCGCAGGGGAAAGTTTTAGCTTGTAGTTAGTACACTTTAACCTTTGGAAGAGGTTTTTTTTTGAGGAACTAAATCAAGTCCTATAATAATATTCAGAAATCTTGTTTACTTCTTAATGAGTTTATGGGACCTTGCCGTGCAAATAGTACCACCATAAAGAGCGTCTGGCCAACTCGGTTTCATTAGGTTACACTACGGCGCAATTTGTTTTGCATATTTTGCTTGCCCAACGTAAAAACAAAACGCGCCATGTTGTTAATTATACGGCATCGCGTGTAAAGAGCAGAGTAAAAAGTCGTGCGCGCCCCCTTGCGCCGCTGTATAATGACGGAGAATCCTTCAGCAGCCGCACGGCCCAAAATAACCTGATTTTCCAGATAATGTGCCAGGGAAAATCGGCTCTCACATAAAAAGTGGCAGAAGGTGGCAGCCAAATTTGGTATCAACTTAAAGCTGAGACATCAGGAAAAACGCCGGTGATAAAATTGATTTGGAAATCCGTGGAAATCTAAACGTTTCTTATGGATTTATGATAAACACGGAAAATCAGTCTATTTTGTACGATAATTAACCTATTATATTCACGAAGATTGTGTTTCTATCCATTTTAACCCATTCATACAGTCAAATGAACTATCAGGAATATGTGGGAGCAATTCTAGATCGATAAGTTTAAAACTCCATGTTTAAATAACTTATTTATCAAATTGGTCACTATTTGCACTGAAACGCACAATATGTCGAGTTTTGCAGTTTGAAGTAGGAAATTTACACCCTTAATGTACATACCGGAGTTAAATATTTTACTGAAGTATTCTTCAAAGTATTATCTTTCAATAGGGCATGACAAAAATTGAAAAAAATTAAACTGCCCAAAGTGACTTTTGGCGCACTTTGGTTTCGCCCTGGCCCACTGTACGACGGCCATAGGCCCTTTGAAATACCATTTCCGCCGCGAGCTTTGATTTACATAAGTACAATAAGTACAATACTTGTCACTGCCCTCTGATCATTATTAGATAAGTTACATTTGTATGGTATAAGGGGACAAGCCTTATCATGGTTCACCTCTTACCTTCTGAATCGGACACAATGTACTTCCTTGGCTGGAAAAACATCTGATGTGCTAATGTTAAAGTCAGGAGTGCCTCAAGGATCAATATTGGGGCCTCTCCTTTTCACTCTCTTCATGAACGATCTTCCGTCTGTTGTTGAGCACGGTAAAATAATCATGTATGCAGATGACACTGCTCTTATGTACAGTGCTACCAATCCAAGGGACATTGAAACATGCCTTAATCATGACTTGGATCGCGTGAGAAAGTGGTTAGAAAGAAATCATCTCACCCTCAATACTGAAAAAACAAGCTCTATGATCTTTGGAACACCGCAAAAACTATCAAAATTGCAACACCCACCGATCAAAATCAATGTTTCCAATGTCTCAATTAAGCAGGTTAAGAGTGTAAAATATTTGGGAGTTTGGCTGGACCAGCACATGACTTGGCAGGATCATGTAAAGCACATTTCAAGTAAAATTGGTTCTAGGTTGGCCCTACTGTGCAGAGTCAGGAAGTATCTTACCATAGATAGTGCCAAACTTCTTGCCAATTCTCTTATTCTTCCATATTATGACTATTGTAGTACGTCATGGAGTAATTGCAATAAAGGAACAAAAGATATCCTAATAAAGCAACATAAGCAGATGGCAAGAATTATCCTCAAAGCTAACATGTTCATTCCCACATCCCAAATGTTCCGTACCTTAAAATGGATCGATATGGAAAATAGATGGGAGTTCCAGAAAAGTAAGCTATTATTCGACATTATGAATAATAGTGCACCATCTTATTTGCATGACATGTTCACATTATCCGTCCATACTCACAGATATAGTACAAGAAGCTCCGAGAATTGTGGTGCCATCATTCCAAGAGTAAAAACGGAATGTGGTAAACGTGCCCTATCAGTTGATGGTGCTTTACTTTGGAATAGCCTACCCCCCTCAGTGCGAAATGCCCAGAGTAAGAATGCATTTTGTTCCCAGTACTTGAAATGGTGCTCTCCTGGGGAATAGCCCCCTCGCTCACTGCAGGATGCAGAGTATTATGTTAGGACCGAGATCAGTATATGAAACAGAGATGTATGTACTAAGACCTGTTAACTTTTTAGTTTTTCATAAGTTCATTCCGGACAGTCAAGTAAATTTTGGCATATCGTATCCACACTTAGTTACCTGTATCTAGATTATTATGGGGGAGGGGGGGGGGGGGGTATGCTTCCATAACTTCAATTGAATTTCTTTTCTTTACAATACTGGTTGAAATCTATTATATTTAGTCTTGTTCTCCACTTCCTTACTTTCATCTTGTTTCATGTATTTAGTTACGTTTATTTTGTTTGTTATGTTTGTTATTTTGTTATGTTCTTTTGTTTGTTTGATTGTTAATTTGTATATATTTGTCTACAGGGCCCCCTGAAAAACAGTACAAGATTACTGACGGGGCTACCCTGTATAAATAAAACGAAATAAATAAAATAAATAAATAAATAAATTATGTGCAGCTCAATATATATATGTATATAAATATATATATATATATATATATATATATATATATATATATATATATATATCATCTTTATTCGCCAAATAATACACATTTAACATATAAATGACACTTCTATAAAAAAAACAGAAAAGAAATTTGTACATATGATATCGTTACAAATTAAAGGCAAAATACTCTGAGAAGAACAATTAATGAATAAGTAGGTGTATATAGGGAGAGAGTATGGAATGAGTTTAAGGTAAGAAATACATAGGAACTTAATCAACTGTTCCACTTCCTCTGTAGATAACGTGTCACAAACCCTTTCCCGATCTCTGACCTCTATAAGCTCTTTTAGTATATTCACATCTAGTTCTCTACTAACCGGTTCATCACAGTTCTTAATGTTTTCACTTAGGAAATATTGCACCTCATTTAAATTGTCACAAAAAGTAGAGAACGGGTTTCTTTGGGATAATTTTTACAACCATTCTCATGAATCCAGTACCAGTCTTCACGATTCTTTTATTAATTAACTTTGAAATCTATACCTTAAAGCATTCTCTAGAGGTTGACAATTAGACAATAAAGCAACCAGATCACACTGAGTCATATTATAAATATTTCAAATTTTCCTCAGAGCTTTCCTTCAATAGGTGCAAATGTTCATCATAGCTTTACTTCTTCATTGCCACAAACATGCCCCATGGAAACTACAACAGTCTTGCTTGAATAACAAACACTGCAATGATGATTTAATATGACCAAATTCTGATCTGAGGATATTGAAACTTTTCCAGAACTGAGCAGTAGCTGCAGAAACCAGACTATTTTTATCTGTAGTTGAAATATGGTGACCTAAATAAACCGCACTGTCGACATTTGACACATTAATATCATTAATGAAAATAGATGTTCCTCACAATGAGGATTGTGTAAGCATGTTCAGTCATTGACGGAGGAGCAGCCCTCATTTCGTTTTGTTTGGCTGGTGTGCTCTTGCAGGCTTTGTCTTTGATTCAGAACGCTACTATGGGAGCAGTAAACCTGAGAACATGTTAATTTTGTGATATACAAGTTATTATTACTCATTTGCACACTTTTGCAACATGCGTATGACCTTATTCAACAACGAGAAGGACATAGTCTTCATTAAATCCGTGCGTTATACTTCTGGAAAATTAAGAGAAAAGTGAGGAAAAACAGGATAAATCTCAAACATTCAACTGAATATCACCTTTATCTTGTAATATTCATACAATTTTCGAGATGAAACACAGACATTAGTGAATTTTAACTGTAAAGAAGAAATGCACATTGATTTTCCTTGACTTAAGTGACTTCTATTTTCTTCGCATGAAGCTACAGCTTATTTCAAATCACCTACACTATTTTCTCCCAACTAATTACCGGCGGACCTCGTGAGATCAAAGTGGGAAAATATGTAGAGAATGTTACTGAGATAGCTTCGACAGTCACAGTTGCATGAATTAATTAACGTTACGATGAGTGTCCTTCTTATGGTACGTCTATGATGAGGTACAGAAGCCAATGACAAAGAATAGGGAAAATGAATAAGAAAATCATGCAACGAAGCTAAGCAAAGCTAATTGCGTGTGACCGGAACGTAATAACACCAGAATAAAACAATTATAAAGCAGTTTAAAAAATGGAGACCCGGCATCACTCAACAGCGACGTGGCTTAGAATGGACCTATTACAGGTGGACATTCAACGTGATTGTTCCTTTGATCCCATGATTTCCACCGCCTTTCGATTATGGGCATAATTCAGCTGTTTTTTACAATAGCTATCGCGTAGACCGGGCTGCGTAAGCATTTTGGTCATTGACAAAGGAGCACTTTCCCTCTCTTTTTGTTTGGATGGTGTGCTTTGTAAGAGCGTGTTTTAAATTAAAAAAAAAACAAACAAAGAGCATTACCTATGGGGAGCAGCACAGTTAGATAGCAGACGATTTTGGTGATATGAAATCTATTATTACTGATTCGGACACTCTCACACACCCTTATGACCTTATGTAACCATTAGAAAGGCCATGATCTTTATAAATCCCGTTCGTTGTAACTCTAGAATGTTATGAGAATATTGGGGTAAATGGTGTAACAAAACATCACAAACCATAAAAATATAACCTCTATCAGGTAAAATCAACATGTTCTTCAAAATATAACATACGGAACAACAATTTCCGATTCTAAACCAAAACTGCACATTGATTTTCCATGATTTAAGAGACTGATAATCGTCTGCGCATATAGTTCTTACAATATTGTATGTCAAATCACTGTCTTGCAATTTTCAGCTCCGGGCTAATCGGCCGTGGACATTGTGGGATCAAAGTGAAAAAAAACTTGTACGGGAATGTTATTGAGACGACAATGACAGAGACAATTAATTCGTTAACAAAAGTGCAACGTCCTTCCGTAATAGGTCCATGCTTAGGAGCAGCAAAGAACCAAAGAAGCAGCTAAAGCCAATGGAGGACAGAATAGAGAGAGAGAGAGAGAGAGAGAGAAGAGAGAGAAGAGAGAGAGAGAGAGAGAGAGAGAGAGAGAGGGGGGGGGGGAGTGCCACGCCTTGACCCGCCTGAGATCGAGCCAGTAGACTCCTCTTTACAAAACAAAAAAGAAAGTTTGTGCTATATTGAACGCAGAGTATGTCACTCAGTTACTGTAAATACCATAATTAAAGGCTGAACTTTCTGAGAATTCAAATATAAAAACGGTGAAACCGATGCGAGACATTAAGAAATTTAAATGAACTTCTTAGGGATTTAAATTAGATAGATAAAATGGTGCATGCATGCGTGCAGAATCAATACGGTACTACGTTCGGCTTAATATTGAGAGTCAAAATGTGAAAGGGTGAAAGCATGCAAGACAGTTTCAGCATGAATAACCTTAATTTGCATATGAAATGGTGACAGCATGCAAGAAAAATATAACAATGCAAAGCTCAAATTGAGATTTTACAGCTGAAAATGTGAAAAATGCATGAAAGAAAATTTAACACTGAATAGTCTCAACTGATGAAATAATGGGGTACTGACATGAATTCGAACGACTTCGTATCATCCCGCCTTTTACTTATTGAACGCTTACACATGCAATTGAAGGCAGCAATCAAAGCACATAACAGTATGCGTTGGACTGAGGTTTTACCCCTTGTATGATAGGGAAGGCGGACTGCAATCAAAGGAGATATGTTGGATGTTCATCAGCTGAATTGGTTTATGGGACAGGAATGAAATTACCTGCTCAATTTGTTGCGCTAAGTATGCCTGATGTGGACACCAATCCAGCCAACTAGTACATAGACTCAAACATCTGAAGCAAAATGTCTGCCCAAACCACCCCCACACGCGAACAATAACGCATATCATATGCGAACTCTGATTTATTTCTAGTGGAGTCATGTGCTCATCAGATAAGATATTGTAAGGAAACCCCTGGAGCCATCCTATATCCGGGCCGTTTCCGGTCCTCTACTGTTCTGTTCATCTGCATTGACATTGATGGTAAACATGAAAACGTCAGTATTGATCGCCGCAAGCCAGCTTATTTGGAAAGAGATTGCACATTTTCCTCAATAGTGTTGGACCCAACACCATAAGTGAATGCCTCATCATTGCCCACGGGTCCCCCATCATCCACCCTGCTTCCGTGGTAACCTCCCCTGAATCTCGCACGACTCGCTCCGGTCGCCATGTCAGGTGGCCTGCTCGCTATTTTCATGTTTTTGAGCATGGATGAGGAACTTACAAGCCATTTTGGATCTTAATTTCATTTGGAGTGCAAATTGACACTTTATTTGTATACATAGTATTGTAAATGTTGCATCTCTGTGTTACAATTCGTATGTGGACCTTTAAAAACCTTCACTTGTTACTAACTTTTTATTATCCAGCTATGTACCTGTATTTTGTCAATTTTCGTTGATTACTTCTTCACTGCATTCTTGCAGCATTCTATAGCTAGGAGGGAGCAGCTGTAGGCAGGGACTTGTATTTGTTTTGATTGAAACGTAGATTATTGTCTACATGCAATGAACGTACATATTGTGGAGCTAGCCATGTTTTACTTCCACGCGGTCCATTTGTTCCCCGTCTTGGATTTATACCACGTTTTGTGAACCTATGGTCACGGATTCAACCAAGTTGGAATTTATAACATTGAAATGGTTAGCACTCGTGCGGAATTACACGAGGAACCATATCTTTTGTGAGCTCATTTCTTTTCACGGTCAAGCAAAGAACAGTTTTTTTTCTTCCTATTATTGAAATCGATTGTGCAATATCTTTGACCATCGTCTTCGTGGTGATTTACCCATAGTCGCGTGTTCGCGACCATCCAGTCGACGTCCATATATTCACCTCCGAATTTTCGGCGGACTTCTCTTCCCTCTTCGCCCGCGATCTTCTACAGTTTTCCGGTGAGTAGGAAATGGCTATTTTATTTCAACCACGTTAGTTATTTGCTACATTCTTAACCATATTCTTAAGAAAGGAAAAAGATGTTCATCTTGTCTCGCAATCCAGAGTTTATGCTGCATATTCTTCTACCCATTAATTTGTTAATTAGGTCTATATATCTGCAATGATTCCGAAGCGGCAAAGTTGACCTAAAATAGATGAGATTTCAGGAGATAGAGGTCTGTGACCTTAACCTATTCGTAATATCCTGTGAAAACAAAAGATGCCGATGAATATCAAGGTACGTTACTAAATCATATTATATCACGCCGTTAAGGGCAACATTTATATATAATGTCTACAAAACCATAACTCGCAAACTAGCCTTTACTTTTGTCGGTGTATCTAACTTGCAAATTTTGTTTGGTAGGTTGGGATATTTTCGGCGAGTTATGGAACGTCGAGCGAACGTCTGCGTCACAAGGGGGCGCACTTGACGGTGGGATGACGCCGACGCCGAATCTCGTCACACAAGTCCGCATCAGGGTAATAATAGCCCTGCGAACCGCTGCGATACGGTTGCGGCTTTGCTCTGCATAATGAATTGAGTAAATTTAGTATATTTTGGATTGGATTAGATTTATTTGTATTTGATTCCATTTGATATAATTTGATTTTGGACCTGCCTTTGGATTTTGGATTTGCTTTTGGATTTTATATTTATTTGTTTTCATACGATCTTGTTTGTCAGTTGGATTCAATTCAATACCCACTTGGAGTCAAGATAGGCCTTTATCAAAATAATCAGATTAACTAACCCTAAAATCTGACCCGGATAGACTAACACCAAAATCACCAGTCGAGTGGGCGGGTCAAACTATGGAAGACCACTACTCCTCGGGAGAGGAGGCATATGCCCAAGCGGCAGTCGAGCTAAAATTTTCAACCCCATTAGAAAGCCTACCCCAAGAAATGCCCAGTGAAAATTACAACAGGTGAATGGGAAACGGTTATAAGAAAAGGAAGCAACCGCCCCAAAAGAAAACGACCTCGAACTAAATCAAGCACAACCGAAAACGACCCCAACTAATACAGCAAGCAACACAATAATTAAACAACAGGATTAAACAACAATCACATTTACAACACTGACCCTGTTAAAACAGTAATAATCACAGGATTAAACAACAATCACATTTACAACACTAACCCTGTTAAAACAATACAAGATATCAACCAAAAAATTTGAGAATTAAAGAAAGTAAAAAAAAATCAAAGGTACCCAGCATGTTGCATGCTTAAATCAAGACTAAGTAAAAAAAAAAAAAAAGGTTTGAATATAACAGAAACTGTTTCAATTCCCTTTGAAATGTAATAAACTGGAAATTAACACCAAATCAAGCAAGGGAGTAATCCATAGGATCGACAAAACGATCCCCGAGGAGGACCTCACAGAACTGTAGAGGGCAACTTGGTACCAACACCATCGGTACTCCTCACCTTTAATACAGAGAACCCCCCAAATAAGGTCACATTTTATATGAACCATACAATGTAGATGCATATCACCCTCCAGTGGTAAGGTGTTACAGATACCAGTTGTTTGGGCATGTGGAAAGAATGCTGCCAAAACGCAGTACGATGTGTAAGATGGGGGGGGGGGGGCACAAGTATGAACAGTGTGACAAAAGAGAAAATCCTACTTTCAGATGTGGAAAGGCACATTCATCAGCTTACAAGGGCTGTGAGGTATATAAAGACGCCAAGAAAATACAAAACATCAAAAACACAGAGAAACTGACATATGCACAAGCGGTCAAAGAATTTAAGAAACAGACAAACAAAAAGCCACAAAACTAGCCACAACCCCAAAACGCAGTAGACCATAACAAAAGCCAGAAAAACATTGAAAACAAACAAAAAAGAGCGGAACTAACCTTCCCTACAGCCGCAATTCAATAACCCGACACCCATACAACCCTAAAAAATTCCCATACCCATCAAAAGTGGACAAGCTCAACAACAAGTACCCAACAACAATATATCCATTAACCCGGCCGAATTCCTAACCTTTATTGTGTTCATTATCAACAACTAATACAAACAAACTACTCATTCAAACAGAATCAGATTAGTGGTAATATTTAAATTAATAATTTAAATATACAAGACAGTGACCCCGAATCTCTACACGAAAGGTTCTTTCCATAATGAGTCAAACGCATTAATAAACAGCAAACATAACAAACAACACATCAGTTTTATACAATGGAACGCACAGGGGATGCAGGCCCACGGTCCTGAACTCTACGAAACACTATTCAACAAGAAAATACATCAACATCCCACCAGGCATAATATGTATACAAGAAACTTGGTTTTACGATTATAATTTTTTCTATACCTGATTATAATGAAGAAGTAAAGAATAGAGGAAATGGAAGAAGAGGGGGTTAGCAATATATCGAAATAAAAAATTACTTTTCAAGTAATAGACACCCCTAAAGAAGAAGAGTATCAAAAAGTAAACATTTTCACTCACAATAACAAAATAACATTAATCAATTATTATAATTGTTGTAAAAAAATCAATGTGGATGATCTAAATAAAATGACAGATAAATATGAAGAAAATATAATTGTAGTTGGGATTTCAACAGCCACAGCTATCTGTGGGGTAGTATAAAAGAAGACCACAACGGAAAAGAAACTAAAAAAATCATAGAAAACAATACATGTAATTTAGTTTTAATCAACGATGGATCTGCCACCAGATTGGACACATGTACAGGAAAATATCTAAACTTAGACTTAACGATAACTTCCATACAAATAGCTTCTAAAATACAATGGAGAGGCCTACCAGGATTATTCAGCAGCGACCACCATGTCATCCAATTTTGATTGCATACAGAAACAAATAAACCAAATTGTTCAACCACCAAAAACTCTAAGAACACTTTTTGGTCGATAAGAACATAAACTGGGAATTATACAGAAAAGATATTACGACTCAACTCGAAAACGATGATAAGAATTATAATAATATCCAAGAAAAGTACGACTTCCTTTTAAATAGTATTACAAACACAGCCGATAAATTTCTGTTAAAAACGAATAATAGGGAAAAAACCTCAAAATCCAATACCTTAGTGGTCCAAAGAATGCAACCAAGCTATAAAAGAACGGAATAATGCAAAAAACGATTTCGAAGGAAACTAGATATGTAGGATCTAATAGAATGCAAAAAGAAAAAAAAACATAGCTCAAAAGACAATAAGAAATGCCAAAAGAAACTATTTGCAAAAGTATAGTACATCATTAAACCGATTTACTAATATAGGAAATGTTTGGAAAGATGTAAAAAATCTAGAGCAACAAGGAAGTAACCAAACAAATTTCCCAAATCTTATTGATCCAAAAGATAGCAATTCCAGTGTGACAAATTCAAAAGACAAGGCATAGCGGGACATTTCCAATCTGTTGATAAAAATATAAAACCATGGTAATTGGAAAGAAGAAAACTTTTCGAAAAATTAGTAATAGACAAACAGTTGAACAGAAACCATGAATCAAATTTTATATTCAATCGATCAACGAAAAATTCATAAAACAAGAACTTATAATAGCCATGACCGAAATGAAACAAACAGCCCTTGGCATAGACGGCATAAAACCAATCATGATCTAAGAGCTACCAGAAAAAGCCAAGGACTTTCTCCTGGAAATTTACAACTTAATCTGGGAAAAAGCAATCTTCTCCACACAATGGTATTATTCAATACAAATTCCCATCCCAAAGCAAAACAAAGACCCCACTAAACCTTCCTCCGATAGCCCTATCTCTTTAACCTTTGTATTATGTAAATTCATGGAAAGAATGATAAAGAGAAGGAATTTTTTTGTAATGGACTGATGCATTAAAAAAAAGGCCCTTGTGTTGTGAGAATAAATAACCAAACGTCGGAACCATATATTTTACAACGGCATTCCTCAAGGAAGCTGTATAAGTCCTATTTTATTTTACACAACGGCATTCCTCAAAGAAGCTGTATAAGTCCTATTTTATTTTACACAACGGCATTCCTTAAGGAAGCTGTATAAGTCCGTTTTTATTTTACACAACGGCATTCCTCAAGGAAGCTGTATAAGTCCTATTTTATTTTACACAACGGCATTCCTCAAGGAAGCTGTATAAGTCCTATTTTAATTTTACACAACGGCATTCCTCAAGGAAGCTGTATAAGTCCTATTTTATTTTACACAACGGCATTCCTCAAGGAAGCTGTATAAGTCCTATTATATTTTACACAACGGCATTCCTTAAGGAAGCTGTATAAGTCCTATTTTATTTTACACAACGGCATTCCTCAAGGAAGCTGTATAAGTCCTATTTTAATTTTACACAACGGCATTCCTCAAGGAAGCTGTATAAGTCCTATTTTATTTTACACAACGGCATTCCTCAAGGAAGCTGTATAAGTCCTATTTTATTTCACACAACGGCATTCCTTAAGGAAGCTGTATAAGTCCGTTTTTATTTTACACAACGGCATTCCTCAAGGAAGCTGTATAAGTCCTATTTTATTTTACACAACGGCATTCCTCAAGGAAGCTGTATAAGTCCTATTTTATTTTACACAACGGCATTCCTTAAGGAAGCTGTATAAGTCCGTTTTTATTTTACACAACGGCATTCCTCAAGGAAGCTGTATAAGTCCTATTTTATTTTACACAACGGCATTCCTCAAGGAAGCTGTATAAGTCCTATTTTATTTTACACAACGGCATTCCTCAAGGAAGCTGTATAAGTCCTATTTTATTTTACACAACGGCATTCCTTAAGGAAGCTGTATAAGTCCTATTTTATTTTACACAACGGCATTCCTCAAGGAAGCTGTATAAGTCCTATTTTTATTTAATATAAAGGCAAATCCAAAACATACCGCGCAAGGCATAAATAGTCAAAAATGACTGAATTGCTTTTAACCAAAAATATTAAAAAAAGAAAGAGGTGCGTACTTGTTTTGTTCACCTCGCGAAGTAACGTACACCAAGATGGCTGAGAAGGATAGCGCCAAGAAAGTCACCAAGAAGAAGCCGGCAACCCATCCATCTGCTGCCGAGATGGTCGCCGCAGCAATCACCGAGTTGAAGGACCGAAACGGCTCTTCACTTCAAGCAATCAAGAAATACATCGAGACCAACTACTATGTGCAGATGGACCGACAGCTGATCTTCTGGTGTGGAAAAAGGCAAGCTGTTGCAGACGAAGGGGAAAGGAGCATCGGGCTCTTTCAAGCTGAATATGCAAGCGGCCAAGGCCCAGGCGGCGGAGAAGGCCAAGAAGGAGAAGGAGAAAGCGAAACTGAAAGTAACAACGTAAGAAGGCCAAGGCGAAGGCTGCAGCCAAGAAGGAGAAACAGCAGAAAACAGCTGCGGCAAAGAAGGCCAAGGCAACCACCAAGAAGGTATTTAGTCTTACTTTTACATTTTGTCACCCTAGTGTTAAAGGTAGATCAAGAATGTTTTTCGTCATCCCTTTTGTATAAAACCTCGTAGATTCAGGAGATGTAATAATTGATGGATGAATGAATATTTTATTTGTGCTGTCGAAGAAAAAAGGCGAGGGAAGTGGGAAATTTATGAGTGTGTTTGTTCATATTGCAAAATTTGTAAGGGTTGATTCGCTCCCCAAAAGGCAAAAGTGCGGTGATTTGTAGGTTGGCATACTTTCGGCGAGTTATGCCCGCAGAATATTTCTGTGGTTATGCCACGTCGAGCGAGTGTCTGCGTCACAAGGGGGCGCACTTGACCGTGGGATTACGCCGACGCCAAATCTCGTCACCCAAGTCCGCATTAGGGTAACAATATCGCTACGATCCGTGTTGGACATTTTGGACATTTGCTGCATTTGGAAAATTGGCATTTTGGATCCTTATTTGAATTTCGGATTTGGATTTTGGTTTGATTTGATTTCATTTTTTTTTCATTCTAATCCTGGCGTTTACTTTGGATTTCTTTTTGGATATTGTTTAGACAAAAGGTCAGGTAAGCTATTATTATTTTCCCACTAACACGCCTCCCTAACATCTTAAACTGACCATACACTAAGTTCCTAAAATAATCCCAACCCTCCCGAAAGAGTATGGACATCGCATACTACATGCAATCGGCGACAGAGCTGAATTTTTCTACTCCGCAAGAACCCCCGTTACTTGAACCCACGGCAGCCGATGGTGGCGATGAGAGGGATGGGGGCTGGTCTATTGCGGGGAGAACCATCGATCCGAAACCGCAAAGAAAACGTCCAAGAACGAAAAGTACCCCCACAAAGGACAATAACACTGATAAGGAGCCACGAATCCCGAACGATACGAACGACATGACAATAAAAATAAAAGGGGTAGGAGAGAAAATCAATCTCAATAATATAAATCACGTAAAGATGCTAAACGATATTACTAAACTGATAGGAGAAATCAAGGGTATGGGAAAGTCAAAGGGAGCCATGTTTATCACTTGCCACAGCCCCCAGCAACTAGAGAAAGCATGTAAAATACAAAACCTGGCAGGGATTACAGTGACTATAACAAAGATGAATGATGTCCCCAAAACTAGCATGGGAGTGATCCATAGGGTCGATAGATCAATCCCAACACGAGGATCTTTTACCTCTACTGAAAGATCAGAATGTTTCGACGGTAAAACGATTTTAAAAAAAAAGATAGACGGGGAACTTAAACCTAGCGTACTGTTGTTTTTTAAAACTCAAATAATTCCCCCCCCCCCCCCAAAGAAGTGAAATTCGTGTTTCAATTGTACGAAACAGAAGTCTATCATCCCGCAGTTGTGAGGTGCTATAAGTGCTAACAATTTGGACACACACAATCTAACTGTAGAAACGCCATAAGATGTGTAAGGTGCGGGAAAGGGCATACTTTCGAGGATTGCCCAGTCAAAGATAGCCCTAAATGCCTTAGGTGTGGGGACACCCACTCTGCTGCATGCAAAGGATGTACACATCACAAGGAAGCAAAGGAGATACAATACATAAAAACAACTAATAGCCTAACCTATGCCCAACCTGCCAGGCAGCACCGCCAGCATAAACAAAACCCCAATGGAGAGAAAACTAATCAAGTAAAAATCAACCCAAGCGTAGCCAGTAACAATTCAACCAGCACAAACAACACAGCCCCCTGCAATACAATACATCAACTAGACAACAATAAAGCCAATGAGCCCAATAATGACTTTCGCCAACCTCATTTCAATACCAACCCCACTCCCACTCAGCATACAAGCAAAATTCCCATACCAACATCGAAAGTACAACAACCCGCAGACAAACGATTAACGATAGACCCAACCGACCTGCTCACCTTTATCGCATTCGTGATAAATAGTATGGAAAAAGAAAAAACGCACTCGAACAGACTCAGATTGGTCGTTGATGCGGCAAAAAAATGCCTGAATATACACAATATAGACGCGAAAACGCTTTTTAAGCGCCTTCACTAACAACTCAGAATGTTCTTTATCCTGCGTTCAGTGGAACGCTCAAAGTATGAATGCCCATGGACCAGAACTATACCATGCCTTATTTATTAAAAAACTTATAAAAAAACCCCCAGATATCATGTTTATTCAGGAAACCTGGTTTGATGATTATAATATATTTTCAGTACCCCAGTTTAACACTATAGTAAAAAATAGGGGAAACACAGGAAGAGGAGGACTGGCGATATATTTAAAAGATAACATAACATATAAAGTATCTCCTTTGCTTCCTTGTAATGTGTACATCCTTTGTATGCAGCAGATACACCAGAAGATGAAGAAATAATTTTCTTCCAAATTCTAAAATTACCTTGATAAATTACTATAACCCCTGTAAAAAAAATTGACATCAATAAACTGAATAAAATTATGGAAAATTGTCACAAAAAAGTTATTATAGCAGGCGACTTTAACAGTCACAGCCCCATGTGGGGTAGTCAAAAAAATGATCCGAACGGAAATATAATCGAACAATTTCTGGACAATTTTAACCTCACCGTAATCAATGACGGTTGCCATACCCGAATTGACTCCCACTCAGGGGCTCGAACTAATATTGACCTAACCATGTCCTCCTCAAATTGTGCTTCCAGTTTCAACTGGAAAGTCCTGCCAGACCTTTTTGGCATTGATCATTATGCAATATTCTTTGAATTTACATAAATAAAAGTAACCGGAACGATAATCCATCCGAGTTTACTCAAGAATCTTTCTGGTCAGTAAAGAACACAAATTGGGAACTATATAGGGAAAAAAAATCATTTCTGAAATAGAGGATCATACCGGAACGCATGAAAGTATCCAAGAGATGTATGATTTTTTGTTAGGTACTATTACACGTACCGCAAACGATATTTTATTAAGAAGCACGAAACAAAACAAACACAAAAATCCCATACCGTGGTGGACTGAAGATTGCAATCAAGCAATAAAAGAAAGAAACAAAAGTTACAATAGACTGAGAAAATCCTTAGAAAGCCATGATTTAATTGAATATAAAAAAAACCACTTGCACAAAAAACAGTCAGAAACGCTAAGAAACAATATTGGGAAAAATATTGTAGTTCCTTAAATAGATCCTACAATCTTTCCGAGGTATGGAAACATGTCAAAAATATAAGACAACGAGGGAGTAATAAAGAAAATTTTTCAAACCTTATTGATCCTGTAAATGATGAAAGTATAATAAATTCAAAGGAGAAAGCAGACCAAATAGCAAACTATTTCCAGTCAGTTGACCAGAAAGTCCCTCCTCAGGAAATAAGAAGAAGGAAATTATTCGAAAAATTAGTAATAGATAAAGTAATACACAGGGACTATGAATCCCAGGATATTTCGTTGAACGCTATGAATGATCATTTCACAGCACTGGAATCAAATAACGCAATAAATGAAATGAAATACACTGCACCTGGAAAGGATGCAATAAAACCGGAGATGATTAAACATTTACCTAATCTCGCCAAATGCTTACTTTTAGACATTTATTAAAATGATTTGGGATTCCGCTTTTTTTCCAAAGCAATGGTACGATACTATACAAGTTCCTATATTAAAACAAGATAAAGACCCGGCACAGCCCTCTTCTTATCGCCCTATCTCACTTACTCCGGTACTTTTAAAAGTACTTTTAAAAGTTATGGAGAGAATAATCAAAAAGAGATTGACCTTTTATTTAGAAAAGAATGATATAATAACGCATATCAGTCCTGTTTTCCTAAAAACCGTGGTACAATAGATCACCTGCTAAGATTAGAAACTGAGGTAAATAATAGTACAAAAAATAAACATTAACCTCGGGCAATGTATAACTGCTAATTATTTCTTTTGATCTGCTTCTCAATATGTCCTTTGATTTCTTTTTTCTCTCTCAATTTTTAAATTTTAGTTACATGTATGTTTCTTCATTCTCTCATTCTTTTGTTTTATGTATGCACCAGGCAATGTGGAGAACCTCATAGACAGAATTCCCGAATTCTTTTAGGTAATCCCCAGGCATTGGCTGGTGCTAAATCTTTATACAATGTACTGTGGTTTTGTTATCTTTGTGTTCTTTATGTACTTGTCTCTGTCATATCTCACCTGGAAATGAAATGAAATAAATAAATAAATAAATAAATAAATATTTATGGATTTGGAAAATAGCATTCATTTCAGAGTTTTACAGGCTTTACAAGTGGAAAAGTCAAAAATAGAATTGCCAAAAATTGATTTCATCATTTCACTGACATCTCGGGGGGAGGGGGATGGGGGAGATAACTTTGAAATTTTGCAGAACAGAACCTAAATGTTGTGTAGTAATCCATGACCTTGATCAATAATGTATTAATTTCAGTGGACACAGTCAGTTTGCTCTCATAAAAGTTATCACAAACATGTAAGGTGCATTTGATTTTAATTGCAAAACTTTGTTTTCTTTTACCTATACAGGCATCATAAAAGGGAGCATTTACATCGGCAGCAGTGAAGGTCAGTGGCATCTCAGTCATGGGCTAACTACATCTCCAGCAATCAATACATTCCAACATCGACAAGGGCACCCATCATTTCCAGAAATCACTACACTCGCACATCTCCAGACCTTCAACATCGCCAGCAATCACTACACTCGCACATCTCCAAACCTTCAACATCGCCAGCAATCAATACAATCGCACATCTCCAGACCTTCAACATCGCCAGCAATCAATACAATCGCACATTTCCAGACCTTCAACATCGCCAGCAATCAAGACAATGGCACATCTCCAGACCTTCAACATCTCCAGCAATCAATACAATCGTACATCTCCAGACGTTCAACATATCCAGCAATCAATACGTTCGTACATCACCAAGCCTGTGACTGCCGTCATAAATAATATATGTATACGTATGTATATTACCTACTTTTTAAATGCTCTCTTTTATATGTATCTTGTAGTATTGTTAGATCCATGGCAAGTAGTTGCTGTAGCAATAAATTCAAGATTTTGAGCAAAAGCTGAGAAATCATAACATTTATTTATTTATTTGTTTGACAGATTGCTCTACTCATCTATTCATCTATGTGCCTCTTCATTTCTTTTCTTTTATTCATTTGTTTCTCTATTTTTTAATTATTCCGTTTTTTCTTCTACTTCTTCCTCTTTCTACTCAATACATGAAATTTATATAGCGCTTTCAACGGGTGTTCTCAGCGTTGTACAGGCAAAATCAAAACAACTGATAGCAATAAGCAGTTAAAATTATAAGCAATTACAATTATCAGCAATTATATGATAATTTTTCTTATTTCTTCTTTTTCTTCTTGTTTCTTTTGCGTATTTCATATTCATCGTGCACTCACTATGGGAATATCGCCATCTCTCGGCAGGAGACAGCACAGGCACGGTCCTTCGACTCTGCGACCAATGAAAGGATGAGATTCCCGTTGAGGCCCCTGCTCATTTGCATACGGACCGTGGTGGATCCCACCCCGGTGTATAAAAGCCACGAAAACCAGGGCTGACAGAAGTCCGTAAGAAAACCAATAATAAAAGCAGAAAACGACCCAGAACAAGCGATAATGACGACGGCGAAATATCAACCCCAAAACATAAATACGACCCCAAACTGAATGTATTTACTAAAGGTACGAGGGCAAGAATATTTGTTCAATAAACCCTGTTGCCCTCATCAAACAGATCAATGAAAAGGCAGGCCAGGTGGTCAAAATGAGAAAAGAAAAGGACACCCTACACATCACGTGTATTAATGAGGAACAAGCCCAAAAAGTCCTCAACATATCTGAATTAGTAGGTGTACCAGTTAAAGGTACACAGCAGAAAGCGGTTCCCACCCTAAACAGAGGGGTCATTCACAAGGTAGATAAGACCATACCAGAAAATGACCTCCTAGAACTCCTAAAAGACCAAAATGTAAAAGAAGTGAGACGTTTTAAAAAGAAAATGGCCAACTTGTAGACATGCCCTCCGTCCTTTTAACTTTTAACAATGATACCCCCGTAAAATCGGTATTATTCCTTTATGAAAAATACAACGTAGACACCTATACCCCACAGGTGGTGAGATGTCATAAATGCCAGCAATTTGGACATGTACAGAAGTACTGTAGGAACCAAATTAGATGTGTAAGGTGTGGTGAAAACCATGACTTCACAGCATGTAAAAAGAAAGAAACATCTACATGCTTTAGATGCAAGCAGAACCACTTT
>CM057157.1:915515-977348 GCA_029962745.1 Echinometra lucunter | reverse complement strand
ATTTTCACTAATCTTTCTGGATATTACCATCATCCCACGATCATTGCGCCACTGGGCTTGAGTAACCACAAGTGTGTTACCATGAAACCTTTGGAACACATGACCCTGGATCAAGGCTTGACGAAACCTATAGTTCATCCTATGCCCAATAGTAAAATTCGGGATTTCGGGTGTTGGATATCTGAACATGATTGGGCCAAAGTTTATGACATGGATGACGTTGAGACCAAGTGCCAAATGTTCTACAACAGCTTATACACCTCCATAGAAAGGTACTTCCCCCCCCCCAAAAAAAAGAACCCTGTCAAACTGCATTCAAATGACAGACCATGGATGACCCCAAGGATTATGTCACTGATCTGCAGATGACAAAAGGCCTTCATAACAAACACAAATTCTTAAGGAAGCATCTGAGTAACAAAATGAAACATGAGATCACTGCTGCAAAGAATTCTGACTATATGAATCAACGTCCAACTTACCAAGAAGTCCTACCCTGCTGAGTGTTTGACTGGAAAAGGGTTATCAAGCACAAGCATTATGGTACCTGACATTAACCCGAGCGACAATACAGTGATAGCAGATGCGATATGTGGACATTTCGCCTCCATTGGTGCTGCTGACCTTCTACCCTTAAACAGGAGGCAATTACCAGCCTATCTACCCTCTAGGCCACCCTGTACCGTCCCTGCATGGGAAGTATTCAGTGAACTAAAAAAACTGAAAGCAAATCCAGTGGTTCTGACATAATGTTCGCACGACTCATTCGATTGTTTGCATATGAGATACCCATGCCTCTTACCAGCATCATCAATGCATCGTATGAACAGCAAGTGGTACCATCCCTGTGGAAGGGAGCACATACATGTACATGTATCATACCAGTGCCTAAATCTTCCCCTACATCCTTTGATAACCTCTGCCCCATTGCCTTGATGGACCATTCACTACCAAGATTGCTAAACAATTCATCGCCCGAGACATCTTTAAGATGATGCTTATCCAACTGGACTCCTCTCAGTTTGGAAGTCTAAAGGGGGTCTCCACATCTCACTGCCTAGTTGACATCATAAATACCCTTGCTAAGCATTCAGATAGTCTTCAGTCTATCTCCAAAATCCTTCTCACTGACTTTGCAAAAGCATTCGATCACCTTGATCACTCCATTACCGTGCTACACTCCTCGACATTAGGGTGGAGTCTTCACCTGTTGCTTGCATAGCCAACTTCCTGACGGACCGTAAATGCAGGAATTCCTTGGGAGCAAAATGGGTCCTGTGGTATTTCTAGGATTGATCAACTGGTGGTTCGACCCCGAGTGGTGATGTGTGCAGATTCAAGTACGTTGATGACCTCACCCTCATAGAAACTGGCTTAACGAATGGGTGGCGAAAAACCACATGACCCTAAACCCCCCCCCCCAAATGTGCCTTGATGAAGGTCTTTTCGCGGAATCCACCTGTTCTTTTACCACTCACACTAGATGACCAAGTGATCAAATAGTGCAAGGTGATCAAACTATTGGATGTCATCATCAAATCTAAAATGGGACACTCGTATCAAAGCTATGGTAAATCGAGCCAGTCGTTGCTTCAACCTGATTTTTTTAATGTACACTCCGTACAATTCAGTCCTTGGGCTGCCATGTGGTTTTTACTAAATGCCATTTCAATTTCGATTTCAATTTTCAATATTGAATTCAAAACAAAATTGTACGTAAACAAGATACGAATGAAGCATATTGAATGTACATAAATGACATTATCCTAAATACAAAATTTAAGGCAAAATATGATGTAAGCATGGATCCACATATCTACACCATCTCATACCTACATGTACATATTAGATTTGCTTGCAAAATTGGGAATTTTATTGAGATCTTAAGTTTGTAAATGGGATACAATATACAAATATACAAGGTTAAAGTTGAATACCATTCAAGTCATTTGAGTTTAAAATGTCTTTGTAAATTAATTTGCTAGGTCAGTATAGAATGCAGTTAATGAAAAGCCATGATAGTAGGATACGTAAATCACCTGTGTAATAACTTAAATGATAATTCTGCAAGACGGTAAACTTTCAAAATGTCTCAATAGAAGTCTGGGCTCGATCGATCCAGTCATTGACAGGAGTTTTGAAATGCCTGGATAAAGAAAAAAAAAACAGAAACGTCGGAATTGATCGTATTAAAGGATTATGTAGTCTATGAAAAGTTAAGTCAATTAGTAACGAGTGATGGTAAGCGCAAGACCGAAAACCTGCAAAAGCAAGCAAAAGCAAACACTTTCCCTGGCAAATAGTTCGGAGAGAGGGAGCAAAAAGAAGGTTTAACTTTGGTGATATTTTCTGTTGGAAAAAAGAAGGATAGGCACAGCTAATGACCATCCAAAAAAGAATAGATATGTAACGTTGCAGTGATGTACAGTGTATGTGTAATTACTGGCATAGCTAGATCGTAATGTCCTAGCAAACCATATCATAAAATAAGCTTTCCTTCGTCACTCGTTACATCATTACATATTCCACCTTTAAAGATCGTCTAAAGACCTATGTATTTAATCTGTAACCATATTTCATTAGTTTAAGTTTATGTACTAAAGCTAATATTGTAAAAATCTATACATTGCAACTTATTTTTTATCATGCTTTGGTTTTGTTGGCTACCTGCCCTTCTGGGGCCTCGTGGTGGCCTCAAATGCTAGAGCTCCTGTGAGTGATGTACTGAATGGGCTTGTCCCTTAAATTGTCAGTGAACGGAGCAGTAAGAGGGCACCAGGCCTCACCCGATGGGACTGAGCATTTCCGATGGTGATGCAAATATTATAAATCTGGGTTTTTTTTTTTTTTTTTTTTTTAATTGATATAAAAATATTTTAGTATACTTCGATTAAAGAGAATGGCCACCTAATCAACAGAAAACTTCTGCATTGTAGTATGAATTGGAGAGTAAGGCAAAGGCAATGTCCCAAACATGGAAGAGGTATTATATCGGATTTTAGTCAGTTAAAACTATCAAAAACAAGGACAAACAGTCCAAAGACCAACATATGTCTTGTGTACAAATTAAAGTATACAAACATGCACATGCACATGTCAAGACAAAATTAAAGAATGAATAACAAAAATCAATTACAATTAATGGAATACCCGTACCATGTGACGATACTAATATTGTATATACCATGCCAAATCCACTCTGTGGAGTGCTCAAAGCATGTGTACATGTAAATGATCAAGAATTGAAAAGAAATGTTTTGAGATGTTTTTTAAAAGAGTCAGGGGATGAACACTTTTTGATGTTTTCAGAAAGGCTATTCCATAAATTAGAACTTGAGTATAAAGCAAATCATCTTCCCCCCACCCCAAGTTTAAGCAATTTTGGGGATCACAAGAGAGTTGGAAGTCGATGAGTATAGAGACCTCACAGGGGTGTAGTTTGGGATTAACCCATAGCAGTACAGAGCTTTTTGAGGTCTAAATTAATCATCTTCAGTCCTCAAATTGGCAATAAAAATCATTTTTTCCATGTTTACATAGCTTGAAAAAAATAAATATGGATATAACATAAACCATAATGAAATATAATTGTGAAATTGAATATTCACTGCATTGCCAATTTAAAGAGTTTAATGATTAGTTACACTTAAACTGCTCTAATTCGAGAACACCACACCATACAGTGATGGGAATGGGCTCAAATTTGTCAGTGCATTTTTCTCTTTCTGCCCACGTATGATATGTACTGCCCAACATTCTGGACCAACAGATACTACAAAAATGTCTCCTAAAGGTGACACTGTACCTCTATAGGTTAAAGAGATGAGGTATTGAGAAGCAGACGGTGAATGCAATGAAAAATGAGCAACAAATTTTTGAAACCAATGTGATCTTTTGCAGGGAGCCAGTGTAGCAACTGCTAAATTGGGGAAATACGGGTACGCTTGATGGTCAGAGTAACAATACAAGCTGCAGCATTTTGAAGTTTCTGAAGCCTGGACAGCAGATTGTGGGGTAAATTGATCAGGAGGGTATTGCCATAGTCAAGACTGGAGGAAATCAGAGCATGAACTATTTTTTCATTGGCAGGCTAATATTGGCAGATATTGGCCCAAGTAAAAATATACTGGGATGCATGTAACTGTGTGTATGACAGGATCTGCACCCTGTGTTACTGTCATATGTACTGTATAAATGCGTATAAATATATATGCATGAATATGCATTTATACTTATCCATAAACTTATCGTGGGACCTAAATTTGGGTGAGGATTTGGGTGGGAATTTGGAACATGGGTTCGGAAGGGTAGTTCATCACGAACCATCGACCCCCTAACTGTGCAGTATCTTACCGTGTAGCCACGGTGCGTTGTGGCATCTTTTCAGGAGAGGAAAGGGCCCTCCCTAGGTCACTCAACTACGGGTCGGTGGCCGTCTTCCCTACCCAACCGACTACCATGTTGAGCTGGAAATGGAGTCCAGAAGGTGAATAAAATGAATGGAAAAAGCAGTAAGCGCTACATATGAGATCTTCTAGTGTGTAATATATATCCCTTAGAGAGTGTTATACTGGCCGGTGGCTTTGATATATTACAGGAGGCTTTTGATGCCTCCATCAGTATTAAAGATATATTTC
This sequence comes from Echinometra lucunter, assembly GCA_029962745.1. NCBI lineage: Eukaryota > Metazoa > Echinodermata > Echinoidea > Camarodonta > Echinometridae > Echinometra > Echinometra lucunter. The sequence continues at coordinate 972,711 of CM057157.1, read as the reverse complement.
TGAGGGTAAGAGGAGTATACTGCCTTAATAAGCTGAATCTCTAGCTGCTGCAAGTATTTAGAGCAGTGAAAGATGAAATGATTCAAATCTTCTGGTACCTTTAGTGCATTATTATACAATGTATGTCTTATTTATCATTTCTAGAGCTATTTGTTTTGTATACAGTGGGTTGTCTTTTTTTGGATACAATTTCTCGTATTTCGAGGTTGACTTCAGGTAGGGGGAAGTGCCATAGAGATAGATCTGGGGTTATGCTGGGCTCGATATCCGGATTGTATTCTGATGTGATTATTGGTAATGGTGGGTGTTTGAATTGTCGTAGCTTATATTGCCAGCAGTCTGAGAAGATGACTCTGGTGGGATGGGATTTAGTAGCATTTGTTATGTTTAATTTATATTGTTTAGGTAAGTAGTGACGATGTATATCGAGTGGCATTTCGCCGCACTCAGTTTGCAAGCTTTCTAAAGAGGTGAAGGGAAGTGTCCCTGTAATTGTTCCGAGTGTCATATATTGCAGAGTGTTAAGTTTGTTCATTGCAGTGGGACTAGCTGTGTTGTAAAATTGTCATGCGTAATCAGTGACCGGTCTAACGATGGCTTTGTAAATGATCAATAGAATTTTTGTGTCAGTGCCCCAATTTGTTCCCGTTAGACAGCGAAGTATATCGAGTCGTTTTTTACATTTCAGTAAGATGTGTTCTATATGGGATCATCATGTGTAATTTCTATCTACATGTAGCACTACCCTGGTGTAACCTCTAAGATTGTGTTTTTAATACATACATCACAGACTTCTCTTTCCTGCATCGCGTGAATACCGTTGCTTTAGATTTGGTGGCTGATAAGTTAAGGTGGTTGTTTTTAACCCAAGCCGAGATGGAGTGTAGGTCTTCTTGTATCTTTTTCTCTGCCATGTATAGATGTCTACTGGAGTACCATATGGCAATGTCGTCTGCAGAAATTGATATTTTAGAGTTAATACAATTTGCAATTAGATCATTGATATAGTTTAAAGAGGATGGGGCTGATTACACTTCCGTGGGGGAGGCCGACTTTAACTGGTTTTATAATTCGATAATGAGTTATTTATTTTAACTTGGAAAGTTAGATTTTTTTAAGGAAAGGTGATATCCATTGTCATATAGAGCCAGAAAATCCCTAATTTTCTAGCTTGTTTTGCTGCGTACGCTATCAAAAGCCTTTTCTATATCTAAAAAAACTGACAGTACATAATTGTTGCTGACAATAGCCTTATGAATGTCAGTGTCTAATATTGCTATGTTATCTAATACGCTCCTTTTTTCAGTAAAACCAGATTGTAAGGATGATATTATGTTATGTTTATTGCAATGCCATTGTAGTCTTTTTGGTATGATTCTCTCCATGATTTTACATACGACTGAGGTTAAGAAGACTGGCCTATATGAGGGTAGTTCGTTGGGGATTTTTATTTGGTTTCATTATGAGGATTATGAGAGATTTCCTCCATTGTGATGGGATATTGGAAGGGTTGTACCAAATCCTGTTAATAAATCATAAAAATATCAATACAATTCGTTGGGAGGTTGGTTATCAAAGTTGAGTTAATTCCATCAGGGCCGGGATTTGTATTAGGGGTGGCTTTAAGTGCTTCCTTAAGTTCGAATATGGTAATAGCTTCGTTAAGTTCGCATTTGCTGTGTTATTTGATGGCGTAGTCCTAGCTGGAGTATCATTGAGATTATAAAGATTGGTCTGAATATCTGTATAGTAATCTGCAAAGCTGTTTGCTTTGTCAGAATCATTACTGGGATAAATCCCATTCGGAGATATATTATATGATATATTGTTAGTTTGGGAATGGGTTATTGATTTCATTTTTCTCCATATTTTGGTAAGTGGGGTAAATCTGTTTAAACTTGTACAGAATTTTTCCCAATATTCCTTTTTTGCCTTTCTTACACATAATTGTGCTTCCGCTTTTTTCTATTTGAAGACAATTAAATCTTCCATTTGTAGGGATTTCCTAAAGGCTCGATTTGCCTCGTATCCTTGCTTCTATTGCTGCTGAGCATGATTTGTTCCACCATGGGTTAGGGATAAACTTTTTAGTATGTCTTTTAGGCAGGATCGCCTCTCTGGCAGTGTCCTTTATTTTCATTGTAAAATTGCCATATAATATTTGTATGTTTTCGTTATAAATATCATCTAGTTTTAGATTTTGTAAAATAGATTTACATGTATATAGGTTTCAATCGGCCTTATGTAACGCTAACTGGGAGGTGTGCGGATTAGGGGAGGCCTTAGGGACGTTTGTAGGGCTTAACTGTATTATGACTTCAATTAGAAAGTGATCGCTGCCAAGGGTGGTATTTGACACTGACCATGAACATTTATGAGCTAACACTGAAGATGTTATTGCGAAATCTAGACACGAGTGGGTGCCGTTTCCCTTATCTATAAGGGTCGGAGTGCCGTCTTTTAGGAGGAATAAATCGTTATGCAGTATAAAATTTTCTACTTTTTCTGTTTGAATTTATGTGCTTGCTGCCCCATAATGGGTTATGGCTATTAAAATCTCCGCATAATGTTAAGTTTTTATTTCTTTCTCTAAGTAAAGTATTAAGTAATTGTAAATTGATCGTGTATGGGCTGTAAAAATTTATGAAGTCTAATTTGAAATTTGTTAGTGTGAGCTCTATTACCTGATATTCTTCTTTTGGGGGCGTTTGTTTTAACTGTAAGATAATCCGTCTTTGATATATATTGTGCAATCTCCTCTTTTGTTTATTCTATTCTTAACTGTTACTGTGTAATTCGGTATGATGTGAATTTTGATGTTTGTGTTGTTCAGCCATGATTCTTGGATACATATTATACCGGGAGGGTTGGGGGAGTTAGAAATAAAACGAGAGAGCTCGTCACCATGGCAGTGGAGCCCATAGGCATTCCACTGCCATATTGTTATGTTATTACACATCTCTATTGAGCATCTCGTGTATTGATTCTGCCCTTGCTTTGAATCCAAACATTTGTGGGCAACATCTACCACGAGTTTTATTCGGTTACTTTTTGTATTGTTTCCTTCTAGGTTATTAATTACAAAAACTAAAAAGGCTATGAGTTCATTATAATTTCTTGATGGCTCTGTGGAGGTTAGTGGTGTGGATGACTCTGTGGGTGTTTCTGTTGTGAGGGGAGGCATCGTATTATTGTTATTAGTGGATTGTGTTTTGGCTAGGGAGGGGGCAGTGGGTATTGGGGGTTGTGGGGCTCTAAAACCCCTGATTCAGTATTCGGGGATATAGGGTTTGTGTTAACTGTTAGTTTATTATTGCTAAGTTGTTTGGATTGTGTGGTTTGTTTTGTTGCCTCGGCGTATGATATCTTTTTGGTAGCCTCGGCATAGGAAATTTTGTTTGTGTATTGAATAGAATATATTTGGTTCGCCTGTTTGTAAAGTGGACAAAGTCAACCTTCGTAGGCAGCGCTATGGTTGCCTTTGCACCTGAAGCATATTGACTTCTCTTTAGTGGGACAGCTTTCTGTTGTACGGTTGCCCCTGCATCTAACGCATCTTTGTTTGTACTTGCAGCTATCTTTCAAGTGTTTGAATCCTTGGCAATTTTGGCACCGTTTGACGGGAGGTACGTAAGTTGCAACCTTCTTTGTTAGATACCCTATTGTAACCTGAGGAGGGAGGCGATCGGATTCAAATGATAGACAAAAGGCTGTTGTGTTTGTCAGCTCACCCTTCTTCTTTTCATTATGCGCTTTATGTGGGTTACCCCTTGTGGTTTTAGTTCTTCGAGAAGTTCGTCTTCTGAGACTTCGACCGGGACCCCCACTATTGCCCCCTTTGCTTTTGGAAGGGGGGACCAATCCACTGCTTGAACATGGATTGAGGCCAATTCAGCCACCTTGAGTATTGGCCGGTCTTTTATTGGAGCATTCAATAAGGAGACTCCTACCTTTTCTTGTAACTGATTTGGGCTTGCCTATGACGTTGTTAATATCTCGCGTGATAAGAATGGCGTTTCCTTTTGGTCTGGTCAGTGGGGAAAATGAGTATTTTTTCGTGTAGGGTTTCTTCCTCGTGGGTGAATGTGCTGTTTAGACGTGGTCGTTTTTTATTTTTGGTAACTGTAATAAATTTGGCTTCCATATCTTCAGTGGATCGTGCCATAATGGCGTTGGTGCAAGGCAGGGGCAACTCCCAAAGTACACCTACATGTACCTTATAAACTGTTCCTTGTGTTAACTCTCTTGTGTGTCCAAAAATGTACCACAAATCACAAAATGGGAAATATGACCTAAAGAAAAAAACGCTTTGGGGCAAGGACGCTAGGTCCCCTTTGCTCTCTTGTCCCTGAAGCAACTGTTGTAGGTGGAAGGTGACGGGCAGCTACGGGCGGCGATGGACGATGGCTAAGCAATCGGTTGGCTGGTTGGTTTTTTAGTTTAGAGGCGCTTATCACTTCTAAATTAAAATATTTACGTCTGTATTTGTACCGACTTTTGGAAGTCATTTTGTTTCGTTAATATTTTCTCATTTGATTTTGGGGATTAAGGTCAGGTCCTGATTGCGGTGTGCAGGTGCTGGTTAGTAGTTTTGTCATAATAAGTTCTTATTTAGATGTTAAAGTATCAATACTGATACTTGGAGTTATATCTGTAAGCATTTTGTTTTCTTTGTGTTTGATACTGCAAATTAAGTTTTTATTTATAGTCAATTTTGATTTATTTTGAGAGTAGCGAAATTGAGGTACAGATTTAGGAAAATGGGTTTTCCCCACCATCAGGCCAAATACTCTGCACCCTGCCAGAGCATTTGAATGTGATAACTCCCTGAGTAACTGAGTAACTGACCCACTGAGAGAGATGGGGCTCCTCCCAAGGATCAGCCGCAAAGGATCACACGCCAACCAACGACCACCAGGAGAGTCATACCGGCTCCTCCCAGATGGCCTAAGTGGAAAGGAATGAGCATCCCACCGTTGACCAGCCTCAGGATATGCATCCTTTGGTGGCCTCAGCACCCAGTTTGTTACGCATATTACTCGTTTTAGCCTTAGGTGGGGTCCTCCCGTTATTTTTGGGTCACAAGTTTTAATCCACAGAATACACAATTCAGTGGACAGTATAGGAAGTTTACTAAACACTATTAACATTTGAGATCTACGCGTGAATTTGCATTATTGAATTTTTGGGGGGTTTGAAACGAGATGTTCGGCTATCCAAGAGGTCAAACAACCCTAGCCCTGCTAATGTGCCTTCTTACCTGCTTTTACACGGTACATTGTGTTGTAGCTTTTCGAGGGTTGAGAGCCCCCTAGGTCACTCAGGCACGGACCAGGGTGCCGCCAGCCTGATCAACCTACTTGTATCGTGTTCGCCAGAGGGCGATGTGGTAGAAACAGATGGACCAGATAGAAATAATAAAGGAAATGTAACTATGAAAAACAGGATCAAAACAAATGTAGGTATGTTTTGATATTATGTGTGTTAATTTGGGGTTCATATGTTGCGAGATGTACATGTATAGTAATATACTTCTACGAATCGTGTTCCTGTGACTAAAATTATAAATGTTATGAAATATCATGAAAAGTTATTATTTTCAAGGTGGTGAGATGGTCATGTAATACCCAAATGTAATGCATCTTGTATTTAGGCATGACTGTTATGTCTTGAACCTTCCGGTTCTGTTGACGTATGTCAGCAAAGGTTTGATTTTTGATTCCTTGTGGAGAATATCCTTAAGTCGTACAGGATGATTCAAACCACGCAGCATTTGCCTTCTTTCTTGTTCATATTTATTGCATTCTAATAAATAATGTTGTATTGTCTCTCGCTGCAAGCAATGATCACATAATCCATTTTCGTGCTGATTTATTGTAAAAAGATAGTGGTTTAATCGGCACTTACCTAACCTAAATTGGTGTAGGAGTGTTTCTTCCTTTCGGCATAAACATTTTGGTTTAAAAGTGTGTGTGATATTTTCTTGTATGTCGTACAAGTGTCTTCCTTTAATGAAGTACACCCATTGGTTCTGCCATTTGCTCATACATGATTTATAGCTGTTTCTTTCTACCTCTTGTCTACTTTGAGGAATGTGAATGTCGATATATTGTTTTTTGGTTGCTTTGTTTGCTATTTCATCGGCTATTTCATTTCCCTTTATTCCACAATGAGAGGGTATCCATTCAAAGAATACATTAATTCGTTTTGTTTCTAAGTGTCGCAGAATGTGTAGTATTTCTTGGACTAAACTGTTTTCGTTTTGTGGCTTTAATATAGATTGTAGCGCTGACAGCGAGTCTGTTAAGAATACGACGTTGGTGGATATTAGATTATCTAACCATTCCAGACCCGGAACAATGGCAGTTAGTCCTGCCCTCATTATAGATACCGGTGATAGTTTGACACATTTTTTGATATTGAATTCCGGTATGTAAAAGGCTGCTCCCGTCGTATTGTCTATTTGTTTTGACCCATCTGTATATACCCTAAGATGGTCTTTATAGCACGTTGAAATTGTTTCTAGGGTATATTCTTTTAATTCAAAGTTACTTGCGTTTCGTTTATTTAATTTATCATGTATCCGAAAAGATACCTGTGGCACGGGGGATGCCAAAATGGGGTTTTGGGTATGCAGTTGACTTGTTTCTCAATGTCCTTAGTTACTGTGTTATTTATTCTTTTGAGAAAAGGTCCCTCTCCTTCTTTCCATTTAGACTTGTACTGCCAACAGTCTTTTAGAATTTCCTGTGTGGGATGATCACTTACATAGTTTAGATATGCTACGTATTTTTCTAAGAAGTATTTTCGCCTCAGCGATAAGGGAAGGTCTCCGCATTCTACTTGCAAAGATTCTAAGGAGGTCTGGTGTATTGCACCGCATATTACTTTTAATGACTTATATTGTATCGAATCAATTTTCCTTTTGTTGGAAAAAGACGCAGAGTCGTAGAGTTCGCAGCCATAGTCGATGATGGATCTAATTAATCCTTTATAGATCAAATAAAGAATTTCACTTTTATTTCCCCAGGTCGTTGAGGCAATATATCTAAGTAGATTAATGCGTTTGTTACATCTCTCAGTGGTCTCATTTATGTGTTTATTCCAGGTCAGTTTTTGGTCAAGCCAAATTCCTAAAAATCTATATTCGTTCTGTTGTTTAATTTCTTGATTATTTAACGTCAGCTTCACATCATTTTTATGTTTATTGGGGAAAACTATGACAGCTGATTTTGAAGGGGAAACATACATTCCCCATTTGTCAAACCATCGTGCAATATTGTTTAATTCATTTTGTATTTTTGTCCTCGCATATTCGAGGTTTCGACTGGAGTACCAGATGGCTATATCATCCGTGTACATTGATAATTTGATTTGTTCATCCGATATGCTTATGTCATTTATCATTAAATTAAAGAGGGTAGGGCTAATGCAGCTACCTTGCGGAGTTCCGTTAGTGAGGATATACGGGTTTGAGTATGTATTGTTTATTTTGACTATACATTTCCTGTTCTTAAATGTATTTATCCATCTGAGAATCTTGCCATCAATGCCTGTGCGGAATAGTTTATAGACTAATCCCTTTCTCCATAGTAAATCGTATGCTTTTTCCAAATCAAGGAAAACAGCAACTGTATGTTGTTTGTTGCGTATTCCTTTATGTACGTCCGTTTCTAGCCGTAGGAGCTGGTCTATGGTGCTTCTATCGGGTCTGAAGCCTGCTTGGTAAGGAGTAAGGATATTGTTTTTTTCTAGATACCAGTTCAGTCTATTTTTTATCATTTTTTCCATTATTTTGCAGAGAATTGGTGTCAGTGAGATTGGTCTGTAGGAAGCCGGGTTTGTCGGATCTTTGCCCGGTTTTAGTACTGGAATGATGACAGGATTGTACCAATCTTCAGGGAGGACGGCTTCTTTCCATATGTTGTTGTATAGCTGTAACAGAGAAATAATTGCAATATCAGGCAGATTCTTTATCATAATGGCCTTGATTCCATCTTTTCCAGGTGCAGTATTATTCATATCGTTGATGGCGTTTTTTAATTCGTATAGGGTGAGGTTTTCATTTAAACTGTTGCTCGATTCTGTTTCTAGATTTATTTCTTTATCGATAACTTCATCTTCAAATATTTTTCTTTTTTCTTTTTCTTCTTCACTTAATCTCCAGTCAACAGATTGAAAGTAATTACCCAAAAGATTTGCTTTATCGGTAGTGTCCTCGACGCTTACATTGTTTGAGTCTATCAGATTCGATATGTTCTTTTTCCTGTTATGGGTTTGTTGCATACTTTTTATCTTTTCCCAAACTTTATTAAGCTGCGTTGTCCTCTTAATTGAGGTACAATATTTTCTCAGTAATTTTGTTTAGCTTGTCTAATAACTTTTTGAGCCAGTGCTTTTTTTTCTTTTTGTATTCTATCATATCATTCATACTTAGTTTCCTTCCGAGTCTATTCTTTGCTCTGTTTCGTTCTTTTATTGCTTCCGCGCATTCTTTTGTCCACCATGGTATTGGGTTTAAATCTTGGTTCTTTCTTCTAATTGTTAACATTTTTTCATAATATGTCCGGGGAGTGTTTTAATATTCTCTTTTGAAATACAGCGTTATAAAAATCCGGACCGTGCGCATTAAAACTTTGCGCATTCCATTGTATTATTGTTAGATTATCTTTATGTGAGTCGGTCATGAAGCATCTCCGGTTGAATGTCATTTATATATAGACATCGCCGGGCAGCATCTACTACAAGTCTTATTCTATTAGAGTGTGTGTTTTCTTGATCCAGGTTGTTTATAATGAATATAATGAAGGATAGAAATTCTGCTGGCTTAAATGTAAGGGTAGACTGGTTGCCTTTTTTGGTTGGGATGGGATTTTAGAGATCTGGATCGTAGTAGGTTTATCATTGGGCTTCTCAGAAGAGTTCCTTTGGCCATTGTGTGCCTTTTGTTCTTGTTTGGGTGTAGTCCCTTGTTGGGCATTATTCTTTTCTGGGTGGGTGTGGGTTCTTTCTTCTGGGTTTTGTCCTGTTTACTGGTGTTGTTGGCATTGTTGGTATTGTTTGTATTGTTGGCACTGATGGTATTGTTGGCCTTATTGGTCTTGTGCTGCTTGTATTGTTTTGCAGCCTCAGCATAGGAGAGTTTTTTCTTTTGCCTTAATAATTTGTATGCTTGTTGCCTCTTTGTACAATGGGCAGCCTTTGAATGCTGCAGAGTGGTTCTGCTTGCATCTAAAGCATGTAGGTGTTTCTTTCTTTTTACATGCAGTGAATTCATGGTTTTCACCACACCTTACACATCTAATTTGGTTCCTACAGTACTTCTGTACATGTCCAAATTGCTGGCATTTATGACATCTCACCACCTGTGGGGTATAGGTGTCTACGTTGTATTTTTCATAAAGGAATGATACCGATTTTACGGGGGTATCATTGTTAAAAGTTAAAAGGACGGAGGGCGTGTCTACAAGTTGGCCGTCGAATTTCTTCTTGAAACGTCTCACTTCTTTTACATTTTGATCTTTTAAGAAGGTCATTTTCTGGTATGGTCGTATCTACCTTATGAATGACCCCTCTGTTTAGGGTGGGAACCGCTTTTTGCTGTGTACCTTTAACTGGTACACCTACTAATTCAGATATGTTGAGGACTTTTTTGGCTTGTTCCTCATTAATACACATGATGTGTAGGGTGTCCTTTTCTTTTCTCCTTTTGGCCACCTGGCCTACCTTTTCATTGATTTGTTTGGAGGGCAACAGGGTTTATTGAACAAATATTCTTACCCTCTTTACCTTTAATAAATACATTCAGTTTGGGGTCGTATTTACTTTTTGGGGTTGATATTTCGCTGTCGTCATTATCGCTTGTTCTTGGTTGTTTTCTGCTTTTATTTTTGGTTTTCTTACGGACTTCTGTCCACCCTGGTTTTTTGTGGCTTTTATGCACCAGGGTGGGATCCACCACAGTCCGTATGCAAATGGCAGGGGCCTCAACGGGAATCTCATCCTTTCATTGGTCGCAGAGTCGAAGGACCGTGCCTGCGCTGTCTCCTGCCGAGAGATGGCGATATTCCTTTGTGAGTGCACGATGAATATGAAATATGCAAAAGAAACAAGAAGAAGAAATAAGAAAAATTATATATAATTGCTGATAATTGTAATTGCTTATAATTTTAACTGCTTATTGCTATCAGTTGTTTTGATTTTGCCTATACAATGCTGAAAACACCCGTTGAAAGCGCTATATAAATTTTATGTATTGAGTAGAAAGAGGAAGAAGTAGAAGAAAAAATAACGGAATAATTAAAAAATAAAGAAACAAATGAATAAAAGAAAAGAAATGAAGAGGCACATAGATGAATATATGAGTAGAGCAATCAGTCAAACAAATAAATAAATGTTATGATTTCTCAGCTTTTGCTCAAAATCTTGAATTTATTGCTATAGCAACTACTTGCCATGGATCAAACAACACTACAAGAAAAAGAGAGCATTCAAAAACTAGGTAATATACATACATATACATGTATTATTTATGACGGCAGTCACAGGCTTGGTGATGCACGAATGTATTGATTGCTGGAGATGTCGAAGGCCTTGAGATGTGCAATTGTATTGATTGCTGGCGATGTTGAAGGTCTGGAGATGTGCGAGTGTAGTGATTTCTGGAAATGATGGGTGGCCTTGTCGATGTTGGAATGTATTGATTGCTGGAGATGTAGTTAGCCCATGACTGAGATGCCACTGACCTTCACTGTTGCCGATGTAAATGCTCCCTTTTATGATGCCTGTACAGGTAAAAGAAAACAAAATTTTGCAATTAAAATCAAATGCACCTTACATGTTTGTGATAACTTTTATGAGAGCAAACTGACTGTGTCCACTGAAACTAATACATTATTGATCAAGGTCATGGATTACTACACAACATTTAGGTTCTGTTCTGCAAAATTTCAAAGTTATCTCCCCCATCCCCCTCCCCCCCGAGATGTCAGTGAAATGATGAAATCAATTTTTGGCAATTCTATTTTTGACTTTTCCACTTGTAAAGCCTGTAAAACTCTGAAATGACTGCTTTTTCCAAACCATAAATATTTATTTATTTATTTATTTATTTATTTATTTAATTTCATTTCCAGGTGAGATATGACAGAGACAAGTACATAAGGAACACAAAGATAAGAAAACCACAGTACATTGTATAAAGATTTAGCACCAGCCAATGCCTGGGGATTACCTAAAAGAATTCGGAATTCTGTCTATGAGGTTCTCCACATTGTCTGGTGCATACATAAAACAAAAGAATGAGAGAATGAAGAAACATACATGTAACTAAAATTTAAAAATTAAGAGAGAGAAAAAAATCAAAGGACATATTAAGGAGCAGATCAAAAGAAATAATTAGCAGTTATACATTGCCCGAGGATAATGTTTATTTTTTTTACTATTATTTACCTCAGTTTCTAATCTTGGCAGATGATCTATTGTACCACGGTTTTTATGAAAGCCGGACTGAAATGGGTTTATTATATCATTCTTTTCTAAATAAAAGGTCAATCTCTTTTTGATCATTCTCTCCATAACTTTTAAAAGTACCGGAGTAAGTGAGATAGGGCTGAGTAAGAGAAGAGGGCTGTGTCGGGTCTTTATCTTGTTTTAATATAGGAACTTGTATAGTATCGTACCATTGCTTTGGAAAAAAAGCGGAATCCCAAATCATATTAAAAATGTCTAAAAGTAAGCATTTGGCGAGATTAGGTAAGTGTTTAATCATCTCCGGTTTTATTGCATCCTTTCCGGGTGCCGTGTCTTTCATTTCCTTTATTGCGTTATTTAATTCAAGTGCTGTGAAATGATCATTCATAGCATTCAATGTAATATGCTGGGATTCATAGTCCCTGTGTATTACTTTATCTATAAGTAATTTTTCGAATAATTTCCTTCTTCTTATCTCCTGTGAAGGGACTTTCTGGTCAACAGACTGGAAATTGTTTGCTATATGGTCTGTTTTCTCCTTTGAATTGATTATAGTTTCATTATTTACAGGATCAATAAGGTTTGAGAGATTTTCTTTATTACTCCCTCGCTGTCTAATATTTTTGACATGTTTCCATACCTCAGAGAAATTGGAAGATCTATTTAAGGAACTACAATATTTTTCCCAATATTGTTTCTTAGCGTTTCTGACTGTTTTTTTTTTTTTTGTGCCACTGCTTTTTTCTTATATTCAATTAAATCATGGTTATCTAAGGACTTTTTCAGTCTATCGTAACTTTTTTTTTTTTTCTTTTATTGCTTGATTGCAATCTTCAGTCCATCACGGTATGGAATTTTTGTGTTTGTTTTGTTTCGTGGTTTTTAATAAAATATTGTCTGTGGTACGTGTAATAGTACCTAACAAAAATCATACTTCTCTTGGACACTTTCATGCGTTTCAATATGATCCTCTATTTCAGAAATGATTTTTTCCCTGTATAGTTCCAAATTTGCGTTCTTTACTGACCGGAACGATTCTTGAATAAACTCAGATGGATTATTGTTCAGGTTACTGTTATGAATGTAAAATTCAAAAAATATTGTATAATGATCGCTGCCAAAAGGTCTGGCAGGACCTTCCATTTGAAACTGGACGCACAATTTGAGGAGGACAAGGTTAAGTCAATATTAGTTTGAGCTCCTGAGTGGGAGTAGATACGGGTATGCGAACCGTCATTGATTACAGTGAGGTTAAAATTGTTTAGAAATTGTTCAGTTATATTTCCATTCGAATCATTTTTGACTACCCTACATGGGATTGTGGCTGTTGAAATCGTCTGCTCTGATACTGTTTATCTGTTAATCTTCCATAATTTTATTCAATTTATAAATGTCGAATTTTTATAGGGGTTATAGCAGTTTATCAAAGTAATGTTAGAATTTTGAAGAAAAATATTTACTTTTTGGTATTCTTCATCTTCTGGGGTGTCTACAACTTTATATGTTATGTTATCTTTTGAATATATTGCAAGCCCTCCTCTTCCTGTGTTTCCCCTATTTTTTTGTTATAATGTGAAATTGGGGGATTTCAAACCAAGTATCCTGAATGAGCATGATATATGGGGGGTTTTCAGTTGTTTTTTTTTTTAATAAATAAGGCATTGTATAGTTCTGGTCCATGACAAGACAAAAAATGTTCTTTATCCTAGGTTCCATGGAACGCTCAAAGTCTATGTTATGTATGTTCAGGCATTTTTTGCCGCATCAACGAACAATCTTATTCTGTTCGAGTATGTCTGTTCCTTTTCCATACTATCTATTACAAATGCAATAAAGATAAGCAGGTCAGTTGGGTCTATTGTTAGTCGTTTTTCCGGGGGTTGTTGTCCTTTTGATGTTGGTTTGAGTATTTTGCTTGTGTGTGTCGTGTGGGAGTGGGATTGGGATTGAAATGTGGTTGGCGAAACTCATTTTTAGGCTCATTGGCTTTATTGCTGTCTTTTTCACATGTTGTATTGATGGGGGCTGCGTTGTTTGTACTGGATGTATTGTTATTGGTTACACTTTGGGTTGTTTTTTGCTTGACTGGTTTTCTCTACATTTGGGTTTTGTTTCTGCTGGCAGTGCTGCCTGGCAGCTTGCGCATAGGTTAAGCTATTAGTTGTTTCTTTATGTATTATATCGCCTTTGGTTCCTTATATTGAGTACAGCCTTTGAATGCAGCAGAATGGTTGTCCCCATACCTAAGGCATTTGGGGCTATCTTTAGCTGGGCAGTCCTCAGATGCATGCCCCTGCCTGCACCTTACACATCTCATGGCATTTCTACAATTAGTTTGAGTGTGTCCAAATTGTTGGCACTTATAGCACCTCACAACTGGGGAATGGTAGACTTCTACTTCGTACAATTGAAACAAAAATTTCACTTCTTTTGAGGGGTTATTGGTGTTAAAAAACGACTGCTATGGGTAGGTTTTAGTTCCCTGTTTATCCTTTTTTTAAAATTGTTTTACCCTCGAAAAATTCTGATCTTTTAGTAATGGTAAAAGATCCTCGTCCGCGATTGATCTATCGACCCTATGGATCACTACCATGCTAGTTTGGGGGACATCATTCATCTTTGTTATAGTCACTGTAATCCCCGCCAGTTCTTGTATTTTACATGCTTTCTCTAGTTGCTGGGGGCTGTGGCAAGTGATAAACATGGCTCCCTTTGACTTTCTCATACCTTGATTTCTCCTATCAGTTTAGTAATATCGTTTAGCATCTTTACGTGATTTATGTTAATAAGATTGCATTGCTCTCCTACCCCTTTTATTTTTATTGTCATGTCATTGTTCAGCATTCTTGGCTCATTGTTATTATTATTTGTGGGGGTACTCTTGGTTCTTGGGCGTTTTCTTTGGGGTTTCGGATGGGTGGTTCTCAACGCAATTGACCAGCCCCATCCCCCTCATCTCCACCTTCGGCTGCCGTGGGTTCAGGTATCGGAGGTTCTTGCGGAGTTGCAAAATTCAACTCCACCGCCGATTGCAGGTAGTCTTCCTCCCCCGAGGAGTATTGTCCATACTCTCTTGGGAGGGTTGGGGGTATGTTAAGATCTTAGTGTAGGGGCAGTTATGGGGTTTAACAGACTCAAATATAGAACTTGAAAATCCTGTACTCACATTAACAGTTTTCAGCCACCAGTGTATGGAAGAAATTGAAGGCTAAGTATACAATCTACTACAGAATATGTATACCTTTGGACTCTGATGATATCATGAAAGGGCAATGATTTGTCTTTGTATGGACACCTTCTTCCCTTACATTTTCTTTGTTTGGGAGAAATTAACCTGAATCTTAAAGAAGGAAAGTGATGGCTCAGAAGAAAATTGTCTACATTTTTCATCACATCTGCTGATGTATTAATTTCTTCACTTCATTTTCTTTGTTTGGGACAATTTTTAACCTGATTCATAAAACAGGAAAGTGATTCAATTTCAATTCAATTTATTTATTTGCCATCATTTAAAAATACATCAATACATGAAACAGAAATCATTCGTTAAGAATATAATAATGACGAGACCCCTGCGTAAAGGCATGAAAGCTTGAAAATAAATGGGGGTTCCAAATATATTATAAACAAATTACATTACATTCGACAATAACATTTCATTCAAACAATTCAAAGTTCAAAATTCAAAGCTCTTGAGTCATCCATTTCAGCTTTTCATGCTTTTCCTGTTGCTCCACACTCTGCTATCAAATCATCTAGGAAGCCTTTACCTTCTTTCCATGCAGGCAACCTTCTATAACTCTGACCATTAAACTATTATGTCGCATGATGTGTCCTATCGTTTGATTTAGCATGCGCTCTTCTTGAACTTGGTGCAATACCTCTTCATTCGACGTTCTATACCTCCACGACACACCTTGGTATTGTTGGTATTGTTAGCATTGTTAGTATTGTTGCTCTTGTGCTGCTTGTATTGTTTTGCAGCCTCAGCGAGTTTCTCTTTGGCCTTAATGATTTGTATGCCTGTGGCCTCTTTGTACAATGGACAGCCTTTGAATGCTGCAGAGAGGTTCTGCTTGCATCTAAAGCATGTAGGTGTTTCTTTCTTTTTACATGCTGTGAATTCATGGTTTTCACCACACCTTACACATCTAATTTGGTTCCTTCAGTACTTCTGTACATGTCCAAACTGCTGGCATTTATGACATCTCACCACCTCTGGGGATAAGTGTCTACATTATATTTTTCGGTGGCAGCGCAGGAAGGCTTAGTAACGGTGCGTAGTGCTCTGTCGTAGAGACACTTCACTACACCACGCTTGACGGAGGGTGGTGAGAATCGAACGCGAGGTACTGGTCAGTATGCGTCGGTTTCCTATAGACAGTGGTAGTGAGGCGGCCATTGGTGTCTCGGTGCACCAAAGTATCGAGAAAAGCGAAGTGGTTATCGTGTTTGACCTCCATGGTAAAACGGATGGAGGGTTGCTGCGCGTTCATGAAGCTCAAAAGGTCATTGGCGGTAGACCGTTGCGTAACAATGAAAGTATCGTCGACATACCGTTTCCATACTCTGGGTGCGCACTCGTCAGGACAAGCTTCCAGCGCTTGTTCTTCAAAGTTCTCCATGTACAGATTGGCAACGACAGCGGAAACCGGGCTACCCATGGCCGCTCCTTCCTGTTGTTCGTAATACTCTCTGTTGTACATGAAGTACGTGGATTTCAAGACGAATTCCAAGAGTTCGGCGACTTGTCCGGGGGACAGGCTGGTGCGGGCAGAGAACCCGGCATCAGTCTGCATGCGCTGAAGGGCGACACGGCATGCGGATTCAATCGGAACGTTAGTGAATAATGACTCAACATCAAACGAAACCATAACCTCATTCTCGCCAATGGTCGGGTTGCACACGTAATCAACGAAAGACACGGAATTGCGAACTGCATGTTCGCTCGAACCGGTAAGCGGAGACAAAATATCCGCGAGAAACTTCGAAACATCATACGCGAATGAGCTGACACATGAGACAATGGGGCGGAGCGGGACATCGGGCTTATGGATTTTCGGTAATCCATAGATGCGCGGCGGCTGCTTCTGTTTAGGTCGTCAACAGCACCATTCTTCTTAAGATCGCTGAGAATGGTAGTGAGTTTGCGGGAGAGCCGGTCGATGGCGCGGTAAGGGTCGGAGTCAATCAAGTTAGACATCTTACTACGGTACATATCGGTATCCACAACTACGCTAGCACGGCCTTTGTCAGCAGGCAGAATCATAATGGAGCGATCTTCCTTGAGGGACTTCAAGGCTTTGCGCATACTGGGCGTAACATTCGGTTTCGGCGGTTTCGTGGTAGAGAGTATGGCATTAACCTCCCTGCGGACTGAGTCACGGGACTCGCGTCAAGGTTACGTACGGAAGATTCAACCTTAGCAATGATCTCAGTAGCGGGAACATGATTCGGAGTTATCGCAAAATTGAGCCCCTTCTTGAACAATGCGGTTTCATCAGGGGTCAACACATGCGCGGATAGGTTAACAACCCAATTGGCAGTGGTAGACTCAGTAGTCTGCGGAACAGAAATAACGGCACGATACTTACCCTGGTCAATCATCTTCTCATACTTTACCTGCTGACGAACCTTGTATTCCAGAATCCTGGCGCTATCTTCCTCGTTGAAAGTGGTCTTGATGTGGGTGGCGGTGGATTCGGCTTCGGACTGTATGGACTTCTTGGCCATCAAGGTGAGGCGGATTCGTTCGCGGAGAAAAAAAGGCGTGAAGTCCTTTCGGCGATGAGTTGTGCTTCCTTGGTAGGTACAGGTGGTAAACTTCCAGATAGATATAGAGATTAAATTAGTGCAAATAGTATCCGCCAACCAGGCCTACCTTAAATTTCTTTTTTCCAGAAATGTGAATTTGGTCCAAATGATAGCTCCAAAGCATACACAACAGCAAAAATCCAAATTCCAGGATAAAAATAGGAAAATAAACTTCCAGATTTTGATCCAAAACGAACAGACCGTATGGTTGGAATAGGTTGGGAACAAGATGATCTGAAAATGAAATATGATATGATGATTCTATCAGATTGGTCGCAGTATCAGTATCCTGGTGCCACTGTTTACTGTTGTTGTTGGTATTGTTGGTATTGTTGGTATTGTTGGTATTGATGGTATTGTTGGTTTTGTTGGTCTTGTGCTGCTTGCATTGTTTTGCAGCCTCAGCGTAGGAGAGTTCCTCTTTTGCCTTAATGATTTGTATACCTGTTGCCTCTTTGTACAATGGGCAGCCTTTGAATGCTGCAGAGTGGTTCTGCTTGCATCTAAAGCATGTAGATGTTTCTTTCTTTTTACATGCTGTGAATTCATGGTTTTCACCACACCTTACACATCTAATTTGGTTCCTACAGTACTTCTGTACATGTCCAAACTGCTGGCATTTATGACATCTCACCGCCTGTTGGGAATAGGTGTCTACGTTATATTTTTCAAAAAGGAAAGATACCGATTTTACGGGGGTATCATTGCTAAAAAGTCAAAAGGACGGAGGGGTGTCTACAAGTTGGCCGTCAATGTTCTTCTTGAAACGTCTCACCTCTTTTACGTTTTGATCTTTTAAGAGCTGTAGAAGTTCATTTTCTGGGATGGTCTTATCTACCTTATGAATGACCCCTTAGTTTAGGGTGGGAATTGCTTTTTGCTGTGTACCTTTAACTGGTACACCTACTAGTTCAGAAATGTTGAGGACTTTTTTGGCTTGTTCCTCATTAATACACGTGATGTGTATGGTGCCCTTTTCTTTTCTCATTTTGGCCACATGGCCTACCTTTTCATTGATTTGTTTGATGAGGGCAACAGGGTTGATTGAACAAATATTCTTGCCCTCTGTACCTTTAATAAATACATTCAGTTTGGGGTCGTATTTACGTTTTGGGGTTGATGATTCGCCGTCGTCATTATCGCTTATTCTGGTCGTTTTCTGCTTTTGTTATTGGTTTTCTTACGGACTTCTGTCCATGATTCATCATCTAAATCTATTACCATTTCATCTACGGCCTGGGCGTTCGCCTCCTTGCCGTTTGAAAGGGCCTCGGCCATATTGCTTAAGCCTGTATGATATATGTGTGTGTTAAGGCTATTGGGTATAATATGTGCAGGTTAGATATAGAGATTAAATTAGTGCAAATAGTATTCGCCAACCAGGCCTACCTTAAATTTCTTTTTTTCCAGAAATGTGAATTGGGTCCAAATGATAGCTCCAAAGCATACACAACAGCAAAAATCCAAATTCCAGGATAAAAATAGGAAAATAAACTTCCAGATTTGATCCCAAACGAACAGACTGTATGGTTGGAATAGGTTGGGAACAAGATAAACTGAAAATGAAATATAATATGATGATTCTATCAGATTAGTCACAGTATCAGTATCCTGGTGCCACTGTTTACTGGTGGCGTTGGTATTGTTGGTATTGTTGGTATTGATGGTATTGTTGGTTTTGTTGGTCTTGTGCTGCTTGTATTGTTTTGCAGCCTCAGCGTAGGAGAATTTCTCTTTTGCCTTAATGATTTGTATACCTGTTGCCTCTTTGTACAATGGACAGCCTTTGAATGCTGCAGAGTGGTTCTGCTTGCATCTAAAGCATGTAGGTGTTTCTTTCTTTTTACATGCAGTGAATTCATGGTTTTCAGCACACCTTACACATCTAATTTGGTTCCTACAGTACTTCTGTACATGTCCAAACTGCTGGCATTTATGACATCTCACCGTCTGTTGGGAATAGGTGTCTACGTTATATTTTTCAAAAAGGAAAGATACCGATTTTACGGGGGTATCATTGCTAAAAAGTCAAAAGGACGGAGGGGTGTCTACAAGTTGGCCGTCAATGTTCTTCTTGAAACGTCTCACCTCTTTTACGTTTTGATCTTTTAAGAGCTGTAGAAGTTCATTTTCTGGGATGGTTTTATCTACCTTATGAATGACCCCTTTGTTTAGGGTGGGAATTGCTTTTTGCTGTGTACTTTTAACTGGTACACCTACTTACTAGTTCAGAAATGTTGAGGACTTTTTTGGCTTGTTCCTCATTAATACACGTGATGTGTATGGTGCCCTTTTCTTTTCTCATTTTGGCCACCTGGCCTACTTTTTCATTGACGTGTTTGATGAGGGCAACAGGGTTGATTGAACAAATATTCTTGCCCTCTGTACCTTTTATGAATACATTTAGCTTGGGGTCGTATTTACGTTTTGGGGTTGATGATTCGCCGTCGTCATTATCGCTTATTCTGGTCGTTTTCTGCTTTTGTTATTGGTTTTCTTACGGACTTCTGTCCATGATTCATCATCTAAATCTATTACCATTTCATCTACGGCCTGGGCGTTCGCCTCCTTGCCGTTTGAAAGGGCCTCGGCCATATTGCTTAAGCCTGTATGATATATGTGTGTGTTAAGGCTATTGGGTATAATATGTGCAGGTTAGATATAGAGATTAAATTAGTGCAAATAGTATCCGCCAACCAGGCCTACCTTAAATTTCTTTTTTTCCAGAAATGTGAATTGGGTCCAAATGATAGCTCCAAAGCATACACAACAGCCGAAATCCAAATTCCAGGATAAAAATAGGAAAATAAACTTCCAGATTTGATCCCAAACGAACAGACCGTATGGTTGGAATAGGTTGGGAACAAGATAAACTGAAAATGAAATATAATATGATGATTCTATCAGATTAGTCACAGTATCAGTATCCTGGTGCCACTGTTTACTGGTGGCGTTGGTATTGTTGGTATTGATGGTATTGTTGGTTTTGTTGGTCTTGTGCTGCTTGTATTGTTTTGCAGCCTCAGCGTAGGAGAATTTCTCTTTTGCCTTAATGATTTGTATACCTGTTGCCTCTTTGTACAATGGACAGCCTTTGAATGCTGCAGAGTGGTTCTGCTTGCATCTAAAGCATGTAGATGTTTCTTTCTTTCTTTTTACATGCAGTGAATTCATGGTTTTCACCACACCTTACACATCTAATTTGGTTCCTACAGTACTTCTGTACATGTCCAAACTGCTGGCATTTATGACATCTCACCACCTGTGGGGTATAGGTGTCTACATTATATTTTTCAAAAAGGAAAGATACCGATTTTATGGGGGTATCATTGCTAAAAGTCAAAAGGACGGAGGGCGTGTCTACAAGTTGGCCGTCAATTTTCTTCTTGAAACGTCTCACCTCTTTTACGTTTTGATCTTTTAAGAGCTCTAGAAGGTCATTTTCTGGGATGGTCTTATCTACCTTATGAATGACCCCTTTGTTTAGGGTGGGAGTTGGTTTTTGCTGTGTACCTTTAACTGGTACACCTACTAGTTCAGAAAATGTTGAGGACTTTTTTGGCTTGTTAATTAATACATTAATACATGTAATGTGTAGGGTGCCCTTTTCTTTTCTCATTTTTGGCCACCTGGCCTACTTTTCCATTAATTTGTTTGATGAGGGCAACAGGGTTGATTGAACAAATATTCTTGCCCTCCGTACCTTTTATGAATACATTTAGCTTGGGGTCGTATTTTTGTTTTTGGGTTGATGTTTCACCATCGTCATTATCACTAGTACTGGGTCTCTTTCTGCCTTTGTTATGGGTTTTCTTACGGACTTCTGTCCGTGATTCCTCATCTAAATCTATTACCATGTCATCAACGGCCTGGGCGTTCGCCTCGATCCTTGCCGTTTGGAAATGCCTCGGCCATGTTGCCCGAAGCCTGTATGATGTACATGTATGTGTGTTAGACTATTGGGTATAATATGTGCAGGTTTGGTGTAGAGATGAAATCAGGGCAACCAGGCCTATTGTGTTTTTCCAGAGATGTGAATTGGTTGCAATTGAGAGCTCCAGAGCATACTGACGACTGTCACGAATACGTGGCTCTGTCTGACACTTTGAGTGAAACTGAGTTAACCTCATCATGGACAGGCATGAGAGAGCAACTGCTAAATAATGAAACAACAAACTGACATTTATGATACTGATAACAAAATATGACATAATATGCTATCATTCTAATTACGTAATTAATTGGAGGACACACCTCGAAAAGCAAAAGCTTGGATTGAGGGTGCCCTAGGACATAAATATATATAATTCTGAAAAAGTATATTTAAAAAAACATGAAAAAAGAAGAGAAAACAAAAAAGCACATACAAAAGCACAAAGCACATCCACACACACACACACACACAGAAGAAAAAAAATCCTAACCGCTGAGCTTGAGAAAGATAGAGAGAAAAGAGGTGAAATCGAATAGAGAAAGAGAAGGAGGTACAAAAGAAAAGGAGTATAAACCAGGCTCCTAAAGCTCCGCCATTTTGTCCAGATCCATTAGAAGACCGACCTAAGCATCCATCAATATTTATGAGCAAAAATGAATAATTCATTTTGTAAGATGATTCCAAGGAGTCGCGTGCATTAGTGCATGTTTTAAAACATTACGCCCATCAGCTAAAAATATGCGCAATGATGCAAAATCAATGCGCAACAAATGCGCATTAAATCAAAGTATCATAATAAAAATGATACGCGCCACATGCGCAGTAGATATGAATAATGCAACAAAAACGGGTGCTTAGGTCGATCTTCAAATGATCCGAAAGAGGCGGGCCTAATGCTATTCGCTTTTTGTCTAGTAAATTTATTATATGTCTATGGTATAAACAGACAAAGAGAAATTCACACACAAAAAAGGGAAGGATGAAACCCCAAGGAAGGTGGGGGAATGTGTAATGAAATTAAATTATTTATATGATGAAGTAAGATGTTTCTTCTTCCTTCTTGAGAAACTGGCAAGAGAAGCAGAATATTTTATAGTATCTAGGATATCGTTCCATAACTTAGTCCTGAGTATCGGATATTGCTTTGGAATAGTAAAGTCCTGTGCTTAGCTAAATAGATGTAATTTACATGTCTGATTTCGTATTTATGAATACTTGAATTAAATTGAAAAAAAGGTTTTATATGGTGCCATTAGCCCAAAGTACACAATGCAGGTATATTTTATATCACTATGCTGCTCCACTATGAACTTTTACTCAGGATCAAACACTTTACCTAACTCTTATTACCCTAAGCCACAGCTTATGGTAACAGCCCGACCCTCAACCGTGTGTCTGTAACAAAATAAAGCCCAGAGTGATTGTTGCTCAAGCATTTTGGAGAGTAGCCTTTGTGCATATCCTTCAGTATATGTCCTGCACTGAGATGCACATTCCCCGTACCCGACATTCTTGGGGGGATAATGCCTTTTCGCATGCAGCAGCCAAATTATGGAATAAGCTTCCTCTGTCACTTTGTTGCATCACAACATATTCTACCTTTAAAGATCATCTTAAGACCTATCTAATCTGTAACCATATTTCATTAGTGGTTTAAGTTTATGTACTAAAGCTGAAATTGAAAAAATATATGCAATTTAATTCATTTTGTTATCAACCTTTGGTTCTGTTGGCTGCCTGCCCATCTGGGGCCTGGTAGCCTCAAATGCTAGAGTTCCTGTGAGTGATGTACTGACTGGACTTGTCCCTTAAATTGTCAGTGAATGGAGCAGTAAGAGGCACCAGGCCTCACCGGGTGGGGCTGAGTATTTCCAATGTGTGATGCAAATATTGTAAATATGATTTTTTTTTTTAAAACTGATATAAAAATATTGTAGTATACCTCCGTTAAAGAGAAATGTTGCTTGGCCAGTGCCATGAGTGTCCTTGGACAATGTGTGCACTCCATAAATTTCCACTATTATTTTTGTTACATGTAGATGATAAATAAAGTACAGGTATACAATGTACATGTAGCTGTTTACAAATCTTAGAACAATATTCCATTCTACCTTTGAAGAAGAATATCATGGTTTTTTTATCATCTTTTCTCTGTTTTTAATCTTGTATTATTAATAACTTTCTTAATTTGAAGATGCAAATACTGAAATACTTGAAATATTTCCACCCTGCCAAATGAATTTTGAAGGAAGGTTCAGTGGACGGTCAGTCTGGCGGTCTGTTGATCTATTGCAATCTTGCGGATCACACTACTGTCTAATTATTTGAGCAATGCTTTTGAAATTTAGCACACGCATCAGTCTTGGGATGAAGATGAGCAAGACATATTTTTTAATGTGTGAAACTGCATTGCCATGGTAGTGGCATTAGGCAATGAATTACCGTAGCAGGAAACTTGCAGGTCAAACTACTTCCTCATTTTTCAAGCAATGCTCAGAAGTGTACATCTAGCAGACCCATTGGGGTAGGGGTATTAATCATCTTTATTGATATTTCTAGTTAAGTATGGTGTGTGAACTTTATGTTTATTTGGATGATGTTTGAAGGTTTTCATGGTGATAGAGATAATCGTTGAAAGGTTTATGGTTCACCAAGTGGTAAGTCCCAAAAGGACTATAGGTAAACCATAAACTGGTTGCCTGCCTCAAGTCCTCTCACCTCTTCGCTGACCTCAAGCCAAGTCTCCTCATCTCGTCACCTATCTTTAGCCTCCTTCACACCTCCTCTGGTGTACAGTCCTTATCAGGACTTCACCCAGATCAAGAAAGGTACTCTTTCTCGCCTCTCATTGTCACCTTCATCTCTTTCCACTTTACCTACAGTCCTTTCAGGACTTGCCACATTGTGAACCGTAAAATTTTCTATGGTTTCTGTTTTATTGTTTCATTATAGATAACCCCAATCAACAGAAGGTGAGGAAGAGAAGGAGTACTGTTGAACGTTGGGCTCACATGCATCAGCCTGAATCAAAGACTAACAGGCTAGAATCAATGGTAAGTATAATGGCTGGAAATGATATTTAAATAATGTGGACTGGCCTTGATAGAGATATCGCCCCCAAAAAATACAAGCGCTAACAGGCAAAACAAAAATCATTCCCAAAAATTAAATTTGCATTAGATGCGTGCAGTGATATTTTTTGCACGTGCACTAGATCGCGTTTACGCATTTAAACCAAGTTTGATTGTTTGCGTGTGCTCAAAATTTCTTGTACGCGAAAAAATGTGGTATATCAAAAATATGGACTGGCTTTCTGATTTATATGGACTTTTCTCAAAATAGGGTCGATATGATTTGAAAATTGACCTGCTCAGATGTCTTGTATGGAGGCTATATATCCACAGATGACAGGAATTATTTGAACAGCAGTATTCTTCTTTGATACATGTACATCTTTCTTTTAAAGATGTGTATTCTAAATGAATATAAATTGACCAAAAGTATCTTAAGAAGTTGAAAAGTTGCCAGTTTGCATGGAAAAACAGTGATTTTGAGCTTTCCATCAGCTTTTGCCTTTTACAGTATTAACCCATCAAACAACTAATAGTGATACAACAAAGATAGACGCAGTTTGAGCAGAATTTCTAAATCTCTTTGCTAGTGTACCCTGTAGTTAGTATGATTATTAGGGCTATGCATTAGAAGTTATTGGATCAAGCTGGAAAATGCGGAATATATTTCATACTTCTCATTTCTTTTCAGGCAGTGCCGTAGTAAGGTCTGTTTACACTATTACGTAAGATGATGAGGAGTGCAGGTGTAATTCAAAACCACCACCTCTCGAGCGAAGATGCTAGGCACTGATAAGACTTTAAACAGGATTTTTTAATTCGGGATTGGTATACCCCACCGGAAATACATAGTAGGTTCCTGTGTTATAGTGGTGGGTTATATTTTAAACGAGAGATTCTCGTAATTGGCTGTCCATGTGCGAGGGTTCAAGGGCTGGAAACAGCAAAAAATCAATCAAAATTTCGTCTTTTTATTTATGTTTTGTTTAAAAAAATTTTTTGATGCAGCAGCAAAAAACGATGCGCGTAGGGATGAGAAACTAATATATATTTTTTTACTTGGCCATAAGGCTTGTTCAGTTGTGTGGGGGGAACCATGGAGGTTTTTAAATGGCAATGATGCAACAAAGGATTGCACTTAAAATGTCTTGCACTCATTCACTTGTGTGATATAAAATGCCCTTTGAAATCCCCCTCTGAAAACCCCCCAATGGTTTTTCCCCACTCATATGAGAACAGGCCTTCACTGGGTTAAAACCAGCTGTAGAGGGGCAATTCCACGATAAGGGTGTAATTCCGTTACCAACATTTTTAGACTTTCTTTGCTTCTTTTGTACTCTTTTGCCTTGCTTCTCACCATTTAATGCTCTGTAAATATGCCCATTCTTTCATGTGAGCTCTTTCATTCCAATAATTTTACTCTTACATTCATGATATTGCGCTATAACACCTGGGTAACAGACTGTGGAATTCTTTATTGTTTCAGCTTTTTTAATTCAAAGATTTGGCTATTTAAGGCTATTAAAGGGATTGTTTTTTACTATAAAACGTGACTGTTTTTCCAACGCGGAATTGCCCAGAGTCAAGAAAAAAAGGTTTCTTCAAATCTAAAGATGGAAACACCTGTAGCAACCCATGCAGTCTTTTTTTTTTATTGCTCACGTTTATGGTACTCGAGCAATCGGCACTTATGATAATTAACGTGCATTAATGCGCCAAAGCACAAATAAAAGAGAGTTTTGCCAAAAGCTCCTCAGACAAACTCATGACATGATATTTTGCACTAATTTTTGAAGAATTCAAAAGGTGCACAGCTTTTGTCTCAGCATTTTTAAAAGTGTTTTTTTCCAACTTGTATCCCGAAATAAGAACCATGGGAGTTTACCAACAGGGTTTGCTGCTTCATATCTGAACAAACCTTAGGATTACAAAGTAAGACTATGCCAAAATGGTACAGGATGTCTCATGAAATTATACATTTTAGCCCCAGAATCAAAGCTAGTTATTGCATGTACAGTACAAGTATGTAAGATCAACATAGCATCAATACTTCTCAAATGAAATCTCCTCACATTTCAGTATTGTAAAGCTTGTGTTGTTTTGGGCATGCCCCCAGCATACATTTAAAGGGTTATTTGATGGAATTGTTTGTGGTACATTGTTAGTGCATATAGTGACAGGAAGATGACACGTACCGATCTACATGTATAAGACACTGAGCTGTGCTAGATTTTAACTATATTTTATAACACATCTTTTATCTTCTTGCGGTGATATTATTTTATGATTGTTTAGAGACCAAGAAGAAAGATCTTCCCCAAGCATCCTGGAGGTAACTGTAATGAGGAGAAAACAAGTTCAGTCATTGAGAAACAGAACAAGTAAGGATTAACAAGAAGTCATGAATTTCTTTCTTATTGTTCTTCTTTCTTTATGTTTTTAATCTATTTAGTACATCTTCCTTGTGCTTGTGCACTTGTCTGCCTATCAATGTGATAAATGTTTTGGCATGGTATACATACTCACTCTGTTGACAAATTCATAGGGCCTTATTTTGTCATAGATTGTAAGTTGGCATCATGGTTGTATTTAATAGGGTTTTGAGGTTAGGCTTAGGGTTAGGCTTAGGGTTAGGCTTAGGGTTTGATAAAGAGTTTGGGTTCAGAGTTCAAGTTCTGTATCCTGTTAGTGCAGGAAATTGACCTACAATATAGAGTAACTGTAGTTACCTATGCATATTTCACACAACTTCAGAAGTATTAATCACTATGCTCTTCTGTCAGGATATGTTCCTGCCATGGTTTCCTTCATGCAGATCATGTGTGAATTAAACTTCATTCTCTTCAGATAATGTAAGCCTCTCTCTCTTGAAAACTGTCTGAATGCCAGTTTAGCCTTCTCTACCATTTGACATGTAAATTTGTAGATTCATGTTTTAAAGGAGAATGCAACCTAGGCATCAGTGTGCTTTCAGCAAATGGAGAAGAACAAGAAAGAGTAGACAGTGAAAGTTTGAGCAAAATCAGACAATCTGTTCAAGAGTTGTGAATTTCAAAAGTGTTAATAAGTAAATCATTATTATGGGGATATTTTAAGTTGGCAACTCCACCAGCATCTGTGATGTCATCATGGACAACTCTGCATTAATTTTGTATGTAAAATTTAACATTTTCTTCATTTTAAAGAATGATATAAATTCTTTTGATTCACATGTACTGTTTGAGTATGACATGGCTTCACCAATTCTGCAAGCATTTTGGGAAGAATTATTTTGATTCCTGACTTGAAATTTCATATAAATCAATTTTTTTTTAATTATGCACAAAATGAATGGAGAGTTGTCCACAATGACATCACAGATGCTGGCTGAAAGTACACAGATGCCTTTGTTCCATTCTCCTTTAATCTTTCCACTATTCTTCCAGGCCAAAATCAAGACAGCAAAAAGCACCAGCCTATGACCCTTTCAAACTGATAGATTGCTACAAGTTCTCCAGTACTTTATTGGTAAGTATTCATGGGTATTGGTTAACTTTGATCCTTTGCCTTGTAATGCTTAACCATCCTGACATAGCAGTAACTAATTAATGCAGCCTGCATTCTGACCAATGAATGAAAATGAATTTAGTATTTTAGCCGTTTTGAAGGATGTATGCAAAGTTAAATGTGATTGAGGTAAATGTAGTTAATGAATACATTTACCTGTTTACAAATCATTGCACTTCAGTAGTCTGACTGCACATTCAATTTGCCTGACATATTTTGCATTGCTGTGCCAGGCAAGTTAGAGAACACATTCAAAGAAAATCACAAATATGGCAAATGATGTATCACTAGAAACTGGAAAGCTAACAGATAGCAATCTTATCAGTTTTACGTCAAAGTACGTATCAGGTAACTTAAAAATGATACAAATAAAACCACCTCCCAGCATGAGTGATGTAGGAGCGATTCGCCAAAAAAAATAACGATGTTTTACTGACGTCACAAACGGGTTCAACCCTGTCCAAGCAGACGACTTCGCATACAGAATGAACATAATTGCAGTGGAAACCTTTGTTCAACAGGTATGCATAAAATGAGTAAGCAGGTTTTGTCACTGCTAGGGTTTGACAGTTATGAATGTTCATTAGAATGTTCAATGAAATCACTTTGTGGTTGGGTATTCAAGAGGATATGTACTGTGTACATGAAGCTGTGAATTTGGATTGTCATTTGAATGTGGTGCATGAATGTAGAATGTGCTTTTTCAGTGTGCAGCTACAGTAGACATGAAGGGTTAGAACATAGAATTGTAAGTTTACTCAGCTGAGTGAGTCTTATGGATTTATGCTTTTTTCTGAGAATTCCTTGCTTGTTTAAAGTGAGTCTAAATGAGTTTCTGCAGGCAGTTAAGTTAGATACATGTAGAAGGGGAGGAAGCTGAAGGTAGCCAAAGTACATATACATTTACTACATAATTACCACG
This sequence comes from Echinometra lucunter, assembly GCA_029962745.1. Classification (NCBI taxonomy): domain Eukaryota; kingdom Metazoa; phylum Echinodermata; class Echinoidea; order Camarodonta; family Echinometridae; genus Echinometra; species Echinometra lucunter. The sequence continues at coordinate 943,952 of CM057157.1, read as the reverse complement.
TCTGAACATTCATTTTCATGCAGGCGTAGCTATGAGCATTGTAAATATTTCACAGCAGGTTGCAGAGAGAGCTACACTGGATTTAACAATGGAACTCTACCTTGAAGTTTCAAGGGACCGAAATCTAAGTTTTGATATTTTGATTGTAAAATACACCAGTGAACACCTATACATGTCTTTACATCATCATATTTAAATTCATTGCCAGATAATATGAAAGATAAGTATGTAATCTTTCATATTGTGTGGCAAATAGTGAAAGACACCTTTTTCAGATGTAGTGTGAATATCAGTTGGCATTGACTTTCTATTTTGATCTTCAGGCCCCGTTCAGTGTGAAAGTGAAAGGAGATGCAATAGTGACTATGGATTTGGTAAGTGAACTTCATTTATGGTTAACTTGTAGTATAGCATTTAATCACTCATAGGGCCAAATTCATTATTTTATTCCATTACATGAATAGCTTTAAATGGCTGCCATTTGCCCCTGTTTAGACCGCATAAGCCAAGAAATATTATACCTCCAAATCACACTTTCTCATGCCCGGTTAGCCCTCTAAACTACCTTCCAAGTTCGCCAGTGGACCAGTAGATCTAACTGTGATATTAGAACCTAAAATTTATTTTTCAAACTCAAAATTATCGACTTTTGATTGATACAAAATCCTACCTTCTCGGCGATTTCACCACTTGATATAATTTCCATTTCAATAACGCAACCTCCAACACCTCGAGTTCACCCACACCCGCAGTTCTCGGCCACAGGCGCTAGGCGAAGAGTGGTATGCATTGTTGCACGTATCGGCGCCAATACGTGCGAGAGTGCGCTGCATATCACATGTTTTTTTAGTGATACATTGAATCAGCATTTAATCATCGCAAAAGTAGACTTGGTCAGTTGATTTGTACATGTATAATTGCACTTATCGAAAATGGCATTAACATCATATAGAAAGCTCATTGAATCTCATCAGTCAAGATAACATAACAATTTTATAGATTCTATTTTTTAGATTCCATTGACTCTGTTTATTTGACAGCATTCTAATCTGTCTACGAGAGAGACGAGATACATGTACAGTTTTAGAGACATCTATTCTTTAAGATTCCTATGACTGTGTTTTATTTGACAGCATTCTCATCTCTCTACGACAGAAGTGATTGGTCTGTTAGGAGGTCACTATGATGAAGAAAATTGCATACTGGATGTGAGGGTAGCTAGACCATGTAGAAGTCTTAGTACTGGCATGCAGTGTGAGATGGACCCAGGTAAATAGTCAAATTTATGCAAAATTTTTAGAGCTTATCTAACCTGGGGGGCCAGTCAAACATATTGCTGTACACATATGCAGAAAAACATGTGGAAAGTGTAAATTGTTTTTTGCTTGGGGTGGGGGGGGGGGGGGGGGGGAGCTAGTTGATTCGGTCGAAAAAGCGTCTGCTTATCGAATCAAAGATCATGGGTTAGAGTCCAAATCTGAGCGGATGACTGAAGCCAGCATTGTGTGTTAAAATGCCCCTCCCCTGTTTCATAGATTTTGTAGTGCATTTTTATATTTGTCTTGTAATTTCCTGTCATGAAATATATACTTTTGCTACCATAGGATTAATACTTTAGTAGGAGATACATGTGTGGCAGTTTTCAAAGTCAGAAGTACACTACCAAAGGTAGAATCACCATTTAATGCAAAAGGATGCGACCTCATGATGCAAGACATTTGGTTTCAGGCAACTGGACAAGCTATCACTTTGTTGGCGATCTGAATACGCTATCATTCCGTGCTTCGCTTCGAAAAGATAGCTACATCCAGGGGGGTGTTTCACAAAGACTAAGATTGACTCAAGTTGCTCTTAAGTATGGCAAACCATTCATGCCACTGTTAGCTTTCACTTTCGGTCTCTCAAGGGATGTGGAAATCATTGTCACAAATTTGAAGAATTTACATTTTTTGTTTTCTTCTTCAATGAACTTTATAATAATTGTCAATTCTGCAGATTTGTGACCATTTGCAAATTCTTTCAGAGACCCATGGTGAAAGAAAACAGTGGTATGAATGGCCAGCCATAGTTAAGTGCAATTTTAGTCAATCTTATGGGGTGTTGCAAGAAGGTTACAATCAATTGCAAATAATTGCTAATTTTGAAACAACCATTCTGATTGGCTCAGGGTCTGCCCTTTTAAGATTTGATGATTTGATTGGCCGGTGACAATCAGTTGCAACTTGCAAACACCCCATTAGTCTTTGTGAAACACCCCCCCCCCCCCCCCCCCCACCCTGATCACCTTGAAAATGATAGTTTGTCCATCACCTTCACCAATGTCAATTTGGTGCTGCAGAGAGAAGCAAGTTAAAATATCTAGTCTGTGGGATGTAGAGTAGTAGGATGGTCCTATCTTAGCTTTAATTCTAATCCATTGATCATTCTTTGTTTAGTATCACAGACAGAAGCATGTGAAGATATCCAGTCTGTAGGATGTAGAGTAGTAGGATGGTCCTATCTTAGCTTTAATTCTAATTCATTGATCATTCTTTGTTTAGTATCACAGACAGAAGCATGTGAAGATATCCAGTCTGTAGGATGTAGAGTAGTAGGATGGTCCTATCTTAGCTTTAATTCTAATCCATTGATCATTCTTTGTTTAGTATCACAGACAGAAGCATGTGAAGATATCCAGTCTGTAGGATGTAGAGTGGTAGGTTGGTATCACAGTCATCCTACATTCAGCCCGAATCCATCCATCAGAGACATTGAAACACAAGGACACTTTCAGGTGATAAATAATGACATTCATTCTTTGAGGGATTCTACATTTTTTGTGTTATGTTAGTACCTACATCTATGTATGAGGTGAAAATGTTGCTCATGTCATTAAAAAAAAAAAAAGTTTTGAAAAGCAGAAACTTTTGTTTGTTTTAATGGGGAAAAAATTCTGGATTATTTCCCTTCACCCTATGGGTTGAACCCAGGCCCCTGGAGCTCCACCATTTGTCCAGATCCATTAGAAGGCGGACCTAAGCACCATCAGTATTCATGATCAAAAATGAATAATTCATTTTGTAAGATGCTTCCAACTAGTAGCATTTGTTTGTACGTGTTATAAAACATTACATGTATCAGCTTACCCCATGCGCAGTTAATGCACAATAAATGCGCAACAAATATGCATTAAATCAAAGTGTCACAATAAAACTGATACGCGCAATAGATATGAATGATGCAACAGTGTTATCGATATCATGGCGATAATAGGTGCTTACCTGCCCCTTCAAATGATCCGAAAGAGGCAGGGCCTAATGCCATTCACGTAATGATATACATGCGTGCTGCTCTTCATCTAGTAAATTTATTATATGTCTGTGGTTGAACCCCACTATGTTCAAGGGCTTGCAACTCATCACTTAAAACTGCAAGGATTAATCGTTGCTAAATTTCTCACTTATTGCTTGTGTGTAAAACATTTAGGATATTGATGTAAGGATGCACATGTATATAGGTCAGACATCACTGATTTTATGCTAATGGGCCTACCTTGCCAATTTTAATTTTCTACTATTAGTTAGCCAGGCAAGCATACTGTAAGAAAACATGAAACTGGACTATATTCCATACATGTTTTTGTAATGGATTGAAATTGATGTATGCTGGATTATCAGGGAAATACTTGTTTGTGGTGTTATACATGTAGTAGTAAAAAAAAGCAAGTGGATGCCCCACTAGAATGAAGCATTGTTTATCCCATTCATGACAGAAGGTCCACATTTTGTGGTTTGGCCTAATATCTTTTGATGCAAAGCCCGAAAAATCATACCAAATACATGAGCAGAAAGAGCAAAAAATTCTACACAAACTGTGCCCATTTTGGTTGCGTCAATATTCGTTGTTTGATGCTGAAATTTTTTTAAAGGAAAATAAGCATTAAAATCCTTACATTGGCAATGTGATAGAAGGTTTAAAATCACCGTTTTCCCCTGCAAATTGGCAACTTTTTGACTTCTCATCATAATTTCTGTCAATTTATATTCATTTCAGATACATAATGTTTTATAACAAAAATGTAGCAATAAAATAAAAATGTTGGTGTTGCCAATTTGAAGAATAAAAGCTGATCAAATTAGGCTTTAAATAATTCCTGTCACGAATGGGTTATGACTCTTCAAACTTCTCTGCATTTGGTTATTGGCTATTCCTTGTTTATCATTTAGCAGTGGTTTAATTTACATAGGAAGACACCATTTATTGAAATGTAATAAGAGTTGAATGCAGTCATTTCTCAGGAACTTTACAGTGAAAGTGGCATTTTGATGATCTTTAAAATTTTTTATTATTTAGGAGTGGTTTAATCAAGATACGAAGACACCATTTATCGGTATCATTGTGAGTCCATATCATAGTAGACAGCTTGTTACATCCAAGATCAATTGTCTCACAGTCAGCCAAGAATGGTCACCAGATTTTCAGTGCTGTAAGTTCATAGAGATTTCTCTAGTATAAGGGGTGTAGGATTTGATAAAATTATGTTTTGTTATGATGAATTTTTGTTTTTGATTCTTCACCGAAGAAATATATTATAAAAGAAATATCAACTACCAGTATATTGTACATGCATAAAGCATACACTGTAGACTCTACTTCTAGACAATTATATTTTGAATATTGTTAACTCTTTTGGTAATGACCAAATCAAGTCCTTTTCAGCAGTCATTCACATCTGTCATCTGAATATTTGGATGGTATGATAACAATGATTAAACAAATTATAGCCTGTTCTGGTTTTGATACACCCTCTATTCTTGGGTTTTTGCCAATTTCTGTCATTTTTATTTCTCTATATGCATCTTTTCCTCTAGACCAACTAACTTTGTTTCTACTCTGTGTTTTATTTTCCCATTTTTATTTTCCTTTTCTGTTTTGTAGGGAGACCATACAAGTTTGATTTCTCAGTTTATCAAGACAAGAATGTAGCTTCATCACATCACCAGCTTCTCTCTACAGCTTCGCTTCTTATAGCAGAATTTGCTCAGTATAAATAGTGAGTATAACTCTTATTCATCTTATATTTTGCTGTATGGATGGTAGAAGAGTGCAGGCAAAAAAAAAAAATCTCTTATTTTGTAATGTAAGCACAAATATATAATTATAATGCATATGTACAGTGTACATATGTTTTGTTTACCACATTTTTCCCCTCTCAAGTAATTACTTTAATTAAACTAAAAACTTTTTAGAACTTATATTATTGTATCGTGGACGAATCAAGGGGTCTACATCACACAAGCTATGCCATTTAGTAGATCTCTCTACATATACATTGTGTATCTTTTTGTCACCTTTCTATGTCATATTCATGTATTTTATGTTTTTACAGTGTTTATACATACTTTTGTTGAATGTGGAATCTGAATAAAATCAAATGAAATCAAATGAAATCAAAGAAGAAATGGGAAATAAGGCCAGGGACACGAATCAGAGAAGATGCAGGGTGTGCACATGTGTTAAGGTTCCATGGGATGAATAATGTACATGTGTAGGTGTTTTAGACAAACATTTTGATTTTCATCTGAGCTGGTACACCTGTATGTTGAATTTGTTAGGAGTTCATTCCACAATTCTTGTTCCTTTTTAATATTTAAAATTCCATTTCATTATGTTTTGTGGCATTTATAAGTATAATATGTAGGATACACATCATTATAATAATGATATTTTGCATTATGTTTTTAATTAACTCCTACTTCCTGAATCATTTCCTATCTTCTCAGCCGAGTTGAGATGCTTTGGGTTTGTCCTGGTCAATCTGGAATCACTTATCTTAAAAAGGTGAGTTCTCATGGTTACAAAAATGATTTCTGTTCGGATGAAACGTTTAAAAACAATGCAGTCGCTACTCCACTGGTATTGTTATTTGCAATCCTGTCACCTTTGTTCAATGTTATACAATTCTATTAAGTTACATGTATGCTGGCATATACTGTACTTGTAGATACATGGGTTGTAGTTCATTCTGTCAATTTGACACTTCCACTATACTGTTTACTCTCAAAGTGAATTCTGTAATGTCATTTGTCTTGAAATTCAATAAATTTTTGCATTCATTCTCTTTGATCTGCTCTCTCTCTCTCTCTATCTCACTCTCTTCCTGTCCTACATCTCACATCCTATCTTACTCTTCCACTCCCTTTCACCCTGTCATCTTCCTCTTCTCTGCCCCCCCCCCTTCTCCTCTGTAGATGCTGGATTCTATTAGTAGCAATCTTTGTGGGAGTGAGGAGGTTAAGACACAGACTCTATCCAAGTTGAAGGACATGGTCTATGATCAGTTTGGCAGCCAGTGTTCTACTATCATCAAAGATTCCACTGTAGATGTAACTCTCCCATTTGACTCCATCCCTTGAATCCCCCACTCCTTCCTTAAACCCACTAAGTACTGAATTTTAACATTGCCTGAACTAGTGTCACCCGGTTCCAGTAGGCAATGGGTTTGATACTTGGTAGGCTCAATTGACCAATGTCTTGTTGATGGATCTCAAGACAGATGTGTCTCAGAATAGCATTAGAAAAGGGCAGGAATTGTTGATCTGATATCATTATCTCCTTTCTTCGGATTATTTATTAAAAATGTAAAAAAAAAAATCTACATATAAATTTATGTCTAGTCAATATAGACATTGTTGGTCGGAGTTGGTAATAGTGGTATCTCAAGATTTTGAATGAAAACTCTGCATACCATGAAATTTCCACAAACTTTTCTCTCTTAGGCCTTTCTCAAGTGTCAAGTGCTTTATTTGGCAAAGTGCAGAATCAAATTTGTGTATAATACATACATGTACAGTATATTCAAGTACCGTAATGTATTAATGAAAAAAGGGGAAAAAAAATCAGTATTCAGCAACAATAGTCCCAATTGACTGATTTGTCTAATTCCAATAGACAACACAAAACGACCAGCATTCTCCTGCAGACAGTAAGAAAATGAAATGTTGAGAATGAGTAAGTCCTTTTCAGGACTCCAAGAAAGATTACATGGTGTACCGTGAAGCCTTCTACTGTCATACATTTTACATGTACCACCATGGAAACCTTCAAAGTATATATTTACTTTGTACACGTGTATACTATTTTTCTTTGAAAAAGAGAAATGATTACTACCACATTTCATTTCTGGTTTTGAACTACAGACAACTCTGCCTAAGTCGAATTTCTTTGGGACTGAAGAAAATGCTTCGACTTAGAGAAAATTCGACTTATGAGGGGTCAAAAACAATAGAAAATAAAGGAATGGGACCAAGTACAGACTTGGGCAATTATTTGACTTATGCGACTTCGACTTATGCAGAGTTGACTGTATGTTAGAGCTTCTAGCATTTAAAGATGTTCTATAAGTTAAATGTAGTTACTGTGTTTTGGAATTTGAAGAGCTTTAAGTAGATGTAGCTGTTTTGATAGGGGTTTCATATTAAAATTCTGGACTCTGCATGCATGTGTGTGTGTGTATTGAGACCTGTCTTATAATTGTTTTGGGAGAGGGACCTACATTATGAGGACCCATTTGAACCAGGCACTTGATATTGTCAAGCCCTGATGTTTGTACAGTGTAAATGTATGTCTGCAAGAGTCATTTGATTACATCAACTAGAATAGAAAGTGATTTGAAGAGATACAGGAAACTTACTTCTCAGGACAGTGCATGACTAAATAAAGTTCACAGGAAAATAACACTTTTTTTTGCTTTATTATTAAATCAATATTTAATTTGCTCCAGCTTATGTTTTCATATAAGTTTTGCTAGCTTGTTTCAGTGACGTAAGAACACAATGGGATACGACAAGACAAGAAGATCATGTATTCTAATGCTTTAACCCATTCGTGACAGAGGGTCCACATTATGTGGTTTGGTCCAATAACTTTTGATGTAGAGCCCTAAAAATCATACCAAATACATGAGCAGAAAGAGAAAAAAAATTCTACACCTACTGTGCCCATTTCTGTTGCATCAATATTTGTTGTTTGATGCTGAATTTTTTTTAAAGGAAAATAAGCATTAAAATCCTTAAATTGGCAATGTGATGAAAATGTTAAAATTACTGTTTTTCCCTGCAAATTGGCAACTTTATGACTTCTCATCATACATTCTGTCAATTTATACTTACTTTAGATACATGATGTTTTATAAGAAAAATGTAGCAATAAAAGAAAAATGTTGGTGTTGTCAATTTGAAGAATAAAAGCTGATCAAATTAAGCTTTAAATAATTCCTGTCACGAATAGGTTAAAGGTGCCAGGCTTGATTAGCATTCATGCTATATTCTGGTTTCTTTTATCCTTTGATTGTATTCTATATCTGTATGTCTTATATATGCCTTATATGTTTATTATTTGATAATAAATTTCAAATTCAAGTTCAAGTTCAATGAGTGTACTATTTCTATGAAAGGAAATACATGTAGATACAAAGTAAATATTATTATAGATGTTATGAAGTGTACATTTCGGAAAGATAATACAACTTTTTTTTTTAAGATCACAGAATCAGAAGTACATGTATAGCATATTCTCGTTGCATTGATATGCTAAAAAGTACTTCACAGTATGTGTGTTTGAAAATCCTTTCAGTGATTAATATAGTATTTTAACAAACAAATTTTCTGTTATAAAACAGATACATGTACATGTATATTGCTTCCAAAACAAAATGTATATGTTTTGTAGAAATTGGCATTTGTTTGCATTAAAGTTTTATTTTTTCACTTAAACTGTTTAACTTTTTTTATTCATTTTAATGTTATGTATTATGCAGAGTGGACTGTGGGTTGTCTTAGAAGCACTTTTCAACAATATTTCAACATTTGTTTTGAATACATTTGCCATTGAAAGAACATACATGTACCTGTAGCTTGAATGATTATAATAATCATAATAGGGATAATAGCTATGGTGATGCTGGTGATGATTATGATCATAATAATCATAATAGGGATAATAGCTATGGTGATGGCTGGTGATGATTATGATCATAATAATCATAATAGGGATAATAGCTATGGTGATGGCTGGTGATGATTATGATAACAATTACAATAATGGTGATAATGGTGATGAGGATGGTGATGGTTGAAATGGTGATGATGATGATGGTGGTGACTGTGATGATGACGATGGAGAAAAAGAGAACAAAAGATGAGGAAGAAGAAAGAAGAGGGAACGAGAGGGCTAGGGCATGCCATGTACTTGTATTTGTTCATTTAAAACATAATAATCTCACAATATGGGTCATCTTTCCCCTATCAAAATATCCTGGCACTGCTCCTTGTGCTGATGGAGGTGGTGCTGGTGATGAAAACGGTGGTGGTGATGATGATGATGATGATGATGATGATAATGGAGATGGTGATAATGATAATAATTACGTTAGCAATAAAAAAATCAGATTATAATGGGTATGATAGGGATAATAAAAATATGAAATAGATGTGATGAGGGTGATAATATATATATATATATATATCATGATATTGGTGATGACATTGTGTAAACATGTTTAGTTCCTACAGATAACAGTATTTTTAAGATGGGGAGGATGGTGTTGTTGGTAGTGGTCAGGGGGTGGTATCAGCCTGAGGGTATTTTGATTGGGAGGGTGCATTAGGTTAGTGTACATTTTAAATGAACAAATAAGAGTATGATATAGTTGCAAGTCCCAGCCCTCTCTTTTCCCATACTTTTCCTCTTTCTTCTTCCTTTTTTTTTTTCTCCTCAAATATTTTTTTTATCACTTTGAACATTATTGGGGCAGTTCCTCTCCCCCCCCCCCCCCCGCCGTATCGCCACTCCAGTTGGTGGTGGTGTTGGTGATGATTTCAATAATGATAGCGGTCTCGATACTGCTGTTAATTGTGTTGGTAATGGCAGTCACAATAGAATACAATGTTAGCACTGGCCATGGAACATATTTTGGAGGAGGGGGGGGGGGGGGGCCTGACATCCAAACAAGCAGAGTCCAGGGGCTGTAGGGCCCCTGGCAATTGGGCTTTTATGAAATGAGCAATTTAAAATTTAGATATATATTAAGTTTTTACAATAGGGTATTGTTGCTGTTGTTTTGCTGAAATTGTGTGTGTGTGGGGGGGGGGGCTAGTGATCAACCCCCCCCCCCCCCGCGGCCCCCGCTTTCCTGCCCCCTGATTAGTACTCATATATTACTCTTACAATGAGTGGTCATGTATCACGGCTCTTCACAAATATCAATTGAGCAATTTAACAAAGGAAATTACAAATGAATACTGCATAAATACAATATTAAACCATTCACTGCAAAAGTGAAAGGTCTTCTGTTGAAAAACTGCCAGAGATGTTCTGGGGGTGCTTCTTCCACAGGCGTGGTGCAGCATCACATTAGGATGATTAGGATGAGGACAAGAATGAGGTAATGGTAGAATTTTGACAATGGAGATGATTATGATAATGATTACAATGATGATCAGAGGAGATCGATGATGGTGATAATGATGATGGCACATGTAATAACAATAAATGAAGAAGAAGAAGAAGAAGGAGAAGAAGAAGAAGAAGAAGAAGAAGAAGAAGAAGAAGAAGAAGAAGAAGAAGAAGAAGAAGAAGAAGAAGGAAGAAGAAGAAGAAGAAGAAGAAGAAGAAGAAGAAGAAGAATTCCATATATATAAAGCACTCAACTCAGCCTGAAGAGGCACCCTATGCGCACAATAATCTTAAAACAATACAAAATGACAACATGTAAAATATACAGTCACAGGGCATTAGTTGTGGTAGTTGTTGTGGGAATGAATAGCGCCACCTCTCAGTAATATTCGGTAGGAAAGGAGGCGCCATTGACTGTAATGCATAATTTTCACCATGACAAGAATAACGCAATGACAGCCTTAGGGGCACGTGATCTCGCCTTCAAGAAACCTCCGCAACCTTCTCAGTTCAAGACAACCACTGTAAACCAACCATCAAAATCGTCTGACGTCATAACTCTGACGTCATTAGTGCAGTCGGATGTCGTACATGTGGCTGAGCATGCACTACTTGGGCTGTTTGCTGAATTTATAACCCAGTAGCGAGCAAGCCTTACTCATCATCGTCATCGTCATCCTAATCAAACATCAAACTGGATACATTATCGACAACTTGTATATATCAGCCTTCCCACTCTCTCCCCCAAACGATTCTTATTACGTCATCTGCTTCTAAGTATTTGCAGTAAACAACTTCATTTGCTCCATAAATAAAGTAAATATGGCAAAGCGTCTAGAGGACTTCATTTTAATAGTCTGTTTACAGGGCATATTAACCAATATTAAGCATGTTAGCAGGTTTTTTTTTACTTTCTCTCAATTAACAAGACTGATAGACTTAGTCCATATGAAGTTGCGCTTTTTTTTTTTCCTGCTTGAGATGATATCAAAACGAAACTATAATGTTAACGCTTTTGAACCAAGGCGTTCTGAAATTCAAAAGGCTCGCCCACGTACAACATAAAATTAATTTATCATCATGCATTATGTAGCCTTTGTTGATATCACAGTAGCGTGCTTTCATCGCAGGGGCGAAGCAGGGATATTTTAGTAGGGGGCCATGATGACTCACAGGTGCGTTTAGTTACGTATTAAATGAACAAATATGGCCATTTGCTTGACCCTGCCATATCTTCCCTTTTCTATTTCTTCTACCTTTTTTGCACTTTTAATCACTTGAAAAATCACAGGAGGCGGTCGCCCCCTGGTCCCCTTGAATTCCCTGTATCGCCGCCCCTGTTTTATCGTATGGAGTTGAGTTCATTATGTTTGGGGGAGGGGGGGGGGGAGAGAAATTATTCATTTATAGAAAAGCAGAATACGGTGGAGATACTGTCGTGGCTGTTGGAGATGTCACGATAGCAGTTTCACCCCCCCCCCCCCCTCTCTCTCTCTCTCTCTCTCTCTGCCATTGTCATGATTGCTCCAATTCACTCTGTCGGCTACGATATTCTAGCCTTCAATAATCCTTACTTATAATATACTGAAGAACTGTCATCTAAAAGGATGGACGCTTTAATAATAGCACGCGTAATTTACTATCCACAAACTTCATTAAAAACCTTTCAGATGCGGTTGTCATGGTGTTAGGTTTTCTCCTCAAAATTGTCAAATCATTACATACCGACAGAACCTCGAATAATGAATCTCGTGAATATGCAGTCAATTATAGTTTAATGCAACCGATCAAACCGAGCTTTGATATTGAATCACGTAGGACAATGACAATGAATTTTTATTTTATCATGTCACCCTTTTTAAGGGCGTTGAAGAAAATCAAGTATAAACATATCAAGTAAAACAAAACTTGAAGAAAATTAAATATACAAATATATCAAATATACAAATCAGTATTATTTGGATTAATAAAATGAAAAAAGTATTAAAATAAATGCGAAGATGTTGGGCGATTTTTGATTATATGAACTTGACATAAAGTTACTTTGGAGGATAGGACTTAACTGATTTAGAACAAAAATAAAGACAGTTTAATAACGATGTTGTAATAAAAGAATAAAATTGAATAGATATTGAATAGATTTGTAAAGTAGAACAACAAATAATATCAAAGAAAAGAAAAATACAAAGGAAAAAGATAAAAAGAAAATTATGCAATTAAGCTGTGATTTACTAATCCCATTTTACTAAGCATTTCGATTATGTCTTTCATAAATGGCACACACTACTACTAGAATAGTGTAGGAATAGTGTAGGAAATAGTACATGAGTCTTCTTGATCATGTTGATTTACCAACCAAAGCCTATAGCTTGGCTAATGTAAAAGGTAATAAGACTGGTGTAGTAGAAGGACAACATAGAGAATGGGCCTAGAGAATGGAAAATGAAAAAAGAGCGAGAGAGAGGGAGAGAAGAAGGGGAATAGAGAGAGGGGGGAGAGAAAGAGAGAGAGAACGAAAGACAGGGGTGAGAGGGAGAGAGAGAGAGAGAGAGGAAGAGAGAGAAGGAGAGGACGGTGCTTTAAATGACTAAAAATAGAAAGTGCTAAGCACTCCCACAGCTGCATGTAGACTGAGTGGGTTTTCTTATAGCCATCAGTATACCAATACGCTGCTGACCTTACGTACTTGACATATTTATGATCTGTTCATAGACCTTCATATATGTTCACAGCATCTTCACTCTGTATCTGGTTCACAGTTTGTGTGGAAATAATCTTAGCACAAATACATGGAATACACGAATAAGATAAGTAACCCAAGAGATAATTCAAATCGTCATGAATAATTCATAAACTACAAACTGCACTGTATAAACGCAGAACTGAATTCAACGATATGCAAAATTGTGAGTGTTGGTTATGGAAAGTCATGTTAGATTCACATTGATTGATCATTTGGAGCGAAGCCATTTACCCCTGTACTGAGAAACATAAGATGAAAGAGGAAGGGAGTTAAGTGTTCGTGTGCTTGGTCTAAAGGTCTTTGACTCCCTTGATATCTAACGTAGATATGAACATCACAGACATTCACCTATCCTTTCTCCCTCTCTCCCTCCCTCCCCTCATACACACACACAAACACCCCACACACACACACACACACACACACACACACACACACACACACTCTCTCTCTCTCTTTCTCTACTTCTCTCTCTCTCTCTCTCTCTCTCTCTCTCTCTCCTATCTCCCCTTATTTTTTCTTTCTCTCTCCTCTATACCTGTCATTTCTTTGTCTCTTTCGTTGTCATGGTTGTCTTTCATTCTTATTATCTTTCTCCCCTCACTTGCATTTATATCCCTTTTCTTCCACATTGTCTTCATGATTTGTTTTTTATCCTCTCTTCTCCCCTATTTTCTTATTTCTCTTTTTTCGTTGTCTTGTACTCTTTTCCTTTTCCTTCCTAATATCCTCCTCACCCTCCTCCTCTTCCTCTCCCCTCTTCTTCTTCTTCTTCTTCTTCTTCTTCTTCTTCTTCTTCTTCTTCTTCTTCTTCTTCTTCTTCTTCTTCTTCTTCTTCTTCTTCTTCTTCTTCTTCTTCTCAATCCTCCTCTCCTCCTTGTATGTTTCTTAGTATTTTCATATAGGCTTGCAGTGATTATAGTAAGGTTACCTACCTGTTTAAGTGATATGCTTTAGCAGTTTATACAAACTATGGCGAATCGAATGTATGGACGACTATTAACAAGTTCACGACCATCTTCACCATACGGAATTAATCCATACAATAAACACTAGTTACCCACAGGAGGAAAAGGAAAAAGAAAGAGGAGGGAATGCTCTTGACATTCGGCAATGTTAAAGTAGTACCCCCCCCCCCCCCACATAAAAACATAGGACAAGTCTGACATGTCTGAATTCATATAGTTTTTTTTTTCAACTTGATGACATGTCTAATTTGGCTTGTCCTAGTTGGCACAAACTAAATTATAAATGACACCACTCCCTCATCCCCCTCATCCCCCCCTCCTCCTCTCTCCCTCCTTCTTTCTCTGAATATATAAATATATTTATTTTACATTTGTTATTGTTTATAAGTCTAAATTTAACCCATTCGTGACAGGAATTATTTAAATCCTAATTTGATCAGCTTTTATTCTCAAATTGGCAACACCAACATTCTTCTTTTAATGCTACATTTTCTTATAAAACATCATGTATCTGAAATAAATATAAATTGACAGAATTGATGCTGAGAAGTCATAAAGTTGCCAATTTGCAGGAAAAACGGTAATTTTAAAATTACAATTTTCATCGCATTGCCAATTTAAGGATTTTAATGCTTATTTTCCTTTAAAAAAATTTCAGCATCAAACAACAATAATAATGCAACCAAAAAGGGCACCGTAAACTGTAGAATTTTTTGCTCTTTCTGCTCATGTATTTAGGTATGATTTTTAGGGCTCTGCATCAAAAGTTATTAGACCAAACCACATATGTGGACCTTCTGTCACGAATGGGTTAACAATTACTGACAGAAGTTCCCTACTTTAATGATTTTCATTGCTAATAGATCACTTTCTCTCTGTCTCATCACATTAATGACTGGGGGTTTAAGCACAGAACCGAATTGTTAATGAATTAGTTTCCCTTATTGGTTACTTCGGGTTTTTTTTTAATATTGTCTTATATTCCTACTGATTCCTTTAACCTAATTTAATCAGAATTCTCATGAATACAAATGATGAGCAGAAACAAGAGGAGTGATTTGAAATTAAGAAACCATGCCATGTGCATTTTTCCTTGCATTATACATGCTATATACTGCATCAAACAACACTTTTTTAAAAACTCTTTTCAGATGGCATTGGATATACTCAGTGGGATTGAAAAAAAAAAAGAATAGAAAAAAAAATAAAAAATAAATATTCCAGTAGGCTATTTTCGCGGCAGAGAAATAAGAGATCAGATATAAGTTCGAAAAGTGGAGCGCAGGGGGTGAAAGGTCATCAGAAGGAATAATTGAAAATAGAAATAAATAAATAAATAAATAAATATTCCAGTAGGCTATTTTCGCGGCAGAGAAATAAGAGACCAGATATAAGTTCGAAAAGTGGAGCGCAGGGGGTGAAGGTCATCAGAAGGAATAATTGGTTTGGCCTAATTCTAATTTTAGAAATCATTTCCAAGATTTTGTTCAACCGGTTTCCGTAATACTAGGGGCAGCGCTACAGGGAGGGGTGCTGGGGGGCGACCGCCCCTATGAATTTTCAAGTGACCAAAAAAGAAGAGAGAGAAAAAAAAAAGAGGGAAAAGAAGAGAAAGAGGAGAAAGAAGAAAGAAAATATGGGAAAGAGATGGTTGGGTCATGTAACTTTATAATACCCCCATTTTTCATTTAACACGTAAATAAACTCACCTATGGGTCATCTTCCCCCTATCAAAATAACCCTGGCGCCGCCCCTGCGTGATACTCTTACTTGAGTCATGTAACCACTCTACCAATGGTTTTAATGTGAGGAATAGTTATACTCAGTGCCAGCGACTGATGTTACCTTTAAATTTTGTGTTTGAAAATACAGGACGCTTCAAATAGAAGTGGAAAAGGACAATTGTTCGATTGAGTGCTCTACTAACATGACTAAAGGTTCTTGGGTTGGTGAGCATCCAATCACCCAATATGTCTGATGATGGCAGATAGAACGATAGTATACACTGGTATAAGATAGATAGATAAGTTGTTCACTCACAAGAACATGAAGTGAGTAAGACGAATTTAAAGGGTGAACTGTGATCATAGATTGTCAGTTTCAGGTCAGCAGTTAAAAAAATTTCATTTATTTTGAGACTATGCAATTTAGATCCTATATTCCAGTATATCTTGTAAGGGGTGCGCCTATACTATTCAACCACTTACTATTATTTTTTTTTAAAGATGACTGTCGAAATTCCCCCCCCCCCCCTTTTAAATGAAACTATCGATTCCTAATACCCCTATCATGCCTATGATTAATGTTATATTTTGAGGTGCTTACCATGCTTACTGGTACAGTAGATGAACGCCATCGTGATGCAACAGTTTCATTCATATTTTCCTCGCATCACAGAAATAAAATGAATATATAGTATGCACATGGTTACATTTTCACTATCAACAATTCACTACTATGGAAAGAAAAATCGCGCTGATATTTTCCCACTTCTCCCACTTGCTAAATTGTTAAGTACCGTAAGTAATTTTTCATGAAATCTAACGCTAAAGGAATCTTTTACATGTTATTACAAAGCTTGGATTCCCTTTAACCCAATGAAGGATATTTATTATTGGACACGTTCTATGAATTGAGTTAGTATGGCTGGTTGAGATTGATAGAGAGGGAAGAGAAAAAAACGATTAGTACGACGTTTGTTTACACAGACGGACAAAAAATGGCGGTAGAGACGGCGGACTCGAAAGGAACTATTTTTGGACTTTACCAGGCTTTATCGTTCTCTATGGCGACCAGAGTTGCGACCAATCTTTTGTCTGAGTAGTCACAGGACAACATGAACAAGGAAAAAAAAAAAAAAACTAGGCCTATCTTTCTTCCCTCACATCCCAAAGTTTAAATGGAGTTAGTGATCAATCTAAGGAAAATTTGTGAAGATTAGGATGAGGATTTTCATGAGATAGTAATATGCTACATAAATCACTCGATCAGTGTTGATGACTATAAACTTATTAAACTAAAACGTTGGGCAACAGAATACAGTGGAGAGAGAAGGAGAGGAAGGCCGAGGAAGAGAGGAAGGCCGAGGAAGAGATGAAGTGAAGTTAGAGTTAGTAAATGACAGAACTAAATGGAGGGCATTGACGAAATGACCCGACCCCACACCATGGCTGTACGCGGCGGGGGGGGGAGGGGGGGGGGGGCATTGCCCCTCCAGAAATTTTGAAAAATCACATCTTTTTTAATGAAAATGTTCATAAAATCTACCAAAAACTGCACCAAGTCCTTCAAATTCACTTTTAAAAATGCAATAGCGCCCTCGTGACCAGCTTGGTTGCTTCGCTCCCTCGCTTTCAAATTTCTTCGAAAAATTTTACGTGTCTTGCCCCCCCCCCCCCCCGGAAAAAAAATTCTGCATAGGCCTTGCCCCACACTGAGGGTATTTATGGGCCGATGATGATGATGATGATGATGATGATGATGATATGATGATGATGATAATGATGATGACGATGATGATGATGATGAAACTAAAACTGAGAATGATCACATCGGATGTAAAGCTAAAAGACTCCGAGTATTCCTTCTCTCAATAAGCTTATAGCACCAGATACGATCCATCAATTCTCGTTTCACTCTCTATGAAACCATTTCGCTCCTTACGCTAGAATTTTGTACGTTTACTTACTTTATCATTTCACCAATTCTTTGGGGTATATTTTCTGGTTGGGTTGAAAATAACATTTGGTTCAGATTCTTTTTGTTTATTTGATTTATTTGATTTATTTGATTTATTTTGTTTTTGTGGAAGGGGGGAGACTTGTGCAGTATGTGGTATAAAAATATAGGATCATAATGGGAATGAATAAACCTCTCACATGATAATCGCATTTATTGTTTTTCCCTGCTGCTCCAATATCCTAAATACAATTTTTAACATTATTGAACCGAGGAAAGGTTACATGGTAAGCCTGGTGTGCAATTAAGCTGATTGGACGTACCCCCCTTCTCTCTCTCTCTCTCTCTCTCTCTCTCTCTCTCTCTCTATCTGTCTCTCTCTCTCTCTCTCATTCCCTCCTATTTTATTTTGCCCATCCAAACACATTACAAAAATTCTGTCATCGCTTCTCTATCTAGTACTCTGACGTCATAGCATTTTGAAAAAAGTAACACAAATGAGGACGTTGAATGTGGCTATTTTTAGGATCGTGTAATACATAAAGATGGAAAGCATTATTCTCTTTCATTTTCCCATTTTCTTAATTCCCAACAGTCTATGCCGATAGGATCAAGATAAATCAATGTTCAAGCAAAGAGATACAGCCTTCAAGTTGCCCGCACACAACCATCTCTCACAATCATGTCTCGCATTATCAGCGCAAAGGCTTTACAATTATACGATGTCTGCACGCAGGTATCCACGTTTTCATTAATGGTTGCTTTTATTAAATATACCGATATCTCCATAGCTACTTGATAATAATAACAATATAATAATAATTTCACAGTCACCACAATATACAAACGCCACTTATTCATTCAGGTTAACAAACATCAATATAGCATGGAATTCGGGTATGTCTACAAAATTTGTGTGTATACCTGTTTTACAATATTCTAAGAGGTTGGGATAACAAAACATAATGTAACATAAACGTTCTAAATGACAAAAAAATCATATCTTGCTATACTTTGCGACGCTAACTTTACAATACCAAGCAAAAGAGTATAATAACTAATATCTGGGCTCCATCTTAAATAAAATTCATGCACTGATCAGATAGGATTATTCTATACATATCTGTGCTACAAAGGAAAGGGAATGGTGTACAAAAAGCAAATATACAATGCATTATATTATCTTAACTATAAACTGCTTTTAACTGTCAGGGGAAAAGGAGATTGTCGACAATCGAGTCACGGCTGTTGTTTAATAG
This sequence comes from Echinometra lucunter, assembly GCA_029962745.1. Taxonomy (NCBI): domain Eukaryota; kingdom Metazoa; phylum Echinodermata; class Echinoidea; order Camarodonta; family Echinometridae; genus Echinometra; species Echinometra lucunter. Next base: position 924,870 of record CM057157.1, on the reverse strand, counting down.
ATTCGTGTCCATTTCATGCTTTGCAGTATGGACGGCAAAAATGCTGGCGAATGATATTTTTCTACGACACATAAAGCAAATCAAGAAAATTCAATTTAGAACACTTGATAATCTCTACCCTTTATACTGTCATAATAACAATTTCAAGGGAATGGATAGTAAACAGTATTAGGAATGATAGTGGATGAGGTCAAATAAAGACAAGAAATTACTAACCATAAATGATTACAATATACAGATACTAGCCGGTTATCTCAAACTACTGATAAATTGTTTTAAAATGTATAGAAAAGCCATCAATTATTTCTATAACATGTTTAGACTTTGTTGATTGCAGAATGATATCGACACCGTTAGAAGATGGAATGACAACACTTAACGGCTGGGAAAGAAAACTGTGTAATGAAAAGCAAACTAATATTCCACTCTCTGTACCCAAGCACATGTCTGGAATAAGCGCCTATTTGTTTCCTCACATCAGTAAATATCGATAAGATAAACCTATGAAGATAAATACAACTAATTATTCCGAATCGCATATACAGTGTGCATTCAATATTCAGCCCAGTGGCTCATCTGGAAGCCAGTAAGCATGAAAATGAAATCACATAAACACCCTACATCTGTTAATGCCAAGTTTATACATAAGCAACATTGCACTTTCGGCGTGTTCGATCTTTCGTTGATAAATTCACTATATAGGATGGTTACAGCAAAAGCACTTTCAGACTCGCTTTATACTTTTCACCTGCTTTTTTATTTCACAGAAACGTTCCCTAGAAAGCTGGTTCATGCTTTTTAATAAAGTGCCGGAATTGCACGCACATAGCTTTGGAATTGAATTTAAGGACATTACATATTACTCCAGCATTGTTGGTGTTTCCTGAGCAAGTTGTACCAACCTTAATGCATGTCCCCATATAAAGCTCATTCCATTCACACAGTATCGTATCACAGCCTAGCACTTGGCAGCTATGCGCTTGCTTTTCTCCCGAGACAGAGCTGACGTCATTGCTACTATAGCAACAGAGGATGATTTAATCATGCAAGCAAGAGAGAAGCAGTTTTCTCGTCATGGCCCAATGCAATGGCGCCACATATATGCTTTCCCGACCACAGGCCAACTAGACAAAATAGTGTGTCCCCCCAAAAAAGACAAAATGGCAGCGCCCATGAAACACCTGCAAAATAATCCTGGCATCTGCCACTACACAAAAACTACACTATCATAATTTACTGTTGTTTAAAAATGAAATAAATTATTTTTCAACAGTCATATCAAAAATGATACAATGCAATTTATACCGCTGAATTTGATTCCATATGATGAAAGCTAAAGACGGAAAAAGAAAGAAAGCACATGGGGATAAGTGTACAATGTATAAATACCAATAACATAGAACTATGTATGACATATTGCACATCAATGTTGAATGGCGGGATTTCTTGAAAGGTTCTAAAAGACAATGAATGGATACAAACCAGGGGGTCTTCATTAAACAATAAAATAAAAATATGAGAGAGAAAGACCTCAATACCTTGTCCCCCAGAGATATTTCAGCAACCTGTTTAAGTACAAAGCCACACAATAGATGCTTTGTTTTATCTAAACTGAAGGATGGCTAGCTGCTAGATAAATATACTAAACAGAGAAATCCCATAAATATATACAAATTATTTTGCTTACTGTTAAAACAAGCATATTCCATATGTTTCAAGTTACAAATTGTACTCTTTCAAACACTTTCTCACAATTAATATCCATTAAAAACCAAAACAGGAAATAACTTTGGAATAATATGCAAAGATATTAATAGCTTATCTATATAATTAAGTCCCCATGACATTCAAGCTGTTAACCAATGAAAGTACATAATTTGACTGAACATGTCATAAATACTAAGATAATATAATAGCTCCAACACTCTCATCCTCCATGATTAATTCCATGAATATTGTTGTGAGGGCCCTGAAGGGTATGTTGCTCATAAACTTTCACAAAGAATAAACAACCTCCTAACTGGGAACCGAAACATAACTTGGAAACAAACAGATCACTATGGTTTTTTTTTCCCAGTTACATTGTTGAGAGGAAAATTACTTAAACAGTTACCTCTTATCATGAAAAAGAAGAATAAAAAAAGTTTTTTTTCTTCTACATGAGCCTGAAAAGATATTCTCTTGTAAAGATAGAATTCAATCTGAGTAGATGAAACTAATTTATCTTTTTAATTTTGCCAATCATAGTCATATTCCTCCAATGGTTCACTCATTTTGATTGCATAGGTATGATAACTTGAATAGAATTCTCAAGTATCAATTATCTTCAGAATTCCTTGCCAGCAGTATCTACTAGAAATTATTTTTTCACATATTATATTATTAAAGCCTCATATTACACCTCCACATTTCATGTATTGCTTGTTATTTGAACACTGATCTTCTACATGAAAAAAAAAATCAATTTTGTGTGTACATAAGTCAATCAATAACCTGGAAAGTCTACTACACCCAGTACAATATATCTTGAAATAAAGAAAATTACTTTGCCTAATTTTCTTTCTGTCATTCTATAATGAAAGAGGTATACAAACTTTAATTAGAATGGCAGTCACCAGAGGGACAAAAATGAATAACACATTGGCAAGCAACCATTAAATAACTTATAGACCCAAACAAAGAGTAATTTCATTTTCAAGTGGAATTTCATTCTAACAATCATAATACATGTATTCCCTTCTACATGAAGAAGGTACTCAAAACTTGTAATACTTGCTGCCATTACCGCATAATTCATAAAATGACATTTAAAGCATCATTATCTCATATTTTTAACTCTCATTGATATTAATCATTCAACATTCAACTTTCAAAGAATTGAACATAATTATGACTTTCTCATCTGAAGCATTCCTTGACCATCAGGACTAGAGAAGTCTTATAAATAAACATTTCATGTTATTTGGCTTTTTTGTGAGTTGTATGGGACTATGTATCTTTAGTGAATTCATGATAGTACATGTATGTGCAGCTCTCATATTCCATTTGCTAAATAACATTGAGGTCACTGATATTGATATGTAATCAGCATACTATCAGAATGATACTAAAATGCATGTTAACTATATGTCATGGTTGATGTCAAACTGTGAGCATTTGAGAGGCTAACAGTTTTTAGCATGATCACTTTGTCCATTTTTTTTCAAACAGTCAATTGGCAAAAAACTACCATGGACGGTCGCACAGTATTATAATCATCAGAAGTGATCATGATGAAATGTTCACTGTGTGTTTTTTAATTGTTTTTTTTTTTAAAGTATACAGGTGTAGAATATTGCCTGTTACAGTGATAATAGTATACGCCTCAAAGTCTTTTACATCCATATAGCTAAGTGGCATTCAGACTCTCCATAGATAAAAAGATACCTGTCAGTAAAAAGCCTCCAAAACTCACCATAACCCATGCCATGCCAATTATCTCTTAATAGAAAAACAGTAATGGAAAAGAACACTTTTGATTGATACAATGATATACTATAGTCAAACCAGGTGTGAGAAGTCAGGGTGCATGCTAGATTGTGCTTCATATTATCAAGCATGTGAACACTCTTTCTACACAAACATCATGTTGATTGCAGCTATAAGCAAGGAGTGTTCATACAAGATGTGTTACATTGTCTTTGAGACCATAAGTAAGGATAGCAGCATGGAATAAGAGATATGGGAAAGGAAATGATTTCTACATTCATGGCAAAGACATACATGGTAATACAATATATTTATTCTCTTCACCCTGCCTTTCTCACTCCCATCTATCTCATACAAACATTCATTCTATAACATGTCTCTTTGCAATGACTCTTGTTGCATATTTCATTCTATTATTTTGTACTTAAATAAATAAGAATGGTCAAATCATAACATTTCTCATGCTTCTACCAACATTCTTTCATGGTATACGTGAAATGGAGAATGAAGATTCAATGAACCTTTTTGTATAAATGTACTAAACCTTGCAATCATATTTATGTTCTTTAAGGAGACACATTCTCAAATATATGTTGTTTAATTCCAACTCCTTACTCTTCGCATCAATATCTCTGGTCTGTATTTGTCTTCTGTTCATTCTATTCATTCCTATTTCATCCCAATCCAACTTCCACATCTCTTTCCCATTATGTACCCCCTTCCTCCCTCCCCCCTCCCTCCAGCCCCCATTCCCTGCCCTCCTACCCCCATCAAAGCATCTTATCTTAGCAGGAACATGATGAATTAGCTTGCTGTTGTCCAGGGTCTGTGGGTGGTGATGGTTGTGGGAAGGTCTAAGTGTCTGGTCTGTATCAATAGTCTCTGACATCTTATCACAAATGATATCAACCAGTCGCTCAAAGGTCTGCTTAACATTGATGTTTTCCTTTGCACTTGTCTCAAAGAATTCAAGACCTGCGAAATAAAAAAAAGAAATTGGTGATTTGAAACGATTACATCCAACAAAGTGCTATTCACAGAAATTAAAGAACATTTCTTCCATGAATATTTATCTCTTTCTAAACATGATATAGCTCAGTCTCTTCATACTACTCTGAAGGTAAGACATGCTTTCTGATATTCTAACATGATATAGCTCAATCTCTTCATACTACTCTGAAGGCAAGATAGGCTTCTGATATTCTAACAGAGAGCTTTGGGAAATGAAGCTTAAAGTGTACAGTCTATGGGCCGGAATTCACTAAGGAGGTTTAGATTTAGATCATGGATTATTTAAATTTTGTGGTATAAGTACGCTTGATTTAGCACGTACTTTCAGAAAGGTCCAATGATCCCTAATAATGAATGCATGTGTTTGGCAAATGGCACTAATTTTACGCTTGTTGCCATGGTTTTAGACAATGGAGTATGTAGATTATTTAAATAAACCTGCGTTAACCATGGTCAAAACCAGGCAACAAGCGTAAATCAGCGCATTTTGCCAACACACGCATCATTACCAGGGGATCATTGGACCTTTCTAAGTGTATGCACTGAATCAAGCGTACTTATACCACAAAATTTAAATAATCCATGGTCTAGATTAAACCTCCTTTGTGAATTCTGGCCATTGTGTACAAACACTGTACAAAGTTGTTCTTCATTTATTTATTATTTATTTATTCATGTTTTATTTAATACATCACTAAATAGGCGAGGTAGTCCCGATTAGTTTTTACAACCCCTATCAATGGAGCCGTCCACAGAAAAACATAATAATACAATACATGAATGATACACACGAAATATGGAACAAAAAATATAATACAATCTAATACAGTCCAAAATATTTAAAAAAAATACATAAAAACATTACTAATCATGAAAAAAAATACAAGTAGGTATTTATGCTTTACTTGAGGGAGGAGAAAAGACATTTTATATTGAATCTTTAACACCAGAATTACCCCTTATATCAAAAGCCTGTCAAAACATGCACCAGTATTCAGGCCAAGATTCGTGTTTTTCAGCCCATTTTTTTTTACCAGTTTAGGGAACTTGGCCCCCCCCCCAAAAAGAAAGGGGCTCCCCAAAAAGGAAGGACGCCGAAATGGCAAATGTAATGTACAACCTGTTTTTTTTTTTTTTGCTTGTCACGAAATTTTTGGACCTGTAATACGATAATAGTATACGCCTTACTCCCCTAATACGGTTTTTACGACACACGCACAATTTTTTTTTTTTGCACCCCCCCGCTTATCAGTTCTCCGCGACCGGGAGTTCACAGCCGGAATGCAATGTACAAACCTTTTTTTTTTTTTTTAGTTGCTAGATTACAAAAAAAATTTCCATGGCCATGGGCCCCCCCCCATCAAATCCTGGATCCGCGGCTGCCAGTATAATGCCTAGCCAGTATAGCGAGGATAACTTGTGCTACTGAGAACATCAGTCAGTGCTGTCGAAATTTCATAAAAGTGATTAGCAGTTTATCTAAGGAAAGCGCTGAATGTATTTGTTTTGGAAATATGAGAGAAAAACAATTTCCCCAAATTGAGCTTTCCATGTGGGGGAAAAGGACTCTTGATATTCACATTTCCTTCAGGTTTCTGAAAAATCTATTTTCTTTAAAAAAAAAAATTATTGCCCTGACTACTGAAACAAATAAACCAACTTCCCAAGTCTCTCTCTCCCCTCACTCATGTCATGACATTCCTCATTCCTTTTATTAATGAAAAAAATTATGGAATTCAACACAACCATATGCAAATTGAATAGCAGTGATTCGAAATAAGAATATCTAGAGGGCAGCCTGTTTTTGAAATGTATCTTTTGTGGCAAAGCTTTTGTTTAACAACCTGTCACTGTGGGTGGAAGATTGATGGATGAGATTTCAGACCAATATAAATGCTAATTGCACAAAAACATACTGATAAGATGTATACTTGCACACTTGTACCACCCCCCCCCCCCATGCACACAATACCTAGTAGTCACATACCACATACATGTAGAATGATAGAATAGGGTAGCATATCATATGGATGAATATTACACTAACAGTGCTTTCTAAACATTACTGTATCTTACCAAATGTGATGGAAAATGAAAAGTTCAAGTTATGTTCCACATGTTACCCAATCATCAATTGTTTCATGAAATTTTGCATATAAATTGCTTTGAAAACAGTTGTCTCCTTTGACATTTTGTCTGATTCCAGTTCTGGTAGGTAGGGCTTGATATGTGGATGGGATAAAAATATCTTTGGCTAGTCATATATAGAATAAAAATATTCGGAATTGCTGGTGTCCAATTTCAAGTACAGCTTTACAAAAAGTGAATAATACTGAAAAATTTGATGCCCAAAATAGTCTTTATTGGATAGACACAGCACTCCTACTCAATAGAATGGAAATTGAAATATTTTAAAGGTAGACTTAAGCATACATCTCTGTATTGATTTATCTACAATCTATAAATACAATATACAGTGTATTTTATTATGTTTTTGTTTATAAAGTATTGTGGAGGAGAGCCCTATATCTATTTCATCACTGTTTTCCATCCAAATATAATCCTAGAGTATGATCTCTTAACAGGATGAGAGCGTGCGTGGGTAGATGAAATTAATCAATCTTGTCGGAATTATTGCCTTTCAGCTGGCTTGACCTTTTGGTATTTCAGTAGAAGTCAAAAGTAAGGCCATGGTTTGAGGACACAGTCATCCACTTACTGATAAAATACCACAATTCACTATCAATTGTATATCCGAAGAAGCTTTCATAAATATACAAAGCTCTTGAAATGTGTCAGAAAGTAATTATTATCAGTGATCCTTTCACTCATTTTCATCTCTTTAATCTCTCTACTATTCACTGATAGGAGTGAGTCAACATGTCAAAAACGATCCAAAAGAGTCAATATTGTGCAACAAGCCGAACTTGCAAAGTTACTTTCTGCCCCTATCTGATTAAGAATAAATTTTGAAATTTTCTATCACAAAATAATTTTCAAAAGTTTATATTACCAGGAATGATGAAAATTTGAATATTTTGTCCTCTTTCTTCCTAAACATTACTCTTCTAAATTACTTCTCATTATCCTTTGATTTTAACCTAAAAGCTTTGAGTGCTCTGTCCTTCCAAACCACTATGCATCCCTAAATTTCTAAACTTATCCAGAGACAATGCTTGTAGTGATAACATAAAAGTAGCCTCTAGCCGATGCCCCTACAGTTCGTCCCCCAAAAATTACGATGGGCCTAAAAGTATTGATGATGAAAGAAATCATTTTGAAATATGAAAACTCATTTTAGGTTATAAAACTATAATTATTCCTCCACCAGTCAGTGAAGACCCCATCTGATTCGGTCCAGTAGTCACGAAGAAATACAAATTTTGAAACGGATGTCATAGGTCCATCCTGTCCAAGTTTGGACAGATAGAGAACTCAAAGCACAATGGACAATCCCACTAATCTTTTGAATGGTTTACAAAGGAAACTGCTGTTTTGTTTTAATTTGCTATGATTGTTATTGCAGTGGTTATCATCATAGGTAATTATTCTTTCTGTAGTCCAGTAGTCAAAGGATCAGGGTGTCTTAAAGCGCGCCATTGGTCACTTTACTCCATCTTTTATCAATAATGTCTGTAGCATCCACAAAATGAAAATATCTTGTGCACAGGAGACTAGTTTACAAATAATTTATTCCAATTCATGCACACTATTTCAACAAAGATTTTTCCAGATTATACAAAAGATCAAGACAAGGCACTTATGAAATAGTCTCATAATTTTGTTTTATGATCACTGAATTTTTCTTACTTACAAGTAACCAACATCTTGAAAACTCTGTAAACTGCTCATCTTTTCTCATTCATGATTTATTTTGTTACTGAAAAACATATCCACATTCCTTTCATTTGCAACAGCAACAATAACATCAAGAATGATGATAACTATGATAAAATATAAAATCTTTTCATCCCAACCAAAGCACAAATAAAAAGAAAAATAGTGATTTCCTCTGCAAAACTCAAAAAGGAGTGTGATTTGTCCATTGTGATTTAAGGGTCCCTTTTTTTTCAAACTTGGACAGTAGGGACTTATGACATTGTTTACAAAAATCCCTATTTCTTTGTGACTACTGGACCAAATCAGACGGGGCCGGGGTTCGAATCCCTACTGCGGCACTAATGTCCTTTGGCAAGATATGAATCTACATTTGCCACGTCTTTCGGACGGTGACGTTAAAGGTCGGTCCCAGGCATAAATAATCATATTTGATTGATACACGTCTGTAAATCCCAATTCAACAAGAAGACGAGGTCTTCACTAACCTGTAGAGAAATAGTTATGGTTTCATAATCTACAATGACTTTTCATATTGCAAACTGATTTCTTTCATAATTGATACTTATAGGTTCATCATAATTTTTTTTCAAACTGCACAGTGAGCTATCATGGTCCAGTGGTTTGAACAACACACTAACTTTGCAAAGGTTAGAGGTTCAAGAAAGGAGCTTCAAGAACTGGAGCCCCAACTGACATCAAATTATTCAAGCAGCTGCCGCTTTCTAAGAATGCACAAAAGAATCTACAGGTGTGCTGTTGCCTTTGATCCCAATGTTGGATGCCATCCACCTTCATGGGAAAACTGAGAAGTGATTTTTGTCTCAAATGAAATATCAGGAATATTTTTTTTCATTTGAATAACAAAGTGAAAATGGAGCATATGCTAAAATATGAAAAAAGCCTATGTCTGTTAATAAATTCAACTATGTTGTATGATAGCAGTTTGAAGTTGTGAAAAAATTTGACAATCCTAAAATGCACATTTTGACACTCTTCTGATTACTTCTGACAAACGAAAAATAAAATGAGGCAATTA
>CM057157.1:893569-915015 GCA_029962745.1 Echinometra lucunter | reverse complement strand
ATGATTCCCCATGATATTATAAATCATAATTTTCATCTTCTTTTAGGAAACAATATAACATTTTATCAGTAAAGAGTTATTTAATTATCACAGTTAATTGTAATGCTACATCTATTTTTTCTCTCTAACTTCCCCTTTTCCCCCTTTCATTTCCTTTCTTGTTCAAATTGTAATTTAGGTGTCTGTTATTTTTTTTCTTTCAAACTGTTTTCTAACTGTATTTTCATTACTGTAATAACTATATATTTTCTTTACTGTCTGGGCAATCCAAATTTACAGGCTATCTTAACCTTCATGGAAAGCCCTGCAATGTACTTGATGTTACTTTTATATTGTATTTTGATTTAATTTTGCGAAATGAATTGAAAAAAAAGAAAAACTTTTCTATTCTCTTCGTAAAAAAAAAGCAGAAGGTGCAGCATACACTATGTACTGCCTGTAGAGGAATTTAATTCTATTCAAAATCTAAAGGCCTCTTGAACTATTGCAGGCTATTCTCACACTCCCAACCTTTGAAATGTATCAATGCACAAACAGTCTCTTTCATACCAATGTCTGCTTATCAGGTTGAATGGGTTCTTTGAAGAATAAGACCTAAGGCCCCTTTCACACTCAGTCTGGCAACTGTTTGCAACTGTTTGTGATCATGTGCAACATAGCATGTGACCGTACTGTCACAAATGATCGCACGACCAGTTGTGAAAGCCCCTTTAACTATGAATGAACTGTTCTGATCATGGGTGATAAATCTATGAATTGTGGGTACCATGAATAGTTGAATACACAGTTGATAAAAAGAGGAATTTATATGTATTTAGAGCTAATGAAACTATTTTGAATAGTACATGTACCATCGATAATCTATCAATGATGCAGGGTCTTATGTATAGGAGAAGTAAGTACATGTACCATCGATAATCTATCAATGATGCAGGGTCTTATGTATAGGAGAAGTAAGTACATGTACCATCGTTAATCTATCAATGATGCAGGGTCTTATGTATAGGAGAAGTAAGTACATGTACCATCGATAATCTATCAATGATGCAGGGTCTTATGTATAGGAGAAGTAAGTACATGTACCATCGTTAATCTATCAGTGATGCAGGGTCTTATGTATAGGAGAAGTAGGTACATGTACCATCGTTAATCTATTAATGATGCAGGGTCTTATGTATAGGAGAAGTAAGTACATGTACCATTGTTAATCTATCAATGATGCAGGGTCTTATGTATAGGAGAAGTAAGTACATGTACCATCAATAATCTATCAATGATGCAGGGTCTTATGTATAGGAGAAGTAAGTACATGTACCATCGTTAATCTATCAATGATACAGGGTCTTATGTATAGGAGAAGTAAGTACATGTACCATCGATAATCTATCAATGATACAGGGTCTTATGTATAGGAGAAGTAAGTACATGTACCATTGTTAATCTATCAGTGATACAGGGTCTTATGTATAGGAGAAGTAAGTACATGTACCATCGTTAATCTATCAATGATGCAGGGTCTTATGTATAGGAGAAGTAAGTACATGTACCATTGTTAATCTATCAGTGATACAGGGTCTTATGTATAGGAGAAGTAAGTACATGTACCATCGTTAATCTATCAATGATGCAGGGTCTTATGTATAGGAGAAGTAAGTACATGTACCATCGTTAATCTATCAATGATGCAGGGTCTTATGTATAGGAGAAGTAAGCAAGTACATGTACCATCGTTAATCTATCAATGATACAGGGTCTTATGTATAGGAGAAGTAAGTACATGTACCATTGATAATCTATCAATGATGCAGGGTCTTATGTATAGGAGAAGTAAGTACATGTACATGTACCATCGTTAATCTATCAGTGATGCAGGGTCTTATGTATAGGAGAAGTAGGTACATGTACCATCGTTAATCTATTAATGATGCAGGGTCTTATGTATAGGAGAAGTAAGTACATGTACCATTGTTAATCTATCAATGATGCAGGGTCTTATGTATAGGAGAAGTAAGTACATGTACCATCAATAATCTATCAATGATGCAGGGTCTTATGTATAGGAGAAGTAAGTACATGTACCATCGTTAATCTATCAATGATACAGGGTCTTATGTATAGGAGAAGTAAGTACATGTACCATCGATAATCTATCAATGATACAGGGTCTTATGTATAGGAGAAGTAAGTACATGTACCATTGTTAATCTATCAGTGATACAGGGTCTTATGTATAGGAGAAGTAAGTACATGTACCATCGTTAATCTATCAATGATGCAGGGTCTTATGTATAGGAGAAGTAAGTACATGTACCATTGTTAATCTATCAGTGATACAGGGTCTTATGTATAGGAGAAGTAAGTACATGTACCATCGTTAATCTATCAATGATGCAGGGTCTTATGTATAGGAGAAGTAAGTACATGTACCATCGTTAATCTATCAGTGATACAGGGTCTTATGTATAGGAGAAGTAAGTACATGTACCATTGATAATCTATCAGTGATACAGGGTCTTATGTATAGGAGAAGTAAGTACATGTACCATCGTTAATCTATCAATGATGCAGGGTCTTATGTATAGGAGAAGTAAGTACATGTACCATTGATAATCTATCAATGATGCAGGGTCTTATGTATAGGAGAAGTAAGTACATGTACCATCAATAATCTATCAATGATGCAGGGTCTTATGTATAGGAGAAGTAATTGGATAATTGAAACTGGTCATGGAGCAAATGTGCATAGTGTACTAGTACTTCCGATACAATGCGAAATTAAAAGAAAATAGATCCTTTAACTTGGATTGATTGCAAATACACTGTACATGTACCCACCATCAAAAAAGTCCAAATGATCTTCACATGAGACCATGTGACTTGTATGTTGTAAAGTTATGCATGCTATGACATGTTATCGATTTGTATTTGTACGTCGTACATATGCATATATGCATTCAATAAATTCAAATTCAAATTCAAATTCAAAGTGGTTGAGGCAAGTAATGCTTTGTAAGCATTCATCACATGCTATGATATGGATGTTGTCATTTTCTTTGTATGTTAATGAAGATTTTCTACATTCCTGCAGCAAGTTAACCCATTCGTGACAGAGGTCCACATTTTGTGGTTTGGCCTAATATCTTTTGATGCAAAGCCCTAAAAATCATACCAAATACATGAGCAAGAGGAAAAAATTCTACACAAACTGTGCCCATTTTGGTTGCGTCAGTATTCGTTGTTTGATGCTGAAATTTTTTTAAAGGATAATAAGCATTAAAATCCTTAAATTGGCAATATGAGAGAAAGTTTAAAATCACCATTTTCCCCTGCAAATTGGCAACTTTTTGACTTCTTATCATAATTTCTGTCAATTTATATTCATTTCAGATACATGACATTTTATAAGAAAAATGTAGCAATAAAATAAAAATGTTGGTGTTGCCAATTTGAAGAATAAAAGCTGATTAAATTAGGCTTTAAATAATTCCTGTCACGAATGGGTTAAGAAATTGGGCAAAATGATCAAGCTCTAAATAAGTACCATTATGTTGCACTATCATGGTACCCATGATAAGTTGACAAAATGACCATCAAATCATGGTGCTTAATGGTACTTTCCATAATTTGATGGTAATATGGTCACAGTACCATGGGTACTTTAAATAAGGCTGTAGAGATGCAGTCTCCTTCAGATATCAGTTTTATCTCTAACTAGTTTGTAGATACACCCAGAGAATAGATATTGTGTAAAGTGCCATTTATTCCCTCAGGTTTTGAAATGGCAGATCAAAGCTATTTTTATCCGTAGGTTACAAACCAGCACAATTGTTACAATACATTTTATGATTGTTTTATGAAGTCTCTTAAGCCTTTACAGGGTGGATAAAGACAGCTATTAAAAGTACTTTCTTGTAAATTATATTACTTCATGATCCTTGGTAATAAAATATATTTTTTGGCTCATATGAATGTATTATATGGGAGGCAAAACAAATGGCCATGGAGTTGCTATTTATAAGGAATAATCAAGCTTTGACTTCACGCGACTCCAGCATCTCTTCCATGTCCTTGGGAACTTAAACTTATTTCTGGGATCTTTTAAAAATGTGAAGTACGTGTGTAAGATTTCTGCTTGATTTATTTTTAAAGGAATGCAGTAGGTTGTACTAAGTGCTCAAAATGAAAAATAATAGTAATTCAGCACTTTTGATTTTTAATTGTAAATATGTAACTGGTATCAAACTGAGGTTTTTTTACGTTGCGTAGCTGAAGAATGTAACATTTATTTGGAATAAGTTCTGTGAAATCTTTATTTAGTGATTTCTTGACTTGATATTAGGGATAGCTTGTTTTTCAGTATGATATGATGAAAATAGGACTACATTTACTTTTATATTATGAAGGAAGATACTAAAAGAAATCACAATATATGCTTCTGTAAAGAAACGTAATGTAGGATCACCTTCATGATGAATCCTTTACTATACATTCTGTGTAGAGCTAGAAAGACACTAAAGGTGCAATCACACATCGCCGATTTAGACGGCAGTTCACGGCGGTTTGAGAACCGCGTCAAAGCGATGGTGGAAAGCCTTTAAACATGCTTTAAATACGTTTTAACACAATGTTCATGGCGGATGAGTGACGGTTGACCAGGCTTTGTGTACGGTGTTAACACGGTTTTTGGCAGTTCACGGCGGATTGCCGAATCGCCGTCTACATCGGCGATGTGTGATTGCGCCTTTACTTTCATACTGAAGTGCGTGAGTTTACTCCTTGCTGGCGTTCAGCAGACAATTGCCAATGAACCCAGTGGAACAAAGAGGAATATGACTGAATGATTGAGAATATTAAATGTAAGACTTAAATCTGGAATAGACATGAGGATATAATGAAGCTCTCTATATTTTGTTTTGTTTGTTTCTATACAGATGGCATCAGCATCAGTAGACAACAAATGGCAGAAGGATGCAGCTGATCAGAACTTTGATTACATGTTCAAGCTTCTGATCATTGGTAACAGCAGTGTTGGAAAGACATCATTTCTCTTCCGTTACGCAGATGATTCCTTCACATCAGCGTTTGTCAGCACTGTTGGTATTGATTTCAAGGTCAAGACAGTTTTCAGACAGGACAAGAGGGTCAAGCTACAAATCTGGGTAAATTTCAAAAAAACTGTTCTTCAATTCTGACCTTTATTCCAAACCTTATTTTCAAGGTTTTGAATAAGGAAGGTGTTCATGCATGTATCACTTCACATGTAGAGTGATTGCCTTTCATTCTCTTACTTGATTATACTCCCATGCAGCCATGCATACAGTGTATTTTAGATGTTGCCTTGAATTTAAAGTGCCTGTTCAAAGAAACCCACAAATATTGCAGATATCACTAGAGACCGGGAAGCTAACGGATAGCAATTGTATTATAAGTTTTACATTGATTGCATATCGGGTGATAAAAAAATAATACAAATAATACCACCTCCCAGCAGGATTTGCCAGAAAAATGGTTGGTTATTTCACCTGACTGCTAAGAAAGCATCTAAATGCTTGTTAGTATTAAAGCAACCAGCGGACTGACAGCTTTAAGTCCCCTCCGCAGGACTTGGTAATGAAGATTAATACCTTAACCCAAAGGGTATTTGCACATCCGCTTGGTTTCGAACCCAGGTACTTCTGGTCACGAGACCACTTCTCTACCACTAAGTGCCGAAATAATGATGTTTTAATGATGTCATAGAAGGCACCATTCCTGCACAAGCAGACAAAGTCCCATGACAAATTAACATATTTGCAATTTTAATTATTTCTCAAATAATAAAGAGTTTAGTGCATTTAAATGTGACCGTATTTCACACCATTCTAAAAGCAAAGCCAAACCGATCATGGTAACTAAAATCTTTTGTTTGTAAATATACCGGTACAGGATAAGGGTAAATGATGATCAGTCAAAGAAACCAAACCACACTTTCAAATTTAAAAGCCCTCCAAATGATAGCATGGATGGTATTCTTTCCCTCTTGAAACACTGAATATACTGTGGTGTGTGCACCTGAAAATCTAAGCTTCACCCATACAATAATGAAAATAAAGTCAGATATAGAAATCAATGAATATTTACTTCAAAAGAAAAAAATGAAGTTTTAATCATTACCTTTTTAATTGAGTACTTATTTTAAAGAAAGTGGTATTTTAAAACATGGAGTGGTTATATTTTGTAAAATTAAACATTAAACCTGTAGGTATGCTAATGCAGTTTATTTGTCTAGAATAAATACTAGGTGTAATTATGCTTTAAAATGTGTGTTTGGAACAAGATTAGTATTATGTCTACCATCGTTGGAAACAAAAGCTCTGTTTATGATGTTATTCATGATTTTACACCTAAGAAGTCTAACTCACTATACCAGCTGTTACTGCACTTATTCCCTTCATTATCATTATTGATTATTCCTTGATATACATGCTGATATTTCCTGTGCTCCTCAACTCATAATCTACCTAATTAAGAGGGAGCGAGTTGGCTCAGTCAGTAAAGCGTCTGCCTGTCGAACCAAAGATCGTGGGTTCGAGTCCGACCCGGGCGGATGACTGAAGCCTGCGTTGTGTGTTATCGTGCCCCTCCCCTGTTTCATAGATGCAGGCTATGCTACAGTGGAAAATACTTCGTCCGTCGGATAGGACGTTAAATGGGGGTCTCGTGTAAAGGAGAGTCACCACCTTTGCACGTTAAAGATCCCACTGCACTATTCATATAAGAGTAGGGGGAAACCCCGGTGTATGTGGTCCACCTGCACACCCCAAATCAGTGATATCGCGAGGAGAGACCTGCTGGTTACACTGATTCAGTTTGCTTTTCGCCTCTTAGGCACAGGTGATGCTAAACCAAATAATAATGATAATAATAATAAAAATAATAATTAACATACACTGTACATGTATTACATTGGGGTCCTTTGAAAGTTTACCTGTTAGCTAGACATTGGGAAATCACTTTGTTGTCAGCATTGCAAGTAGCAATGCTGCAATGAAGTTGATTTTAATAGCTGATGCTGCAAGCATTACACAATATAATACAGTGTAGAATTAAATTTTTCAAACTATAGTTTACTGCTTGAAAGGACCTAATTTCTTTCTAAACATCTACATTCCATGAACTACTAAATATGCTACATGGTGTGTTTATCCTGTACTCCACATTCCTTAATATTTGTTTCACTATTTTGTTGTATGTAAAATTTTTTGAGCTATTTCCATGCAAATGTGTAACTGATCAGATTTCAATTTACTGACCACAATGAATTCACATAATAATAACATGTATTGAACAATGTTCAAGTAATATATTTTTCAAATTTACATTTGAATGAAGCCTATTGCTACATCAATCCTAACTGATACAATCCGAATCCATTGCTCTTCCATTGTGTAACATGATCTCAGTTGAATAATAAAAGACTACAGGCCCAGCTTATAATGAATTAATCTATCATGTGTTAAGATGGCACAGGTGTGTATTCATTGAAGTGAAACTCAATGAAGCCTTCAGCGATAGTAGATCAAGACACCTTGTTATCAATCTATCACCTAGAAATAGATGATGAACATCAGGAGGTTATACTCTAGAATTCATTTTAACGACAATGTCCTAAAGTATATTTTACATGCAATGATGCCTCTATGTGCTTCTATCATCATACAACACATGCTGATGTGATATTTGCAGTTGATTACTACCACTTGCCAAATGCTAACCTCAACCCTTTACAGTTGTAGATCCAGAATTTTTTGAAGGGGGGGGGGGGTGATCGACTTTTTTCAGGTGTCTGTTTTGTCAAAAAGATTTTGTGGCAAACAAAAAGACAAGGTCCTTGGAATTTTAAGGTGTCTATTTTACCCCCCAAATTTGCTGATAAGCAAAAAAGAAAGAAAAAAAATGGTCCTCAGCACTTAGGGGGGGGGGGGGGAAGCAGTTCTGCCCCTGGATCCGCCACTGCTTTACCCTGATTGTAAACCTGTCATTGAGCACCATGCAACCTAAACCATACATCTTTGGTCAGATGGTGGAATTCCAGTATAATTTTATAATATTCCTTGATGTTTACAACAGAAGAATCGGATGTAAAAGAAGAATATACTTTTCCAGAGCATTCTATTTAAATTTCCCATCATAATCAATTCAGTTCAATCTGTTTCTATTGACATTCATAGTATTGCACAGTACAGTGATCCAGAGAGTAATAAAGCCATATTAATGAAATCATAGATGACATGAATAGACTAAAATTTATATTTTTATTTTGAAATTATATTTACAAATGCAAACAGGTTGTTATCTTATATTGAAAATGATGGATGACATCTGCAGTAGATATGAATGTAGGCATGGTTCTCGCCAGTACATAACACCCATGGTTCCAATACCATGCGTAAAGGATTTCAGACAAGGAAGAACCATGTGTGAAATTGCTGCACCATGCGTGGCAACAAAGGTAAAAAAACATTGGAGTACATTATATTCCTAACAATAATGATAAATGCCACAAATTGTTTTGCTTTTTGGCAATGTATTTTTACTATAATGCCATTAGTACACAACTCCTGCTTACCAAGAAGTATTTTTCATCTTTTTGCTATAGCATATACTGCTGCCACACCTAACTTTAGGTGTTATTCCGTAAAACTTCCGTAAACTTCCGAAAATTCCGCGCTTGGCGCAGAGGGGGAACCATGTGTGGATTTTTTTCTAGTGAGAACCCTGAATGTAGGAATGAAGTTCATCTACATGTATGTTTACTGTAAACTCAGAGAAAACTGCACCAAGGAATACATTTCATACATGAATAGAAGTGTCAAAGTTGATAGAAAATCTTACTTTTATTTTACTATTAGCCTTAGGTATATTCCGCAGCTCTTGAAACGGATGGGCGTGCTTCTGTTGAAGAAATGCCATTCTTCTTCCTGATATACCAAAATTGTTAGATTTTATGGTTTTTATTTTAGCGTTTTGATTTGTTGACCATGCCATTGAAAGTTTCATCCATTTTGATTTATATTCATTACATGTTATACATGATACAGTGCTCTTTGGTTTGTTTGAATGCAAAAAGATATAGGTCTGAAGTATGACAGTAGAGTGTGTAGCATGCTCCCATACACTAAGCTACATTTACCCCGCTTTCAGACGAGAGAGTTCTCGTATTGATATACAACGTATGGATATAGGACGTTTTTTAGCGTCTGAATGCTCTTATATTGATACGTCGTTTCAATATACGACGTATATCGAAACGATGGTTTGGGCATCGTTTCATACGATTATCCTATATCCATATATCCACAACGATGTAAATTCACGTCTGAATGCTCTCCTATCCGTACGTCGTATAAGTAGGCGGGACTTATTTGCAACGCGTGCTTAGGGCCCAACCTCTAGTCTACTATGAGTCCAGCACAATGCGCGCAACACAAGCTCGAAGCGCAAAGCCTGAAGTTCATACTGCGCAAGGGACTCGTACATATTCATGAGCTTCCCACAAAAGTTCGACTGAGCGCGAGGTACATCTGAATGCTCCTATACGATTATCGGATAACAGGGCGTTGCGTCTGAAAGGTCTCATATCAATACGTCGTATATCCATACGTCGTATGAATATAAAGTTGTTACGTCTGAAAGCGGGGTTACATACACAAACCCATCAGGATTCTAGCAGCATTCTATCATACATGTATCTGTCTTAGTAATAGAAGCTTTATATCTATCTGACAACATGTGATGATTGATAGACTTCTTAACTGTATTAACATATCGGTGGTTTGATGTGGAAAGCCCATGTGAAATAGGCATCTGTTCTGCAATAGGACTTATTATGAGATGGATATAGTGATCTATTATAGGGATGTCAGATTTGTACATGAGATGATTTGATTAAAAAAAGAACATTACAATCATTTAAGCTTTATGTTTAATGGGTTGATTCATCCATTACATCCTTTGTAATATCACACAATATCTTTACTAGAAATAAAAACTGAGAACGTTCATTTAAGGCAAATATAGAAGCTTTACATTTTCTTTTTTACGTATAAAGAAATAGAGGAAATTAACATGAGTAATGTTTGGTTTCTAGTACATATTATCTACTAAATTTCAAAGTTGAGTTGAGTTGGAAAAGAAACACTTGGATTAGTAATTCCTGTAAAAATATGTAGTACAAGAAAGATGTGTAATTCATAGTTGGTGAGATTTGAATGGAGAATGAAAACATTTTATATAGTTTAACAAGGTGGTTATTATAAAAGCCTAATAAACCAGATTTCCCCCATAATACCCATTCAAAGGATGCCGTAGACAAGACTTTTCATGGTATACATGTATATATGACAGCCATGTATTGGTACTATATTGTACATGACTTCATGCTTATGAGATTGTGGATGGTGTATGTATAGTAGTGATGATGCATGCTGGTTAAGATCTGATTAACAAAGCCTGAGGATGGAGAAGGAATCAGTATGTAGCAGCCATTCACTGAGCTGCTTACTAATCATGACTAATCAACCCAACTCTATGTACAAAGTGATGAATGATTGTGCCCTCAAATAGTACACTAGTATCAACCATTATTTTGATGAAAGTGTTTTTCTCTCTCTCTTTATGTTTTATCAATCATTGAAAGGCTGATGGTAATTATTTATTTTTTGCAACCAAGATATTTTCCTTTTATGAAAAATGTTAAAACCAGTGCAGAATTTTAGCGAGGGATTTTGTAATGGGCATGCTTTATATTGGACATTGGTTAATGCTTTTTGCAGTTCATCCAAAACTATACATTTTTCCATGCAATTTTTATCATTTCACTAACTTTGTTGTTTGTAGTGTTTATAGGAACTTGTGCCTAAGAGGAAATTAAGAGAAAGGGAGAAAAACAAACATTAGGTAAAAGAGAATGAAGGAGAGATGAAATGGGACTCCCTGTTATTATGAGGAAAGTTATTTTGTCAAGTCAAATAGCGAAATGTATAAACTTATAACACTGCTAGCTCCAATTAGTACTGGACAGGCCAATGTAACCATCCAATAAGTTCATAAACATGGCTGATATATTTCATAGTATCTTTGTGAATATATGATCCATCATCTGAGTTAGTAAGCAAAGGTGATGGTGGTATTCAAGAGGAAATTTGGGGAATTTTTATGATCTGCAAAATATCTTCATTGCATTAAAGACATATGTTTTCCTTTAAATTCAAATGTCAATTCTGGGAATTCGCACAAGCTTTCAACTTCAACTTGCCTTCTTAACATATTAAATAAACATAGTTGTTTGAAATATCAAAGTTTGAGTGTTAAATCCTTGTTTGCCCCTAGCAGAACAAGAATTTCAGTTTGGTTTCAACTTGCAAAATAGCTGCTTTGGATGATTCTTGTTATGTTCCCTTTGGGTACATTTTGCCATAATTAAGCTTATTCACTTTAGTTCCTCATAAAATTATACGTATACAATTATTACTATGTGTATTCTTTTCAATTACACGCCAATGGATGTTGATATAACCTCTTGAAAACACTATTAAAGTTGATAGGAAAAAATGTCCATGTAGACCGCTGTCTTCAGTTGATACATCCTCATAGTTCATTTAGTAGCACTGTAGATTGTGTGACTAACAAGATCACCTATTATACTGACCATGATTAACCTCAGAAAGGAAGTAGATATTGACTGGTACCAGGATAATTCTCATTTGATAAGAAAAGTTTTTGCACCATCACCCTTCTATTCAAAGCTGTAACACAGGATTCTTTTCGTGAAGGGAGGGGGGGGGGGAATATTTTCAATATTTAGGGGAACATGGAAGTGAGAGGGACAAGCGAAAGATTGGGGGAGGGTCCCAGGGGGGGCACTCGACCCCAAAAGTGGTAGGTATGTACCGCGGGCGAGACAAAAAACGGGGGCTTTGGAAAGGGCTTATTGTGAAAAGGAAGGTCTTCGGAACGGGCTTCGGAACTACAAATGTTTGTGAAAACGGGGGTCTTTGGAACCGTTTGCCTGCGTGTGAGTGCATATGTATCCCTATGGAACGGGCATACGTGCATGCAGCTAGCCCGGAGGCAGGGTCGCCGGGTGCGCTCGCGCAGAGGCGATGGTCGGACAGCGTTCTGCGGACCGCTTTTCACCAAAAATGCAGCTCATTGTAGCGGATCAATGCGGCCGGAACGGCGTAACGAAAAACATGCGAAGCTTTGGAACGGATTTCTTTCTTCTTTTTTCTTGATAAGAAGAGAATGCTATGCTTTGGAACGGTTTTCTTTGTCCTTTTTCTCAATAAGATAAAAATGCTATGCCTTGGAACAGAAATTTGAGTGTAAAAATGGGGGTCTTCTCCACGGCACATACCCACCATGCATTATATACTGAGTGCCCCCCCCCCCCCCCCCCCCCCCCCCCCCCCCCCCCCGTGGAAGGGTGTGGGAGGAGGTGTCGGAGGGACCTATTCCAATTGAAATGGAATGCTTTGGTGTGCACTTTAGGTGGAATATTTTGAAAAATTTGAATAAAAATATTAGCTTTGAAAATTCCAGGGGTGGGGGGAGGCATCTTAAACTGTCAAACATTCCCTAGTCAATCCATTGACTACTGAATTCTTATATTTCCCCTAGACTTAATACAGATGCCACCTGGTTCCAAAGGCCAAGGGGTTAAAGGGAAAGTCCACCCCAGAAATTTCACTATTTCAATAAAAGGAGATATGTTACGTAAAAAGTATGTTAAGTAAAAAGCAATTCTTCTGAACATGCATTGACTATGGGGTTAGAAAATGTGTAACTTCCAAGAAAATTGAGAAAATGTGAAATTTCATGTACAAAGTGAATGGAGACCTGCTCACATATGATGTCATCAGTGTTGCCACTTTGCAGAGCCGAGAGCTGTTTACTAGAAAATGTAAATGAGTGTAATTTTTTTATTCTTTCACCGGTTTTACTCATTTCTTTTTTTTAAATGCTGTTCAAATTTATCTCCTTTTATTGAAACAGTGAAATTTCTAAGGTGGACTTACCCTTTAATGAAACCAGCAAACTGCTGGAAGATAAAGATGAGATGACAATGTGGAAAAGTTCCACAATGGCCCTTCTTTTGAATGTCACTGTTATGAAGCTCTTTATTAAATTGTACATCAGTGTACATTGCTAAAATCTTATTTAATCTATTTCCTAATTCATTTGTAAGAGAATAGTATTCTGAAATTCAAAGTGAGGACTAGGTTTTAACAGTTTGTAGGGAATTCTACCTGTGAACAAATTCAAATTCAAATTCAATTTTATTGATAAAGAATTCTGACATTTGAGGAGTATCATCAAAATCAAAACAAAACAAAACAAAAATTTAACAGAAACAAAACAAAGACAGATTATACCAAAACAGAATTGTACATAAACAAGACATGATATTGAATACATGACAGAAAAATAATGACATCATCCTTGATTACATTCCTGCCAACCCCGACAGGCAAGAAATAGGAACAAATAATTAAATGTTAAAAAACAGGAACATTCGTAAATGTCCTATTCAATACATATTTATACAATATTCAGACAAATTTGTGCAGAAATTGAACAGAATTTGTACATTAAATTGAACATGAAGTGTATGCTTTTAAATGCCCCCTCCCCCACCCCCTCACATGCTGTAATGGTTAGGACCTCTATCTGGAGCTTAAATGGTGCATGACTAATGACTATGGATATTGTGTGTGGTTAGATACAATTAGGCACCCTAATCAGATACAATCACCTTCTATGGGAAACTCATCAATCTCTTCAAACCATCCAGAGGTGTGCTCTCCATCTTGTCTTGGGTCGAAGTGGGTTAGGTATTCATGTGAATCTGAAAGAAATGAGACAAATGTGTCCTCCCCCCCCCCCCCTTAATTGTAAAATTTGATTATTTCATGACTGTGAGTGAGAGACTTAGCATTTAGAAATAGTCCCCCAACTTTTCATAAGATCGAGATTCAAGATTTTTTTTTTAAATTTGAATTGTACTTTGCCAAACAATGGTGTGAAAAGTTAATGATTTCATTTGTAATATTCTCCTGGATCAGCCAATGACTTGAGAGTGTACTCCATGTTAATTATGTTCGATAGCTGCTTCATTTGTCCTGTCATACTAACTGAGTAATAACATTGATGGGCAAACACAATGCCAACTATTTGTACACACTTCTACCCACAGAGAAACAGGAATGGTGCTCTCTTGCCAATTATAGTGAGGTAATGCGGGTATTAGATATAGGAGATATTTGAGGATGTGCGATAGCTTGGTCATTGGTCTCGTAATCCACGTACACGAGTTTGATATCAAGTTAGCACTAAGTCAATGTGCTAGTGCTTTTTGGTAAGGTATTAATCCTCATTACCAAGTCCCTCAGATAGGACTTAGAGCTGTCAGTCCTCTGTTTGGTTAATAACATGCAGGCATGTTTTCTTAGAAGTCACATAAAACCAACAAACAACCCCCCCCCCCCTTATATCATTTCAATATACCTGTGGTATATTTGGAATAATATACCACAGGCCATACGTTCATACAAAGATCTTGTAACATTCAAAAAGAAATTTAAATTAATCTTGTATTCTAATTACCATTAAAATGTCCACCAACTATTTCCCTTTCCATTTCCCTTTCATTTCATGTTTTATATTATATTTACCCTAGATTTTGATATCGTTTTACATTGTATGTCCTGTTTTTGTTGTTTTGCTTCTGCCTTTGTATCATCTGAATTTCTTTTGATCTGCTCCCAAACTTTCTTTATTTATCTGAAGGGAAACTTTGTTTTACAAGCCATTCCAGGCTTTTCATTTGAGTTTCCCATTTCATTTTTGAGAATTGTTATATTTTAACTGCATGTTTATGTTATATGATTGTATATATGTATATATGATTGTATTGTTTTTACGAAATGAAATGAATAAATAAAAGAATGAATGAATGAATGAATTTATGATGGAGGATTTGTTTTGTTTGTATATATATATACAGGATACAGCAGGTCAAGAGAGATACCGTACAATCACTACAGCTTACTACAGAGGAGCCATGGGATTTATCCTCATGTATGATGTCACAAATGAAGAATCATTCAACAGTGTACAGGACTGGTATGTCTATTCTATTAATAAGATAAAAGCAAATGAAGAGCTTGATTTTAAAAACAAACAAACAAAAAAAAAACGATATATCCCTAATTGTAAATTTGAGATATTTGCAGCTGAAGTTGCTTTGATATAAATGAAATAATAAGAAAATATGTAATACTTTTGATTAATGTTCCGAACTCGTTTCTGATATATAATGAGTGAGGTATAAAGTGGGAGGCATTGTTTCATTTATACAGTTGTGGTGTTACTTTAAAAGTGTAAAAAATGGCCTTTATTGGTTTTGTAATCAAACTCTTCAAATATATGGTTACGGTTCGTTATTCTGAAGGTTCGTTAGTCCGAAAATGAAATAAGGTTCGTTAGTTCGTTGGTTATTTTCGGACTAACGAACCTTATTTCATTTTCGAACTATCAAACCTTTGGAATAACGAACCCTATTTCATTTTCGGATTTACGAACCTTCGGAATAACGAACCTTATTTCATTTTCGGACTAACGAATCTTCGGACAAACGAACCTTCGGAATAATGCCACAAATGTTCGGATTAACAAACCCTTTTTCATTTTTGGACAAGCAAACATCTAGGTATATGTGGTTTGCGTGTTTTGGAAAAAACGAACCTTCGGAATAGCAAACCTTCCGAATAACAAAACCTTCGGAATAACGAAAATCACCCAAATATACAAGCAAAACTGAAAAGTAGTTGAGCATGACTACATCAGTACAATGTACTCCTAATTTAATACCAATTTATTTTTTCTTCTTTTTTGAATAACTGCTGAAGGTATTTCTGTTTGTAGATGTTTTAGTCTTTCAGTCTTCCTGCCTGTAAGCCTTTGAAACTATTTAATTTCTGCTGTGAATTATTTGTTTAAAGAATATTAAAAGTCCTTTTTTATGACAAATGGTTTAAATTTGTTCAGAGCATTTTATTCTAATTCTGTAGTAAATGAATTTTTTTTAACAACTTGAATATAAGAAGAATAATGGACATATGCAAATAATGATAATACTCAGTCTCAAGAAAGTATCATGCAAGACCACATCTTATGCACATAAATGTTGATTATTAGCTTTTCTCATCTCTCTATGGTTCAAGCGTTTGTAAATTACACACAGATTACCTCTGCCAATATATTTGCTAAATATTGTTTATTACAATTAGAAATTTTATTTGAGTAAGAAATGGTAGAACATGAGATTAACTTGAGGGAAATGAAATTGTACTGTTTTTCTCTCTAGGTGCACACAAATCAAGACATACTCATGGGACAATGCACAGGTGATTCTTGTTGGTAATAAATGTGACATGGAAGATGAGAGGGTCATCTCAACGGAAAAGGGTAAACAACTCGCTGATCAACTAGGTAAGTACTCTCGTGTATAGTAATTCACATTGGTACTGTATAGACTGAGGTTAAATCAGCATTCATTAAAGTATAAGTACACTGGTTCTCAATTGGGGCAAACCTATCAGAAAGAGTGAGAAGTGGCTTGATTATAAATGTTAGAAATTGTGTAAAAGTTAAGAGCTTGTGTCCTTTGTATTTTATGTCATTTCTGTCGATACACTGGAAGAGAAAAGGAC
Organism: Echinometra lucunter; assembly: GCA_029962745.1. NCBI lineage: Eukaryota > Metazoa > Echinodermata > Echinoidea > Camarodonta > Echinometridae > Echinometra > Echinometra lucunter. The sequence continues at coordinate 898,261 of CM057157.1, read as the reverse complement.
TAAATAGCTATGATTGAGGTCTGGTTTAAAAAGCAAGTTCACTCAGACTTAGACAAAATCAACTCATTTTTACTTTCATTGCATAGAAGCTGATTCATTTTATTAGCATCTGCAAAATTTAAGACTTTTTTTTTCAAACTTAGTTTTACATTTTTCTATTTCAAGAATGTTTTTATAATTGCTTGACATTAAAAAGAAAATTGATATTGAATTAAAACACAGTAAAAAAGAGTCCCACTTGAGAGCAAAACAACCTGTCTTATGTAAACAAACCAGGCTGGCAGTACGTGTGCCTGACCGATGTGTATTCTTTCAGACCCAACTCGTTTATCATGAATCAATATTTTGTTGAGCTAAGGTGCATTGTGAGCGTGCTATATTAAGTATGACCTACATACTATGATACATATAGGATTGATGGAGAACGTGTAGAGATGAAAAGTGTGCATGCAGCCATACTTCGTTGAATAAGATTAGAACCTAATCCACATTGTACATGAGTCATGCATACAATTTAGAAATCCATATTTACCATGTATCAGGTTAAAATATGGCAGTGATTTCGGACAAATTTAATCTGGGTGTAACAATAGAGTATTTTAGTTTTCAGAAATAATTCTGAGACAATCAACAAAGCTTTGAAAGCAGAAAAATTTAGTCCGAGTCTTTTGACCCAGTAAATATTGGTTCAATTTGCTATATCACAAATTGTCAATGTAGACTTAAGCCACATTGCTTTCACTTAGAAAGAACATAAAACGAAAAAAGGAAAATGTGCAGTATTCTGAGATATTGTTCAGAGACACCCTTTGGTTCTCAAAGTGAATCAGAAATATGATTCAATTTACCTCTTTATCATCATTAGAAAAAAGTTAAGTTTTAATTCATTTTGATTTAATTTTCATTTGATATGTCTGGAGGGTAACCTAGTAGGTGATTAAAAGACTGCTATCCCTTTAGAGCCTTGCACAAAAGCACACATAAATATTGTACAACATTATGCATGACAATGGAATGATGATAGGTATCAATATTAACATGAAGGGGCAGAACCTAAGAATAAGTAATGAACCAACTCTGTAAAGCTACTGTCAAAATTAATGAATATCTAAACATACTTTACATTAGAAATAAGTAGTTTGTAGTTTCACAGTTTTGCTTTTTATTTACTAGAAACGTATGTAGCTCATGATGGTTTGTATATCATGTGATGTTGGAAAGTAGACTATGTATTGTAAGAATCCACCTTATCCTTGGGAAGCTGTCCCCATCTAGGTTTAATGATGATAATGAAATAAAGGAAGTGTACCCCTAGGAGGTTTTGAGCATGGATCTAAGAGAGAGTGGGTGTTTAGTACACATGTTGGTGAATAGATGCATGCTTAATGGCCCATTAGGCTGTGCTATAGGTTCAAGCAAACTCATGATAAAAGTGTTCTTCAAACTCAAAACATAGCCTAAGGCAAGGCAGGTGCATTGCTAATGTAGTATAAGACTCTCGGTAGCAAGTTAAGAACCAGTGGAATGGAAGAAACACTTAGTAATATAGGATTTATTGGAGATAGTAAGGAGGAAAAATAAAGAGATAAAGGGAGACAAGGGTAGGGAGGAGAAAGAGAGAGAAAACAAAAACAAAAAGAGAGAGAGAGAGCAAGGAGAGACAAAGGGAGCAAGAAGAAGAAAGAAAAAAGTAGAGAGTGAAAGAAGAGTGCAAAGAGAGAGAGAAAGAAAGAAAGAGAGAGATAGCCGTGTACAGACAGAAAAAAATAATTAACCTGAAAAAGAAAACTGTATATTACCCAAGGAAATATGCAAGAGCACTATTAATTCCACTTTATTGATTTATTTATTTGAATAATCCTAGTGAGTATTATATAATTTTTTTTAAATTATGCAATATGCACAAGCATTATGAGTACTACATAGCATGGTAAACCAGAATAGAAGGAGTAAAATGCTTATTGTAATCTGAAAGAAAGTTTGACAGCTGGCCTTGAATCGGTTTTATTCAAGCTGACAGAATTTAAAGTCTTTCATATACACACATAAATATAAAAGAAATGCATTATCAGAAAGAGAGAATCTTCCACTCATTTGGATGTCTTTATAAAGAATGCGATGTGTATTGCTATCTGTATTGTTTGCATTCCAGATACGTTCTTTTACACCACTACCTTAGTGAGTAACACTATGAATTCATCACACTTTAAAAGGCATTGGCTAACTTTGTGAGCAGCTGATTTAAAAAAATTCTCAAACTAAGATGAAACATATGTATGAGTACTGGTATTTGTACTCAAAACCCCTGAAACCAACCATAATTTGGAATGAAAAACTGTTAGTAGACGCAAACAGCGATTCTATTATTTTTGGTCTCAGAGACAATAAATAAAAACACCGTTTTGCTCAAGTTAAAAAAATCTGTTATCTGCCTCCCTCCATTTGACATGCCAATACACACAGTACGGTCCGGTGAGCCATGTGGGCGTGCGCACTCCTCACGTCTAGTCTGTGCAACCGACCATTACAAATTTTTCAAACATTGGTTCACATTTCTAATATTTAAAAATACTTCCTTTGGATATTATACTTTGAAACTTTCAGACTGGTATTTTTGTACATAACCCTTATGTTTATTCCATTTCCAAGTAGCAAAATGAGTTTTTATTAATTATAACAATGTTAACCAATGCCTTTAAAGTGAAGATGGTAGATTTGCAGACTCCCTTTAGGCTTTATATTTGAAAGAGGTTTATGCTGTTTAAGAGCTTAGGCTGTGATTTCAAGGGCTTTATTGTATGAAAGGTGAAAAAGTTAGGTGTTTCATGTTTTGTTTTCAGAGATTTAGTAAGGATATTGACTTGCTCAGTGTAACTAGTCTTGATTGCAGAGGGATCATTGCCTCAGCATTGCTATTTACAGTACTGAGATCAAATACCTTGATGTAAACACAAAACAAAAAAATAAGTTCCCCTAAAACATATCCTTGTATTTTTTTGATCAGGAACCTTTGATGAAATCTGACAGAATCATGTAGCTACACTTCTCAGCTACATTTCCTGGAAAATTCAGGGCAAACCCTTCAGTCACGCTTCAGTGAACACAACAAATATGCAAAATTGTCATTTTTTGAAGTTCACAAGCTTCGTGCCATGACTTTGATGCTGTGATATCGGAACATACTTTAAGTTTTCTGCGTTTGAAGGCATGCAACATAAATTTTATTTGTTACCAAACATGCCAAATGAGTTGTGCACCAAATTTCATGCTTGAGTGAGCAAGAAATGAAAATGGCAAAAACTACAGTTTTGGCATCTTTTGCGCGTTGATATTGATCAAATGCAGAGGAATTCATGTTTTGAAAGGGTGTTTGCAACTTTTGCAAATGATACCTATCAATTCACGGTTGAATGAACACATAATAAAAACAAAATATCACCATGTTAAAATTATTGCCTTATTTTTGCACACTAAAAATTTTATTGATAACATTTTTAGCAGGTGTCTAATTCATTGATGCCAAGATGTCAGTGATATTTCTGTCACCAACTGTTAGAGTTCATTAATAGTAAAATATTTTGCCTTATTGCTGAAATATGAATTATTTGTTAATGCACTTTATCATCATTTATGCATTTCCTTTAATGCATTGCTCTGAATTGGTTGAGGTTGGAAAGTGTTCAAAACACAAGTCTAACCTATAACATTTAGATTCTAACAACTCCAAGTATTTACAAGGTACTCACAGTAGGCAGGAACTGCTATTACCTGTCATGAGAAAATGCCAAACATCTATTTTTTTATTTAATTTTCATTCATTTGGAGCTCTGATGAGGAGGTTGTTGCTATGATGGATGACATTTATACCATTATTAATAAAAACTTGAAGTGTTTACTGGTGACATTCCAATGGTGTCATTGTAGTAAAACAGATGGTTTAGGGTTTATTTGCTTTTCACTTTGTGTATTCTAGGATATGCTTTGGTATAATAAATCATGAGGTTAAAAGAAGAACTTTTGATGAAATGTGTGAAATTATCATGGACAATAATTATGATAATATCAAACAGATTGACATTTAGCACATAATGCAAAATATCATGACATGTCTGTCAATATCACGCATTCATACAAGATACACTTCATCTTCATTTTCTGTATTGTACTCCTATTCTGTTTTCACCACTTTAGGTTATGGTATATTCAGTCAGAATGGTTAACTGCATCCTTCACTTTTGTTGCACTCCCTGGTACAGAGAACAAATTTAGAATAGTGTATTGCTGTATTGCCCAATTGCATTATTGCTATTGCTTTGGCTTGAACCAAGGACCTTCAAGAGCTGGAGTCACATCTAACTAATTCCCTTTGAACCATGTTCGATGCCACCAGGAAAAAATATGTCAGGCATGTGCTTAACTGGATCTTCCTTGCAGATACGTAGACAAAAGATGCCTGCCTGGCCGCAAACTTATGGGCCAGTTTAATTGGAAATGCTTTTGTAATAATAACTTTTTGTCACCTCTTGTCTGATAATACTAACAGTACAAAGTGCTTATCTTTACGGAGGGGGGGGGGGGGGGGGGCAAGCAAAAGGAAATGGTGCAAAATTTCCTGAAAGGTGAATCAAAATTACTTGACTGGCTATGCCTGCCCACTAATCTGGCATAAAACATCACAAATAATACCGAAAT
>CM057157.1:846356-893069 GCA_029962745.1 Echinometra lucunter | reverse complement strand
TCTCTCTCTCTCTCTCTCATTTCCCTCCTATTTTATTTGCCCATCCAAACACATTACAAAAATTCTGTCATCGCTTCTCTAATCTAGTACTCTGACGTCATAGCATTTTGAAAAAAGTAACACAAATGAGGACGTTGAATGTGGGCTATTTTAGGATCGTGTAATACATAAAGATGGAAGCATTATTCTCTTTCATTTTCCCATTTTCTTAATTCCCAACAGTCTATGCCGATAGGATCAAGATAAATCAATGTTCAAGCAAAGAGATACAGCCTTCAAGTTGCCCGCACACAACCATCTCTCACAATCATGTCTCGCATTATCAGCGCAAAGGCTTTACAATTATACGATGTCTGCACGCAGGTATCCACGTTTTCATTAATGGTTGCTTTTATTAAATATACCGATATCTCCATAGCTACTTGATAATAATAACAATATAATAATAATTTCACAGTCACCACAATATACAAACGCCACTTATTCATTCAGGTTAACAAACATCAATATAGCATGGAATTCGGGTATGTCTACAAAATTTGTGTGTATACCTGTTTTACAATATTCTAAGAGGTTGGGATAACAAAACATAATGTAACATAAACGTTCTAAATGACAAAAAAATCATATCTTGCTATACTTTGCGACGCTAACTTTACAATACCAAGCAAAAGAGTATAATAACTAATATCTGGGCTCCATCTTAAATAAAATTCATGCACTGATCAGATAGGATTATTCTATACATATCTGTGCTAAAAAGGAAAGGAATGGTGTACAAAAAGCAAATATACAATGCATTATATTATCTTAACTATAAACTGCTTTAACTGTCAGGGGAAAAGGAGATTGTCGACAATCGAGTCACGGCTGTTGTTTAATAGATTCGTGTCCATTTCATGCTTTGCAGTATGGACGGCAAAAATGCTGGCGAATGATATTTTTCTACGACACATAAAGCAAATCAAGAAAATTCAATTTAGAACACTTGATAATCTCTACCCTTTATACTGTCATAATAACAATTTCAAGGGAATGGATAGTAAACAGTATTAGGAATGATAGTGGATGAGGTCAAATAAAGACAAGAAATTACTAACCATAAATGATTACAATATACAGATACTAGCCGGTTATCTCAAACTACTGATAAATTGTTTTAAAATGTATAGAAAAGCCATCAATTATTTCTATAACATGTTTAGACTTTGTTGATTGCAGAATGATATCGACACCGTTAGAAGATGGAATGACAACACTTAACGGCTGGGAAAGAAAACTGTGTAATGAAAAGCAAACTAATATTCCACTCTCTGTACCCAAGCACATGTCTGGAATAAGCGCCTATTTGTTTCCTCACATCAGTAAATATCGATAAGATAAACCTATGAAGATAAATACAACTAATTATTCCGAATCGCATATACAGTGTGCATTTCAATATTCAGCCCAGTGGCTCATCTGGAAGCCAGTAAGCATGAAAATGAAATCACATAAACACCCTACATCTGTTAATGCCAAGTTTATACATAAGCAACATTGCACTTTCGGCGTGTTCGATCTTTCGTTGATAAATTCACTATATAGGATGGTTACAGCAAAAGCACTTTCAGACTCGCTTTATACTTTTCACCTGCTTTTTTATTTCACAGAAACGTTCCCTAGAAAGCTGGTTCATGCTTTTTAATAAAGTGCCGGAATTGCACAGCACATAGCTTTGGAATTGAATTTAAAGGACATTACATATTACTCCAGCATTGTTGGTGTTTCCTGAGCAAGTGTTACCAACCTTAATGCATGTCCCCATATAAAGCTCATTCCATTCACACAGTATCGTATCACAGCCTAGCACTTTGGCAGCTATGCGCTTGCTTTTCTCCCGAGACAGAGCTGACGTCATTGCTACTATAGCAACAGAGGATGATTTAATCATGCAAGCAAGAGAGAAGCAGTTTCTCGTCATGGCCCAATGCAATGGCGCCACATATATGCTTTTCCCGACCACAGGCCAACTAGACAAAATAGTGTGTCCCCCCAAAAAAGACAAAATGGCAGCGCCCATGAAACACCTGCAAATAATCCTGGCATCTTGCCACTACACAAAAACTACACTATCATAATTTACTGTTTGTTTAAAAATGAAATAAATTATTTTTCAACAGTCATATCAAAAATGATACAATGCAATTTATACTGCTGAATTTGATTCCATTATGATGAAAGCTAAAGACGGAAAAAGAAAGAAAGCACATGGGGATAAGTGTACAATGTATAAATACCAATAACATAGAACTATGTATGACATATTGCACATCAATGTTGAATGGCGGGATTTCTTGAAAGGTTCTAAAAGACAATGAATGGATACAAACCAGGGGTCTTCATTAAACAATAAAATAAAAATATGAGAGAGAAAGACCTCAATACTTTGTCCCCCAGAGATATTTTCAGCAACCTGTTTAAGTACAAGCACACAATAGATGCTTTGTTTTATCTAAACTGAAGGATGGCTAGCTGCTAGATAAATATACTAAACAGAGAAATCCCATAAATATATACAAATTATTTTGCTTACTGTTAAAACAAGCATATTCCATATGTTTCAAGTTACAAATTGTACTCTTTCAAACACTTTCTCACAATTAATATCCATTAAAAACCAAAACAGGAAATAACTTTGGAATAATATGCAAAGATATTAATAGCTTATCTATATAATTAAGTCCCCATGACATTCAAGCTGTTAACCAATGAAAGTTACATAATTTGACTGAACATGTCATAAATACTAAGATAATATAATAGCTCCAACACTCTCATCCTCCATGATTAATTCCATGAATATTGTTGTGAGGCCCTGAAGGGTATGTTGCTCATAAAACTTTCACAAAGAATAAACAACCTCCTAACTGGGAACCGAACATAAACTTGGAAACAAACAGATCACTATGGTTTTTTTTTCCCAGTTACATTGTTGAGAGGAAAATTACTTAAACAGTTACCTCTTATCATGAAAAAGAAGAATAAAAAAAGTTTTTTTTCTTCTACATGAGCCTGAAAAGATATTCTCTTGTAAAGATAGAATTCAATCTGAGTAGATGAAACTAATTTATCTTTTTAATTTTGCCAATCATAGTCATATTCCTCCAATGGTTCACTCATTTTGATTGCATAGGTATGATAACTTGAATAGAATTCTCAAGTATCAATTATCTTCAGAATTCCTTGCCAGCAGTATCTACTAGAAATTATTTTTTCACATATTATATTATTAAAGCCTCATATTACACCTCCACATTTCATGTATTGCTTGTTATTTGAACACTGATCTTCTACATGAAAAAAAAAATCAAATTTTGTGTGTACATAAGTCAATCAATAACCTGGAAAGTCTACTACACCCAGTACAATATATCTTGAAATAAAGAAAATTACTTTGCCTAATTTTCTTTCTGTCATCCTATAATGAAAGAGGTATACAAACTTTAATTAGAATGGCAGTCACCAGAGGGACAAAAATGAATAACACATTTGGCAAGCAACCATTAAATAACTTATAGACCCAAACAAAGAGTAATTTCATTTTCAAGTGGAATTTCATTCTAACAATCATAAATACATGTATTCCCTTCTACATGAAGAAAGGTACTCAAAACTTGTAATACTTTGCTGCCATTACCGCATAATTCATAAAATGACATTTAAAGCATCATTATCTCATATGTTTTAACTCTCATTGATATTAATCATTCAACATTCAAACTTTCAAAGAATTGAACATAATTATGACTTTCTCATCTGAAGCATTCCTTGACCATCAGGACATAGAGAAGTCTTATAAAATAAACATTTCATGTTATTTGGCTTTTTTGTGAGTTGTATGGGACTATGTATCTTTAGTGAATTCATGATAGTACATGTATGTGCAGCTCTCATATTCCATTTGCTAAATAACATTGAGGTCACTGATATTGATAATGTAATCATCATACTATCAGAATGATACTAAAATGCATGTTAACTATATGTCATGGTTGATGTCAAACTGTGAGCATATGAGAGGCTAACAGTTTTTAGCATGATCACTTTGTCCATTTTTTTTCAAACAGTCAATTGGCAAAAAAACTACCATGTGACGGTCGCACAGTTATTATAATCATCAGAAGTGATCATGATGAAAATGTTCACTGTGTGTTTTTAATTTTTTTTTTTTAAAGTATACAGGTGTAGAATATTGCCTGTTACAAGTGATAATAGTATACGCCTCAAAGTCTTTTACATCCATATAGCTAATGGCATTCAGACTCTCCATAGATAAAAAGATACCTGTCAGTAAAAAGCCTCCAAACTCACCATAACCCATGCCATGCCAATTATCTTCTCAATAGAAAAACAGTAATGGAAAAGAACACTTTTGATTGATACAATGATATACTATAGTCAAACAAGTGTGAGAAGTCAGGGTGCATGTTAGATTGTGCTTCATATTATCAAGCATGTGAACACTCTTTCTACACAAACATCATGTTGAATTGCAGCTATAAGCAAGGAGTGTTCATACAAGATGTGTTACATTGTCTTTGAGACCATAATAAGGATAGCAGCATGGAATAAGAGATATGGGAAAGGAAATGATTTCTACATTCATGGCAAAGACATACATGGTAATACAATATATTTATTCTCTTCACCCTGCCTTTCTCACTCCCATCTATCTCATACAAACATTCATTCTATAACATGTCTCTTTGCAATGACTCTTGTTGCATATTTTCATTCTATTATTTTTGTACTTAAATAAAATAAGAATGGTCAAATCATAACATTTCTCATGCTTCTACCAACATTCTTTCATGGTATAACGTGAAATGGAGAATGAAGATTCAATGAACCTTTTTGTATAAATGTACTAAACCTTGCAATCATATTTATGTTTCTTTAAGGAGACACATTCTCAAATATATGTTGTTTAAATTTCCAACTCCTTACTCTTCGCATCAATATCTCTGTTCTGTATTTGTCTTTCTGTTCATTCTATTCATTCCTATTTCATCCCAATCCAACTTTCCACATCTCTTTCCCATTATGTACCCCCTTCCTCCCTCCCTCCAGCCCCCCTCCCTCCAGCCCCCATTCCCTGCCCTCCTACCCCCCATCAAAGCATCTTATCTTAGCAGGAACATGATGAATTAGCTTGCTGTTGTCCAGGGTCTGTGGGTGTGATGGTTGTGGAAGGTCTAAGTGTCTGGTCTGTATCAATAGTCTCTGACATCTTATCACAAATGATATCAACCAGTCGCTCAAAGGTCTGCTTAACATTGATGTTTTCCTTTGCACTTGTCTCAAAGAATTCAAGACCTGCGAAATAAAAAAAAAGAAATTGGTGATTAGAAACGATTACATCCAACAAAGTGCTATTCACAGAAATTAAAGAACATTTCTTCCATGAATATTTATCTCTTTCTAAACATGATATAGCTCAGTCTCTTCATACTACTCTGAAGGCAAGATAGGCCTTCTAATATTCTAACAGAGAGCTTTGGGAAATGAAGCTTAAAGTGTACAGTCTATGGGCTGGAATTCACTAAGGAGGTTTAGATTTAGATCATGGATTATTTAAATTTTGTGGTATAAGTACGCTTGATTTAGCACGTACACTCAGAAAGGTCCAATGATCCCTAATCATGAATGCATGTGTTTGGCAAATGGCGCTAATTTTACGCTTGTTGCCATGGTTTAGACAATGGATTATGTAGATTGATTTAAATAAACCTGCGTTAACCCATGGTCAAAACCAAGGCAACAAGCGTAAAATTAGCGCATTTTGCCAAACACACGCATTCATTACCGGGGATCATTGGACCTTTCTAAGTGTATGCACTTAATCAAGCGTACTTATACCACAAAATTTAAATAATCCATGGTCTAGATTTAAACCTCCTTTGTGAATTCTGGCCATTGTGTACAAACACTGTACAAGTTTGTTCATTTATTTATTATTTATTTATTCATGTTTTATTTAATACATCACTAAATAGCGGAGGGTAGTCCGATTTAGTTTTACAACCGCCTATCAATGGAGCCGTCCACAGAAAAACATATAATACAATACATGAATGATACAAACGAAATATGGAACAAAAATATAATACAATCATAATACAGTCAAAATATTTTTTAAAAATACATAAAAACATTACTAATCATGAAAAAAAAATACAAGTAGGTATTTATGCTTTACTTGAGGGAAGAGAAAAGACATTTTATATTGAATCTCTAACACCAGAATTACCCCATATATCAAAAGCCCGTCAAAACATGCACCAGTATTCAGGCCAAGATTCGTGTTTTTCAGCACATTTTTTTTTTACCAGTTTAGGTACCTCGGCCCCCCCCCCAAAAAAAGAAAGGGGCTCCCCAAAAAGGAAGGACGCCGAAATGGCAAATGTAATGTACAACCTGTTTTTTTTTTTTTTTTGCTTGTCGCGAAATTTTTGGACCTGTAATACGATAATAGTATACGCCTTACTCCCCTAATACGTTTTTTACGACACACGCACAATTTTTTTTTTTGGCACCCCCCCGCTTATCAGCTCTCCGCGACCGGGAGTTCACAGCCGGAATGCAATGATGTACAACCTTTTTTTTTTTTTTTAGATGCTAGATTACAAAAAAAATTTCCATGGCCATGGGCTCCCCCCCCCCTCATCAAATCCTTGATCCGCAGCTGCCAGCCAGTATTATGCCAGTATAGCAAGGATAACTGTGGCTACTGATAACATCAGTTCAGTGCTGTCAAAATTTCATAAAAAGTGATTAGCAGTTTATCTAAGGAAAGCTCTGAATGGATTTGTTTAGGAAATATGATGAGAAAAACAATATTCCCCAAATTGAGCTTCCATGTGGGGAAAAGGACTCTTGATATTCACATTTCCTTCAGGTTTCTGAAAAATCTATTTTCTTTATAAAAAAAATCATTGCCCTGACTACTGAAACAAATAACATCAACTTCCCAAGTATCTCTCTCCCCTCACTCATGTCATGACATTCCTCATTCCTTTTATTAATGAAAACAATTATGGAATTCAACACAAACACATGCAAATTGAATAGCAGTGATTCGAAATAAGAATATCTAGAGGGCAGCCTGTTTTTGAAATGTATCTTTTGTGGCAAAGCTTTTGTTTAACAACCTGTCACTGTGGGTGGAAGATTGATGGATGAGATTTCAGACCAATATAAATGCTAATTGCACAAAAACATACTGATAAGATGTATACTTGCACACTTGTACCACCCCCCCCCCCATGCACACAATACCTAGTAGTCACATACCACATACATGTAGAATGATAGAATAGGGTAGTATATCAGATGGATGAATATTACACTAACAGTGCTTTCTAAACATTACTGTATCTTACCAAATGTGATGGAAAAATGAAAAGTTCAAGTTATGTTCCACATGTTACCCAATCATCAATTGTTTCATGAAATTTTGCATATAAATTGCTTTGAAAACAGTTGTCTCCTTTGACATTTTGTCTGATTCCAGTTCTGGTAGGTAGGGCTTGATATGTGGATGGGATAAAAATATCTTTGGCTAGTCATATATAGAATAAAAAGATTCGGAATTGCTGGTGTCCAATTTCAAGTACAGCTTTACAAAAAGTGAATAATACTGAAAAATTTGATTCCCAAAATAGTCTTAGATATTGGATAGACACAGCACCCCTACTCAATAGAATGGAAATTGAAATATTTTAAAGGTAGACTTAAGCATACATCCCTGTATTGATTTATCTACAATCTATAAATACAATATACATTGTATTTTATTATGTTCTTTTTTATAAAGTATTGTGGAGGAGAGCCCTATATCTATTTCATCACTGTTTTCCATCCAAATATAATCCTAGAGTATAATCTCTTAACAGGATGAGAGCGTGCGTGGGTAGATGAAATTAATCAATCTTGTCGGAATTATTGCCTTTCAGCTGGCTTGACCTTTTGGTATTTCAGTAGAAGTCAAAAGTAAGGCCATGGTTTGAGGACACAGTCATCCACTTACTGATAAAATACCACATTTCACTATCAATTGTATATCGGAAGAAGCTTTCATAAATATACAAAGCTCTTGAAATGTGTCAGAAAGTAATTATTATCAGTGATCCTTTCACTCATTTTCATCTCTTTAATCTCTATACTATTCACTGATAGGAGTGAGTCAACATGTCAAAAACAATCCAAAAGAGTCAATATTGTGCAACAAGCCGGACTTGCAAAGTTACTTTCTGCCCCTATCTGATTAAGAATAAATTTTGAAATTTTCTATCACAAAATAATTTTCAAAAGTTTATATTACCAGGAATGATGAAAATTTAAATATTTTGTCCTCTTTCTTCCTAAACATTACTCTTCTAAATTACTTCTCATTATCCTTTGATTTTATCCTAAAAGCTTTGAGTGCTCTGTCCTTCCAAACCACTATGCATCCCTAAATTTCTAAACTTATCCAGAGACAATGCTTGTAGTGATAACATAAAAGTAGCCTCTAGCCGATGCCCCTACAGTTCGTCCCCCCAAAAATTACGATGGGCCTAAAAGTATTGATAATGAAAGAAATCATTTGAAATATGAAAACTCATTTTAGGTTACCGGTATAAAACTATAATTATTCCTCCACCAGTCAGTGAAGACCCCATCTGATTCGGTCCAGTAGTCATGAAGAAATACAAATTTTGAAACGGATGTCATAGGTCCATCCTGTCCAAGTTTGGACAGATAGAGAACTCAAAGCACAATGGACAATCCCACTAACCTTTTGAATGGTTTACAAAGGAAACCGCTGTTTTGTTTTCATTTGCTATGATTGTTATTGCAGTGGTGTATCATCATAGGTAATTATTCTTTCTGTAGTCCAGTAGTCAAAGGATTAGGGTGTCTTAAAGCGCACCATTGGTCACTTTACTCCATCTTTTATCAATAATGTCTGTAGCATCCACAAAATGAAAATATCTTGTTCACAGGAGACTAGTTTACAAATAATTTATTCCAATTCATGCACACTATTTCAACAAAGATTTTTCCAGATTATACAAAAGATCAAGACAAGGCACTTATGAAATAGTCTCATAATTTTGTTTTATGATCACTGAATTTTTCTTACTTACAAATAACCAACATCTTGAAAACTCTGTAAACTGCTCATCTTGTCTCATTCATGATTTATTTTGTTACCGAAAAACATATCCACATTCCTTTCATTTGCAACAGCAACAATAACATCAAGAATGATGATAACTATGACAAAATATAAAATATTTTCATCCCAACCAAAGCACAAATAAAAAGAAAAATAGTCATTTCTGCTGCAAAACTAAAAAAGGAGTGTGATTTGTCCATTGTGATTTAAGGGTCCCTTTTGTTCAAACTTGGACAGTAGGGACTTATGAATTGTTTACAAAAATCCCTATTTCTTTGTGACTACTGGACCAAATCAGGCGGGCCCGGGGTTCGAATCCCTGCTGCGGCACTAATGTCCTTTGGCAAGATATGAATCTACATTTGCCACGTCTTTCGGATGGTGACGTTAAAGGTCGGTCCCAGACATAATAATCATATTTGATTGATACACGTCTGTAAATCCCAATTCAACAACAAGACGGGGTCTTCACTAACCGGTAGAGAAATAGTTATGGTTTCATAATCTACAATGACTTTTCATATTGCAAACTGATTTCTTTCATAATTGATACATATAGGTTCATCATAATTTTTTTTTGTCAAACTGCACAGTGAGCTATCATGGTCCAGTGGTTTGAACACCTCACTAACTTTGCACAGGTTAGAGGTTCAAGCAAGGAGCTTCAAGAGCTGGAGCCCCAACAATTAATGCAAGCAGCTGCTGCTTTCTAAGAATGCACAAAAGAATCTACAGGTGTGCTGTTGCCTTTGATCCCAATGTTGGATGCCATCCACCTTCATGGGAAAACTGAGAAGTGATTTTTGTCTCAAATGAAATATCAGGAATATTTTATTTTCATTTGAATAAACAAAGTGAAAATGGAGCATATGCTAAAATATGAAAAAAAGCCTATGTCTGTTAATAAATTCAGCTATGTTGTATGATAGCAGTTTGAAGTTGTGAAAAAATTTGACAATCCTAAAATGCACATTTTGACACTCTTCTGATTACTTCTGACAAACGAAAAATAAAATGAGGCAATTATTTCAGTATTATTTGTGATGTTTTATGCCAGATTAGTGGGCAGGCATAGCCAGTCAAGTAATTTTGATTCACCTTTCAGGAAATTTTGCACCATTTCCTTTTGCTTGCCCCCCCCCCCTCTCCGTAAAGATAAGCACTTTGTACTGTTAGTATTATCAGACAAGAGGTGACAAAAAGTTATTATTACAAAAGCATTTCCAATTAAACTGGCCCATAAGTTTGCGGCCAGGCAGGCATCTTTTGTCTACGTATCTGCAAGGAAGATCCAGTTAAGCACATGCCTGACATATTTTTTCCTGGTGGCATCGAACATGGTTCAAAGGGAATTAGTTAGATGTGACTCCAGCTCTTGAAGGTCCTTGGTTCAAGCCAAAGCAATAGCAATAATGCAATTGGGCAATACAGCAATACACTATTCTAAATTTGTTCTCTGTACCAGGGAGTGCAACAAAAGTGAAGGATGCAGTTAACCATTCTGACTGAATATACCATAACCTAAAGTGGTGAAAACAGAATAGGAGTACAATACAGAAAATGAAGATGAAGTGTATCTTGTATGAATGCGTGATATTGACAGACATGTGATGATATTTTGCATTATGTGCTAAATGTCAATCTGTTTGATATTATCATAATTATTGTCCATGATAATTTCACACATTTCATCAAAAGTTCTTCTTTTAACCTCATGATTTATTATACCAAAGCATATCCTAGAATACACAAAGTGAAAAGCGAATAAACCCTAAACCATCTGTTTTACTACAATGACACCATTGGAATGTCACTAACAGTAAACACTTCGAGTTTTTATTAATAATGGTATAAATGTCATCCATCATAGCAACAACCTCCTCATCAGAGCTCCAAATGAATGAAAATTAAATAAAAAATAGATGTTTGGCATTTTCTCATGACAGGTAATAGCACTTCCTGCCTACTGAGAGTACCTTGTAAACACTTGGAGTTGTTAGAATCTAAATGTTAAAGGTTAGACTCGTGTTTTGAACACTTTCCAACCTCAACCAATTCAGAGCAATGCATTAAAGGAAATGCATAAATGATGATAAAGTGCAATAACAAATAATTCATATTTCAGCAATAATGCAAAATATTTTACTAGTAATGAACTATAACAGTTGGTGACAGAAATATCACTGACATCTTGGCATCAATGAATTAGACACCTGCTAAAAATGTTATCAATAAGATTTTTAGTGTGCAAAAATAAGGCAATAATTTTAACATGGTGATATTTTGTTTTTATTATGTGTTCATTCAACGGTGAATTGATAGGTATCATTTGCAAAAGTTGCAAACACCCTTTCAAAACATGAATTCCTCTGCATTTGATCAATATCACCGCGCAAAAGATGTCAAAACTGTAGTTTTTGCCATTTTCACTTCTTGCTCACTCAAGCATGAAATTTGGTGTACAACTCATTTGGCATGTTTGGTAACAAATGAAATTTATGTTGCATGCCTTCAAACGCAGAAAACTTAAAGTATGTTCCGATATCACTGCATCAAAGTCATGGCACGAAGCTTGTGAACTTCAAAAAATGACAATTTTGCATATTTGTTGTGTTCGCTGAAGTGTGACTGAAGGGTTTGCCCTGAATTTTCCAGGAAATGTAGCTGAGAAGTGTAGCTACATGATTCTGTATTCAGATTTCATCAAAGGTTCCTGATCAAAAAAATACAAGGATATGTTTTAGGGGGAACTTATTTTTTTGTTTTGTGTTTACATCAAGGTATTTGATTTCAATACTGTAAATAGCAATGCTGAGGCAATGATCCCTCTGCAATCAAGACTAGTTTGAATTCAATATCCTTACTAAATCTCTGAAAACAAAACATGAAACACTTAACTTTGTCACCTTTCATAGAATAGTTTGCATGTTACTAACAGTTTTTCATTCCAAATTATGGTTGGTTTCAGGGGTTTTGAGTACAAATACAAGTACTCCTACATATGTTTCATCTTAGTTTGAGAATTTTTTTAAATCAGCTGCTCACAAAGTTAGCCAATGCCTTTTAAAGTGTGATGAATTCATAGTGTTACTCACTAAGGTAGTGGTGTAAAAGAACGTATCTGGAATGCAAACAATACAGATAGCAATACACATCGCATTCTTTATAAAGACATCCAAATGAATGGAAGATTCTCTCTTTCTGATAATGCATTTCTTTTATATCTATGTGTATATGAAAGACTTTAAATTCTGTCAGCTTGAAAAATCATAAAACCGATTCAAGGCCAGCTGTCAAACTTTCTTTCAGATTACAATAAGCATTTTACTCCTTCTCTTCTGGTTTACCATGCTATGTAGTACTCATAATGCTTGTGCATATCGCATAATTTAAAAAAAAATTATATAATACTCACTAGGATTATTCAAATAAATAAATCAATAAAGTGGAATTAATAGTGCTCTTGCATATTTCCTTGGGTAATATACAGTTTTCTTTTTCAGGTTAATTATTTTTTTCTGTCTGTACATGGCTATCTCTCTCTTTCTTTCTTTCTCTCTCTCTTTGCACTCTTCTTTCACTCTCTACTTTTTTCTTTCTTCTTCTTGCTCCCTCTGTCTCTCCCTGCTCTCTCTCTCTCTCTCTTTTTTTGTTTTTGTTTTCTCTCTCTTTCTCCTCCCTACCCTTGTCTCCCTTTATCTCTTTATTTTTCCTCCTTACTATCTCCAATAAATCCTATATTACTAAGTGTTTCTTCCATTCCACTGGTTCTTAACTTGCTACCGAGAGTCTTATACTACATTAGCAATGCACCTGCCTTGCCTTAGGCTATGTTTTGAGTTTGAAGAACACTTTTATCATGAGTTTGCTTGAACCTATAGCACAGCCTAATGGGCCATTAAGCATGCATCTATTCACCAACATGTGTACTAAACACCCACTCTCTCTTAGATCCATGCTCAAAACCTCCTAGGGGTACAGTTCCTTTATTTCATTATCATCATTAAACCTAGATGGGGACAGCTTCCCAAGGATAAGGTGGATTCTTACAATACATAGTCTACTTTCCAACATCACATGAAATACAAACCATCATGAGCTACATACGTTTCTAGTAAATAAAAAGCAAAACTGTGAAACTACAAACTACTTATTTCTAATGTAAAGTATGTTTAGATACTCATTAATTTTGACAGTAGCTTTACAGAGTTGGTTCATACATTACTTATTCTTAGGTTCTGCCCCTTCATGTTAATATTTGATACCTATCATCATTCCATTGTAATGCATAATGTTGTACAATATTTATGTGTGCTTTTGTGCAAGGCTCTAAAGGGATAGCAGTCTTTTAATCACCTACTAGGTTACCCTCCAGACATATCAAATGAAAATTAAATCAAAATGAATTAAAACTTAACTTTTTTCTAATGATGATAAAGAGGTAAATTGAATCATATTTCTGATTCACTTTGAGAACCAAAGGGTGTCTCTGAACAATATCTCAGAATACTGCACATTTTCCTTTTTTCATTTTATATTCTTTCTAAGTGAAAGCAATGTGGCTTAAGTCTACATTGACAATTTGTGATATAGCAAAATTGAACCAATATTTCCTGGGTCAAAAGACTCGGACTAAATTTTTCTGCTTTCAAAGCTTTGTTGATTGTCTCAGAATTCTTTCTGAAAACTAAAATACTCTATTGTTACACCCAGATTAAATTTGTCCGAAATCACTGCCATATTTTAACCTGATACATGGTAAGTATGGATTTCTAAACTGTATGCATGACTCATGTACAATGTGGATTAGGTTATAATCTTATTCAACGAAGTATGGCTGAATGCACACTTTTCATCTCCACACGTTCTCCATCAATCCTATATGTATCATAGTATGTATCATAGTATGTAGGTCATACTTAATATAGCACGCTCACAATGCACCTTAGCTCAACAAAATATTGATTCATGATAAACGAGTTGGGTCTGAAAGAATACACATCGGTCAGGCACACGTACTGCCAGCCTGGTTTGTTTACATAAGACAGGTTGTTTTGCTCTCAAGTGGGACTCTTTTTTACTGTGTTTTAATTCAATATCAATTTTCTTTTTAATGTCAAGCAATTATAAAAACATTCTTTAAATAGAAAAATGTAAAACTAAGTTTGAAAAAAAAAGTCTTAAATTTTGCAGATGCTAATAAAAATGAATCAGCTTCTATGCAATGAAAGTGAAAATGAGTTGATTTTGTCTAAGTCTGAGTGAACTTGCTTTTTAAACCAGACCTCAATCATAGCTATTTAGTCCTTTTCTCTTCCAGTGTATCAACAGAAATGACATAAAATACAAAGGACACAAGCTCCTAACTTTTACACAATTTCTAACATTTATAATCAAGCCACTTCTCACTCTGTCTGATAGGTTTGCCCCAATTGAGAACCAGTTATTTATACTTTAATGAATGCTGATTTAACCCATAGAGGTACAGAGTCACCTTTAGGAGATGCTTTTGCAGTATCTGTTGGTCCAGAATGTTCGGCAGTTCATATCATACATGAGCAGAAAGAGAAAAATGCACTGAAAAATTGAGCCCATTCCCACTGTCGTATAGTGTGGCGTTCTTGAATTAGAGCAGTTTAACTGTTACTAATCATTAAACTCTTTAAATTGGCAATGCAGTGATTAATACATAATCACTATTTCCATGTTCAAATTGGCAATTTCTGATTCAATTTTACAAATATATTTCATTTTGGTTTATGTTCCATCCATATTTATTTTTTTCAAGCTACGTAAGCGTGGAAAAATATATTTTTAATTGCCAATTTGAGGATTGAAGAGGATTTATTTAGACCTCAGGAAAGTTCTGTACTGCTATGGGTTAACCTCAGTCTATACAGTGCCAATGTGAATTACTATACATGAGAGTACTTACCTAGTTGATCAGCGAGTTGTTTACCCTTTTCCGTTGAGATGACCCTCTCATCTTCCATGTCACATTTATTACCAACAAGAATCACCTGTGCATTGTCCCATGAGTATGTCTTGATTTGTGTGCACCTAGAGAAAAACAGCACAATATCATTTCCCTCAAGTTAATCTCATGTTCTACCATTTCTTACTCAAATAAAATTTCTAATTGTAATAAACAATATTTAGCAAATATATTGGCAGAGGTAATCTGTGTGTAATTTACAAACGCTTGAACCATAGAGAGATGAGAAAAGCTAATAATCAACATTTATGTGCATAAGATGTGGTCTTGCATGATACTTTGAGACTGAGTATTATTATTATTATTTGCATATGTCCATTATTCTTCTTATATTCAAGTTGTTAAAAAAAATCATTTACTACAGAATTAGAATAAAATGCTCTGAACAAATTTAAACCATTTGTCATAAAAAAGGACTTTTAATATTCTTTAAACAAATAATTCACAGCAGAAATGAAATAGTTTCAAAGGCTTACAGGCAGGCAGACTGAAAGACTAAAACATCTACAAATAGAAATACCTTCAGCAGTTATTCAAAAAAGAAGAAAAAATAAATTGGTATTAAATTAGGAGTACTGAAGTAGTCATGCTCAACTACTTTTCAGTTTTGCTTGTATATTTGGGCGATTTTCATTATTCCGAAGGTTTTGTTATTTGGAAGGGTTGCTATTCCGAAGGTTTGTTTTTCAAAAACACGCAAACCCCATATACCTAGATGTTTGCTTGTCCAAAAATGAAAAAGGGTTTGTTAATCCGAACATTTGTGGCATTATTCCGAAGGTTCGTTTGTCCGAAGATTTGTTAGTCCGAAAATGAAATAAGGTTCATTATTCCGAAGGTTTGATAGTCCGAAAATGAATTAAGGTTCGTTAGTCCGAAAATAACCAATGAACTAACGAACCTTATTTCATTTTCGGACTAACGAACCTTCAGAATAATGAACTGTAACCATATATTTGAAGAGTTTGATTACAAAACCAATAAAGGCCATTTTTTACACTTTTAAAGTAACACCACAACTGTATAAATGAAACAATGTCTCCCACTTTATACCTCACACATTATATATCAGAAATGAGTTTAGAACATTAATCAAAAGTATTACATATTTTCTTATTATTTCATTTATATCAAAGCAACTTCAGCTGCAAATATCTCAAATTTACAATTAGGGATATATCGGGGTTTTTTGTTTGTTTGTTTTTAAAATCAAGCTCTTCATTTGCTTTTATCTTAATAGAATAGACATACCAGTCCTGTACACTGTTGAATGATTCTTCATTTGTGACATCATACATGAGGATAAATCCCATGGCTCCCCTGTAGTAAGCTGTAGTGATTGTACGGTATCTCTCTTGACCTGCTGTATCCTGTTTATACAAACAAAATAACAAATCATCCATCATAAATTCATTCATTCATTCATTCATTCATTCATTTATTTATTCATTTCATTTCGTAAAAACAATACAATCATATATACATATATACAATCATATAACATAAACATGCAGTTAAAATATAACAATTCTCAAAAATGAAATGGGAAACTCAAATGAAAAGCCTGGAATGGCTTGTAAAACAAAGTTTCCCTTCAGATAAATAAAGAAAGTTTGGGAGCAGATCAAAAGAAATTCAGATGATACAAAGGCAGAAGCAAAACAACAAAAACAGGACATACAATGTAAAACGATATCAAAATCTAGGGTAAATATAATATAAAACATGAAATGAAAGGGAAATGGAAAGGGAAATAGTTGGTGGACATTTTAATGGTAATTAGAATACAAGATTAATTTAAATTTCTTTTTGAATGTTACAAGATCTTTGTATGAACGTATGGCCTGTGGTATATTATTCCAAATATACCACAGGTATATTGAAATGATATAAGGGGGGGGGGGGGGTTGTTTGTTGGTTTTATGTGACTTCTAAGAAAACATGCCTGCTTGTTATTAACCAAACAGAGGACTGACAGCTCTAAGTCCTATCTGAATGACTTGGTAATGAGGATTAATACCTTACCAAAAAGCACTAGCACATTGACTTAGTGCTAACTTGATATCAAACTCGTGTACGTGGATTACGAGACCAATGCTCAACCAACCAAGCTATCGCACATCCTCAAATATCTCCTATATCTAATTCCCGCATTACCTCACTATTATTGGCATGAGAGCACCATTCCTGTTTCTCTGTGGGTATATTTTGTGTGTACAAATAGTTGGCATTGTGTTTGCCCATCAACGTTATTACTCAGTTAGTATGACAGGACAAATGAAGCAGCTATCGAACATAATTAACATGGAGTACAGTCTTAAGTCATTGGCTGATCCAGGAGAATATTACAAATGAAATCATTAACTTTTCACACCATTGTTTGGCAAAGTACAATTCAAATTTAAAAAAAAAATCTTGAATCTCGATCTTATGAAAAGTTGGGGGACTATTTCTAAATGCTAAGTCTCTCACTCACAGTCATGAAATAATTGAATTTTACAATTAAAGGGGGGGGGGGGGGGAGAGGGGGAGGGGGAGGACGCATTTGTCTCATTTCTTCCAGATTCACATGAATACCTAACCCACTTCGACCCAAGACAAGATGGAAAGCACACCTCTGGATGGTTTGAAGAGATTGATGAGTTTCCCATAGAAGGTGATTGTATCTGATTAGGGTGCCTAATTGTATCTAACCACACACAATATCCATAGTCATTAGTCATGCACCATTTAAGCTCCAGATAGAGGTCCTAACCATTACAGCATGTGAGGGGGTGGGGAGGGGGCATTCGAAAGCATACACTTCATGTTCAATTTAATGTACAAATTCTGTTCAATTTCTGCACAAATTTGTCTGAATATTGTATAAATATGTATTGAATAGGAAATTTACGAATGTTCGATCTGATGATGATGATGATGATGATGATGATGATGATGATGATGATGATGAAGGAAGTGCCCCCCTTCCTCCGTCGTGCAGGAATTTGAAATACATTTAATTATTTGTTCCTATTTCTTGCCTGTCGGGGTTGGCAGGAATGTAATCAAGGATGATGTCATTATTTTTCTGTTATGTATTCAATATCATGTCTTGTTTATGTACAATTTTGTTTTGGTATAATCTGTCTTTGTTTTGTTTTGGTATAATCTGTCTTTGTTTTGTTTCTGTTAAATTTTTGTTTTGTTTTGTTTTGATTTTGATGATACTCCTCAAATGTCAGAATTCTTTATCAATAAATTTGAATTTGAATTTGAATTTGAATTTGAATTTGAATTTGTTCAAATGTAGAATTCCCTACCAACTGTTACAAGCTAGTCCTCACTTTGAATTTCAGAATACTATTCTCTTACAAATGAATTAGGAAATAGATTAAATAAGATTTTAGCAATGTACACTGATGTAAAATTTAATAAAGAGCTTCATAACAGTGACATTCAAAAGAAGGGCCATTGTGGAACTTTTCCACATTGTCATCTCATCTTTATCTTCTACTAGCTTGCTGATTTCATTAAAGGGTAAGTCCACCCTAGAAGTTTCACTGTTTCAATAAAAGGAGAAAGTTGAACAGCACTTAAAAAAAAAGAAATGAGCAAAATCGGTCAAAGAATAAGAAAATTACACTCATTTACATTTTCTAGTAAACAACTCTCGGCTCTGCAAATTGGCAACACTGATGACATCATATGCAAGCAGGTCTCCATTCACTTTATACATGAAATTTCACATTTTCTCAATTTTCTTGGAAGTTGCACATTTTCTAACCCCATAGTCAATGTATGTTCAGAAGAATTGCTTTTTACCTATTATACTTTGACTATGGCGCAAGAAAATGTGTAACTTCCAAGAAAATTGAGAAAATGTGAAACTTCATGCACAAGTGAATGGAGACCTGCTCGCATATGATGTCATCAGTGTTGCCAATTTGCAGAGCCGAGAGTAGTTTACTAGAAAATGTAAATGAGTGTAATTTTCTTATTCTTTGACCGATTTTGCTCATTTCTTTTTGAAAATGCTGTTCAAATTTATCTCTTTTTATTGAAATAGTGAAATTTCTAGGGTGGACTTACCCTTTAACCCCTTGGCTTTTGGAACCAGGTGGCATCTGTATTAAGTCTAGGGGAATATAAGAATTCAGTAGTCAATGGATTGACTAGGGAATATAAGAATTCAGTAGTCAATGGATTGACTAAGGAATATAAGAATTCAGTAGTCAATGGATTGACTAGGGAATATAAGAATTTAGTAGTCAATGGATTGTTAAGATGCCTCCCCCCGCCCCTGGAATTTTCAAAGCTAACATTTTTATTCAATTTTTTGAAAATATTCCACCTAAAGTGCGCACCAAAGCATTCCATTTCAATTGGAATAGCTCCCTCCTATGGGAGGAGAGATACCCCCTCCGACACCTCCTCCCACACCCTCCCCCAATCTTTCGCTTTTCCCTCTCACTTCCATGTTCCCCTAAATATTGAAAATACACCCAATGTATTCCCCCCCCCTTCATGAAAAGAATCCTGTGTTACAGCCTTGAATAGAGGGGTGATGGTGCAAAAACTTTTCTTATCAAATGAGAATTATCCTGGTACCAGTCAATATCTACTTCCTTTCCAAGGTTAATCATGGTCAGTATAATAGGTGATCTTGTTAGTCACACAATCTACAGTGCTTGCCCTTCTAAATGAACTATGAGGATGTATCAACTGAAGACAACGGTCTACATGGACATTTTTACCATCAACTTTAATAGTGTTTTCAAGAGGTTATATCAACATCCATTGGTGTGTAATTGAAAAGAATACACATAGTAATAATTGTACACGTATAATTTTATGAGGAACTAAAGTAAATAAGCTTAATTATGGCAAAATGTACCCAAAGGGAACATAACAAGAATCATCCAAAGCAGCCATTTTGCAAGTTGAAACCAAACTGAAATTCTTGTTCTGCTAGGGGCAAACAAGGATTTAACGCTCAAACTTTGATATTTCAAACAACTATGTTTATTTAATATGTTAAGAAGGCAAGTTGAAGTTGAAAGCTTGTGCGAATTCCCGGAATTGACATTTGAATTTAAAGGAAAACATATGTCTTTAATGCAATGAAGATATTTTGCAGATCATAAAAATTCCCCAAATTTCCTCTTGAATACCACCATCACCTTTGCTTACTAACTCAGATGATGGATCATATATTCACAAAGATACTATGAAATATATCGGCCATGTTTATGAACTTATTGGATGGTTACATTGGCCTGTTCAGTACTAATTGGTGCTAGCAGTGTTATAATTTTATACATTTCGTTATTTGACTTGACAAAATAACTTTCCTCATAATAACAGGGAGTCCCATTTCATCTCTCCTTCATTCTCTTTACCTACATGTAATGTTTGTTTTTCTCCCTTTCTCTTAATTTCCTCTTAGGCACAAGTTCCTATGAACACTACAAACAACAAAGTTAGTGAAATGATAAAAATTGCATGGAAAAATGTATAGTTTTGGATGAACTCCAAAAAGCATTCACCAATGTCCAATATAAAGCATGCCCATTACAAAATCCCTCGCGAAAATTCTGCACTGGTTTTAACATTTTTCATAAAAGGAAGATATCTTGGTTGCAAAAAATAAATAATTACCATCAGCCTTTCAATGATTAATAATACATAAAGAGAGAGAAAAAAAACACTTTCATCTCTTAGAACGCATAGGGACATACAGACGTAATGTGTTATGCGCTATATAAAAACTGTTCATTATTATTATTATTAGTATTATTATCAAAATAATGGTTGATACTAGTGTACTATTTGAGGACACAATCATTCATCACTTTGTACATAGAGTTGGGTTGATTAGTCATGATTAGTAAGCAGCTCAGTGAATGGCTGCTACATATTGATTCCTTCTCCATCCTCAGGCTTTGTTAATCAGACCTTAACCAGCATGCATCATCACTACTATACATACACCATCCACAATCTCACAAACATGAAGTCATGTACAATATAGTACCAATACATGGCTGTCATATATATACCATGAAAAGTCTTGTCTACAGCATTCTTTGTATGGGTATTATGGTGAAATCTGGTTTATTAGGCTTTTATAATAACCACCTTCTTAAACTATATAAAATGTTTTCATTCTCCATTCAAATCTCACCAACTATGAATTACACATCTTTCTTGTACTACATATTTTTACAGGAATTACTAATCCAAGTGTTTCTTTTCCAACTCAACTCAACTTTGAAATTTAGTAGATAATATGTACTAGAAACCAAACATTACTCATGTTAATTTTCTCTATTTCTTTAAATGTAAAAAAGAAAATGTAAAGCTTCTATATTTGCCTTAAATGAATGTTCTCAGCTTTTATTTCTAGTACAGATATTGTGTGATATTACAAACGATGTAATGATGAATCAACCCATTAAACATAAAGCTTAAATGATTGTAATGTTCCATATCCATATCCATCTCATAATAAGTCCTATTGCAGAACAGATGCCTATTTCACATGGGCTTTCCACATCAAACCACCTATATGTTAATACAGTTAAGAAGTCTATCAATCATCACATGTTGTCAGGTAGATATAAAGCTTCTATTTCTAAGACAGATACATGTATGATAGAATGCTGCTAGAATCCAGATGGGTTTGTGTATGTAACTCCGCTTTCAGACGTAACAACTTATATCGTCTATTCATACGACGTATGGATATACGACGTATTGGTATGAGACCTTTCAGACGCAACGCCGTTATCCAATAATTGTATAGGAGCATTCAGATGTACCTCGCGCTCAGTCGAACTTTCGTGGGAAGCTCATGAATATGTACGAGTCCCTTGCGCAGTATGAACTTCACGCGGGCTTTGCGCTTCGTGTTTGTGTTGTGCGCGTTGTGCTGGACTCATAGTAGAGGTTGGGCTTTAAGCGCGTGTTGCAAATAAGTCCCGCCTACTTATACGACGTACGGATATGAGAGCATTCAGACGTGAATTTACATCGTATGGATATAGGATAATCGTACGAAACAATGCCCAAACCATCGTTTTGATATACGTCGTATATTGAAACGACGTATCAATATAAGAGCATTCAGATGCTAAAAAACGTCCTATATCCATACATCGTATATCCATACGTTGTATATCGATACAAGAACTCTCTCGTCTGAAAGCGGGGTAAATGTAGCTTAGTGTATGGGAGCATGCTACACACTCTACTGTCATACTTCAGACCCATATCATTTTGCATTCAAACAAACCAAAGAGCACTGTATCATGTATAACATGTAATGAATATAAATCAAAAGATGAAACTTTCAATGGCATGGTCAACAAATCAAAACGCTAAAATAAAAACCATAAAATCTAACAATTTTGCTATATCAGGAAGAAGAATGGCATTTCTTCAACAGAAGTACGCCCTTCCGTTTGAAGAGCTGCGGAATATATTCATACCTAAGGCTAATAGTAAAATAAAAGTAAGATTTTCTATCAACTTTGACACTTCTATTCATGTATGAAATGTATTCCTTGGTGCAGTTTTCTCTGAGTTTACAGTAAACATACATGTAGATGAACTTCATTCCTACATTCAGGGTTCTCACTAGAAAAAAATCCACACATGGTTCCCCCTCTGCGCCAAGCGCGGAATTTTCGGAAGTTTACGGAAGTTTTACGGAATAACACCTAAAGTTAGGTGTGGCAGCAGTATATGCTATAGTAAAAAGATGAAAAATACTTCTTGGTAAGCAGGAGTTGTGTACTAATGGCATTATAGTAAAAATACATTGCCAAAAAGCAAAACAATCTGTGGCATTTATCATTATTGTTAGGAATATATACTCCAATGTTTTTTTACCTTTGTTGCCACGCATGGTGCAGCAATTTCACACATGGTTCTTCCTTGTCTGAAACCCTTTACGCATGGTATTGGAACCATGGGTGTTATGTACTGTCGAGAACCATGCCTACATTCATATCTACTGCAGATGTCATCCATCATTTTCAATATAAGATAACAACCTGTTTGCATTTCTAAATATAACTTCAAAATAGAAAGATAAATTTTAGTCTATTCATGTCATCTATGGTTTCATAAATATGGCTTTATTACTCTCTGGATCACTGTACTGTGCAATACTATGAATGTCAATAGAAACAGACTGAAGGGAATTGATTATGATGGGACATTTAAATAGAATGCTCTGGAAAAGTATATTCTTCTTTTACATCCCATTCTTCTGTTGTAAACATCAAGGAATATTATAAAATTATACTGGAATTCCACCATCTGACCAAAGATGTATGGTTTTAGGTTGCATGGTGCTCAATGACAGGTTTACAATCAGGGTAAAGCAGTGGTCGATCCATGGGCAGAACCGCCCCCCCCCCCTTGAAGTGCCGAGGACCTTTTTTTCTTTCTTTCTTTTTTGCTTATCAGCAAATTTGGGGGGTAAAATAGACAACTTAAAGTTCCAAGGACCTTGTCTTTTTGCTTGCCACAAAATCTTTTTGACAAAACAGACACCTGAAAAAAGTCGATCACCCCCTCCCCCCACTCCAACCCCCCTTGAAAAATTCTGGATCTGCAACTGTAAAGGGTTGAGGTTAGCATTTGGCAAGTGGTAGTAATCAACTGCAAATATCACATCAGCATGTGTTGTATGATGATAGAAGCACATAGAGGCATCATTGCATGTAAAATATACTTTAGGACATTGTCGTTAAAATGAATTCTAGAGTATAACCTCCTGATGCTCATCATCTATTTCTAGGTGATAGATTGATAACAAGGTGTCTTGATCTACTATCGCTGAAGGCTTCATTGAGTTTCACTTCAATGAATACACACCTGTGCCATCTGAACACATGATAGATTAATTCATTATAAGCTGGGCCAGTAGTCTTTTACTATTCAACTGAGCTCATGTTACACAATGGAAGAGCAATGGATTCGGATTGTATCAGTTAGGATTGATGTAGCAATAGGCTTCATTCAAATGTAAATTTGAAAAATATATTACTTGAACATTGTTCAATACATGTTATTATTATGTGAATTCATTGTGGTCAGTAAATTGAAATCTGATCAGTTACACATTTGCATGAAAATAGCTCAAAGAATTTTACATACAACAAAATAGTGAAACAAATATTAAGGAATGTGGAGTACAGGATAAACACACCATGTAGCATGTTTAGTAGTTCATGGAATGTAGATGTTTAGAAAGAAATTAGGTCCTTTCAAGCAGTAAACTATAGTTTGAAAAATTTAATTCTACACTGTGTAATATTGTGTAATGCTTGCAGCATCAGCTATTAAAATCAACTTCATTGCAGCATTGCTACTTGCAATGCTGACAACAAAGTGATTTCCCAATGTCTAGCTAACAGGTAAACTTTCAAAGGACCCCAATGTAATACATGTACAGTGTATGTAATTATTATTATTGTTATTATTATTATTATTATTATTATTATTATTTGGTTTAGCATCACCTGTGCCTGGGAGGTGAAAAGCAAACTGAATCACTGTAACCAGCAGGTCTCTCCTCCCGATATCACTGATTCGGGGTGTGCAGGTGGACCACATACACCGGGGTTTCCCCCTACTCTTATACGAATAGTGCAGAGGGATCTTTAACGTGCAAAGGTGGTGACTCTCCTTTACACGGGACCTCCATTTAACATCCTACTAAGAACAGAGTGTTTTTCACTGTAGCATAGCCTGCATCTATGAAACAGGGGAGGGGCACGATAACACACAATGAAGGCTTCAGTCATCCCCCCGGGTCGGACTTGAACCCACAGTCTGTGGTTCGACAGGCAGACGCTCTACCGACTGAGCCAACTCGCTCCCTCTTAATTAGGTAGATTATGAGTTGAGGAGCAAAGGAACTATCAGCATGTATATCAAGGAATAATCAATAATGATAATGAAGGGAATAAGTGCAGTAACAGCTGGCATAGTGAGTTAGACTTCTTAGGTGTAAAGTCATGAATAACATCATAAGCAGAGCTTTTGTTTCCAACGATGGTAGACATAATACTAATCTTGTTCCAAACACTTATTTTAAAGCATAATTACACCTACTATTTATTCTAGACAAATAAACTGCATTAGCATACCTACAGGTTTAATGTTTAATTTTACAAAATATGACCACTCCATGTTTTAAAATACCACTTTCTTTAAAATAAGTACTCAATTAAAAAGGTAATGATTAAAACTTCATTTTTTCTTTTAAAGTAAATATTCATTGATTTTTATATCTGACTTTATTTTCATTATTGTATGGGTGAAGCTTGGATTTTCAGGTGCAGACACCACAGTATATTCAGTGTTTCAAGAGGGAAAGAATACCATCCATGCTATCATTTGGAGGGCTTTTAAATTTGAAACTCTGACTGATCATCATTTACCCTTATCCTGTACCGGTATATTTACAAACAAAAGATTTTAGTTACCACGATTGCTTTGGCTTCACTTTTAGAATGGTGTGAAATACGGTCACATTTAAACGCACTAAACTTATTATTTGAGAAATAATTAAAATTGCAAATATGTTAATTTGTTATGGGACTTTGTCTGCTCGTGCAGGAATGGTGCCTTCTATGACATCATTAAAACATCATTATTTCGGCACTCAGTGGTAGAGAAGTGGTCTCGTGGCCAGAAACCAAGCGGATGTGCAAATACCCTTTGGTTAAGGTATTAATCTTCATTACCAAGTCCTACGGAGGGGATTTAAAGCCGTCAGTCCGCTGGTTACTTACTAACAAGCATTTACATGCTTTCTTAGCAGTCAGGTGAAATAACCAACCATTTTTCTGGCAAATCATGCTGGGAGGTGGTTTTATTTGTATTATTTTTTTTTATCACCCGATATGCAATTGATGTAAAACTTATAATACAATTGCTATCTGTTAGCTTCCCAGTTTCTAGTGATATTTGCAATATTTGTGGGTTTCTTTGAACAGGCACTTTAAATTCAAGGCAACATCTAAAATACACTGTATGCATGACTGCATGGGAGTATAATCAAGTAAGAGAATGAAAGGCAATCACTCTACATGTGAAGTGATACATGCATGAACACCTTCCTTATTCAAAACCTTGAAAATAAGGTTTGGAATAAAGGTCAGAATTGAAGAACAGTTTTTTGAAATTTACCCAGATTTGTAGCTTGACCCTCTTGTCCTGTCTGAAAACTGTCTTGACCTTGAAATCAATACCAACAGTGCTGACAAACGCTGATGTGAAGGAATCATCTGCGTAACGGAAGAGAAATGATGTCTTTCCAACACTGCTGTTACCAATGATCAGAAGCTTGAACATGTAATCAAAGTTCTGATCAGCTGCATCCTTCTGCCATTTGTTGTCTACTGATGCTGATGCCATCTGTATAGAAACAAACAAAACAAAATATAGAGAGCTTCATTATATCCTCATGTCTATTCCAGATTTAAGTTTTACATTTAATATTCTCAATCATTCAGTCATATTCCTCTTTGTTCCACTGGGTTCAACGGCAATTGTCTGCTGAACGCCAGCAAGGAGTAAACTCACGCACTTCAGTATGAAAGTAAAGGCGCAATCACACATCGCCGATTTAGACGGCGGTTCGGCAATCCGCCGTGAATAATAATAATAATAATAATAATATACAGTTCTTGTATAGCTCATATCACATTATGATATAACGTCTCTATGCGCTTCCAAAGGACGTGAACTGCCAAAGACCGTGTTAACACCGTACACAAAGCCTGGTCAACGGTCACTCATCCGCCATGAACATTGTGTTGAAACGTATTTAAAGCGCGTTTAAAGGCTTTCCACCATCGCTCTGACGCGGTTCTCAAACCGCCGTGAAGTGCCGTCTAAATTGGCGATGTGTGATTGCACCTTTAGTGTCTTTCTAGCTCTACACAGAATGTATAGTAAAGGATTCATCATGAAGGTGATCCTACATTACGTTTCTGTACAGAAGCATATATTCTGATTTCTTTTAGTATCTTCCTTAATAATATAAAAGTAAATGTAATCCTAGTTTCATCATATCATACTGAAATACAAGCTATCCCTAATATCAAGTCAAAAAATCACTAAATAAGGATTTCAAAGAACTTATTCCAAATAAATGTTACATTCTTCAGCTTTGCAATGTAAAAAAGCCTCAGTTTGATACCAGTTATATATTTACAATTAACAATCAAAAGTGCTGAATTACTATTATTTTTCGTTTTGAGCACTTAGTACAACCTACTGCATTCCTTTAAAAATAAATCAAGCAGAAATCTTACACACGTACTTCACTTTTTTAAAAGATCCCAGAAATAAGTTTAAGTTCCCAAGGACATGGAAGAGATGCTGGAGTCACTTGAAGTCAAAGCTTGATTATTCCTTATAAACAGCAACTCCATGGCCATTTGTTTTGCCTCCCATTAAATACATTTATAGGAGACAGAATATATATTGTATAACCAAGGATCATGAAGTAATATAATCTACAAGAAAGTGCTTTTAATAGCTGTCTTTATCCACCCTGTAAAGGCTTAAGAGACTTCATAAAACAATCATAAAATGTATGATAACAATTGTGCTGGTTTGTAACCTACTTGTACATAAGCTTTGATCTGCCATTTCAAAACCTGAGGGATAAATGGCACTTTACACAATATCTATTCTCTGGGTGTATCTACAAACTAGTTAGAGATAAAACTGATATCTGAAGGAGATTTGCATCTCTACAGCCTTATCAAGGTACTGTGACCATATTACCATCAAATTATGGAAAGTACATGTACCATTATTTGATGGTAATTTTGTCAACTTATAATGGGTACCATGACAGTGCAACATAATGGTACTTATTTAGAGCTTGATCATTTTGCCCAATTTCTTAACTTGCTGTAGGAATGTAGAAAATTTTCATTAACATACAAAGAAAATTATAACATCCATATCATAGCATGTGATGAATGCTAACAAAGCATTACTTGCCTCAACCACTTTGGAATCAATCCAAGTTAAAGGATCTTTTTTTTTTTTGATTTCGCATTGTATCTGAAGTACTAGTACACTACGCACATTTGCTCCATGACCAGTTTCAATTATCCACATGCTACATGTATATACATGCCACATGTACTTACTTCTCCTATACATAAGACCCTGCATCATTGATAGATTATCGATGGTACATGTACTTACTTCTCCTATACATAAGACCTTGCATCATTGATAGATTATCGATGGTACATGTACTTACTTCTCCTATACATAAGACCCTGCATCATTGATAGATTATCGATGGTACATGTACTTACTTCTCCTATACATAAGACCTTGCATCATTGATAGATTATCGATGGTACATGTACTTACTTCTCCTATACATAAGACCCTGCATCATTGATAGATTATCGATGGTACATGTACTTACTTCTCCTATACATAAGACCTTGCATCATTGATAGATTATCGATGGTACATGTACTTACTTCTCCTATACATAAGACCCTGCATCATTGATAGATTAACAATGGTACATGTACTTACTTCTCCTATACATAAGACCTTGCATCATTGATAGATTATCGATGGTACATGTACTATTCAAAATAGTTTCATTAGCTCTAAATACATATAAATTCCTCTTTTTATCAACTGTGTATTCAACTATTCATGGTACCCACAATTCATAGAGTTATCACCCATGATCAGAACAGTTCATTCATAGTTAAAGGGGCTTTCACAACTGGTCGTGCGATCATTTGTGACAGTACGGTCACATGCTATGTTGCACATGATCACAAACAGTTGCAAACAGTTGCCAGACTGAGTGTGAAAGGGGCCTTAGGTCTTATTCTTCAAAGAACCCATTCAACCTGATAAGCAGACATTGGTATGAAAGAGACTGTTTGTGCATTGATACATTTCAAAGGTTGGGAGTGTGAGAAGAGCCTGCAATAGTTCAAGAGGCCTTTAGAGTTTGAATAGAATTAAATTCCTCTACAGGCAGTACATAGTGTATGCTGCACCTTCTGCTTTTTTATGAAGAGAATAGAAAAGTTTGTCTTTTTTTTTCAATTCATTTTGCAAAATTAAATCAAAATACAATATAAAAGTAACATCAAGTACATATATAAGATTTTGCAGGGCTTTCCATGAAGGTTAAGATAACCTGTAAATTTGGATTGCCCAGACAGTAAAGAAAATATACAGTTATTACAGTAATGAAAATACAGTTAGAAAACAGTTTGAAAGAAAAAAAATAAGACACCTAAATTACAATTTGAACAAGAAAGGAAATGAAAGGGGAAAAGGGGAAGTTAGAGAGAAAAAATAGATATAGCATTACAATTAACTGTGATGATTAATAATTCTTTACTGATAAGATCTTATATTGTTTCCAAGAAGAAGATGAAAATTATGATTTATAATATCATGGGGAATCATGTTCCAGTGTTTGGAACATGATTCAGCTAAGAGTCAAACCCATTGACAAGATGCTATGCTACATTGCATAAGCTATAAATTTTGCACCTATTTTGGCAATGCTGTTTAAATAAACCAGGTATCTGCAATGTTACGGGGCTAGACTAGACAAGCTCTGCTTTTTCTAGCCCCGTCCACATTATGTTCTATTTTTCCTTTTCTTGTAATGTTTGCATATATCGATATAGATTCTTCTTGTTCTCTTTTGTTTTATGTGTCTAAATCTGTGCTTTGCTTTATATTACTTTGTATAATTTTCTGATTTTTAATGTGGAGAATCAATAAATGAAAGTGAATGAATTACAGTAATATAACTAGGTCCCGAAGCAAAAAATAGGCATCAAATAGGCACAAATTATGCGTAAAATAAGAGGAAGCAAAATACCGCAACATTTGGTGGGAGCCATTCATATTGCCAGGAGTCTGAAGCATAGGCTATCCGTAAAATAGGCATAATATTCACGCCTATCTTATAGATAGGTGGGTAATATGAACTGAGATACTGATCAACTCTGTATTGGAAAGCAATTCACTATTCTACAAAATAGATCAACTTGGTTCAATTTAGCAGGCACACTAATCCCACAAATAGTTAATAATGCTAATCAAATCAATGAACTGAAAAGCACTTCATCTGATTATAAAGTAGATCAACTTTATCAACTGTAGAAGACAAGATAATCTCATAAGTACTGAAATGGTGACTGTTAAGATTACAAGGTATGGAAACACTCTTCAACTAAACCTCACAGATAAGATAAACACTGCAAGACATGCAGATACTCAGAATAGTTAGGCCTAATGGGCACTCTATGAGGATCTCCAAAGAACATCACAAAATGGATGTGGTAAATTCTTTTGCAGAAGAATTATCCAGGACTAGATTACCTTTCCTGAACACTTGGTACAATCAATCTAGCTATAAGATAGGTATGTCAACAAAGATTATTATGCCTCCAAATCACACTTTCTCATGCCCAGCTATAGCACTGCAAACTACCTTCGGAATTCGCCAGTGGATCAGTAAATCTAACTGTGATATCAGAATCTAAAATTGATTTTTCAAACTCAAAAGATGGACTTTTGATTGATACGATGTCCTACCTTCTTGGCGATTTCAATCTAACTGTGATCGGCGATCGGCGAAGAGAGCGTTACATGCAGCGCGCACTCTCGCACGTATCGGCGAACAACGCCTCTCTTCGCCGATCGCGTCCAGCACCTGTGGCGGGACCAGCGGGTGTAAGATGTTGGAGGTCGTGCTGTTGACATGGAAATTAAGCAAGCGGTGAAATTGCCAAGAAGGTAGGACATCATATCAATCAAAAGTTGATCTTTTTAGTTTGAAAAATAAATTTTAGATTCTGATATCACAGTTAGATTTACTGATCCACTGGCGAATTCCGAAGGTAGTTTGCTAGCCAGGCATGAGAAAGTGTGATTTGGAGGCATCATAATCTTTGTTGACATATCTCTACACAGGGACCAATATGAGCCGGTTATATTATAGCTATTCGTACAGTATCAGAATACAATCAACAAATAGCTATCTTGTAGCTACAATCAACCACAACAGAACAAAAATCAGAAGTTTAATGGTAGATTCTGGTGGGATAAGCACTTTGACCTTTCACAAATTATTCTATTCGACTCCTCTCATAAGAGAACAAAGTAATACAATGATTTCAAAAGAAGTGACCGGGAATGGCAGGCTAATGCCTTCGTCCTGTATAAGATGATGACGATGATGATGATGATGTCTTGGACCTTAAATACAGTGTTGGAAAGGGCATCACTTTGAAAAGCTTCAGGTAACACTTACCCCTGCAAAACTCAGAAATGGTTCACTCAATGTCAACATAATCCTATCACTAACATTCAGAGAAAAATAGTTCCACCTACATGTAGAGAAACATGTAGAATAGTCCTCTATCCACAACAATAACACTATGCAAGATAAGCTACAGGTATTGTAGCACCTGCAGTCTGCTATAACTTGCCAATGAATACAAGCATACCATATGTATCCCCTCTATAATAGAATATCCGGGATACTAAAGCTCAAAGTGGTGCATTATTCATGTGCAATCAAGCATACATATTCTAATCATGACATCCAACAACCCTTGCATTTTAGAAAGACAGAAAACCACCACAGTACAACACAAACTTCTATTTAACCAACCAAGGTACTATAAACTGAATAGCACTGTATGTGTATTTTGAGTGTCCTACATGTAATCCAAATAAAGGAATATGATTTGCTCACTGGGATATATTATATATTGGATGAAGTGATATGCAGAATTTAACACTGCCTGGAGTGAACTATTACACTGTTTGCATATATGCTTCTTATATCAAAGTTAGTGTAATCTACACCCTGTGTTAACAATCCCCATAATCATAAGATGCTGGTATACATGCATACACAATACAAGGTTACAAGTGAAGTTGATGATCACAATCATATGACTGAGTACTTCTGTACTGTGTACGATGATGTGAACTATCATATACAAAGCTTTATTAATTCCATCAAGGATGAATTAATGTAGGGTCAAGTCTAAAATATTCTCACAAAGCATGCACAAAGAAAGCTTACAGTAAGTTACTTTAATTCAGATACCCCTACTAAAGATCAATTTGATCATCTAAAGCAATTAGTTTTTCTGTTGATTTCTTGAGAAAATAGCCTTACTAGAGCTGGATAATACTTTGCTACTAATGGGACATCAAAAAGTCAAAATGACTAGATACTGCAAAGTGGAAACAATTAATTCTTTTGCGACTCAGCTGAGTTAAACACAATCATGCATCTTCAATTTTTGCAGACAGTTAAGATAAATGTATTAACATGCAAATAAAATATGGTTTAATTTTCACGCAAGTGTCGTGCCGCACAAATTGCGAGAAAATTTCCACACCACAATATATTCTATGTTTACAGTACCTCAGACTTATGATTTCTAACCATACTCCATATCTTGATATTTAATCAAAGTCCTTTCATTTTTTATCTTGTAATTAAAGAAAGCAGAAAAATATGCAAGTTATGACAAAATATATGTAAAAAACAAACACATGCACCCGTTGGTATTGATATGCCTATAGCACAATGATTTATTCAATGTATGATAAGAGAGCAATGTAGATATAATGCCTTGCTCAAAAACAAGTGCCATGATGGGGATCAAACCCGTGATCATTGTGTTTCCAGTTATATCCCCCCCAATATTTTGGTCAGGGGGGATGGCCTGTACAATCATCCCCCCCAAATAATTCACGATGAAAAAATGAAAAATTTCATAGCCTCCTATAATCCTCGGAAAAAAGTAAAGACAAAGACAAAGAGAATAAAGAGCAAAGAAGCAATTTTTTTAAAGGAAAGGAAAAGGAAAAGGCTTTCAGCGCTTGCCCGCTTCGCTCGCTCGCATTTCAAGTATTTCAACCAATGAGGTTGTAATACTATCTTTAAGAAAGTAAATTGGTTTGCATCTTGTCTTTCTATCAAATAGTATACTATTATTGTTCTACTCGCATTCAATATATTTTGTTTTCTTAACCAATGCCAGTTACTATTTTCATCAGGGTTTATTATGAAATGAAACTGATTTGCATCTTGTCTTTCTATCCAGTGTTATACATGTACTGTTATAATATAACTGCAAGGAGTTGAATGGGAAGAAGACCCAGAACAGAAGAATTTTCATGGAATAATGGCCTGTGACCGGTAGCCTATTCCTATCTTACCAAATATGAGAAAGGAGGATGTTTATAAAAATCTATGTTATTAAAATTATAAAATTGGAGTTAACAGTACACTAGAACCTCAGTATAGATAAAAAAGAAAAAATAGCCCTTTCTCGCTTGCTCGCTCCGATCGCTCATAGAAACAAGATCAGGAGGCAAGCGCTCTTATTCCCTCAGCAACATGTCCAAATATTGTAATATTTTTACAGCGAGATGTAAAATACAGGGAAATGGTACACCATAAAATTCATCTAATTTATTTTGGTGGAAATTCTTCTCTTTCTACTAGAAAGAAATAGAGTGTTTGTCAGTAGTTCGCTTCGCTCGCTCATAGAAACAAAATTGTTTTAGATGGCAAACGATGCACCAAAATGCATCATATTGGCAATTAGGTGATTAAAACTATTTAGATATCTTTGAGGCTATCAAAGAATGTAATTTTTTTCCTCACCCGCTGCACTCACTCGAATATGTAATGTAATTGTTTTATAGACCTACAGTGGATTTTGATGACAAAACAACACTTCATCACTAAAAGAGTGTGCTTTCCTCTATCTCACCTCTCTTGCTTGTAATATTTGAAATAGGGTGGTTTAGGAAAGTAACAATTGGACCAGCAAGGTGCTGAATTAGACAAACATTTTATATTGCTTGAGTGTACTTTGAGGACAATAACATTTCTTTTATAGCTAGAAAGTGGAATTTTTGGCTCGCTTGCTTCGCTCGCTCGCAAAAAAAAACCAAGATGGTTCATAATCTATATAAGTAAAGGTTCAAGTCCCCTAAACTTCTCATTCAAGTAATGAGGATGTACCTCTGGGATATTGTTTGAAAACAATTTTTGTGCGGTTAATTGAAGGAACGACATTAGACTAATAATGCAGATATATGGGCAGAAAAAAAAGGTCCTACCCCCCCTTCCGCATATTTACCAGTAGTCTGTCCTAGGCCTTCACGTTTGAACCTACACACCCTTTTCCCAATCGGTCGTTTTGCTCCGTGGTCGAGGATATTCGGCATCAGTCATCTCCCCCAACCGCGAATACAAATCGACACTCATGCACACATCCCAAGTATCATTAAAGACTGGAACACTCTACCATCAAAAGTCACAAAAATAATGTACAAGGGCACCTTCAAATTAGAAACAATTAACTTCTTTCAATCCTATGAAAGATTCAAGCAATAAGGACTAAACAAACAAATAGAAGTGAGCATTCCCCTATCCTTCTTCTGTTTCATTCCTGATGGGACAATGAGAAGTATCTCGAAGAAGAAGAAGAAGAAGACAAAGAAGAAGAAGAAGAAGAAGAAGAAGAAGAAGAAGAAGAAGATAATGATCTTACATGTTTATTTCCAATACTAGCAGGATAAAAGAGTACACACTAGTGTATCCAAGAACATAAGTTTCTGTATTTGCTTAGTTGTCATGGACAACCATTAATTAGATTTTAGAAGATGGAACTCTTAATTAGCCTTCTGTACAGTACATTCAGCTTCTATACACTGTAAATGTAAACTATGTGAAGAAGACTCACCATTTGTATAATTACACTTTAGCACTGCTGTGAGTAACTACACTGTTCAATTCAATATGATTTAAAGAAGTCTTCAATCAAAGAAGTGCACTTTATATCTCTGATTGGTGATACATCTAACTGCACTAGGTCTCCTGCCTTGAATTGATTTGTTAGAAGATTGAAGATGTAGCAAACCTTTCCCATCATTAGATTCTACTGTATCTCACGAGATGAAGGCTTGGTAATATAACTAATCAGAGCTCATCATTCCTTGCAGTACTTCATCCTCCCAGGCACATGTTTACCCTCACTCTCAAATTACAAAATTCTCAACAAGAAGAGGCCTTTTCCATTAACTAAAAGGGTAATGGTACTGAATGTTATAAGACATATATAAATCATAATACTAGCCATTGTAGCTAGCCTTCTTCAAGAAGTTAATTACTGCAAATAATTAGACAAAACAACTGATTTTATGACACTCTTATCAAGATGGAGCCAACAGACATGATTATGAAATAGCTGACACCATATCTAACATAGAATCTGTACAAATAGTTATCTTCTGCAAAGAATGAAAAGTACCTCCAACTGGTTTTGGAGGAGAGATCCTAATTCTTTGAAGCAGAATTCCAGGATTAAAATGCAAATATGCTTACCATATGTTCATCATACAATGTTTCACACTAATGCATATTATTTTATTCTATAAATATATGAAGACTGAAATTTTCATGTCAAAGTAATCAAACATATGAGAAGTTAATTTTCTGTTGATATTTCAAGCTCATTCAGTTATGAAAGAAAATTGATATAAATGTTGTGAAGATTATAGCTCATGCTATGTAAATTCATGTGCATAAATAAGCACTTTTCTATTGTAAGAAAACTTCTTGATATTTACCAATTCTTTGTATTTCATGGTTCATTACAAAGCTTCATAATCATTAAAGTGACAAAAATACAACTGTCTAGACTCCAGAGCTCAGGCTAAAACATGAGATTACCACAAATATAAAGAGCTTTTAAAAGAAACTGATTAATTTGCACACACAAAAAAAAAATGCATGTGGCTGCTAGCTTGTCATGGTATCAGAGACTCTTCTCACAGGTAATTCATTTTTTTATTTCAAAATCAAGTATTTGTTCTATTTTGAAAAGAAACAAAATAATTAAAAGATAAAAATATATGTACCAGTCATTTGCAAGTAATACAATGTAACTGTGTTATATTTTTCTGCTTTTATTTCTGTTGATTTTGAACTGTGTGAGAATAAATAACATGGTGAAGGCAACAACAGAGAAATTTAATCATCTTGTCTTTCTGGATGAACTTCAATTTGAGATCCAAATATAACTTCATACAAGCATTGTGTATTACTAGTCAGAGGTCAGTACTGTCGTAACTAGGAGAGCTTTTATTGGATACCTTGCTGCAGGATACATCTGCAAATTTGATTGAATTGGTTCAAGTCAGGAAACATATTACAAAGCCTCTACCTTCTAGCAAATGGTTCTAAAGAAAAACGAGAATAGAATGCGGCATCAGTCACAATTTTCTAATATTGTATAATGTAAAAGATAGGACTTAAAAAAAAGGACTTAACGTTTTCGTCTACTTCTCTTCTCATTGTGATGGATTCATAATACAAGGGCCACCTGTGTTCAAAGGCCAGCTACAAGATATCGAATCCCTCTATGTGGCATTAGGTTCTATGTATCTTTAAAAATCTCTCTTTGTGTACGTTTTATATACAGTTCTGTAAACATACAACACTGAACCTAATTTTCAGCTACTGTAGTGTAATCTTTTGTGTATCAGAGAATATATCTCTCTCAGGAACCTTGTTTACTCCATGTGAACAAGAATACAGTTGTACATGAACAATATATATATATAAATATATATATATATATATATATATATATAAGATGTGAGAATAATGATCTGCAACTGTTTGATGTCACATTACATGTGCACTCTGTGAAGTATTACATGCATGTAGATATATGATGCACTCAGCAGAGAGGTATCATTTTATACAGTTCACCTGGTACAGTAAGATTTCTCAAAGACCAACCTGACCATGAAAATTCAATGCTAAACTAAGTTTTACTCTCATTAATACATCATATGCAAACAATAAATAACAGGGTTTTTTTTCATCTGATGCATGATGAAGCCCTGGGAACATATTCATTACCTATATGTATTTCACATACTTCAATAACAGAATTTAGAATCTTTTACAAGTATCTCCATTGCAATTACTACTCTGGATGTTGGGTTTTATTTGACACATTTGGATTTCTTGTTCATAATTATCAGACAGTCTATGGGTGCACTCAAGCACTCTTTTCAAGTGTAACTTATTTTACCTGTGCCATATGAGGCTTGATTTTCATGTACATGCATGAAATTTTTTATTTTTTTATTTTTTTATTTTTTTTATTTTATTTATTTTTATTATTATTATTTTTTTTTACATGAATGAAATTCAAAAGTCTGTGAAAGGTGCACACATCCCACCAAGTGTACCTATAGTTAACTCCAGACGTGTCTATTGTATATCACTGTTTTTACATGCAAGTACTAAGCCCGGTTAATATTTTTGCTATACTGCCAGGCAGTCCATAGTGCATTTCATACCTACAGATTGACCAATCAGAGGCCTAGATTCTTGACATGTGATATGTAATAACTTGCTGTTGTATTTCACATGAAATACTTTCACTTCTACTAAATGAAATATCTGCCAATTGTAACTGGTATCAAAGTGAGTATACCTGTACTCCTGCTTCGTGTCTCATCCTCTATAACAAACAGCAGGGTGATGTTTCTATCTGCTTCCGGTAAGAAGAAAGAGAAATATACAATCCTTGAAATATATCCTCTTTATCCTAAGCTTGTTCAGAAGAATAGGATCCTTATCTAAATGATAAGGACTTGCTTGTAATTCATTAACAAATAGCAATCCAAACTTGAATGTCCACCTTCTAGATGATAGAATATAGTCCAAATACACGGGTTTCTTCCAGAAAACTGCTCAGTAAATATATTTTCAATGAGAATGAACGTTAATAAGCTACGTTAGCTGGGCGGTGGTAATAAATACATGGAGAGTGGATGTTCCTGGCTGTACATCAATAATCCTGTATTAATGCATTCAGCTAGATTCCTTTTTAGCAGTTCAACGATTCTCAAAGAGCTCTGCACTAAAATAGATGCTAGAGTGCTCGATTGAGCAACTGAAGGAGCAAGTGTGTGTGCCCACCGCTAACCACCTCTACCTCGATACCACTACCTGTGCCTATACGCAGACACTCATACACACACACAAACTAGCCTGCACCCACACATAGCCGCACTAATGCACACACCGAAATTGCATGGTTAATAAACATTGATTCATCTTTCATCCAGCCTGCCTGCCTGCCTAGCTATAGCTAGCAAGCTGAGCTTTGCATGGTGGTTAAGAGAATCTCATTATCATCAGAATCATTGATCCAAAGACAGCTTAAGAGATGACACAAGCATAGATACAGATGGAGAGAGACAGAGAGGTGTGTGTGTGTGTGTGTGTGTGTGTGTGAGCGTATGTGTGTGTGAGGGAAGGAGAGAGTGCCGGTGCCGTGGTCCAGTGGTTTAAGGCAAGTGCTTGATTGGAGACGCGAGAATTCGGAGTTCGATCCCTGGCACGGCATTTATGCCCTTGAGCAAGGCATTTTATCTATATTGCTCTTTTAACGTACATCAAAAAAATTAACATACTATAGACATATTGTTACCAATGCTTGCCTGTGTGTTTAAAAAAGAGAGATATAGAGATAACAACACAAGCAAAAAAAAAAGCTAGGAAAGAAAGACAAAGAAAGGGAGTGGATTAAAGCATGTGTGAGAAAGAAAAAAGATATTGAGGAATAAAAAAGGTGGAGTAAATGAAAATAT
This sequence comes from Echinometra lucunter, assembly GCA_029962745.1. Classification (NCBI taxonomy): domain Eukaryota; kingdom Metazoa; phylum Echinodermata; class Echinoidea; order Camarodonta; family Echinometridae; genus Echinometra; species Echinometra lucunter. The sequence goes on along the minus strand of CM057157.1, from coordinate 854,130 downwards.
ATCAAAAACATGATTTTCAAAAGAAATGGTGAATCAAAATGTCATGCTAATGGAAAACTTTACAAAAGGCTTGAAATAAACAAGGAAAAATCAATATCATAAAACAGACTGAATAAATGTTTTGCAATATTACATGAATTTCAAGTATACAAAAGCAAAAGCAAAAGTGTGTGTGAAAGAAAGAGACATAAAGAGAGAAAGACGTAGAGAGGAGAGAGAAATTTCTAGAGTCTTGAGAAAGGGAACAAAAGGGGATAGAGGCAGAGAGAAAGAGAGGCAACAAAGATAGAGAAAAGGGAGAGGGTTAAGTAAAATCTAAGTGCTAATAGGATCCTCTTTGAATCCCATTAGTAATGCAGCTGTACATTGATTAGATCACTGCCAAAGTTGTAAATAAATTATTGGTCTTCTAACAAAGACTGTGAACCAGTCACACACTCCCAGTGGCACTTTAATACTTAATATAAACTGAACCCCTATTGGTGATTACAGTATCACATGATGTAAATAAATAAAGAGATAAAATCCACTAATTTAGAAATATTCATGTCGTATGGAATTAATCACCATCCACTTCTATTTTTAGTGAGCCATACACACTGATTCCAGTCAACATATAACACACATTAGCTGATATTCCCAGGGAATTTAGAAAAATAGAGCATACATTTAAACACAATTTTAAAAAAGGCTGCTTCTTCCCAATACTCTTTTGAAATGTAACATGAAGGGTAATGATAGAGTGATGACTTGGAAGGGGGTATAATCTTAGTAGTCATAGTTCTTGTGAGGACTTCTTGTGGTTGATCAATACTAGAAATTCACTATAATAATAATAAACACACAATTATTTCTTCAGATAAAATATTCAAATAAGGCTATGTTTACAAGCAAAAAGGAACTTGAAGAATCAAATTCATCCAAACAGTCAAAGAGTTAATCCAGATAAATCTTCTGATTTCAAAATCCTATTTCATTTACCAACTCTTGCCTGCCAATGATATCAGTGCCCAGTCTGACAGATGACTTTACCTACATGTACCTATAAATCGATTTCTCAAATGACCTGCCACACCTTTTTCAAAATATTTATCATCAAGTTTCAATGATGAATGCCACTCATAAATATCTGATTCTTTGAGAATTTGTTTGCCTTCTTACATGAATTACAATATTAACATTTCAAAATCAAAAATTTTAAATGAAACTCAAGTTTTCACATGAAACATACTACACAATTGGTAGAACTTTCCCTCTTTATCAATCTTCCTTGAGAAATGATATGAATTCACCCATTTAGAAATTGTATGAACCTTCACAGTACGGTGCCATTAAACACAATATCTTCACATGTGCAAGCATGGTGCATGCTAAAAAATAATTAAAGGTTAACCAGACTAATTTCATTCCGGTTATCAAAGACACAAAATATGTAATAATTCATTATGCTGAGGAAGTAATATCATTTGCCATGTACATATCACTTGAAGTTCAAAGAGAGAGATAAAGCTGTTCATGTACACAAAGCTGAGTATCCCCTGTGTGAACACACATAACAGTAGTGAAAGACTGAGATGTATGTGAACGTTCCTATCATTTACCTCAGTTCAAGAGGTGTTTGTGATTTCAGCTTTGATCTGTGGGTGTTAGTAAACCCTCCTACTCCACTTCAAGTTGCTTTGATTTATCATGAATAATATATTCAGTATCACAGGAGCTACCCGAAGCAATGAATAGGAAATCTTCTGTTAACACATTTTCCACTCAAAGGCAAAAGCAGATTTTTGACATGTAGGATGTTGATTTATGCAGGTGGTACTTGCCAGAAGAATTGTATGGTAACAAGATATTACAATTCATCACAGATTATATTATACCTACATGAATTGTTTTAACATACATGTATCATGGAAACATTGCTTCTTATTGTATTTCTTGTGCAAGAATGAAATTAAGTTCACACTATAGTATAGCAGAACTTCAAATTAAGAATCACATGATTAACAAGGAGAACTTGGCTATTGGACATATGTTGCTCCAACATGATACTGAATATTTCAGATACATGTAATTGGTAAAAGCAGTCATGCATACTTTCACAGTATTTCCAACAAATGACTAGTTATAATGTATCAGAATTTTAGCATGAATTCACATACAACTGGGCAATCCCATGGTAAGGGTGTAATTCCGTTACCAACATTTTTAGACTTTCTGTGCCTCTTTTGTATTCTGCCTCCCTTCTCACCATTTGATACTCTGTAAATATGCCCATTCTTTTACGTGAGCTCTTTCATTCCAACAATTTTACTCTTGCATTCATGATATAGTGGTATAACACCTCAGTAACGGAATTACCAGAAAAAAGCACCAATTTTAAACTTCAAACATGTCTTTTAAAATCAAACAGGCATCATATCAACACAGACTAAGATTATGGAAATCTTTATTGTTCCAGCCTTTTTTAATTTAAAGATTTGGCGATTCAGGGCTATCAAAGTGATTGTTTTTACTATAAATGTGAAGTAACTTAAGTAAGGCAACCGTTTTTCTGACACAGAATTGCCCAACTATCACATCAATAAGAGAAAGGTTCTAAATGTTACCACTACAAATCACTTCTTTAACCCATTCGTGACAGGATTTATTTAAAGCCTAATTTGATCAGCTTTTATTCTTCAAATTGGCAACACCAACTTTTTTATTTTATTGCTACATTTTTCTTATAAAACGTCATGTATCTGAGATGAATATAAATTGACAGAAATTATGATGAGAAGTCAAAAAGTTGCCAATTTGCAGGAGAAAATAGTGATTTTAAACTTTCTATCACATTGCCAATTTAAGGATTTTAATGCTTATTTTCCTTTTTAAAAAAATTCAGCATTAAACAACGAATATTGACGCAACCAAAATGGGCACAGTTTGCGTAGTATTTTTTGCTCTTTCTGCTCATGTATTTGGTATGATTTTTAGGGCTGTGCATCAAAAGATATTAGGCCAAACCACAAAATGTGGACCTCTGTCACGAATGGGTTAAACTAGAAAAATAGTCCTGTAACAAATTGCTACCATTATAGTAATGGAGATACTTCAGGCAGTGAGTTTACAAGGAAAATATCCCACATGCGAGATATTTCTCCTTGCATTGCAGTTCAGTCAGGAGAAACCTAATCCTTGTCCTCAAAAAAAAATTACGTTTTTTAGTGTGTCAACTTTCAATTCTAATATAACTGTACTACTGATATTAGTATATTAGACAAATGATATTTTGACAGTTCTATGTGGACACTACTCCAAGTTTGGTAGAGAAACTAAACTAAAATTTAGAATATTACAGGAGTAATAATAAATCATTGGATATGTAAGTGCTGCTGTAATCATAGCTAGTAGCCTAGTAAACTATCGTGTGTCTTAGTCATGAATTGACATTTCATTTATCCTTCCAGACATCTGAATGTCTAATGAGTCATGACCAATAATGATATAATCACACTTCATTTACTGGACGTGAATGTACAATTGAGAGTAGGTCATTGAATAAACATCTTGGTTTTTTTTAACATACATTTATTTCATCAAAACAAAGTTGATAAAACTACATGTACCTGATGGATGATAATTATTTAAGTATTCAACCCTTTCAGTATGCAAAATGAGCTTAACAAATACAGTATTATTATGAAAACAAAGGCTTTCTCTGTATGAATTAGAGGTTACACTGGCAACACTGCAACACACAATCCCAGAGAGAAGAGAATATCTCCAATACATGCAACGAGTTTCTTTATCTGTGCCATATCAGCCATATTACACATACTTATCTTGATGACAAATCTGCATTCCAATTACTTCTATAGACTAGATAATACATAGCAGTAATCTCTCGGGTGTAGAGCATGACAGCTGTCAACTCTCTCATACATGCATTGTCTGTTTTTGTCTCTAACCTGCAATCAATTACATAGTGGCCATATATCGATGACATGCATAACTGATCAAGAACAAACAATAATAACATGGGTACTAGTACGACTATGATCTGTAACAATGTCAAGAGCTGTAAGACACTACATGTATATGCTTTCAGCAGTGCATGTATGTAGTTACATTCAAAAAGTGCCAGCATGGATTCTTGCTGTACCCTCTCTTTCATTTTTTGCATTGTCATCTTTCCTTCCAATTAATCTTTTGACATGACCACACACAGCCTACCATTACATTTATCTTTAAACCACTGAACTTAAAGTAGATGGTGAATACAATTACATTACACATGATAAATCATGGAGCTATTAACATATTATCAACATAGTTAATAGCTCCGTGATAAAATACATACACCATGTAATTCATCTACTTTGTATTTAGTGGTATCAACTGATGACTTTTAATTTGAAATCAACTCACTTCTTATCTAGATTTTCTGGTAAATCACATATGTCTTACACTATTAAACAAGTTTACATTAGAACATAGACAATGAAACTAATCTTTTAGTTCTGATGCCTTACAAGCACACTGATGATTAAGAAAATCACTTTAAATATGATGAAGAGTGAGAGTTAGGAGAAGAAAAAAAAATCTTAACCAAGCTAATTAAAAAAAAAATGTATTAAAAAGAAGAAAATACTTCTCTAAATCAAAGTGAGACATTAAGTAGGTTATCCTGATAATGGTGTTTAATGATTACTTGATTCATATATCCTTCTCTTACAGCCTGGATAACACTGGCCAATATTCTCATTATCACTGACTGCTAGCACAGAGCAAATGAGTTGAGTTTTGAGTAAACTTTAAAATGTCAGGGATTGGTATGTTTACATTCAGAACTATGACAATATTGACACACAGAGCTAAATGTGGACTAAAATAAGTTTTTTAATATTGTCATTAAAGGTTGCAAAGGGTACTATTTACATCTGTTTCAAACTTAACTAAAATTGAGGGTTAGGAAACAGAAAAAAAATCATCGAAACAAATACATAGCATTTAAACTTGCTTAATATGAAAAGCTAGTCAATTTAATAAGAAAATACATTTGTAAATATTGAACAGCACACAATATCTTAAAGATAATCATGAAACCTAGTGCACCAGAGGGCTAAGGGTTGCTAGCATGCTATTATTTCATACAGTATATACATGTAACCTAGTGCATCAAAGGGCTAATAAGGATTGCTAGTATGCTATTATTTCATAAAGTATATACATGAAATGATGAAACCTAGTGCATCAAAGGGCTAAGGATTGCTAGCATGCTATCATTTCATACAGTATATACATGAAACCTAGTGCATCAAAGGGCTAAGGATTGCTTGTATGCTATTATTTCATAAAGTATATACATGTAACCTAGTGTGCATCAAAGGGCTAAGGATTGCTAGCATGCTATTATTTCATACAGTATATACATGTACAGGGGAAACTCGGTATAACGAGGTCGTCGGGACCGAAGGGTTTTCCTCGTTATAGCCGTTACCTCGTTATATCAGAACAAACAAAAAAGTGTATGTATGGGACTACATGTACATACATGAATGTACAGAGGTCTGCTGCCGCTACTTATGAACTCATTTTGCAGCTACAGAGACATTGATAATAATATCATTCTCTGATCTAGCTGATAATATTCTGGATAATATTAGAAAATGTGTTTAAACTACTAATTTCAGACGCCAAAATTACCGATAACATGAAAGTTCATCGCACCATCGAGGTTGCCTGTTCTGTGATATGAAAAAAAAGTTACGCACTGTACTATACTACAAATAAAAACTCGTAATCTGCGTGCATCGGCCGCCCAGTTGAGCGAGCTGGGACTTGTTTGTGCCAGTAGCGGTGCCGTTATCTCTGCTGAATGATTTTAGCGGGGGGGTTTTGTTGATAAAGCTGCAGTGAAATTTGCTTGCTCGTTATAACGGGAATGATTATCAATGTATTTCTTTGTTTAAGGGGTTCAGGATTTAGCTCGTTATAGCCGATATCTCGTTATAGCCGATCTCGTTATAACAGGTTCATGCCGCCATAGACTTACACGTAAGTAAATTTGGGACCGTGACAAAACCCTCGTTATAGCCGTTACCTCGTTATAGCCGAGCTCGTTATATCGGGATTTCCCTGTAATACAAATTTTCTGTAGATCCCATCCACAACTATCCATGGACTTAACTAAAATAATCAAATGGATTTAACTAAAATTATCAAATGCATTAAGATCCAGGAAAGATGAAAGATCTGAAATCATTTTTGTATTTTCATTGCGGCAGCTTTTCTTTTAATTTTTCCTATCCTGTTACTATCATTGTAAGGTGATACTAAAACAGATTTTATTGATCAACAGTTTCATCACTGCTCGGCCTTAAGGTGATTTAATATTTTTCACAACTTAAAAGAAAAGGTGCAATATTTCTTGGACTACCTGAATAATACAAAGGTAGAATTGATGCTCTTGGCTCAGGATGACGCACTTCAACGGTGGCTCAAAATTACCTATATAAACTCCCATGTAGCTTACTTAATAATCTTCGGTTCTCGACATGAATCACATGAAATTATATATATATATATATATATATATATATATATATATATATATATATATGTATATATACACATATATACTGTATATACATGTATTAATTGCTTAATTGAATCAAGTTGTACTGCCTTTCTGCAATATAAATTTTGCATAAGTGCAATTGTGGTGCTGTTGTCCCAGCTTTCCAGTGGGTGTATTGGACAAGTGCTTCACTTAAATGGCTGCAGGGACAACAGCACCACAGCGCCTAGAAACATAGTATTAGACGTATTATAAATGTGCTGTTATTACTTTTATTGTTATTATCTTAGAAAAATATCCAAACTGTTAACCGCCCTATCCAGTCTATTTCTCTCTCTCCCTCTCTCTCTTTCCTTTTCCCTTTCTCTCTTTATGTCTCTTGTACTACCTGTATATGTATATCTCCAATCATATCTGTTTCTTCATATTTTGTTTCATTTCCTTTGGGGCAATTCCACGAAAACGGAATTACAATGTGTAATTCCGTTACTCACATTGCTTGAGTTTGTGTAGTCATTTTGTACCCTGCCTTCCTTCTTACCATGTAATACTCTGAAAATATGCCCATTCTTTCACCTGAAATCTTTCATTTCAACAATTTTCTAGTTATATTCATGATATTGTGGTATACATGTAAATACCTTGGTAATGAAATTACCAGAAAATGGTGCTACTTTCAAATAACAAATATGCATTGTAAAATCAAATATGCATTATAACAATACTGACTAAGATGGTGGAATTTCTTTTTGCTTTCTAACTTCTTTGAATTCAAAAGTTTGGCTATTCAGGACTATCAAAGTGATTGTTTTTACTATATATCTGAAAATATCTGATTGTGCTTCCCATGTGGAATTGCCTTTTGTCTCTCATTCCATCTGAACATACTCTCTGTCTCTCTGTATCTCTTTCTGTCTCCTTGCATCTTTCTCTTCCTCTTTGTCTTGTTGGTCTTTCAGTCCAAATATCTCACATCTATCATTTACACTCCTTCATCCTGGGTCCCCTTCTTCTTCTTCCCTCTCTCCCCTTTCTCTCTCTCTTCCTCTTGGTTATCTTGTTGGTCTTTTCTCCCAGTATCTCCACATCTATCATTTACACTCCTTCATCCTGGGTCCCCTTCTTCTTCTTCCCTCTCTCCCCTTTCTCTCTCTCTTCCTCTTGGTTATCTTGTTGGTCTTTTCTCCCAGTATCTCCACATCTATCATTTAC